>CM028383.1:105737899-105853075 GCA_013146195.2 Codonopsis lanceolata | reverse complement strand
CTTAATACCTTTGTTTTTGTTTTTATACATTCAAGATGTATTGTGATCTTGTTGCTCAAATTCTTCTCACCATCTCCTATGAAGTTGTAATGAATTGAAAATTTTCTTTTGAACCACAAAGGAAAGAGCTACCTTTTGAAATTTTTGGGATGCTTTGCAATTTGTCAATGTACTATGGAGTTTAGTTACTGGGTTGATCTTGACTAAATTGACTCCCTTTAATTGACAAAGTGTGAAAGCTACCTAATGGAAAAGAGCTACCTATGAACAAGGTTGTGGCATCTTTCTTTGGGAACCAAATCCTGATTTCATGGGTTGATCATGTTAAGTTGCTATCCTTGGTAAATAGTGTGAAAGGTTCCTAGTGGTGTTTAATTAGCTTGAAATAAAGTAAAGCTATTCTCAGGAAATAAAGTACCTATTGTGATTATGGGAGTATTTGTGTTAATTTGGTGAAGAAAAGATGAGAATTTGGACATAAAATCACATTTTTGGCGAATATGTTTTCCACAAAGAACATTGAACTACATTAAGATGATCTAGACATATCACATGTGTGTTTGCATTCTTTCATTTGTTTATTTCTTCCGCATATTTTAGGCATGTTTTCTAGGTCATAGTTGTTGAATATCAGCCCCTTAAGTCTCTGTTCTACTAATTAGTGCATGTTTGCTTCATTGTTCACAAAGTCAATATTTTATGTGGATGTCTAATCTGTTGTGTTCTTCATGAGGATCTGAACTGGTATTATTGACTGTGTTTGACAAACTTGTGTGATTACAATTTTGGTTAAGTATTATTTGTGCACTCTTAAAATACTTGATCAATTTTGCACAATTCAAATTTTTTGAAATCAGATATCAGTTGTTGGTTTATTTCATTAAATTCTCCACATATTTCTCATGATCATAACAGCAGATTTTTTATCATATTTCTATTGGAGGTTAGCATTTGATCTTTTATCCAAATTTTTGAAATTTTGATTTTCTGTTTTTGGGTCTCCTCACCTTCTCTCTTTAATGACACAACGGCTAATTGAGTTTAGGAAGATTATTAGCGCTAATCTTGCAGGTAACTGGTCACTTCCTTCAGAAGCTTCTGTCATCCTGTTTCCGGCGACCAAATTCAACTTCTCTCTTCATCTCGTTCCTTCTCCATCTAAGCATCTTCCAATGGCCTCCTCTTCGTCAAATCCTAAATCCCCAAGAACTGACTCACCAGCTGATGTAGCAATCAATGAAGCTACAATCAGCCCCCTTTCGTCACCAGAAAATCCAACCACAACTATGATAGTTGCTCAATCTTTCCCCGAACCTTTGACAATGATTCTTCCAGGCGAAAAAGGTAATGCGATTGATGTAGATAATCCAGGGGATTTATCTGGGTTACCTAAAATTGGTAACCCTAGCACGCGTAGATCGAAGAGGCAACGCGAAAAAACAAGGTTGAGAAAGGTATTTTTGAGGAATCGGTGGAAATTGAAAGCGACCCAGACGATGAAGATTTCATTCCACCGGCTGGCCCAACTCCTTCTGTTCAAGAGCCATCATCTCCACCGGCATCTCCTAAAATTACTCCAGTCCAGGCTGACATTCGGGATGATGACTATCCCATTCCTTCGCCCCACATTGTATTCCCGGCAGATTCATCTCCTCAACCAAGAAAAACCCCGGCTGTTGAAGTAAGTTCCCCCTCTGTCTCAAGCGATGATATCACTGTTTCTGATGAAGACAATACTTTGGCTGAGTACCTAGTCAAGCTGAAGAAGGTGTCTTCTTCCCCATCTGGTCCATCTCAAGAGCCTCAGCCAGCAGCTATGCCCAGACAGCCCAGTTCATCAGACTTTGATGACAGTTCTGATAAGAACTTTAAGGGCAAAGAGGCATCTCTTGAAGTCAGTGAAGATTCATAAGAAATCTCTGTCCGTTTTACAAGAAGTAGACTTGCTGGTACCAATGCTGCAACATCCAAACGCTCGAAGTCATTGGGTACCCCTTTCTCTTTTAAGTTTATCTCTAAACCTGCTTCAGTTAGGTATAATACTTCTAAAAATATTGTAGATGAAAGAAATATTCTGTCTCTCGAATCGCAAACATATAATCTTACCTCCTTCTTTCACCGATGAGGCCTACTGACATCAAGCTTCGTCACTGCACCTTATTTTAGGGAGTTAATCTATGAATTTTATGCTAACATTGAGAAAAGAATCTGTTTCCCTTCCGATGCTAGTTTTGAGAAAGTTTTTGTTAGAGGGAAGTGGTACAAGTTTTCACCTTCAATCATAAACTCTATTCTAAACACACCAGAATCTGGACCATTTGATATGGACATTGAGTTGGACACTTGTGTATTTGAAATGACTAGTGGCAAGTTGTCTAAATGGCCTGGTAAAGGCATTTCTCTTGGTACCTCTCAACTCTCCTCACTCTATGCCTTTCTTCATAAAGTCTGCTGTGCAAATTGGTCTCCCACAACAAATTCCAACACCATTACTGAGGAACATGCTAAGGTTCTTTATCTAATTGGAACTAAGGCCCCGTTTGATTTTGGATATTATGCCTTTCGAAAAATCTCATCCATGGCTGAAACTGAGGGAGACAAAAGGTCCCTAATTTTCCCTTCACTAATCTATAAGGTCCTAGTGTCTCAAGGCTACTCACCTCTTCCTTCCACAAGATTGTCACCTCTTCTTGAACCCCTTCATCTCTCTGCAAAGTTATTAAGGGGTGATCGAGTTGTTAACTTGCCTCTTATTCCTTCTTATGTCCCTACATCTTCTGCACCTGGCACCTCACACCAAACTTCCTCACCTTCAGTACAGGTTCCCCCCATTGTTTCATCAAATGTTGCAACATCCAACATGTCTGCACATCCAACAGCCCCAATCTCTGTTGCTTTTGTAAATGAACAGCTGCAAATGGTTAAATCTCAGTTAGCTATTCTCACTGCCCAGTCTACTCTACTCACCACTTTAGCTGCCCAGTACACAGCCTGGCTAGATCTTCATTCTGGTCAAATAGGGGGTGAAGATGCAAGTGTTCCTCCTGAAGTTGTCCCTATTGTACCTGATGCAAGTGGTCATGATGCTGCAGCTGCTGAAGCTAATCCTGAAGCTCAGCAAATCTGATTTTGTGTAATCTGTAATGTTGGTTGTTCTGAACATCTTTTTCATGATTGTCATTCTATGTCTTTGAAGACTTGTGATGTTGGTTGTTCTGGATTGCTCATTGGTTTGTAATAAGTAATTATAAACAATGCTTATGGTTTGTTCTGATATCATATTTAGGGGGTATTTGTCATTTCTAATTCTTTGCAGGACATCCTTGGATATTAGTTTTTGTAACACTTGTTCAGGATTTGACCAGAAATGCTCAAGAAAGGGGGTGATTGTAAGGGTAAAATAGGCAAGGCCTATTTTATCTTGTTTTCACCTTTCTTTGTCAAAGTAGTTTTTTTTAAAAAAAATTTGTTAATATTATTTTAGGACTTAGAATTTTATGATAGATTTAGTTTAGTTTATTTTTGGTAGCAAAATCTCTTTGTAGATTTCAGCTACATTTTTTAGTAACTAAATCTTGGCATATATCTTAGACTCTTGACTTTTATCATATTTGGTAAGAAAATCTTTCATGTTTGAAAAGTGGATGTTTTTACCTTTAAAGTTCTAATCCCTTTCCTTGTAGGAGTGTATCTCTCTTGTCGTGTGTTTGTAGGGTTTGTTGTATATATATATCGAAGGCTGGAATTCGAGTAGTGGCAGAGCTTGAGAGAGAAGAAAAAAAAAGGCATAAGCTGAGAGCAATATCGTAATAGTTCGAGGCTTCTTTCCGACGAAACAATTTGTAGTTTCTGATGTTACAACATCGGCAGCTACATTGAATTCTGAAAAACTGGTTTTTGTGCTTTCTGTTTCTGTTTAAGGAAGCTGAGTCTGTTTTCTTCCCACGTTTGGTTTAACTGTTTATGTAGGATTTTTTGTTCTCCAAGAAACTTTATCTTGTGAGAATTTTTTAGTGATTTCGCTAAGTTATTCATTGTAAAACATTATACTTTTTAGCAAAATTTGTGTGGCCTTGAGGCTTGGTCTACAAGTATTAAACTTGTAGATTGTTTTTGGTTAAAACCTGTTTACAAATCTTTTGTTTGAAGCTGTGTTTTATACAAACTTCCGCTGCTACTGTTTTGCCATTATTTACTGTTTCATTGTGTCAGCCATTGTTGCTACAATCACAGCAGCATTGGTAATCACATTGACATCTATTGAGAATACGTGCTATCACATTCTTTCAAAGAAAGTTGGTATGATCAAAGAGAAGAAAGGTCTGCATTCTACAACCACATACTACGCAAGCAATTCGTGATAGAGACGGACCCATTGTTAAGATTTGTCACTTGAATGTGAGTTTCGGCCAAGAAAAAAACATAAAAAGAACACCTTTTTTAGGTAAAATTCTGACCCGTGCTTTTTTTTTTTTTCATGTTATTAATCCAAAAAGTTTATCGTTTTTTTTTCAATTGTAAAAGATCACTTTTCGAAATATTGTTTCAAAAATAATATCGTCTCCTTCAACAGTTCTGGCACACATACTTTGGATTAAAAAAATCACAATTGTTGTGCAATGAAACAGCTCTGACAACAATTAAATTATTGAACCGCGATGCAAATAATAAAACAATAAAATTGATGAATCGCGGTATAATTAAAATACACAATTGAACTATTGAACTGCTGTATAAAAATTAATGCATATATTTTTGAATTACGATGCATAAAATTTTTGAATCGTGATGCATAAAATTTTGAATTGCGGTGTATTTTTAAATTTTTTTGAATTGTGATGCATAAATTTTTTGAATCGTGGTGGATAAATATTTGAATCGCGGTATATTTTCGTAGCGCGCCTCAGACTCATTAAGGGTATTGCGGTCATTTCGTCCCAAAAAGTATCATTTTCTGATTGAAAAAAATACGATACTGGAGCGAATTAAAATTTGAAAAGTGGACCGACCCGTAATTATTTATATTTTTTTCTCGATACTGATTAAAAGTAAGCTGAAAACCGAGCCAGTCTTATATTGTAAATTTATAACCGCTAAAGTTTATGATAATTTTTTTAATTGATAAAATATATCTTTTGTGTAAAATGACGAGTATATTGTTAATAAAATTTGATACGACACGCACTACATCACAATTCAAATTCGAAACATCGCAATTATAATTTGTGCATCGCGAATCCACTCGTGTATCGGGATTTTTTGGATCACGAAATCCAATTTGTGCGTCGGGAATTAATTTTGCATTCTAATACTAAATTGATGCACCATGAACGAAATTGAATAACGATTACAACTCAACGCATTGCAATTTATTCAATTTCTGCATCGCAAACTTAATTTGAGAAAAAAGAAACTGTCTAATTTTAAATTTCACGAGCTAGAACAACCCTTTGAATCGAAAAAAAATGAGGATGAAGAGATGAGGAAGAAGGGAGGTGGGGCGATCAGTATTGGGTTGGTATTTAATTTTATGTGAGTATGATGGGGAGAAAGAAGGGGAGTATTAGTGATGATGGAAGGTGAAATGAAAACCAAAAAAGGAAAGAGAAGAGAAGTTATGGGAGGAGGGACGCATTGGAGGAGGTTGTTGATGAAGAGAGAAGAGGGAGGGAGCATGTAGTGTGAGGGGGGAGGGAGGAGGCGGTGCGGGGGTTTAGCGTTTGGATTGAGGAGGTTAAAATAGGAAGTTATGGTATACTAATAGACATGCACATTTGGGTCACGTCACGGTTCACAGTTCAAGTCGTGAACTGGACCGTTTTCGAACCGGTCAAAAACAAGAAACCGTGAACCTTGAAACTGGAACCAGAGGCTAACGCTTGTGTATTGGTTAGGGGTCCATGGACCCTGATCAAGGTTTAAAAAAACAATAATTTTCCCCCCTTCTGAAAATGCAAACTTACCAAGTTGGACCTCGCTCCCAATTTTTTCCCCTAAACTAGTCGGCAGGCAGAGCAGTCGTTCACTCACTCCCTCCCCAGTTCGGCAGTCCCCATTCCAACAACATGCGAGATTGGCGGCGAGAGAACTCATAGATTCAAAGAAGCAAAGCTTCAGAAGCTACGTAACAAGAAAAAAAATCAAAGAAACGAAGGCAAAGTAGCAAACGTGGAATGAAACTGAAGGCTCAAGGCTGCGGCGGCAGTTGCTTGTGCTGCTGCTAGTCTCGCTTCCTCCCCACTCCCCAGACAGTTAGCACTGACCACTAAGTTGTCACCATCCCCTTAACCGGCCCTGTTTTTTAAAAAATCACTTTGTTTATTTTACAAAGTTTAAAATATTTAAAAGAATTAATTTTGGTAATTATAAAAAATTCAAAAAATGGTTTATACAAAGTTTTAAAATGTTTAATGATGGTTTAAGAAAAATTTCAAAAAAATTAGCTATAAAATGTTTAAAAAACAAAAAAAACTTATTTAAAAAAACGGATATGAACTTTTGAACCATGAACCGGTTACACGGTTCAAAACTGGAACCTCCCACCTATGGTTCATGGTTCATATTAAGTTCATAGAAAAAATTGAACTGTCGGTTCAAACTAGATGTGCATGTCTATATACTTATAGGTTTGAGGGGTCTAAATAGCCCCACCCTATTAATCTATTATGTATTTAGGTGGCTAAATTATAATATTCCCCCAATGTATCCACCTAATCTCATAATGTACCTCAATCTAAGGTTTGTCTTATAACGATATTATAAACGTTGAAAAAAGTAACGGGGATTAACATGTGCATGTCACATAAGGGCTATTGTAGTCATTTAAACTGAGGTTGCAAGAGTATTGAGGTAATTTAGTGTTTGTTTGGTGGAACGTTTTGATCAAAACACTGGTCAAAAATGAAGTGTTTTCTCTTTAAAAGTGTTTCAATGCAGCGTTTTAAAACGCAACATTTTAAAAATGTGTAGCGTTTAAAAAATGTGTAGCGTTTACAACTATTTTGTTTATAAAAATAGCGTTTTGAAATAGTTTTTCAAACATGTTTACAAGAAAAAAATTACGTTTTGAAAATGTTGTGTTTTAAAAACGCTGCGTTTAGAAAAAGTTACGTTTTCAGAACACTGCAGCCTTAATAGGCCTTAAATTAAGCATCCCCTTTTATCAATTTCAGGATTAATAGCACCAGAGATTATCTAACCAAATGAAAAAGAATTGATAAAGAGATAATCGATGGTGAAATCTGAACCTTTGACCGAGTTAATAAAATGACGAAGAGAGATAGATGACGACGATGATTGTGAGATTTGGCATTCGAACAACTCTTTTACCGCCATTGGTGGTGACGAGCTCAAACTTGATTCCGCCATTGTAGGCGAAAACAATGGAAAGAGCAAGAAATTGGCTCCCTTCCATGTTTGATTTTTGTTTTGGGTTTTTGATTTCATCTTCCACCGATCACGATGATGTATAGGAAATGAAGAAATGGCAAAAAGGATTCTGTTGATGACTTGGAGGAGGCTGAAGTGGTGGTGCTATTAGTGGTGACGGTGCTTTGCTAGAGGAAGTTGGAACATTGAAGAGCTTTACACATGTCCCTATCTTTTTCGCTACATGCTCTTCTATCGTTCCACCATAGCTCCCTGCTCTATCCTTGTGTTGTTTATGCATCAACTGGGAAGTCAAATAGTGGTGGAGCATTGCTATTGTGTGAGAGGGAAAGAGGGTATAGCTACTGATAGGCCTGACAATTGGGTGGATTGAGTTGAAATTGGTAATAGGTTGAAACGAGTCAAAATCCGTTAGAACCCAAATATCAAACGGGTTGAAACGAGTTGGGTCGGGTTAAAATTGATAACGGGTTAAAGTGAGTCGACCCGTCTTAAACCAACTTTCCCAAAAAAACCATAAATTCATAACATAAAAAAGTCACTAGTCAAAATGAGTAACGAGTCCAACTCGCTTTAACCCAACTTATTAATATTATTAGGTCGAAACGGGTTATCCACTTCAACCCAAAAATATTAATGGTTTGGGTTAGGTAATTAGTGGGTTAGGTTGGGTGAGTTAATGTGTAATGTGTTATAATCGTCAGACCTAGCTACTGATAAAGATTAAGGTTTACTTTTATAATATATATCATTAATTAAAAGTTTAAAATTTACTCCTTGATTAGTTATGATAATGGAAAGGACCAAGATATCCCTCCCGTGACATGCACACGTTAATTCTCGTTAATTTTTTTAATATTCATAACGGCTAGTGTGGGAAATGGAAAGAAAAAAAAAGGTTAGATACCATTAAGGGTAGGCCTGACAATTACAAATCAAAACTCGTAACCCACCCGACCCGCCCCGTTATTTTTTTTGAGGGTCGAAATGAGCTATCCATTTCGACCCAAAAAAATTAATGAATCGGGTTAAATGGGTCGAATCCGTTACCTATTTTGACCCGTTTTTGCTATATAAATATAGGTTTTTCTTCAATAAAAATGGTGGGTTGAAATGGGGCGACCCATCCTGACACGTTACCCGCTTCGACACAACTCGTTTCGACTATTTTAATTTTGGTTTATAATGTGTCACGACCCGTTGTTCGTTTTAACCCAACTCATACCTGATCTAACTCACTTAATTGTCAGCTCTAATTATGAGACACACTTTGGAGTGGGGTGCACTCTTGGATTAGGTGGATACATCTGAGGAACAATTGTAATTTGGCCTATTCTGTTGGAGGACAGGATGGGTTAGGAAATTCCAAGGACATGTCATCCAAAATTTCAGACCTGGGGTTAAAATGTTCTATCTACTTGTGGCATTTTCCCCCATTTATGGTCATTCAAGAAGATAGTACCAAAGTTGGATGGTCTTTGAAAAGTAAACAGATACTCTAATAAATTTGGAACTATTTTTTTAGTCATTTATTTTTAATTTTTGCCTTAAAAGGCAAAAGCCTCACCTTGCAATCCCCACCATTATCTCCCACTAACCAACAACAAAGGCTGTTGCTTTCTATTTGGAAATACATGGTTGCCTGGTTGGGATCTGTTTGTGTGATGGACCATTGTTGTCTGGCTCTTATTCACATCTACCAGCATACTGACAAAAACTTTTTTAGAAGGGGTTATTGGGTTTTTTTTTGTCTCTGGTGGCTTAAATAATACTCCTTCAATATTGAGTTTTAAACAACTTTCAGATAAATGTATAACATATTTTATTAATTATTTATAATAAAATTATAACCATTTGAAAGTACACAAAAAGTAATACTAATTACTTATTTTATGATATTGAAAAAAAATATACCTAAAATTTTTATTTTAAAAACAAACAATTTGATTTAAAAAGTAAACAAAAACATCATTTTCGCAAATAAAATTTAATCAACATTGTTAGACTTACAATTAATTCTACAACGTTTCTTATAATTTATAAGCCTTAAAAAAGGTAAAGTTGTCTATTTCCAAAACAACTTTGGACTTCTTCAAAACTAAGTTATAAAGAAAGTTGTAGAATTAATCGTAATGATAGCATTTTCCAAATTTAATTTACCCAAACTGCCCAAAGTTGTGAAAAGAAAACTATACGTATGCTATCCTTTTGCACATGTATTAAGATTAAACAACTTTTAAATTAACTAAAAAATCCACCACATCAAAATCTTCCACCCCCCGGTTTCTAAAAAAAAATATTTCCTTCTTTTTAGGTTGTTTTAAAAAGAAATGTTTGCTTTTAAGTCTTTTTTTCTTTGGAAGTTTCTTGTCATTTTTTACTTAATTTGATTTTCACTAATTGATAAATGTTATCTTTACATGGGTATCCGATAGAAAACACACAATATTCTTATATTTATAATAAAATCAATTATCTTTTTTTATATGTGTACAGTTAGGTCTGTCAATTATAACCTATTAATCCACCTAACCCAACTCATTAATATATTTGGGTTAAAACGGGTAATCCGTTTCGACTCAATAATATTAAGGGGTTGGATCATGTTAAATCGGGTCGGACCAATTATCCATTTCGATCCATAACTTTTTATACTATGAAATCATTTTTTTTGGGAGAAAAGTTGGGTCGAGACGAGGCGACCTGTTTTAACCTTACTCGTTTCGATCCAACCCATTTCAACTCATTTGACATTTGAGTTTTAACGGGTTTCGACCCGTTTCAACCCATTACTTATTTCATTCCAATCCAACTCAACCTACCAAATTATCAAGACATTTGAGTTTTTAACGGGTTTCGTAATGTTCACTAATTTCATTCCAATCCAACTCAACCACCAAATTATCAAGCTTATATATAATCGTTCACTAAGACACTTTTTTAGAAACGGAAGGATTATTTCTTTTACAAAAGCTACCACTTACCAGCTGGTTAGTGACTCAGTGGTCACTAAGGGCCAGCTTAATGGTTGAGGATTTTACAAACATCGGGGGCTTGTTCCTCAATGTGTTGTTCCTCAAATTTGTTCCAAAATTGTATTTTTTATAAACAAATCATTTTAAAAAAAATTACGTACCACCAAACAAACCTTCTATCCAAATAGAGATAATAACATTATTTTTTAGAAATATGTATAAAATACATAGGGAACATTTGTATGAAGACAAATGTTTTCGGATTTGCTTTGAAATTATGTATTCAAATTAGATTCTTTTAGTTGATATTTTCGAAATGTACAAAATATTTTCTATATACATATAAAATTTGTTAAAAAAATACATGTAAATTCAATCGAGAACATTTGTATTGGGACAAACTAAGTTCATTTTGGAAGAAATTGGGGACCGGTCCCTTTTGATAAACTTTCAACCGATATAATGTCTTCTCTCTTTTCAAATTGCTTCATCAAGTAATCTTCATCAATTGCTTCTTTATTAATCACTATCAATTGTCGTAACGGCCTAAATTTCAACAAAATTTTCAAGACTCGATCATCACTTGTATCTAATTTATTCAAAAATCACAAAAGTTGGGGTACCATCCCATCGTAGGGGTTCAGGAGCAATGCCCCCAAAAGATTAAAAAAAAATTTGTTCAATAAATATGATACTGTAGGATTATGTATCAACGGAAGAGGAGAAAGAAGGTGGAAGAAATACATATAAAATTAGTTTGAATTGCGATCCATTAATTTGGGATTGCGATGCATCAATTCAGAATCATGATGTATCGCTATGAAATGGAAATGACATTTACACAATTTAAAATCATGCATCATGATTAAATTTCGTGCATCGCAATGTACATAATTTTGAATCAAAATCATGCATCGCAATGCACAAAATTGTGAATCGAGATGCAGAAATTGATGCATTCCTCACACGTGTTTGATTTATTAAAGGTATATTTATCCTTTCACTTTTAAAAGACATTTTTCCAGTTAAAAAAAGTAGGGGAAATTGATGGTTGGCACACTTTCTGAAACATTATTTCTCTTCAATCGAGTGTTCTTTTTTTCAACTGCTAAAGTCCATTTTCGAAATATTTTTCCTAAACTATAATGCTCAGATCATCTTCCGCAACTCTAGTCAACACTTTGAGTTCGAATATCACGATTGTGTTTAACGAAATGGGGATCGACCTGTGATGTGATGGGTTGAAGGATTTTTCAGTAGGGACAAGGAAGAGGAAGAAGAAGGTTTCGACGGAGAAGATGGAAAAAGAAGGTGGAGGACATAAAGGTCTGGCTTATTATGATTTTGCATCGCGCTGCAATATCATTTTTTGTATTGCGGTGAAAAATTGAATTAAGTAATTTAAAATTAGATTACATAATTTTAATAGATGCATCGCAGTGCATAATTTTGGTGCATGTGCAAAATTTGATTAGGTATTTTTAAATTGCATAGATTAAGTAATTAAATTGATGTATCACGATGCAAAAAATTTATGCAATTTAAATTGATGCATCACAATACACACATTTATGCAACGTGATGCATGCGTGTGTGTTATCTGTAGCATGCCCCAGGC
The DNA here is from genome assembly GCA_013146195.2 of Codonopsis lanceolata. Lineage (NCBI taxonomy): Eukaryota > Viridiplantae > Streptophyta > Magnoliopsida > Asterales > Campanulaceae > Codonopsis > Codonopsis lanceolata. The sequence goes on along the minus strand of CM028383.1, from coordinate 105,841,093 downwards.
TCATTAAGGGTTCGTTGTCTTTTTGCCCTCATAAGTAACTTTTTCTGGCTTTAAAAAAATACGATAAATTGTAAATTTAGAGAAAGGGACCGACCCAAATTTACCCCTAAAAAATATGGGGGACTTTAGCTGTTGTAAATTCATCAAAGTGGGCCGGCCCAAATTTCACCCTTCATTTTACATTTTTAGATCTATCCAGTAAAATTGTCCACTTTCTAATATTTTCTTATTTAGACATTACCTTTTACCAATTTACGCTTAATTTGATAGCAATTTAACTGATGGGCCCCGCTTTTACATGGGTATCCTTTAAAAATATTCACTATATAAAAAATACACAATATCCTAATATATATGACAAAATAAATTATTTTTTCATAATTTGAATTTTGGAAAAATTAATACTCCCTTTGTCTTTTTAGCCAAAAAAAATTGTCACAAAATAAATAATGTTAGGATTTCAAGAGAAATTTATCCACATTTCCCTTATTAATGGAGTAATTTCTAATTAAATTTTGTGTTAGGTATGAAAAAGTTGGATGATTGTAAAGATATGTTAAGAGAAAAGAGAAAAATAATCATGTAACTTGTTGGTCCCATGGATGTGCTCAAATAGGCTAGAGCGGGGATGAATAGCATATATTACCACTTTAAAATTTATCTCACCATTCATTCAAGAATATTAGTGAAATATCTTTTAGTGATAAGATAATCTGAAGGAGAGACAAGTTTGCTAGTAGTACTGATCAGTAGACATGTTCAAAACTGAGTAATGAACTCTACTGGCAAATTGTAGATAAGCTGATTGCTAAAAAGAGTTATGGCAGTGGAAAGATTTAAGCAGCTGTACACTAATATATGTTCAGAACAACAACATACTTATTTTTTTTTCAGATGCATGGCATATGAGTTACATAATAGATAGTTTTGGAAAATCAAAACCTTTTAAGAACAGGAAAGAGAGGTCGGAGCTGAATTTGAAGAATATGTAATAATTGCAAATACAACAAAGGTTTACTCAAAGACAAACATGCTTATTACATCAACTAAGACTCTCTAACCTAATAATCTACTTTCTTCCCCTGGATTCCTTCCCCATCCAATACTCATCTTTCAAAGATTTTAGAACAAGTCAATAACATGTGGAGTCAAGTAGATTAGACATGAGAAGACAATGTTATGGGTTGCTCAAATAATCAATATTTGAGTAACTGAGTGCTGAGCACTCGACTCCCTATGATGACCTATAATTGTACAACCAACAACCCTTGTAATGAAATACAAGTCTGATGGTATGAATACAATGCAGACAGACAACTCATCCTCTTCCTTGGACATCTTTGGATATCTATCTTCAACGGAATCTGGAGTGTTTGATCTCTACCAAAGGATTGGATTTCTGAGGTGCTGTAGAGACTGAGTTCTAATAAGGGAATCAAAGAGCTCAAATCAAGAAGGAGGTTTCTTGATCAAGACAATATTCTCTATCTTTATAGCTTTTGCAGATCACTCTTCCTTGTTACTTACTTTTCTTCCTTACAATCCACATAATGTGTTTTGCAAAGATATGAGTTTTCCATAGTGATCTTTGAGATAGCTTGATTGAAGATATTGAAATCTCTTGTTCTCACGCTATCTCGTTCTCTCTGTTTTGAAGAAAGATGAAGATGTTTCTTTTATAGATGGAGATCGATAGATCCGTTTGAGACTATCTTCGAGTGATCTTTTATCCGTTGGAGTGGTTTGTCGGATAAGATTGAATCCTATAGACTATATGATAAAGATATTTTGGAAGATATCTTTTTGAGAAAGATTGTCCAAAAGTCAGACTGAGTAGATGTGTCACTGTTGAGCAGGTCTGACGGAATAGTACACTGACATTTGGTTTTCCATTAAAGTGGATGCATTTGAACTTGAAAACCAACTGTAGAGAGGAATATCAGTTGAATAAAATCCAACTAGATATTGCAGGTCTGAGAGCTGTCAAGCTGCTTTCGTAACTTGACTTTTTAGGAGAAGCTTGAGCATTTTGTCGTTTCTGAACGTTTGCATTAATTCTACTGTAGTTTGCATGTACAACCCAAGACAGATCGAAGGTCTGCTGGTTTGATGTTCCTTTAAATATTTTATCTCCCAGTACATAGGTCTGATGGTCGACATAGTTGAGGAAGGAACTACCAACCCGTAGCAAGTCTGCTGTTATGATATCTTTATAGAGACTATCATCCTATAGTATGTCTGTTGGTGCTGGTGTACTGAGTAACTGGTCTGCTGAAGTCATCATGTAAGAGTAGGACTAAGACTCAGACTCACCTAGTCTAAAACTTATGCATTGTCCAACAAGTTGTCACACTAACCGGTACGTAGCCTTTTTAGTCACTTGTTAAAATATGCAGTAATGAGAACAAACAAATTAAGGTGTTTCGGAATGTGCAAATGAATTAGAATTGTTTCAGAATGCATATTCCAACGCAACTTATCAACAATAATTGTACTTAAAAAAGGGTAGATCTAATTTTTTTCTAAATTCCCTTAATCTTTGTGCAAAAATATCTATAACATCGTTTATTTTCTTATTTTTTTTTATTTTCCAAAAGCGTTCTTAGGTCTTAAAGTCCAAAACTAATCTCATGAGTCGGGTATGACCACTAAGTAATCCTAGAAGCTCCTTCTAACAAGTATTTAAACATAATTGCATTTGCATAGGTCTCAAACCTAAGATATTGGTTAAATTAAAACAACTCATTTACTAGCCGATGTATATTTTTGTTGTATAACATCATTTATTTGGGAATGGAGGAAGTATAAATAACTATATCCTATAGTCTTTGGAACCGACAAGTACTAAATTAGAAATAAATTAAAGGAGAGAGAAACAATCGTGGCTTTGTCTTTTGAATTCAGAAAATTCTAAATTCCTCTGATCCCCTCTCCCCAAAAGGACATACAAATCAATGACGACAAATCCAAGCCCTTTGAGTTGTCACAAACTTTTGAACCAATTGGATAAGTTCAAGGCAAGAACTTTAATTCTCCTAGACCCACATTGTAAAACAAGGAATAACAGCCTAGAAATTGGGAAAACCTTGTTTGTTCCAAAACCCACTTAGAACTTAGAAGGTCTAAAACAGAAGTTGGATGAGTGAGCTTGGAAATTGTTAACAGTTGATAGGTGGTTTTTTGTGGGTTCTTCACCAATTGCAAAACCCAGTTGGGAATATGTGTTAACTGATGTGTGACTAGCTATTCAAGGATTCACTTCTGAATTATCACTGGTGAGTCCCTTCATTTCTCTTTGTTTCATGTTCTTGATTCATAATTTATAAAACTTACATAAATGCAGTTTAGAGTGTGAATTCACTGACGTATTTGGCTGATCAAGCTTGGAATTTTTTTTTATTTTGATCATGTAATTATCTTGAATTCAGTGTTTTCCATGTAATTTATTCACGCAGATAGTTAGTTCTTGATATGATACGTCACAATATACATTCCATCCAAGATTCACTCTAGTCAAAATAGCATGAAAATATATCACGATTTTTGCGTACCAAATGATTTCATTTCATGCCATTTTTGTAAAAAATTAACTCTAGTTGAAATAGCATGAAAATAAATCACGATTCTTGTATACCGAATCGATTGGTGCAGCATTACCTAACTCTCTCGTTGGATTTTTTTCAGATTACACTCGGCAGTCCGATATTGCTGTTAATGGCAGGAATGATTCAAGAGGATGGATCGTCATCAGTATCTTCGTCTCCCCTTCAAATGTTCTCCCTGATGTCACTTTCTCCTGGTATAGGATCACCCTATCCATGGCTCAGGGAATTGAAGTCCGAAGAGAGAGGTTTATGTCTAATCCATCTTCTTGTTGCCTGTGCTAACCATGTTGCTGCTGGTAGCATTGAGAATGCCAATATCGGCCTTGATCATATCTCCCATCTCGCATCTCCCAGTGGTGATACTATGCAGAGGATTGCTGCCTACTTTACTGAGGCACTCGCAGATCGGATGCTTAAACGCTGGCCTGGTTTGCACAAGGCACTCAATTCCACCAAAATTTCGTCAATCTCCGAGGAAATTCTTGTTCAGAGATTGTTTTTTGAGCTATGTCCATTTTTAAGGCTCTCATATGTGATAACAAACCAGGCTATCGTAGAAGCTATGGAAGGGGAGATGGTAATTCATATTGTTGATCTTGGTTCCTCTGAGACCGCCCAGTGGATTAATCTTATTCAATTATTGAGTGCACGTCCAGAAGGTCCTCCTCATTTGAGAATTACAGTGATTCACGAACAAAAAGAGGTGCTGGAACAAATGGCTCATCCATTGAATGTAGAAGCTGAAAAATTAGACATCCCTTTTCAATTTAATCCTATAGTGAGCAAATTGGAGAACCTTGACATTGAAAGCTTACGTCATAAGACGGGAGAAGCTCTTGCAGTCAGCTCTGTACTTCAACTACATTCACTGTTGGCATTCGATGATGAAATTCTTCGAAAGAACTCTCCCACTCTTCCGAGGAGTCAAGGAGTGCTGCAGATGAACTCTCGAACTTTAGGAGATTTTCTCGAGAAAGATGTGATTCATACCTATAGCTCAGGGCCTGATTCTGCCTCATCATCCCCATTATCTTTGACCAATTCACCCAAAATACTGAGTTTTCTAAGTGCCCTTTGGTCCCTTTCACCAAAACTAATGGTAGTAACGGAGCAAGAATCAAACCACAACGGGTTTAGTCTGATGGAGAGAATCTTGGAAGCATTGAACTTCTATGCGGCACTGTTTGATAGCATGGAGTCTACTGTGCCGAGGGCACCAATAGAGCGTCAAAGGGTTGAGAAGATGCTCTTTGGAGAGGAAATTAAGAGCATTGTAGCCTGTGAGGGACTTGAGAGGAAGGTGAGGCATGAAAAGCTTGAGAAGTGGATTCCAAGGCTCGAGTTGGCCGGTTTCGATAGGGTTCCTTTGAGCTACCATGGTATGTTGCAGGCAAAAAGATTGTTGCAGAGTTATGGGTATGATGGGTATAAGATTAAAGAAGAGAATCGTTGTTTGGTCATTTGCTGGCATAATCAGCCGCTGTTTTCAGTTTCAGCTTGGAGGTCTAGAAGGTATATGTAAGATGATTTTTATTTACCTTTAAAAACTCTTTTCTGTATAAAGGATCTAAAGACTCCTCTGAAGAAGTGTGATGTTCTGTGTAATCAATAAAGAACTTCATGATTTGGTCTATAGTTTTAGTTTTGGCCAACAATAGTTACCCTTTTCACTCTGGTTTCCACATATTTTGAATAACCAGTAGAGTCGGGATCATCAATCATGTTTGCCTTTTCAAATTTACACGGGCATTTTTTTTCTTTTTCTTTTTTTGAATATGTCAGAATCACTGATGCGAAGAATGAACTTGTAATGTTTATGAGATTTCTTGAATACGTTGCTTTTACCCTTCCTCACTGTTTTCTTGAGCTTCAAATGATTGCATGTGGCTTTGGCTTTGGCTTTGGTTATGAATCTGATGGATAAAAGAGGGTTTTGTCTGCCTCCTACAGGTCCAGTGGCCTCATTTACCTTTGGACCATTTTGTGTTTCTTCTTTAAGTTTTCGTGTTAATAATACTATCAACATATAAAGATTATTAGAAGAAGATCGTATCAGAAGTTATTAAAACCTTATTTATGATTGAGTTGTGCTAACAATCCCTACGGGTTGACCGAGTTGTGGTCCTGTGGGGTGACCCAGGTTCGATCCTGTTTCAATCCCTCATACGATAAGGGAGGAAAAAAGCTACTAGAGTAGATGTGGCTATGGTAAACTTTAGCTCAGTCTTTTAGTGATAGTGGGTAAAATTATTTATCAATAGGAGAAGTTGTAGCAGATTCAAGAACATATAAGCAAGGCACAGTGGGACAAATACCAGGTGTAGACATAGCCATAATCAGTGTGCTTACAATGGAGGAAATCAGTCCTTTCTTTCATATTACTGACAAAGTCAAATCTAATTTGAAGATATTAAAAAAGCTTCAGGCATGTGTTACAAAAACATTGTATTCAACCACTGCATCTCCAGATTTTATATTATACCGAACCGTCTTCGTCAACACATAGCCACGAGCAAGCCGAAAAAGCCCACTGCCTCCAACAATAGGCATTTCCCTCACGGTATCAAGAACTGGATTTCTCCCAAGAATACTAAGTGCACTTCCATTATACTTCCCCTCGGAGAAAGCAAAATTCATAACCATAAGCAACCCTGAATCATGTTGAGAAGTCATAGCATAGAAGCCTTGAGCTCTTCCCACGACTCTGGAACCATGTTCAGTTCCTTCAGTCAAAGGATCGTCAATCATAGCTGTCATACCAAACCTGTTTTTGGATCCAGCAATTATGACTGCGGTTGGGTGTTTTCCGCTGACAATATCGTGGAAGTAGAAGTGAAGGTGGGTCAGTGTCTTAGCAGATGGAACCTGCGCCTTGGTTTCAGCAAATTGTTCTGAGAAGATTCCATAGATGGAGGTGAAGGAGGTTAGAATAAGGGTGAGGTAGAAGTAAAACAGAGTAGAAGTGAGGAAGGGAGCCATTCTCAAAATGACTTGAGCAACTAAGATGAGTGATGGAAGTGAGTATTATAGATGGCCTGGGAGGGGCAATGATGCTTCTGTAATGTGGTCTATGCTTTTATCAGAAAAAAAATAGGAGTTTTGTGTTTTTGATAGTTGTCCATTGAGACAATGGAAGGGCTTTATCACAAAGGGTAAAGGTGAAGTGAACTAGGAAAAGTCATGTCAATGGGTCTCTATAAAGGATTGATTTTATGTAGGAAAAGGTGAGTTCCTCAATTGCAGTGGGGGACAAGTGCTTGAAAAACTAAAATAAACAAGAAAAGGACTGTAGATTATTCGAAGTCGTAAACTAACTGAACAGCAGCGAGTAAACTAAAATCGTGGGAAAAGTTTATGTTTATATTTTACTGCTTGCATTACAAAAACTTTGGGTCGATTATGAGCTAAAACTAGCCTTGAGATCTACAACTTTCACTAATGCTGTTGTATTTGATTTCTCCTAAACAAACCTATTTTGTAGCCATAAACATCCTTATTTAGACACGGAATTTTTCTTGTGATTACTGTCACGGGGACTCCCATACTAAGGAGATTTTCACTTCTGCCTTTTCGTCTAGTGCAGATGGACAAAAAAAGAGAGGTGTTCTATACACATATACGTGAAGATTAAGCAGCTGGCGTTTGCCTGTTTGGTACTTAGAATGCACTAGTACTTGCATTTATGCCCATGAAAAACCTTTATCTGTTGCAATCAAGCTTTCACTGGGGCTTTAACCGTTCAAAGGTTCCACGAGTGAACTTCATGCACTAATTGGCTGCAGTTGTGCTGTAGAGAGGTTTACTAGCCCTTTCTTTTTGAGCAAACTCAAGATTTGTTAGTAACATACGCTTTAGCGTGCATATGATGTTCTAAAATTTATCAGATTATAGTGTTATATAGCCGATAAGAGAAGTTGAGTAACCAAGTATTTGTTCTCGAAATTTATATCATTTATACATATGGGGGATACTTTCTTTTTCCTTAATTGTTTTTTTCATTTGTTATACAGCTATATAGGAACATAAAAGGATAACACATGAGCCTACAATGATTCAAGGTTTAATAGTCAGAAGAGGCACTAGTGCTTTAGAGCATGCCTTTGCTTCACTCTCAAACAAAGCTTTTCAGTTTTACCTTTTACAGCACTTCTAAACTTGCAGCCTGCTGATTTATTATTGGCTCTCCGTCTGTACTATTCTAATCAAAGAGTCCACATCTGAAAGTCATTCATTTTACAAGGATTATGGTTATCTTTCATAAATACACTTAGTTTTAAGAATTCAAATCGATTTTTATTCTTTTAAGGGTTAAGTGAGAAAGATGAAGAAATCTTCTAGCTTAATATCTCAAAGAGGACTATTAGCGAATGGATCGTCCCGTAGCTAGAGAAAGTAGGATTGTCTGAGCGGAATGGTGGTGGTACGAAACAACCTCTGATGCAGACATATATACACCTTGCTGGGACTGTAGCATCTCCTTACTGCATTATATTGGATTGTCCTGAGTTTGCGGCAGTTGTAAATTGTAATATTCATGTATCTGGGATATTGCCAATTTCGTGAAAAAAAAAAAAAACATATTTTATTTCCGTTGATATGAACTGGATGAATGATTTTAGCTAGTGAAATCAGCTGGTGCGGAAATTTTGTGAATTAATAGGAGCATATGATATGATATTACTCAGAAAAAAGCCTCGATTCTGACCATTGGGTTGCAGAGTATTCTTACACTGCATAACTATGAGGCACATACCAGCAAACAGTGATGGCAGAGTGAACGCTGGAGCGAGAAAGGATGTGGATTTTCTGAAATGTACTTTTTTCTTGACGGATCAGTTGACGCCATTTTGAGGTTTGGAATGTAGCTAGTTTGTGGTCGATTTAGACGGCAGAATGAATTAAAGAATGTACCAAGTACGAACTATAAAAATGCATTAGTCATAACAAATTGTTCTTCTGAAGAACACTATCCTATTGAAAGTCTGCAAATGAGTGTAGAATGAAAATTGAGTATCTAAATTATAATTTGTATTTCAAATAAGCATTGTCTAAAATTGACCAACATCCATGGCCTCAACAAGGGAAACAATAAATATTCATTCCCAGAAGCATTACAATCTCACAAAACTGAAAACAGAGCTTTGGTGAACTGAATAATGTTAAGAAAACAGAAAAGATCCACTCAATGAAGATCTCAGTAGTGTTTAACATATACATTGTACTCAACAGTGGCATCTCCTGTCTTGAAATCGAACCAAACGGTATGTGCTAATGCATATCCTCGGGCAAATCGAAAAATCCCACTTCCTCCAACAATAGGCATTTCTCTCACGTCATGCATCACCGGGTTCCTCCCTAGAACGCTTATACTACTCCCATTATACTCGCCTTCTATGAACTCGTAGTTTATAACCATAAGCAAGGCTATATCATTCTGAGCCGCCATAGAATACATTCCTTGTGCCCTTCCAACAATCTTGGAGGTGGGATCTTGTCCTTCAGTTAAGGCATCGTCTATCATGAACATGGTGCCAAAGCCACGCCCATCTTCAGTTCCTACTATTTTGACAGCAGATGGTTTTTCCCCACTGAGGATGTCGTGGAAGTAGAAATGAAGGTGGCTCGTTTTCTCCATACGTATCATTGTTATGGCTTCCGAGAGCTCCTCGGAGAAAACTCCACGAGCCGTATCGATTAAAAATGACAATGAGAGAATGAAACAGAATGTGATGAGAATGCTTTTTGGAAAGGAAGAAGCCATGTTTGGGATTCAAGTTTCAAGTGGAGTACTCATGCAGCTGAAATGGGACTTATAAAGGAGTGGTTAATATGAAGGGTCATTTTTTTAACTTTAATTATGTGTGGCTTAGTTTTGCCATTGTGAGAAGTTGGTGTGGTGAGCTGGCTTGATGATGCTTTTGGTCAAGCAATCATTTCTTTTTGCTTTGGCCTGTTTGAACTTGCATTATACAATTTGAAAACTTTGCTTTCTTTTGAAGCTGAAGCAATAAGCCAATAATTATTTGTGTCATGCTGCCTTAGTGCCTTTCCATTCATTTTCATTTATTGTGCAAATTTATTTGGAGTGGTAACACACTAACACCTAGTGGTGCCCATCCAGTTCGAACCACCTGTTCCGGTTCTGAACCGCTGGTTCCAGAAGTTGGCCACCTCAAACTGAAACCGAACCATTATATCCAAGTTTAAGGCTCCGATTTGAAACCTTAAATTTTTTTGGATTTTTTGATAAAATTTGGGTCATTGGATCTTCCAAAACGATCCAAATTTTTTGAAAAAAGTCGTTAAGTTTGGAACCGCGGTTCAGTTGGGCAAATGGAGGAACAACAGGAACCAAACTGTGTTTTGGACGGTTCCGGGTTTCGGAACCGAATGGGCATGTAGGAGCACCACAAATGGATGTTGGATTACACCAAAAAAAAAAAAAAAAACGAAAAATGAAAGGCAACTAATGTATTAGCTCAAGGTTAAAAGGTATATGTTTGCCACATATCATGGTCCATTTATATATCTTCAATACTATAAAGCCTCAAACTTGGTACTGACACAATGGTTTCATAGTTTAGCACGCCACCAATAATCATAAATTAAATCACAATTGTTCCCAACTCATAATAAATAAACCTTAATACGTCCTTAAGTAAAGTCAAAATAAACCCAAGACGATTCAATACAAAATCTGATATTGAAAATAAGTCAACCAATCTTGGTTGAAGACTTGAAGTTCTATCATGTAATTAAATAAGAACTAGATCCAAAATCCTTGGTGTCGTCATCACGATCTACCCGAGTCAAAGTTTTCTAATGAGTCTTACTTGTTACCTAAGAGGAAAAGTAGAAAGGGGTGAGTGAACAATGTTGAATAAGTTCATATATAACTTCTTCGGTTATTAAGGAGGAGTTGACCAGAACTAAGTCAAAGATGAATAATTCAAGTGTTCGAAAATCCTTTGTTCAAAATCGATAATAAGAAATCAGATATCACATTTTCAATTTAAAGAATCAGGAATAAAATCAAAGGTAAATATCCAACGATGACTCGAGTAGTCAATCGCCACCAACCGTCCTATACCGGTTGAGGACAACGAATTACTCAGAAACCCAAGATCACTTAAGCATCCTTATGACCTCAATTAAAAATTTACTTATATGAATTTTGATAGTTCGATAAATCGATAAAGATTGGTATATCATGATAACCACACCACGAACCGGTTGGTGTTCGATAAAAGTCGATAATTCGATAGTGTCACATATACCCAATGGTGGGTTGTTTAAACTTAGCGATCATGGCAGAGCTTTTTAAATAATCAATTAACTTTTACAAAATCAAGTATAATCAATAATCACCTTTACCTATCAAAAGGTATCTCACATGAGGTTCGACAAATATGTGAGATTTAACGAAAGAGAACAATCATAATTTCGAATAAAACATAAGTGGCGGAATTCAATTTCAAATACCGATGATACAAAATCAGCACATGTTTAAAAAAAAAGGTATTTATCAAAGAAATAGCGGAAACCTAACAGTATGGAACAAGAGTTCAAAAGACCTAAATGATGTATAATCTCATTACCTTGATATGCTTAGCAACGATAATCCACAACTACGATCACTCTAACCTCGCTTGTCAAAATCTACGTTCAAAGTAAATAATACTATTGCTAATCTATAATTGTACTAACAATACCTTAATCAATAACAATTAATTGCAAATTACAAAAGGATAATACTTAATACAACACTTATAAAATACTTAATACAACACTTTTTGTTGTAAAAATACTATATTACCCTTGATAAAATTAAAAATAAAAATAAAAAATTCAACACCGCACCGGACCACTGCCCAGTGCCCACCGCCTGCCCCAGTCCCCCACACCACCTGGGTTAAGCCTAGTCCTTCCCCACCCCGACGGGCCCAGTCCCTCCCCAACCTCCTTTTGCTCCAAGCCCAATCCCTCCCCGACCCCCCACCCGTGCCGCTCGACTCGATCTCTTCCTCACCTAGCCCATACCTCCCAATCCCTTCCTCGGCCTCGCCCGCCTCCACCCCTCCGGCTCGGCCTCGCCATCATCTCCGCCCAAAAAAAATAGTTTTTTTTTCCATTTAATTAAAAACCAACTCCCGCCCACCTCCATCACCTCCCGCCCACTTCCACCACCAATCTTCTTTTTTTTTCCATTTAATTATAATTTTCAATTTAATTTTGAAATTGAACAAAGAGCAAAATGGTAAACTTTTGTCAAAAAATGTTGTATTAAGTATTTTATAGGTGATGTATTAAGTACATATGTTACAAAAAAAAAAAAAAAGGAACACATGCATCATCACCCATCCGTTTTTGCATGCATTATGTGACTTTTAGGAATTATATATACTTCATCCGTCCCTAAATTATCGTCCTCCTTTCATTTTTATCTCGTTCCAAAATAATTGTCCAGTTTGAAACTAACTTTTTTAGTACATCACTTTTACCACTTTATCCTTACTTTTTCACCATACTTTAATTATGAGTCACATATACATATGTTTTAAAGAAAACTACACATTAAACCCATATAAATAATTAAGTCAATTGTTTTTTCTTAATCCGTGCGCCGGATCAACTAAGACGATAGTTTAGGGATGGAAGAAGTATTATATATGTATACTATTCCATACTCCCTCCGTCTCAAAATTATTATATTGCTTTCCTTTTTCGTCAGTCCAAAACTAATTGTCTTATTTAAAACTTTCTTTTTTAAGACAACACTTTTACCACTTTACTCTTACTTTTTCATCTTACTTTAATAATAGGTCACATACACATAAATTTTAAAGTAAACTACACATCAAACTAATATTAATAATCCAATCAAATGTGCTTTCTTAAAACCGTGCATCAAGTCAATCAAGACGATAATTTTGAGATAGAGGAGTATACTAGATATATATGTAGCCCTAACACACTGCTACCACACACAAAACACACACCGATACACACACATCTATATTGTATGCTTTGAGTGAAATCGTGAGAGTAGTTGAGATGTGAACAGTTGGATGTTGAAGGATAGTTTTGGATGCATGCAAATCAATTTTAATTGAAAAATTATAGAAAATGTTAATCACTTTGATAGAATTTTGATTTTTTAAATGAGAATGCACATTGGATATTAAGTGTTGGTGTAACACCCCGGATTCTTACATGTGCATTGTGTGCTTGCATTCATGCTTTCTTGTTGATTGTGAGCATGTTTACTTAGTCTATATATGATTTAGAAATATTCATAAGTCATTCATGAAGCTCTTAACATGTTTAGAATCATGTATGCCTGCTTGTTGAATCGCCGGTTCGATTGCTTTGTTTTGGCCTTAGCGATTTCCCTCGTTGCTCGTATTGCTTGTATTTCGTCGTGCAAAGTGTTCGTTGAGTTCTCGGCCTTGTATTCAGGTCATAACCATGTTTAAACAATCCTTTTCCATGTCCAAGTTATCCTAGTATGATTGGTGTTTGATTGGCGTTTGATTCGTTAACCATTCGTCGCATGATTCGAGCCTTGTTCTACCTTGTTCCGGATGTTGTTCGGGTGTGTTTCCGACTTGTTTTGAGTTGGGTTAGACTTTAGAATGGTTGCCCATGAGTTTGGGACCATTTAGGACATGTTTAGACCAAGTTCAAGGGCTGGACCATGCACTCGCATCGAATTCTGATCACCAGCTCGCGGGACAATGCTGAGAGCATTGCAAAATGAACTTAAGCTGACAGAAGTCCAGGCGCCCGCGTGGCCATATGTGAGGCGCCCGCCTCAAGTGCTGGTTGCACCTACGGAATTTTTCTCTGTTTTGCTGTTTTACGAATTTTGCTCCTAAACACCTATTCAAAACCTTTTCTAAACCCCACCTAAACCTCCCTAACCCTCCTTAATTATGTCCTAACATCTCTAACAAGTTTTAAGAATGGATTAAGAGTGCTTTAGTGATCAATTAAGCTACCAAAAAATCAGATTTTATGAGACCACATTATCTTGACACTTGTCCCACTCAGTTTTTAAGCAAATATAAGCCATAATCTGAAGAGTTGACCCTCATTTCTCTCCTTCACTCTCCAAAAACGGGATTCCTTTCCCTCAAGCTTCTCCCATGGCTTCTTGAAGCTCTCATCTTCATCCTCCATGATCCATCCTCCATTTGCTCAAGCCACCTCCATAAAAAGTATAGAGCTTGAAGAGTAGATCACTTTCAACCGAATAGATTTCTCCTTTGCTTTCTTGGGTATAGAATACAAGTAAGTTACTTCTTATCTTTTTGATTTTGTACTCATTAATCCTAAGGAAAACAAACTCTATGCTATTTGAGGTCAATGAGTACACATACTTGCTTTGTGTGATTTTAATTTGTGATTTGAGCATGTGAACTTGTCAAAAGCATATGTAGGATGACTTATATGATTGTTGAAGTATATTGTTACTCTTCGTCTTGTGTTTCTAGGATTATGAGTATGCTAGAAATCATGTCCACATGTTATTTGGGTTTATTGTGGAATTATGCCTATGATTGGGGCTTTGGATGTATGAACTCACTAGATATCATGAGTAGGATCATTTAATTGAAATTATGTGATTTATAAAATGGGTTATGATTTATGTTGGGTTTTGTTGTGAATTTTAGGGCTTGAGAATCAAGCCCGAATTATTGGATAAATTGTTGTTAATTAAAGTGGGTATTAATGTTGAGGTTGATGATATGTGTCATGAATGAAACTTAGTATTTAGACTCAACGGAGTCAAAATAAGTTCGATAATGTGTTAATAAACTCGAGTGAAAGTCCTATGACATTTGGGTTTCGTTTGACTATGATTATGTTGAGTTCTTGGATTTTTAGGCTTGGGAAACAAGCCCGGATTATTTTTGGGAGAATTTCTATAAACTTGAATGATGTGTTAATTTTGGGATTTATAAAATGTGTATTTAATGAAATGCGATATTAAGACTCAATGGAGTCATTTTAGGTTCAATAAGATGTCAGTGAGCCTTAGGTTGAAATCCTACGATGTTCGGGTTTGGTTGGTTTTGATTGTGAGTACCCGAGCATCTCGAATTGTGTCTCATTTGTGACACCCACGATATAGAGGCTTATTGGGGATTTATTTAGAGCGTGCTCGTTAGAGCACAGAGCATTAGAGATCAACCTATGTTCTCGTATGCCTTTAAGAAATGATTATTTGAATGAGTTCTCTTTTAGGGAGTTTGGTCGCGTGCACATGAAAGCACTTGCGAGGATATGACTACGGCTTAGTTTTGGTACCCTTGAGATTGGCTTTGAGGATGTCAATTATATACGACAGGTTTGGACTATGGTTGAGTCCGTTATGCTTTTATGAATAGACTAATCACTAAGTCTTGATTTATGGTTGTTCTTAGACTAAATAATAGTCTTTTCTTTAACCCCGAGTAGAGGACTATGGTAGACCTTATGTTGTGATTTCTTGAGTTTATATGCTACTTTTGATTGGGTGATGACTTGAGGACTATGAGTACCTCAATATGTGGTTCTTGTACTAAACTTATAAGTTAGTTGGATTTATTGAGTACGTGCAAATATGTGCATTGTTAAATTGGTGTGTAGAGCTTTATGTCCTACTTGATTTGATGAGTTCGCTCTTGTCGAATTCATTCCTTATTTGTTTATATGGAGTAAATTCATACTTGAGCATTTGGTCGGACGGGTTCGCTCTTGTCGAATCCGATCCTTATTTGGTCTTGTCGAGTAAATATCTACTTGTGCATTGCATTGAGTCCAGCTGACATTATTTGGTATGATTTTTTATGTCAGGGTGGGACGATACATCGCCTATACGAATCGCCGATTCAGATTCGCTATGGATCGCCGCACTGACCTCACACACCCTTCCATTGTTGGCGCAATGGGAAGTAGCCCCTTTGCCGTAACAATACGTGCGTCACAGGCTGCTATTAGCCGGCGGAGTTCGGTATATCGATGCGAAGTCACGAGCATCGTAGTCACGATATTGGGTAACAGTGTTTTTCTTGCAGGAGCTACGTAACGGCCGGGTCCATAACATATCCTATTGTGATGTTTAATACTCGCACTTATGTGAATAACGTGCTAAGTGCAATTTGTGATCATTGAGGGTTGGACCCATGTTGTGATCATTTGAGGGTTGGACCCATGGTTTTATTATTGAGGGCTGGGCCCATATTCTGGTTATACATGATTATTGTTGGTACATTATTATTATGATGCCATGATTGTATTTATACTGGTGCATTATGCCATGCTATGTCATACAGTTGCATTTAGTAACTTACTGGGTCATTATGACTCATTCCGTGTGTTTGTTTTCCTTAGTTCGTGCAGTGAGCTCGTTAGTACGCTGCTGCCTGGGTGCACTGCATGTTTGATAGCAGGTGGTCTTCCGGGCAATAGCTTGGTGTTATTATTATTATTGTATTTATCATCTTGTGAGATACGGATGTAAAGTTATGTAAACTTTACTTGGGTAGTTATGTTAGTATTTTATTGTCGTTTATTTTTGGGAGCCGACTTGTTTGGTCGAGCTGTTGTATTTAATTAGAAGTTTATTCTGTTGTCTTCCCGAGCAAGGTTTTAGCTCGCATGCTCTAGTATTGTGTTATTGTTATTTCTATCTCTGACAACTTTAGTCGAGAGACATTGGTTTAGTTGTGAGTGTTTAATCTCTTATTCTTTTAGTTGACTTGTCCCTCCGGCATGTTATAGCCGTCGAGTTATTGTTTATCAGGTAGGTATTTTGTTGATTCGCCGGCCTTAGGTTGCCGATGGTTTGTGCCCGTGCGCAATGTTGCGTCACGCGAGTCGTAGATTTGTCGAGAGATAGTTGTCTCTCAGCCTTGCGTTCCTTTGTTAGGATTAAAGGCTTGGGTTCTACTTATGATTTGCTTCCGCAGATTTTAGTTTTTAGTTGTTCCGTATTGCCGTTTGGTTTTACCTTCCTGTTCGAGCTTGATGGCTCATCTTTTGACTCGCACCATTATGCTTAGCAGGTGCGTGTCTGTCTCTTAGCTTGTCTTGACGGCACGACCTTGGGATTCCGCATTGGAGTCCGGGTCGGGCTGTCACAGTTGGGGCAATGCTGTTTTTCTGGGTTGGTTAGAATAGAAATGAACATGTTCATGAAGCTAAAAAATGCTTGAGGACGAGTATCGTTTAAGTGTTGGAGAATTTTGATGAGCACAAATAAGTGTGACGTTTATTATTGATTTTGTGTTTTATTTTGAGTGGATATTACATTTTTTCTGATGTTTGCTATATGTTGGAACATTACAAGTGTTGGAAATACTTGTGTAGAAAAGTAGAAGAATGTTGCTCGAAGAAAGGATGGTAATTCAATACCGAATGGGCAAACACTATATATCTAAGTGAAGTCTGTAGCGAAGCTAGAAGCAGTGTCACATGCGATGGAGGCAAGACTGCTCTACTTATAGGACATTTCAGACATTAGTCATTTTCATTAATTAGGGAATTATTAATTTCCCTAAAGGAAAATTGTTTGTTATTATATTTCTTTTTCTTTCTCTCTTGTAACAAGTGTATAGACTCGATTGAGAGAGGAAAAATAGGCAGTAAACTTTGTCAAAACAAATACCTGGAGAATTTTTAGGAGTGGAGAACGTGATCTCTATTTTCTGTGAGGGAGCTACTAGAAAGGGAGAAAGTTTTACAATATAAATGATGGCGGGAGAAAGGATAGGGGAGATATACACACACATACACTGGACAACAGAGATTGAAGAAGATCTTGTAGGTGCCTTTTCTTTTCTTCTATCACAACACTGCTCGATTTTGCATTTGGTTTTGATTTTATTTGTAAGTAATTTCTAGCCATGTTTAGTAGATAATTTCCTTTCTCCGGTTAATGAACATGTGATTTTCTACAAGTTACTACTGTGATATCTAAGTATTTTCAATTCTCAATTGAGTTCAAGTATTTAATATTAATTCTTTGTTTCTCTCGTTGCATGGAAATTGTGACTTAAGACTATTATGCTTAGTTAATCTCCAGGACCCGGATTTTAGTTAACATGATATTCTAATGTTGGTTATAACCGTTGATCCGTAATTGTTGTTAGGTTCTAACTAAGTAGCAAGCGACGCAACGTTTATGTATCACAAGCATACTCGATTCATGATGGGGAAATGAATAATCCAAATTAAATGATATTGCTTCCATATGTACTGTTTAGAATCGGGTCTCTTTCTTAATGCTTTCAAAATATTAAATCTTATGAGTGTTTTGGGGGTTGTTCTTTGATTAGGAAAATAATTAACGAGCATCTCTTAATTATCAAAATTGTAAGGAGAGATTGGATGTTAAACGATTGTGGACAGCTCTAATCGGTTTATTTGTAGTCAATTGAGTCATTTTGACATCTATGATCAATAATAAATTTATGAGATTACATTTAATTCATTGATCGGAATTTTCACCTATTGAAATCAAACACCATTTTCTACTTTGAAGGTTTAGTTTTGCTGGTAATAGATTATAGATATAGTGGATAAATAATTATAAGTTTATAATAGTGAAAATTGACTTCCAAAAAATAAAGTAAAATTTTAAGTTTATACAAGTAAACAGAAGGTAAAAGAAATAGTATATAATTCAACTAAGTGACTATTTAAAGGGTATTTATATCCTAACATAAACTAATTTGAAGGTTTATTAATGAATGCTGTGAATAATCAAGTCAAAAAACCTTTCTCATTTTTTTAAAATGTTATAAACTTCAAACAAGCATCTTGTAAAGAAGAGAATTGTATAAATTTTGTATTGATGATATTTCATTTATTTGTTCGACATTAATTTGTCAATTGTAATGTTTTTTTTAATGTGTATACTTTCTGGTCATGCATTCGCGACTCAACGACTCAAATGAGAGATGCATACAAAAGTTGATTCCATGTATCTGGGACTCCGGCGACGCACCAATGTGTGCAATCCATGCCTTTGAAGCCATTGTAACTGCTAGGGTGCCCATCTTTTCTAAGTTGAGAAAGGGTCGTAATATTGAATAATTCAACTGGTTTCTCGGCGGTTCTTATCACGCGTTCAAGAACTTTTGCTGCCCGAGGTAAACCAGTCGGGTACGATGATCCGAGTAATGGAGTTGTTTCTTTGCCACAATTTGTCACTCCGGGCTCGTGCCATTCGATCCACTAATGTTCATTCGTACAAAAAATAACAAGTCATTAGCGATATTGTTGTAAGAAAGAGGATGGTAGATGAAATGACAAAAAACTTATGAAATACTGTCTTACATGTATTTTCTATAAGACGTATCTTTTTAAACCTACCCACCGTATGTTGGCGGGTTGAGCTGTAAGAGAGTGAGGTTTCGTCTTATGTATTATGATTCGTAAGACTATTGATGACGAAATTAAAAGTACTATAAATTACATATTTTATAAAATTAAAAAGTTGAATTTTTATTTAAGAAAACAATGAGTTTGATTCAAAAAGTCAAATCAAAACGGGAAAGTAGTCTATAACAAAAGTTAATGCAAATGTAGAACTAAGCCTATTAATGGATCGGATATGTATCGGATATAAGTAAATCTGAATTCGATCTGAAATCCTATATCACCGATCCGATTCGATCCGATAATCCGATAGATCAAGTGTATGTCAATCCATATCGAATCTGTTACCCGTTAATATATCCGATTAAATATTCGATCCGATCCGATCCGATCCGAAATATAAATATATGAATAAAAAACAATTAGAATATGAAATGGAAGAAGATCAAAAGAAAACATGCATATATAATTGTGTATATTATGTATATGTATAATAAGAAATATGTTATTTTCGGATCAGATCGGATCCTTAAACGGATCGGATATAACTAAATCCATATCTGATCCATTAATAAATAAATTATCGGATTCGAATTCGGGTTATTGGACCATTATGCAAATCCATATCTGAAATTTTGGATCAAATTCGGATCAAATTCGGACCAAAATCCGATTCATTAACAGGCCTAGGTAGAACACTTACTTGTAGTGAAAAGGTAGAACACTTACTTGTAGTGAAAAGGAGATACTCCTTGAAAGAAAACCTTGGTTTTTCCTGGGTCAACATTTGAGTCAACCCACCTGACCCATGTGCTTAGACCTTCATAAAAAGCAACCATTCGATCCATGTCCTTGGATATTTTTGAACCATATTGAACATAATCCCATCTAGCAACATACCAACATTAATTTTTAATTAATAATAATTCATATGTCCCTATTTTTATCGCGTGAAAACTAAAATTACCATAAATCATAAGTAATTTTTAAAAAAAATTGAAAAAAAAAATACGACAATAAATGGAACGTACGGTTGTTTGGGTCCTCGGCGATACCACCAAAGCCAAGTGTTAAAAATCAAAACGTCGTTTTGTTTCCACGTTTCTCCATTTTTCATAGAATTGAGCTTCAAGACTCTACCAATTTGTTCAATCTCAATGTCCACCAAGTATACAGAATGAAATACACTAATTGAAACGTCATAATCCTGCAAATTTCATAGGAAAAAACACTCTAATAACCATATCATTCATTTCAAAATATTTCAAACGGGTAACTCATTTCGAACAAAAAATGTTAATGGATCAGGTGTGGTTAAAGCGGGTTGAATTTGTCTGCTTTTTTCTACTCTATAAATGTGTGGGCTTTTTTGGGGAAGGGGGGAATTTAGGTTAAGACGAGTTGACCCGTATTAACCAGAACTGATTCAACCCGACCAATTTTACCCAATTTGATATTTGAGTTTAATGGGTTTCGATCTCTTTCGACCTGTTATCGTCCCAACCCAACATATACCCGATACAATCCACCAAATTACCGTGTCTAATGATAATTAAATAAAAGCAATATGAGGCAAAAAACATAACGATCTTGGTGGCAAGCAATGTGGACCGTAGAGATGATGTGAACGCACCATCGGTGTAATAAGAGAGCTTTGATTATGAGGTGGCTAGCTGGTTGGCAGTGGCACCTTTTGTTAAAAAAAAGTGTCGTTCAAATCATGTGAAGTTGTGATCCTAATTTATGATTTCTGTTACCTGCATTTTGTTTCTGTTTGCAAAAGAAACAACCCCCACCAACTCTTTAGTTTCAAGAAGGGGCAATTGCTTGAATAGGAAACAGGGGAGGGAGAAAAGATACATAGGAGGAAGACGAGTATTATTGAATTTTTTTTAAAAAACGAAAAAATAAAAGTGGAAAACGCTGTATTTTAAAAATATGCTACGTTTTTAATTTTAAAAAATAGCGTTTTTAAATAAAATTTAGAAATTTTATTTAAAAACGGTTTAATAAAAGAAAGATGAGTATTATTGACAAAAATGTACTGATCCACAATTATTCCTAATTATAATATAGGAATGTTAGAGTATGGATAAGTGTAGATCTAAATGAAATCAAAGGTGAATCAAGGCTAAAAAATCATATTCAAATTTATTTGATTTGATTTAATTTGTATCAATTTAGAATAAGAACAACAATACACCCAAATCAAATACAACTTGTTAAAAACCAATAAAATAATCTTTTTATACTCATTTGATTCAAAACCAATAAAACTTTTTGATGCTCATTTGGTGTTGTTATTTATGTGGTTCGATTTGGTTTAATTTTTTGCTAAACCAAAATGTTCAGTTTTGTTTACGATTTTGTCTTATGAATAGTGCTTTGAACCGCTAAACTAAACCTTCAAATCAAACCATCGAACCATCTGTATTATTTCACTCTCTAAACTAAACCTTCAAATCAAACCATCGAACCATCAGTATTATTTCACTATTTATTACTACCTCCGCTCCGTGCAAAAAACCCTCATTTGAAAATCAATTTTTTTCTTAAATAAAACTTCTAGTAGTTCATTAAAATGTTTGTATCTTAATTTTTAAAAGTAAATTCTTTAAATGAAACGTTTTAAAATAAAATAGTGAACTCTTTGCTCGAAACGAAAGGTGTAAAATATTACTTAGCTATCCTAAGTAATATATTTTGCAAGCTTTAAGAAAATAACTTGGGATTGTACGAAGAATTTATATCTTGTGAATTAAAGATGCTTGTTTGAAATTTGTTTATTAAATATT
Source organism: Codonopsis lanceolata (assembly GCA_013146195.2). NCBI lineage: Eukaryota > Viridiplantae > Streptophyta > Magnoliopsida > Asterales > Campanulaceae > Codonopsis > Codonopsis lanceolata. The sequence goes on along the minus strand of CM028383.1, from coordinate 105,819,324 downwards.
TTTCCATTTTTCCTATTGTCTAACAGTTAGCCATCAGTTTCACTTTAAATCATGAAACCAAACATAAACTGTTCAACTGAACCACGAATTTCAACTACGAAGCCATACCGTGGTTTCAAATCGAACCAAGATGAACCATTGCCGTTCGATTTGGTTCAATTTCAGTTTTGAATTTTGCAAACTCATCACGACCCGAATCAAACTATTTTCACTTGAACTCAATATATTATATACTATATGAAACGAATGAAGTCTAAAGGAGGTAGAAAATAAATGTACCTTATAAACGACGGTATTAGTTTCGTTGTGTGCCTCTATGATGACGTGCGATTGAGGGAGGGCGGCATGAAGAAGGCATACAAGGGATTGCCATTGATTTAGACTCACCGAGTCGCCAACAAACATTATTTTCTTTCCCCTAAGTCTATCTAAGAAGTGTTCTCCATCAAACCTGTGTACATTTCGATCCAAGTAAGTAAATAGAGACTAATCTCCGAGCAGGACAGACCACAAGAACTTTAAAACTCTCTCAGAATTATACTTGCATACGTCTTCTACAAAAGAACGGAACTCACTATTTTTCATATCACATATATTCGTAGTACTTTATGAATTACTCCTACGCTTTTATGATTTTGAAAAAATAAATAAATAAATACCCATTAACTTTTCATCTGAAAAACACCTAATTTGACTTGAAAAATCAAATCAAAATACAAGGACGGTAACGTGTAAGTGAGCAAACATGAACAATAACTTGTTCATACTATGAAAATAAAAGGACTAAATACGATAATTTTCAAACTATGGAATGTCAAATGTCCACATTTCCCAGACTCCCACAGTCCCACTAACCAGTTCAGTAAAAAGTCAGCATCAATCAATCAATTATGTGCATATCTTACACTTTAACCCTTTCATTATGTGTCTTATACACTAAACCCTTGAAATTTCTCAATGTTTTAAGTGATTTATGATTTTGAAAAATAAAATTAAAAATACACGTTAACTTTTCATCTAAAAACACCTAATTTGACTTGAAAAGTCAAATCAAAATACAAGGACGGTAACTTGTAGGTGAGCAAACATGAACAATAACTTGTTCATACTATGAAAATAAAAGGACTAAACACGACAATTTTCAAACTATGGAATGTCAAATGTCCACGTCTCCCACTAACCAGTTCAGCCAAAAGTCAGCGTCAATTAATCAATTATGTGCACATCTTACAATTTGACCCTTTCATTATGGGTATTATACACTAAACCCTTAAAATTTCTCAATGTTTTAAGCACAAGTTTTTATGTTCGTTTTCCTTAAGAGTGGGCATGGGCCTCCCCTTGGTCTAAACCAAGTCCGCCCTGGCAAGTTTATAGGTTAAACTTGAGAGATGGAGCTATATTTCTACAACAAACAAAAGTAATAAGTAGGAGTGTAAGTGGTTCTGTTTGATTTGGTTTATACCAAAACCACAAATCGAACCGTCTCTTAGTGGTTCCAAAAATCTCAAACCAAACCGAATCGAGTAAGACTTGGAACCGACCCGACCCGAACCACTCGGTTTGGTTTGGTTTGGTTCAGTTTTGTGGTTTATATAAATTATTTTTAATGAAAGTAACCAACATTGAAAATAACAATAAAAATAAGATTTTAATTTGGAATTAACGTCAAAATTAGGAAATAAGCTACTAAAAACAAATTATAATAAATAAAACAATACAAATTCTAAAATAAACACAAACAATGGAAAAATAATAGTTCTCAAACAATCAAGATTTTGTTTGGTTTAGTATCCGTCTATATATATATAATGAATAAATCAAAGGTTCAAAATAGTTAATATATGTAATATAATATATATTATATAATAAAAAAATAAAATATATAGCGTGGTTTGGTTTGGTTCGATACTAAAAACCGTTAACCGAACCGAACATAGTGGTTTCCCACTCTTTGAAACCGAAACCGAACCATCTTCGACCAAAACCGAACCAAACCGACTAGTTTGGTTTGATTCGGTTCGATTTCGTGATTCGGTGGTTCCGATTTACACCCCTAGTAATAAATGAGACCATATTTTTTAGAAGAGACTCAAGAGAGTATATGTTAACTCTGAAAAATAAAAATAGAAGAACTAATTGAATGGCACGGACACTAAATCCTTGAAAGTATACCCAAGACTAATCTCCGAGACAGATTAGGTTGGACTAGTGACTGTTAATTGAGGATGAAGAATTGTTGTGTGGTGCATTATACTCCTTTCGTTTTCAAATTATCGTTAGTCTTTCATTTTTCGTCCGTTCTTAAATAATTGTCATCTTTCAAAACTTTTTATTTTACGAAAACACTTTTACTACTTTGCCTTTACATTTTTTACCTACTTTAATTATAACTGCATACTCAAGGGTATTAAAGAAAACCACACATTTCAATAATATTTATATTAAAATCAATTATTTTTTCTTAAACGGTGCGACGAGTTAAAGTAGACAATATTTTGAAAACAAAAGGAGTAATCAATAACAACACACTATAGTGCTAAAATAAGGGTGAAGGCTACCATAAATCAACTTCATACTCCATTCATTCCCAAATAATTGTCTTCATTCCAATTTTTGTCTGTTCTCAAATAATTATCATATTTCAAAACTTTCTATTTAAAAAAAATATTTTTACTATTTTACTCATATATTTTTAATCTATTTTAATTATGATCAAATATACAAAGGTACTAAAAAAAATTACATGTTACACAAATATTTACTCCCTCCGTCCCTAAATTATCGTCCTCCTTTCCTTTTTCGTCCGTCCCAAAATAAATGTTAGTTTGAAACTTACCTTTTTAGAAGGTCACTTTTACCACTTTACCCTTACTTTTTCACTCTACTTTAATTATGAGTCACATATACATGAGCTTTAAAGAAAACTACACATTAAATCAATATAAATAATCAAGTCAATTGTTTTTTCTTAAACTGTGCGCCGGGTCAATCAGAACAATTATATTGACTTGATTATTTATATTTATTTAATGTGTAGTTTCCTTTAATGTCCATGTATATGTGACCCATAATTAAAGTAGAGTGAAAAAGTAAGGGTAAAGTGGTAAAAGTGATGTTCTAAAAAGGTAAGTTTCAAAGTGAACAATTATTTACGAAAAAATAGATATAATCTATGTTTATTTTTTTAAAGATTATCATTTTAACTCTGTAGTGTATCATTGGTCATCGGAATCCGTGGTCTGGGCACATGGCAGTCAACCAACGGGAGCCGAATTCAGAACTGAGCCAGGTTGTCCACAGCCACCTACAAACTGGAGTGCCTATTTAGGATGAACAATGTAAGATGTAGGGGGCATCAAATTTATTCGGTCTTCTAAATAAAATATTTTTGATATTTATAGTTTGATCTAATATTTTTGATATTTATAGTTTAATTATATCTAATAACTTTATTTTTATTATTTTATTTATATAATTGCATAATGTTTAAAATTAGTGATATAATATTTTTTGTATTTATAATTTCTTTATTGAATTTATATTGTTTAATAATTTAAAATAAATCATATCATAGAATTTATTAATTTGCTATATTTAGTTTAAAATATTTTTAATTTAATAATATTATATTATTAATAATTAATATTATCTCCGTTCTGGGTATTGAGTCTCTGTTTGAAAGTTATTTTTTTTAAGAAAATGATAGTTTTATTAGCACGTTAGTGATAAAATGATATTTTTCTACCTTAATTTTTAAAAATAGACTTTTTAAGTGAAACATCTAAAAATAAAATAGTGAAGTATTTACCAAAACAGAGGAAGTAGTATTTTTTCTGAATTAAAAACTATTTTTTATTAAATAAATGAATGGATCTCATGAACACAAAATTTGGGGTTGATGAATATTGTTACCTCAAATTTGGGGCAACACTATTCATATCTTCATTTTGTTGGCAAGAATAGGGGGTTTGGTTGGAGTTCATTTGGTGTGAAAGTGAAACACACACCAAATCAAGGGAAAAGGGTTGGGTTGGAGTTGCCCTAATTGGAGTAAGACCAAAATTTATGTATTAAACAATAACAATTTCATTCGTAAAAGTTATACTCCCTCCGTCCCTAAATAATCGTCTTAGTTGATTTGGTGCACAGTTTAAGAAAAAATAATTGACTTGATTATTTATATTGGTTTAATGTGTAGTTTCCTTTAAAGCCCAAGTGTATGTGGCTCATAATTAAAGCAGAGTAAAAAAGTAAGGGTAAAGTGATAAAAATGATTTTTTAAAAAGGTAAGTTTCAAACTGAGCAATTATTTTAGAACGGACGAAAAATAAAAGGAAGACGATAATTTAGGGACGGAGGGAGTATATAATTAATTTAGTTATGCATAAATATGAAAAAAGTACAGTTAAAATAATACAAAAAATTAAAGGTTGAAAAATATAAATATAAGTAGAAAGATGCTAAACTACTGATTGATTAATTCATAATAAAATATGATATTTTAGGCTAAGCACGTATTTTGACTTTTAATGAAACTTTTAATACGAAGATAACTTTTTTTCTAAGGGTAAAACATATGTAAGATAATCTGATAAATATTTTTTTTGTAAAACATATTCTTTTAACCCAATTCATCATATATTGATGGGTTAAGTTGTGAGAGAGTGGAGTTCCGATTTACGATTTAATTAAGATCCGTACAACGGTTTTGAAGTAGATCTATTCTTTTCTAAGGATAAATTACATATAACCCCCTAAACTATAGGTTGAATTTGAATTGTCCCCTTCAATTATAACTCTTAAAAAATCTACTTTTAGTTTAGACATTGTTGTTTGAAATTGAATTGATGAAATTTTCTCATCTAAGAGTCACATAGTTATCTTAATGTATAATTTTTACCATAATATTTCAAATAAAAAAATTGTTTGTATTGACCATTTTTAGGTTCAAAAAGACTTTAAACCAACAAGAATAAAATAGTCAATTGAAACATCAAAAGACATTATGGTAAAAAAAATCTAAAGATGCTCATATGAGTTTTAGGTGGATATTTTACATCAACTCAAATGACAGTATATATACAAATGTTGCGATTAAAGAAATATAATAGTTGACGGGGGCACATTGTTTCAATTAATAGGCGATGGGGGCAATTTAAACCCAACCCAAAGTTGAGGGAAATTATTGGTAATTTACTCTTTTTCTAAATAAATCACAAGACTAATTAAAACCTAATTTAATTTCTTTGAAAAATGAGAAAAGAACACTAATTTTAGAATGGAAATACGGGTATCTTAAGGATATTGTTTTCACAATTTTCCTTGTTACCACAATATTTTTATTAATTTATCCTTATATTTTCAACCTATTTTATTTATGGGCCAAATATACATAGATCTTATTAAAAGAAACTAGACAATATATCAATATTAATAATTAATTCAATTATTTTTCTTTAATTTAGTGATGGACAATAATTTTGGGCTATAGAGAGTGATAAATCCAACTTTTTCTTAATATACATACATCAAACATGTCATTTTTTTAGAAGCCGATGGAGTACTCTCCGATTTGGTGCATCTCAAATCACATCACATCATTTCTAAAACTAATACTCCATATGTCCCCGAGTCATTGTCTTGTTTTATCCCCCACACAAGTTAAAAATACAAAATTAACTTGATTATTAATATTGATATAAAATGTAGTTTTTAAAAAATCTATATGCATTAAAGTAGGAAAAACGTAACAGTAAAAATGATGAAAATATTTTTTTAAAATATTATTAATAAAAAAATTAAATAATAATTTGGTCCCTGAACATGTCGAAAATCAATGTTTTGGTCTCTGGACAAAAAAACAATAGAATTTGGTCACTGGACATGTATTTTCGGACCAATTTGCCCCCTTCCAGGTGCCAAATTATAACGGTGGGAGGGGGCAAATTGGTCCAAAAATACATGTCCAGGGACAAATGTTTTTGTCGACAAAACATGATTCGACCAAACATTATATTAATCCATAAAATAATTATTTCGAAACAGACGAAAAAGAAAATTAGCACAATAATTTAGGGAGCGGGGTAGTAATTTTTTTAGAGCGATTTGAAAAAGATACATGTACATAAAAATACAATTTTTAAACAATTAACTTGTCAAATAAAACTTTTTTAGGAAGAAATTCAAAAAAAAAAGAAAAAAGAAGGCATGATTGGAAATAAGATTCCATAGTAACTGAATAAGGAAAGTGACACTGTGACACGGAAAGAGGGGGGCGGTTCAGTACCTTGGCAAGTTACAGGAAAGGGGTTGCCACCGATACTTGAGATACTCATGATCGGGACGGCCGTATTTCTGACAATCGAATTCCTTCCGTATGTATGGACACTTCGACGAATCATACATTGGATACGATTCGTCGTAAACCCAACTCCCCTCATATATGTTACACATTTGGCTTTGCTTTCCCGGTCTCTTTCCCGCTCCTGTTCGCGTTCCGGTCGTCGACTCACCGGTCTTGTTACTTAGAGTACCATTAATGAAACCATTTGCTAGATTGCTGGAACTAAGAGGGACAAGGACACACAAAAAAACAACAATAGGCCAATGAGTAATCCGGCGAGAACCCATCTTTTCTCTCTCACACAGACACGCACTTGATGGACAGACTGTGAGAGAGACAGAGAGAAGAAGAGAGGTGGCTTAATTGGCATATATATATGTATAGGGGAGAGAGAGGAGTGAGGGTAGAGAGTGAAGCAGGTAATTAATACCCAAAACTGGGGTGCATGTTAAGGAAGAATTTGGTCAATCTCATTTATTCTTTCCGCTCCTATTATTGAATGATACATTTTGAGTTATTACGCTAATTAAGAAATGAGTTGGCGATTCACCGTATTATGAATTTTAATTGGTAAAACGGAGTCATATTCTTTTGAAACTCAATCGATTAATATACTACTCCGGACCTATATATAAGTAAAAAAAATCAAATTTTGATAAACTTAAATATAAGTAAAAATCATCATATTAAATTCTACTCACAACTTCCAAGAAGTTTAGTAACAAAAATACCCCGTATTAATTCTTTTGTTTTACAAGATATGTGCACATTTCCTATACACAAAGAGCTACTAATTATAAAAGGAACTATAATGAATTAATGACAATGAATTAATATTGCATTAATTATCATCAGTTTTGAGTGAGATACTTAAGGGTATTTTAGTAAGTATATTTTTGTTTTATATAAAATCAAGACAATTTAACCAATTTAACTTACTTAATTTATGTAAAATCGGTTAGTTTTGCTTATATATAGGTAGATTGAGTAAATAGGATTCGTCTTACAAAAAATATATGTAAAACCGTCTCACACAAGTTTTTGCATTAAGAAATATATTGAATAAATGCTAACTTCTTCTTATAGGTAAATAATATTATGAGCAAGAATTTGTTATATTATTACAAGTTTTAGTGTTGATGTTGCCTGATATGAAATATTCATATCATTACTTTAAATAAACCTATTTAATTTAACGATATAAATATATAATTACATTTATAAAACTAAAGTTTATAATAATACCATAAGCTACGGCTCATAATAATACCATAAATTATAACTTGTAATATCACACCTCAACTTTTTAAGTTACTTTTTCATTGTGTGAAATGTTATATGTTCTTAAAAAAGAATCCTTCATATTTTTAGGTCATTTGTAATCTTTCCTTTTCTCAAAGTTACATTTATTACTTTACTCTTGATTTTGATTCTTATAAATCATAATTAATAGTAGAGTCAATTATCATAATATTTATAGTAGAGTCAAATTATCATAATACTAGATTTTACACTCGTGCCTATGACACGACGTCGACATGGGACGATGTCAGTATTCAAAATAACCAAATTAAAATAAACACCTTTCGGTAATCAATTAAAACAATATGATCATCCAACAGTGGAAAACAAAAAATGAAAGTTAGTTTTGTAATTTTTTTTAGGAAAACATGGGCGGTACCCTGCTAGATTTTATTAGTAGAAATAAAATAACAAACTTGAGGGAGACAACCAACTTTGCCCTTGAGAGAAACGTTATACAATGAAGAGGGAAAAAATACGAAGAATATAAGGAAAATGATACATAGAAGGAAAATGATACAGAGTATAAGAAGACAAACGTAAGAATTATTTAGATATCTCCTATATTGTTACCGGGATTCATGAAATCTAGCAATATCTTGGCCAATAGTTAGTTTTTTAGAAAGATTTAATCCTTGTCAGTATTTATGTTTTGTAAAAATGAATCCGGCCATAGTTAACTTTTTAGAAAGATTGAGTTTAATTATAATAGAGATTTATACTATTGTCATTTTTTTTGGAAATAACACATTATCATAATATTACTAGTCAAAAATAAAATTTCTTAATTACTGTGTGCGGTCAACATGATAATTTTTTGATAACATAGGAAGTATGCCATAATTATTCTTAACCATACATTATTTTAAAAAAAATGTCATCATTTTCTGTTTAGGTCATTTGTAATCTTTTTTTAAAACTTACATTTATAATTTTATCCTTAATTTTGATTCTCATTTTGATTAATGGCTCCACTCTTGTATGAATACTCTTGATATAGAATATCAATAAATGAAATAATGTGGAAATGAACCCAAATACAATAAAATAAAACATTACTGATATTTATTTTATAAGTAAATATTTTAATTGTAGTTAAAATACCAAAAAAAAATTTAATTGTTTTCTCTAATAACTTTGTACATGAGATCAATAATTTTGTCTAAACACATGAGACAAAGAAAATTCGAACATATTCAACTATCCAAATTTTACGCTTCATGCAAAATTCGAATCAAACATATTATCATACAAAATCTATGACGAAGATGCATTTGATCCAAATTAATCAACCTAAAAGCTAAAAAATGGTAATTAAATTAATGGAAACCAATACACATACCCCAACAAACGAAACCACAACAATAAGAAGATGTTCAACATTCTATAAAAAAGAAACTCGTGCCCGTGCCGATGGCATGGTACCAGTAAGAGCGTGATCAATGTATGAACCGATCATGATGAAAAAAATTAATTAAGAAACTACAACTAAATATTTGTAAAACCGTAAAGGTCTCTAAAAGCAGGGATTAATTAATAATTTGTACATGGCTCCAAAAAAACGGGCCAGACAAAACTTATGAATTCTTTTGTTTGTATAAGAAATTGCGGGCCGGAAAAAAATTAAATTGCCGAACAAAAAAAGGGGCCGGACAAAAATTAAATTGATTAAGTTAATTACGATAACAGTTACAAAGAAAAAAAATTCAAATTACAAAACTTATGATTTTTTTTATTTGTATACGAAATTGCAGGTAGGAAAAAAATTAAATTGATTAAGTTAATTAAGATAATAATTAAAAAGAAAAAAATAAAATACAAATATTCAAAACTTACCGCTGGACTAAAATTAAATTGATTAGTTATGCACATTAAAACAATATCGGTAAGACCATAAAATAATAAAGGTAAAACTGTAAAACCGTAAATAATAAGTAAGTTGTAGAATATGTCTTTATTGGAACAATCATATATTTTTGGAAGAAAAATAAGCAGTAAAATTGGAAAAAGTAACTGTCTGTCACACGTTTACAATTTAGATTAAATGTAGAGCGTAGGATTGCAGTAAAAGAATTAATCTCAGCATGTAATTAGCTTTTACCAATTACACATGTGTTTTGGCATCACTGTGCCTATAGCACGTTGCCAGTATATATGATTTCGTCAATTCAAATGATTGTATCTAAATAGAATGTGTTATTTAAAAAATATTACAGTTGAGGGGTACATTGCTTCAAGTGATAGTTGAGGGACTGATATTTTATAAGGGATGATTGATCAAAAGACTAATAACAGGGTGCAACTTTGTAATATGAAGATAAAATATAAGGAGAAGAAAAAAGGGTGACTACTCATAATATTAATTATAGGGGGTTAAAAATGGATAAATACTCACACATGTGAATGTGAGGGTGAATCTCAACCGTTAAATTTTTAAAGATAATTTAATCTCAACATCTAAATAGCCCTAGTCAATTACCTAGCTGTTTTATAAGGAAACATAATTCTAACAGTATAAGGAAACCCAGAAGAGGAGGTGACCCAAATAAATGACAGCCGTAGGATGATAGTAAAAATAAATAAATCCTGACCTCTGAATAACCCTAGTCAATTACCTAGCTTCTTTGTATCCTTGATATAGATATGTTATCCATATTTATAGTAGAGTCAATTAATTTTTCTTAATGACGGTATCAAGTAAAAGAGAAAAGATTCAAAATTATGAACCAAACTACTAAATCGAAAAAAAAAAAAATTTTGTCCCGAAACATTACGTGGCATGCCTATGTGTGTGGTATATCATTATGTACTTCAAAACCATTCAATGTTTTCTCACTAATTAAGGCCTCGTCTGGTGCAGCGTTTTTAAAACGCAGCTTTTTCAAAACGTAATTTTTTTTTTCTTGTAAACATGTTTAGAAAACTATTTCAAAACGCTATTTTTATAAACAAAATAATTGTAAACTCAACACATTTTTAAAACGCTGCATATTTTTAAAATGCTGCATTGAAATACTTTTTAAAAGAAAACGCTATATTTTTTACCAACGTTTTGGTCAAAACGTTCCACCAAACAAACACTAAATCGTGAAAGATCACGAACCCTAATATTTTGCTCTCCATTTTCATTTCTTGATTTCAAATACTTATTAACTAGTTTTTGTGCCTGCCTATATATATGGCACGGCGCGAGTAGAGGAAGATGTCAGTACTGGAGGGTGTCAATATTTAAATAAATCAATATATGTTTAAATCATGTTTCAAAAAAGTCTAAAATAACAAATTGAAAATGAAGACTTCTCGATAATCAATTAAAACATTATGATCATTCAACAGTGGAGAAAAAAATTAAAACCTTTATTTGTAATTTTATTTAAGAAAATAGGTGCGATACCTTGTTAGATTTTATTTATTTGTAATTTTTTTAAGGAAACAGAGGCGATACCTTTTTAGATTTTATTAATAGAAATAAAATTACAAATTTGAGGAGGACAACCAGCTTTGCCCTTATACAATTAATAATATTTCGTTAAAATATAAACTTTTTTTAACACATACACCAAGGGTATTAATTTTTTTAACTTTTTTTTTTACCGCGTAACATATTTTATGTTGGTATAAAAAAGTGACTATGCGTTTAATGAAAAGTGTATTTTATATTTTATACATATTAACAACGTAAAAAATCGGAAGAATTACAAATTAGTAATTATACATATTATTACTAAAAACCATGCATGCATTATGCATATATATTATTGTATAGTGCCCTCTCTCTCTCTATCTCTAGCTCTAGTTCTACCAACCCCACTGTTCACACACACACACACACACGAATAACACACAAACAATCTATTTCTCCCTTCTGACAGCCTACTCCCTCCCTCCCCCCTCTCTCTTTCCTTTTCTCGTCCTCTCTTCTCTCTCTCAATATTGAGTCCAGATCTCCTGTACCACTTGTGTGTACCACTTTTCATCTCAATCATTGCATCTTAACCAATGGTTGAGATGAAAAGTGGTACACACAAGTGATACAGGAGATCTGAACTCCTTAATATTTGCAGAGAAATGGAATATATAGATAATACTAAAACTGATATAGGATAGACGTATAAGAACTCTATTTATCACCATACATAAATATAGTTAATTAGGACTCTTTTTGGGCTTGTAATTAATGTGAGTGGTGTGGTTAGGAATCTTCTTGACAGTCCTGATTCAGAGGGATTTTGGAGAAACCATAGGGAGTTGGAATCGTATAGGGAGAGGGGGACGCAGAGGGAGAAGAGTTGTGCGGGGACACGGCTAACTGCCGTTCACATATGTATCGACCGGAATAAATTATAGTCATTTGATATAAGTAAAAATAATTAATCTCAGCCGCTTTTTATCTCACTGAGCTCTATTGTATAGTAGATATTAAAGTTGTAATTTGGTATTAAAGTTGATTGAAGATATATCTCCAAGTATTGTGTGTGTTTTCCTTCTTTCCATTTTTGCATAAAATTCTCGGAAGACTTTAGTTCTGAGACTGCAATCAAATTTTCTATTTTGAAATACTTTACTCAATATTCCTCTTAATTTTTATACCTTAATCTAATAATTTATTTTAACTTTTTCAGATTTTTCTAATTATATTATATTTAAATTATATAAATTGTAATGTCCTCAATCCTACATCGGGTAGATGTGAGATCTGAATGTACTTTAATGGTGACTGCTCATAATATTAATTGTAGGAGGTGACTTATAATAGGAAAAAAACAAATAGAGAGTTAAAAATAGATAACTACTCATATATGTAAATGTGAGGGTGAATCTCAATCGTTAAATTTTTTAAGATAATTTAATTTCAATATATAAATAACCCTAGTTAATTACGTATTCGTTTAAACAAATCTTCAAAATTTACCAAATTGACTAGGTACATGGAACGGATAGAGGTTAGAAATGTTCGTTGTTTTAATGAATTATTCAAAATGTTGGAGGGGATAAAGAGAAAAATAGTGCAACCGATGCAAGAGAGAGTTAAAATTACTAAAATAGTTACAAACTACTCCCTCCGTCCCTAAATAATCGTCCTAGTTGACCCGACGCACTGTTTAAGAAAAAACAATTGAACTTGATTATTTATATTAGTTTAATGTGTAGTTTCCTTTAATGTCCATGTGTATATGGTCCATAATTAAAGTAGAGTGAAAAAATAAGGGTAAAGTGATAAAAGTGATGTTCTAAAAAGATAAGTTTTAAAATAGATAATTATTTTAAAACGAACGAAAAAAGAAAAAAAGACGATAATTTAGAGACGAAGGGAATACAAAACTAACTGTGTAAACAAATGGAGCCATTAAAGGGAATTGTAAAGGGGGCAGTTAAATCTAGTATAGATCTCATGCACTATAAAAGTGTACCATTTTGTGTATCACAAAGCTACAACCCATGGATGGCTTATGACACATTTTCAAATGTGCTTGGTAATATACGAATGGTACACTCGGTGTTACAGAAAATTGTAATAATAAAAATATGCATCCAATTGAATTAATCAAATATGTTAGGTTTCTGAAGACAAATCTTGACCATCAATTTCTTTAAGTTATGAAGATGGATCTTGACATCAGTTTCTTCGTTTGCTCTTTGTAGCTAAAATTCAAAAAAAAAAAAAAACTCAAATTTGAATCAGTCACAGATAAAGCTACAGATGAAGTTTCATCGATTGACTCATCAACCAAATATGCAGTGTAATAAATATAACAGAAAAGTAAGCAAAGCAAACTAAAAACACCAAGTTGGGGTTTAGGTCTATAAGTATAATACTTGTAAATGGTGCATTATGACAAAAGTTTCACTAATTAAAAGATTGTAAAAATAATTAATTTTGCCAATGTACTTAACCATTTTTCATTTTGCTATTGTACTATTTTTTGAGCCAAATTATCATTGTACTTTTAAAAGGAGAGATAATTTTTTCATTACCCTAACTGTCTTCCAATTTTTAACGAATTTAATTTTAGTTTCCTCCCCTAAGGTTTTTAAAAATATTGGAAGATTCTTAATGATAGATGATTAGGACCGGGGATTGGGTGTATTGGGTCAGGTATGAGTTGAAACGAGTAACTGACCCAATTGGGTCGACCCGTTTTAGGTCGCATTTTTCATTCATATATAAAATAACGTGTCAAATGAGTAACGGGTCCGATCCGTTAATTTTTTTGGGTCGAGATGGGTAACCCTTTTCGACCCAGAAAATGATGGGTTGGGTTGAGTCGGGTAATTTTCAAACCGATTTGAGTGGGTTAAAGTGTTTTGAATTGTACTTATCAAGCCAATAGATGATTTTAAAAGTCGAATATTTTTTTGTTCTAAAATATAAGCGGGTCTTTTTTTTTTAGATGTTAAAAAAAAGAAGATAATCTATGAACCAAAAAAAGGAAAGAATGAATGAAATATAAACATACAAATAAGAAGTAAAGATATATTGCCTAAATAAAAAATAGCTAAAATACAATAGGACTCAATCACATACTCACAATTGACCAAAAACTATTAACCGGTTGATATTAAACTAATTTCTAAATATATTTAACGGCACCACATGTGTGAAAGTGGTTATTCTTTTTATTAAAAAAATATCAAATACATTATTTACTAAATTATTAATAGATTTATTTAATAAATTATTAAAAATATATTTTAAAATTTATTTAAGACATAATATCAAGCATAAAATATTGTTAAAAATAGTTATTATAAAAAGAGAATTATTTATGAAAAAGGAAATTTTAAACACGTTAATTTTTTTTATGTTGGCTGGTATAGGTTGGATTACAAATTTATTATGTTGGTAATCTTATTTTTATAATTCCATTTATAGCGGATTTAAAAAAACGTTAATACAAAAATACGTTATAATCTTACTCAATTTTCTTTACGAATAAACTAGTTTTACACCCGTGCATTAAACGCACGCCATATATCTTTTTCTATCAAATTATACATAAGCAACATGAAGTGAAAAAATAAAATTAACCATAAAGATCGTGAGTTCGATATGTACATAAACTGGACAAATTATTATAACGCAGCGATTAAGAAAAAGTAAAATTATTAATAGAGAATACAATAAATAAATAAAATCTTTTATAAAATTTAGAATATTTTTTTAAATACAACATTTGTCATTAAATATGTGCGATTACTACTACTATCACTATGATTAAATATGTACAATTACTACTACTATCACTATTACATAACAAAACTCATATAATCTATATTAATCAATGTATAATAAATTAAAATGACGATAAACAAAAGAAAAGAAACTCAAATTCAGTGACGGCCCTGAGATTTTGAGGGCCCTAGGCAAATTCAATAAATGGGGCCCCAACCATATACATGTTAAAATATTAAAAGCTTTGGTTCGAGACCATATCAATTGTTTTTTGTTTTGTTTTTTTGTCTCACATCCATGCTTTTAATTTCTTTTAAAAGCTAACAAAACGTTAAGCATTTAAAAAAAATCAATAAACAATACACTTTCATGGACACACTAACTAATAAATATTTAAAGACAAAATTATTCACAATAAAAAACTCTCTCCGTCTCAAAGTTGTCTTGTTTGATCCGACACATGAATTAATGAAAAACAATTGACTTCATTATTAATATTTGTATGATGTGTAGTTTTCTTTAAAGTCCATATTCATGTAACTCATAATTAAAGTAGGAGGAACAATTAAAAATCGAACGATAAAAGTATTGTCCTAAAAAAAAAACTTTTAAACTAGACAAAAAATTGGGACATTCATAAAAGGAAAATATGACAATAATTTTGGGACTGGGAGAGTAAACAAAATCTAAAAACTTAAACTATTGATTAATTAACAAAATAATCATCCATATCAAATTATTATTTATTTATTAAGTAGAAAGTGGGATTAGAAGGCCCTAGGCGGCTGCCTAGTGAGCCTATGCTCAGGGTCCACCCTGCTCAAATTACATACTTCATACGGTCATCCCTCCCCTGAAATGATCTAAATGTCCCCAACTCAAAAATTCTTTCATTAATAGTGTCACCCAAATGATGTGACACTGATAATATATGTACTTAATTATTACAACTAAATCTACAAATATTTAAGCCCAATTCAATAGACAATAAAATAGACATTTAAACTATGAGTACTCTCAATTCATTGTACCTCTCACAGAGTATGATATACTCAGCTACTCGCCCATATACATAATCACACCCTTCTACAGTCATCGTACATGTTCCCAAAGCAATTAAACTACGATTTACTTGTCCATAGTCATCTTCCAATGTCAATGAGCGAAAATGGAATATGGTAATGATGGTGTTGTCACCTCTCACCAGAACCTTGTTGATCTTTAAAAGTCCACTCATCCAGTATGTCATAACTGATGCTACTACTATTGTCAGTGAAATTACGTGGTTATAGACAACAAAAGTGGTCACAGAGCATTTATATTCAAGGAGAAAACACATTTATGGCTGAGTAAATAATGTTTGTTGAGTATCAAATTAGACATGATAAATTTTAAGAATCCATAGTTGTTCATCAAATTATATTTCACTATGTACTTGTTCTTTAGCTCCTATGGATAGAATTTGTCTTGACAAAACTCACAAGTAAATTAATATTCAAAGAGGAGGTACATTTATGGTTGAGTAAGCAATGTTTGTTGAGTTTTTAGATTGCCAGTCTTGATTCCCTTGCATATTGGTAAAAAGAGAAAAGACATTCCTTCTTAAATTGATAGTATTTAATTTCTTAACAACTTCTTATATATTTTTTATTTACTTATCAATACTTGTATATGTGATCATATGTAAATAGTATCCTTATTTTGTAAGTAGTTACAGTGGTTATCTAACAATCTTGAGATAAACAAATTACATTTATCATTATATATATCTTCCTATTTTTGGCAAGTGCATTTTGAAGGGATCTTGCTATATTTGGATGTGCTAATCACATTTGTCATTATATATATAAAGAAAATGTAATAAAACAAAGTGTTCCAATTTCCAAAGCATTGTTAATTAAATGTTTAGTATAAAACTAAGAAAAATGTGATAAAACAAAGTGTTTCAACTTTCAATGCATATTTGTGTTTTCATTTATGGAAAACATTTAGGCGGGAAAATCATGCTTGTTATTATATATATATATATATATATATAGATTGCATTCAACGAACGAGTGTTAACGACTAGATTCATGAATTAACTTTTTTCATAATTTTTTAATTATATTTATTTTAAACTTATTGTAGTTTTATTATTGTTATTATATTTCTACAATATAATTCAAAAAAGAAAAAGAAATATTAACTCATTTGAATATTTTTCTCTTATTTTTTTATTTTGGAAATATATATTTTCTTCTTATTTGTATGTTTATATTTCATTCAAATTTTTTTCATAAGATAATTTTTTAACTCCTAAAAGAAAAAAGGCCCTCTTATAATTCAAGAACCAAAAAACTATTTGTCTTTTAGTATCAACTATTATTAAGGATCTCCCAACATTTTAAAAAATCTTAGAGAAGGCAACTGAAATTAATTCGTTAGAAATTGGATGACAGTTAAGGATAATGACGAAATTACATTCCTCTTTAAAAGTACAATGAAAATTTCGCTCGAAAAATATAACAATGTCAATATGTAAAGATTTGTCGAAGTATAACGGTAAAATTACCATTTTTCTTAAAAGATTGTAACAAGTATAATATGAAAACCACTTTTAAGAGTGTAAATTCTACGAAAATCCTAAGAGAGAATATGAAATCTATTCAGTACATAACATCCTTGGAAACAAACAATTATGAAAACAGAACAAATGTCGAATAACATAAACTTTGAACAACACACTAGATGTGTAATGCCCCAATCCCACATCGGGTAGATGTGAGACTTGTGTTTGATTTATAAGGTAGCCATGCGCTACTACTGGACACCAACATCATCCATGACTTTGGTCGACTTTATGGCCCGATGACCTTCAATGAATGAACCCGCTCGAGCTCGGGGCGTTACAAGATGGAGCTTCAAATGATGCTTTATTCACAGATACATCCTTGCTTTTCAAGTAAACTCTGTGCTAAATCTCTCTTTGAGTCTCTCAACTTGGGTAACCAATGTTAAGAGGGGTCCATCTGTATGTGGCTTTTAGAACTATCTTCTAAGAAAACACTTAAATATGACAATGTTATGCATGGTTAGTAAAAAAATCATATGTTAATAAACCTCAAAGTTTTATAAGATAGAATATGTCAAGTTACGATCCTTATAGAATGTAATAACCAAACTTTCTCTAGAGTAACCAATGAAAACAACCACCTTGTAACCCAAGGAAGTGAAACAAGAGAAATGGAGGAAAAATAGGCGTGGCCTATTTAGACTAACAATAAATATCAGGTTGGGTTTGCACAGGGGACAAAAGTAAATGAATCAATCACCTTTTATTCTCAAAAACTTGTTTGTCCAAACTTGATTAATTTTATGTGAAGGGGATTTCATGGACCCTGAGAAAAGGATAGTACAAAACAAAAATAACTTTTTTGGAGGGTTGATTTTGAGATTTGTCTAAACAAAATTGGATGGAGAAAGCGAATATAGAGTAGCTGTCCGTGAGGACCCTTCTTCACATGCAACACACATGCACACGAGACCTCATGTTATGTGTGAGAGAGATATATATATATATATATATATATATATATATATATATATATATATATATATATATATATATAGAGAGAGAGAGAGAGAGAGAGAGAGAGGTGACAACTGTTAACAAAAGATATGACAAAGATTTAACAAAACAAGAATTGGCACGACTGCATGAGGAGGACAGGCATGGATCCAAAGATATTTGTACCTAAACAACAACAACAAAGAGATAAAGGGGGAAAAAGTAAAAATTATGAACTTTTTTTTTAAAGGTTGGAGGGCACATAAACCGTACCCCAACCCTTAATTTTTTTTTTTATTTTTAATATCTTGAAAGACTATAATTATATATATATATATATGATGCCTTTTGGTGTGGCTCGAACAAATGGTGCCTCTGGTGAGGCTTTGAACACCCGACCTCTCGGTTAAGAGTAAATATAGTGCGCCGATAAGGCTTGAATACTCAACTGAGAGTTGTAAAGTTCAAGGTGTCTCTAGTGAGAATCGAACACCCAACCTCTTCGTTAGGAGAAGTGAGCAGTACCAGTTAAGTTAGAGCTCGTTGATAAAAAAAAATTATGAACTACAAAATCAGCTTTATACGTATAATATATATCCAAGTAGAAAAAAAAAAGAGGGCGGTAAAGCTTTTTTTGTATCGACTCATCTACGCACTTGGTAGGGAAAATATCCTTGTATACGAACATGACATTTGTGACCTCAATGCATTATTGGATGATTATTATGTGACAATTTTGCTTAAATGGCAACCACATAGTGAGGGAAATCGAGGGAATGAACGTTAGAGAAGAGTCAAATCCATGTTGGTAATGTTTT
Source organism: Codonopsis lanceolata (assembly GCA_013146195.2). Lineage (NCBI taxonomy): Eukaryota > Viridiplantae > Streptophyta > Magnoliopsida > Asterales > Campanulaceae > Codonopsis > Codonopsis lanceolata. Next base: position 105,800,134 of record CM028383.1, on the reverse strand, counting down.
CTAAGGATATTGGAGAGAATTATAAAGCAAAATCTTTCTAAATTTGGAACATTTGAGAGTGTCTTAAAAGCTCTTATTAGCATTTTCCTAAATTCAATAGTTAAAAGAGTCCACCGTACACTACTTGAAATGCTATGGAGATTCTAAAAAATTATATACAATAGATAAATGCCGTTTTTCTTGTAGGAGCAGGTCTTTTGTAACACCATTATACGATATTAATTTGTAAGACAGAACATCACTCTCACAAAGCTCGACCCAGTGAAAGATACATCATACAATATATATATATATATATATATATATATATATATATATATATATATATATATATATAAAGAGATGTGCATTTTTTGGAAAGTTCCCGCCGAAATGTACTTTCCAAAATAAGAATCACTTCTATTTTGTTTAGATGCATTTTTAGCTTTGATAATTGAAACTTGAAATTGTCATTATTATTGAATTCCAGTTTTGTTTTGGAAGTATAAATTTGAATTTGTCATTACTATTGAAAGGATATATAAATACAAAAACTATTTGCATTCATTTTATATTTGGCCAATTGAAATCATTTACGATAATCAAATGAAGCAAAATCATTCACATTCGGTATAGTATTATAAAAAAATTACTCAGTTTCTTATGCTATAATGATATTTCAAGTAAATGAAAAAAAGTAAATAATAATATTTTAACTACGAATATAATAGAAAAAAAAATTACAAGGATTCTCTGTAGGATTAATTTCGGTTGATGTATGAAGACACGTAGGGTAGAACAACAGCCTCATGGCTATTCAATTCTAATTCTAAAAAAATAAATCAATAATGAATCCAATATATATTTGTTGTTATTCCATTGATGAACAACTCGGTTAATGACTATATACTAAGTACGAAAACACATCTATAATATTGCTACCCTTTTTTAGTTTGATCAAAGACATCTCCCCAACAAGATTTGAATGAGCATTAATGTTAAAGTTATGGCATTTATATAATCTTCCATGATTTGGAGATAGCCCCATTGTTTTTGGTACAAAATGCAAATTTCTTGATGTTGAGGCATGTGTCTAACCTACATGTACTTTCTTTTTTCTGTTCGATTATTTTTAATTTCACGGTTTCAATTTTTTTCCAGGAGTCGCGACGACAAATTGAAAAGCTTCAACCGATGATTATTGAAACCTATGTGTATAAAAGATATTAAATTTTAATTTATATTGATGCTTATTAGTTTGTTTAAAAAAAGACATTTGACTTCGTAAGAAGAATATATAAATTACAACATTAACATGATAAAGCATGCATCACATTAAACTCAATAGCTATTTTATTTATTTGCTAATCTTATTTCTTTCATCCAATTTACTTTTCTTTATTAAAATTACATGTAGTAATTTTTGCAGCATACATGTAACAAAGATGATAAGAAATAAATTAATTAAATACATTTTTCATATGTAATACAATTTAAAATCTAAACTGAAAAGTATAAAATGAATTACATATTTTTAAAATCAAATAGGTCTTGAAGTTTGAAATACGGTAGGGTATATATTTTTGTATTTACCCAAATTATTCTTACCTACAAAAAAATTTAATTCAATGCACTTAGCCATTTTAAAGTTTCAACATGGAGATTTGTCATTCACTCATTCAAGTCACTATTTTTCTGCTTCAATACTACTTAATTACCAATCTTAACAGTTGTAGAGGCAAAGCATACAAGTAATTCATATATATATTAAAAGAATCTAGATTGGAGATGTTTTGTCCATTTTCATCAAATTCCAAGTTAAAATAACATAATTGAGATCTGATTTATTTTTTTGTCAATTGTATTTTAATAAATTGCGATATGAGGATATAATGGTAAGAAAGTCCTTACATAATTATGTTTTATATAATACGAACCTTGAACATTACGAACCAAACGAAAGGAGTAATTATTTATAATTTTAACACGGGCATGTCATACAAAAAAAAAAAAACTTGAACGTGAACAATGAACCAAGTTTCAACAAATAAGAACTAAATTTTTTATATGAAAAAAAAATGGGGAAAGAAAGAATGTAACTCTTGAATACTTTAGAGAAGTAGATATTAGGAGGGGATTGGGAAACCAACAGATTTGGGGAATAAGCATAAAAGGGTCGGTAACCATCATTAAATGTAGGGAAAATTGCAGGCCAGTCATCTTTTCAAGTTTTTAACATTATATTTTTTTCGTAAACAAAAAAAGACACTTTGTGCATCGCGATGTACAAAATCATGCATCACAATGTATCATTTGTACATGCGATTCATGAAAGTACTTTATTTTGTGCATCGTTTTGTGCATCGCAATGCATAACAAGCGTGTAAAGCGATTGAAAATTATCCATGTGGGACCAGCTATAATTTATCCCTTATATGTACCAGGTCTTTTAGGTTTCTCAATGGCAACATTTTAATTTTTTTAGGGTTTCTTAATGGGTTGTGTTTTTTTTCTTTCAAATAGATCATTTTTGTTGTTGTTTGTTGAACTTTGCCATAAATGTAATTAATTATAGATATAAGGAAGCAGTGAATATCGAATAATTTGGGACATATTTCCTTGGCTCAAAACCAATTAAATTGGTAGTAAAATTTTTATCATCTAAAAACTATGGATTGAGTTAAAGGATATGTTAGACTCATAAGATTTTAGTTTTTTAATAGTTAAAATATGTAATCAATTTTACTCCAATGTCCTATATGATTTTGTTCTCTCTTTTTTAGTGTATAAATTTTTAATTGAACTGTCACATATACATTATTTTGCAGAAAATAATGATTTTCAACATTATAGTGTTGAGAGTCATTTAAAAAAGCATATTATATTTCAAATCAATTTCTCCTCTCTATCGGTATGATATTTTCTATTCATTAAAGTATTTTTCATTGATTAATTTTTTTATATTTACATTTTAATTATTTATTTAATTTTGATACATTGTAGTCACTATATTTATTTTTTGCATTAATATAGATTAATATCAAAGTCGTGCATCGCACGGGTGCATCACTAGTGTGTTTATGTGTGTTTGTGTGTATATATACTAGTATTATGTCCCATGCGATGCACATACTTAATATCATTATAAATAAAATAAGAAAACATTAATGATTATAAAATAAAATTGAACTCCCTTTCTGATGAGTGATGAACCACAATTCATCACCTAATCTTACACATGGAAAAAGATGATACAACTTATAAGCATCATAGTAATAGTAATTTAACATTCTGGCTTTATTTATCAGTCTACATCCACCAACTAATTTTTGTGAATCGTTAAACTTCTCTCTTTTTACATTCTAGTAAAGTTAATCTGAATATAATAAATGTTGATTTACATGTATAAAAATATATGCTACATTAAAAAGCAAAAAAATAATATAACATAAATTTGAGAATGCATGAAGGTTCCAAGCTGCTATTAAGATTCACTAGGAAATCTTAATTTTAATTGGACACTTTTTCTTTACAAAAAACGGTTAGTGTTTACCAAACTATCTCTTCAAAATCACTTATTTCAGTTCTTTTTTAGGATAAATATATTTGCACTACTTTGTATATTCTATTGTGCTTGAGGCAACTTAATGCTAGAATTCAAAATTAATTATGCATTCTATGTGTTTTTATTGCCGAAATTATAAAAACGTTTATGCAAGATTCAAGATACATATTAATGATTTGTTTTATAAATTTGAATGTTCAGTGTTATTTAATTTTCCTCTGTTTAATTTTTTTATTTCAGTAAAGTAAGTTAAATGTTCATGAAATAACTCCAAAGTTAACAAATGAGATCTTTTTTTAAAAATGATTTGATATAATACATATATAACAATTTAATTCATGAATATTTTACATATCTGATGAAATAAACTTCAATATTTTGAAATGACACATTTAGATAAATTATTTGAAAATATCATATTTCAGATGTTTATCTAAAAATTAAATACAATATAGTTAAAATGTTGTTATATACTTGTTACATAACATAAGAACTATATATTTTTAACGATATGATGCAAATTTTATTATTCAATCTCTTGTATGTGTTGTTTATAGAAGATTAACCTTTACCAAATATAGACTTTTACATGATTATTTAAAAATATGAATTCAATCCAAATCAATTTTCAAAATAAAATGCATAATAATTTTTTTCGTTTTATTATATTTTTTAATTCGAATGAAATTTATAAGTAATATATTTATTTTGTTAAATACAATAAATGCTTTATTATGTTAGTTTAGGACTGGTATTCATTTAATTCGAATGAATATTATAAGAAATTTAGTTTTTTTTAGTATCACAGTCGCTTTGTTATGTTAATGTTGTACACTGTTAATGATTTATGATTAACATTTATTTACTAAATTTAATATGCTATTAAAAAGCCAATTTTTTTTTCCATCAAATAATCCGTATAAATTGTTATGTTTTTATTTCAATTAATCATTTAGTTTGAACAAAGTTATTATTTATTTTTAATATGTATAGTAGCATGCAACCTTGATTCTTAAAAGCAAATTTATTGTGAAAGTGAAAATAATCAAAATATAAATTTTTAAAAAAAGTACTGCAAGTTGGAAACATAACTAAGCATTAAGAAAATTGCATTACGCACCTGAAATGAAAGATTATATAACTGGTATATATAGCTTTAACTTCAGCGCTCATTGAGCCTTTTTTTTTTTTAACCAGGTTGAATCCTGGGGTAGTAGTTCCTGATAACAATAAAAGAGAAGATCCACCAAATTCATAGATATATTTTCATTCCATGTTTATCGTATATAATATTTAGATAAATCTTCCAATATATTTGTTGTAATCTAGTCCTAGAATATCTCCTATGTAACTGTATAAATTCATAGCCTTGTGATCAATGGAAATACAATTAATTCTCAAAGTTAATCTCTGTCTATCATGGTATCAGAGCATTGACGATCAAAAACCCTACCCCCTGCATAGCTGCTGCCGCCATCTCCCTCCATGGCTACCACCGATCTCACTCTCATTCCTAACCTAGCCGAACCAACCCATCCCCTTGTTGCCGTCTCCCTCTCCCATGTCCTCAAACTCACCAACACCAATTACATAGCTTGGAAAATTCAGATTGAAGCCACCCTCATAGGTTTGGACCTCCATCACTTCATTGATAACAATCACCCACCTCCTCCGAAACCATTACTCCCACCGCCCCCCACCACACTGCTGCACCTACGAGAGAACCCACCTGCTCGCCTCCACCACCACGCCCTTGCCTAATCCTTCCTACAAAACTTGGTATCGCCAAGACAAACTTCTCCTTGGTGCTTTAGCCGGTTCCTTATCTCCTTCCCTTGTCCCTCTAATATCATCCTCGTCCAACCACCCTTGCCGCTTGGAATTCCCTTGCCAAAACCTTTGCCAATCCCTCTAAAGGCCACATTAAACAAATCAAAGACCACCTTCGCAATATCACGAAGGGCAGATCCATAACCGAATACATGCAAGATATCCAAACCGTGCCCCAATTAACCTCTACAGGCCGCCCGTTGACCCCGATGATCTCATTGACAAAATTCTTGAACAAATCAATGACCCGACTATGATAATGTCATCTCGCTGTCGAGGAGTGAAACCCAATCACGTTTGACGAGCTCCATGAAAAGCTAATCAATCGTGAGTTAACCCTCAAAAACAAACCCAAAACCCACCTACATTTCTGAAATCGCTACACCACCAAAAATCAACTCCCGCTCATCCAACAACCAACCTAACCACTCTCCCAACTACAACCCTCGCACCAACTCCTTACCTCAACCATACAAGGTCGTTGCCAATGGTGCCGACGTGGCGGTCACTTCTCTCTCAATGTCACGCCTTCCGCCAAGTCTACCCTAATGCACAATTCCACTCCCCCTCCCAACAACAACCGAACCAACACCAACCGCCCACCAAATCGACTGTGCCCGCACCGCACCTCCACCCACCAACCAAAACCTTGGCTCTTTGATAGTGGGGCAACTCATCATGTAACCAACGACCTCGACAACCTAGCTCTTCACTCTCCATACGATGGGACCGATGAGCTTCTCATTAGCGATGGATCCGGCCTACCTATCACCCATCCGGTTCCACCACTCTCCTTACACCCACTTCTAAATTTTCTCTTCAATCATGTTCTTTGTGCTCCCTCCGTGTCCCGTAATATTCTATCTATCTCTAAATTTTGCCTTGATAATAATTGTTCGTCTCCTTCTCATCGTCTTCCTTTTTTGTGAAGGATCTTCGCCTGAAGTCACACTCTTGGAAGGCGATTCTAGCTCGGGCATCTATGAATGGTCGCCTTCTTCTCCCATTGCTCATTCTATCTCCACTTCCGCCGCTTCAACGTGGCATCATCGCTTAGGCCATCGTCTCGATCCATTGTGCGTCATCTTAGTAGTAGTTTCCATTTACAAATTCCTAGTTGTTCTAGCTTTCATTGTAATTCATGTGATGCAATAAAAGCCATAAATTGCCATTTTTGAGAATTCGATTCAATTTAGTGGTCCTCTTGATGTCTTATACTGATGATGTGTGGTCGTCCCATAACCTCATATGATGGTTTCAAATACTATATCATCTTCGTTGACCATTTTTCGAAATATATATGGCTTTACCCTTAAAACACAAAAGTGATGCCACCTCCATTTTCTCCGAATTTAAATCTCGAGTTGAAAAATTCTTCAATCGCCCCATCATCACCATCTTTAGTGATAATGGAGGCGAATATATTGGTCTTCATCCCCTTCTTGTTTCCATGGCATTACTCATCTCACCTCTCCACCCCACACACTGAACACAATGGGTACTGGAGACGCCATCGACACATTCTTGAAACCGCCTATCTTTACTTACCCACTCATATGCCCCTAACCTCTCGGCCCCTTGCCTTTGTCACAACTATCTCATCAACCGCATGCCCACCCCCACCCTCAACATGAAATCTCCCCACCTTATTCTTCTTGGCCATCCTCCTAATTATCAAAAACTCGCAGCCTTCTCGCTGCTACCCGTGGCTTCCCCCTACACCAAACACAAACTCGAACCTCGTTCCTCTCCCTGTGTATTTGTTGGTTACTCCCCCACACAAAGTGCCTATTATTGCCTAGATCCCAAAACTCACAAAATCTTCGTCTCTCGTCATGTCAAATTTGTCGAATCAGCCTTTCCCTTCTCAAATACCACCTCACACACCCCAAACACCATCCCTTCCCCTTCCATCACCGACCTGGTGTGCCTCCTCCCTCTCGTTCTCATTCAAACCCAAGGCGATAACCCCACCAATGGTTTTACTTGAACCAGTGCGGCGCCCGCCCCATAACCCCGCGCCCGCCCCAAATCCCTCAAGCCCAAGCCACACCCACGGCTGCTCAGGCGCCCGCATCAACCCACCCCATGCGCCCATCCAATACATCTGCAGCAACCACGATCACACCCTCTCCTACTACCACCACACCTGAACCCCCACCAACACACAGACCTATCACCCGGCTTCAAAACAACATTACCAAACCCATCACCAAACTCAACCTACATGTTTCCCTTCCTCAAACCTTCTCCGACCCCACCACTGTTGCCCAGGCTCTAAAACACCCCGACCGGCGTGCAGCTATGCAAACAGAGTTCGATGCCCTAACCCGCAATCACACTTGGGACCTTGTTCCCCCAGACCCATCTCATAACCTGGTTGGGTGCAAATGGATCTTCCGCGCAAGTATAAACCTTGATGGCTCGTTGATCGCCTCAGCTCGGCGGTTGCAAAGGGGTTTCATCAACGCCCTGCCTCGACTATTCCGAGAGACATTCGGTCTGTTGTCAAGCCCGCTACCATACGCATGCATCTTGTCATTGGCAATTTCTAACAACGGTCACTTCGACAAGTCGACATCAACAATGCCTTCCTTCAAGGCTCTCTTACTACGGGCGATGTATATATGGCTCGACCACACGGGTTTGTCGGCTCCACTCATCCCACGCACATCCGCAGCTTCGTCAAGCCATCTATGGCTTAAAACAAGCCTCGTGCGTGGTACAATGAACTTTCCGGACCTATCTTCTATCATTGGTTTTCACAATTGCGTCTCGGATTCATCTCTGCTTACTGCGACACTCGCGGGATTGCATCTTTCTCTGGTTTACGTAGATGATATTGTCATCACAGGTTCTAACTCCACCCTTGTTGACAACTTCATATCCTCTTTTTGCATCACGTTTTCTCTCAAAGACCTTGGTTCCTTGTCTTATTTCCTTGGCATTGAAGTCATTCCTCACTCTCATGGTATTTTTTGAGTCAACACAAGTACATTGTAGACTTACTCACACGGACCAATATGCTTGATGCCAATCCGTTACCCACCCCCATGGTGCCTCATCCTCCCTCAATGCTCGGTCAGGCTCTCCTCTCCATGATCCCTCGAATATCGAGCTATTGTTGGGTCTTTACAATACTTGTCATATACTCGATGTGATCTATCATTTGCGGTGAAACAGATTCTCTCAATATCTTCAAGCACCCACCGACCGCACTTGAAGGCATTGAAACGAGTTCTTCGATATTTAGTTGGCACAAGTACTCATGGACTACTCCTTCGCCGCAATTCTCCTACCTCTACATGCGTTCACGGATGCTGATTGGGCGGCGACTCGACAACTACATCTCCACTCTTTGGATTCATCGTGTACCTTGGTAGCAATCCCATCTCTGGAGTTCTCGTAAGCAACGCACCCTTGCCGTTCATCTGAAGCGAGTATAGAGCAATGGCGCCACCACTGCTTTGAAGTACTTTGGCTCCAAAATGCCTTCGTGAACTTCTTTGTCAACATCTCCGATCCACCTATCTATTGCGACAACACAGGAGCAACCTATGTTCTTTGCAAATCCCAAGTTTCATTCCAAGATGAAGCACCTAGCTCTTGACTATCATTTTGTTCGGGAACAAGTTCAATCTTCCCAGCTGCGAGTTTCACACATATGCAGGTCGGATCGGTGGCGAGCCCGACAAAGCCTCTTCCGCGCGCACGATTCCTTGAGTTAATTTCCAAGATTGGACTCTCTCCACGGTCGTCCATCTTGCGGGGGCATGATAACAATAAAAGAGAAGATCCACCAGATTCATAGATATATTTTCATTCCATGTTTATCGTATATAATATTTAGATAAATCTTCCAATATATTTGTTGTAATCTAGTCCTAGAATATCTCCTATGTAACTGTATAAATTCATAGCCTTGTGATCAATGGAAATACAATTAATTCTCAAAGTTAATCTCTGTCTATCAGTTCCGGTCCCTCATTGCTACTACCAGGAAAATCGCGAGATGTGCCCGAAATGATACAGGGTTTGAGAACAGTGCAACTGATAACACATACAAGGTCCAACCTCAGAAGAAAGCAAAGTGCTTCCACCAAGTATCGAACCCACGCTGCATGCCTCCAACATCTTATGTCCCCCTCCTTTTACCACTCGGCTATGCCTCGGGGGACCGCTTATTGAGCCTTGGTTGGACTGACGTGGGAAGTCATTTTGCAAATATTTTTTCTTACTTGGTGAACATTACAATGTTCATCAAAGGAATATCAACTAATTTATATTGGATTCATTATTTAAATCTAGTTGATAATTGAATAGCCATGAGACTATTGATCTCCTCAAGGCGTGCACATACAACACTCGAAATTAATCCTGCCCGTCATTATATATATTTTGATGTTATATTCAATTATTAAAATAAATAATTATATATTATTTACTTGAAATACGATTGTAGCTTAAGACACTGATAATATTTTTATTATAATATTTAATGAAAATAATTCATCTTCATTTGATTAGTATATATGAATTCAATTGACTCAACATTAAAGATGAATTAAAAAAAAATTGTTTATGTATCATTTCAATACTAATGATCCAAATTCTATTTTATACTTCCAAAGCAAATCTATTCAATAATTATGGTCATTTTTATTTTTCATTTACCAAGAAAAAAATACAAAAATACACAATAAAAGTGTTGTCACTTTTGGAAAGTTCATTTTGGCTGGAACTTTCCAAATTGTACACCTTTCCAAGGACATGCATCAGAACTGTTAACACAGTTTTTTCAAGACACAAAAAATCTAATAATGTTGATGCCACGGACATGAATCAGAACTGTTAACACAGTTTTTTCAAGACAAAAAAAAATCAAATAATGCTCATGCCAATGCTAGGCATCGGAGCTGTTAAGATAGTTTTTTCAAGACAAAAAAAATTCAATAATGCTGATGCCAATGCTAGGCATCAGAACTGTTAATACAGTTTTTTCAAGACAAAAAAAATCAAATAATGTTGATGTCAAGGACATGCATCAGAACTGTTAACACAGTTTTTTCAAGACAAAAAAAAATCCAATAATACTGATGCCAATGCTAGACATCCGAATTGTTAACACAGTTTTTTCAAGATCAAAAACACCATTCAGTTTCTACTCGTCAAGGCCATGAGCTGTTTTCATAGTTTTTTCAATACAATAAACTCTCATCCAGTTTCTACTGCTAAAGGCAGGCATCATGACTGTTTACACAATTTTTTTCAAGCCAATAAACCCCATCCTGTTTCTGCTGCCAAAGCCAGACATCAAGATGTTAATACAATTTTTTCAATCTAAAGCAATAGATATTTGCTTCTTTTGAACTCTTTGACTTAGGTCAACTTGAATTTCCATTTTCCTGTGGACGAAAGAAAAACATAGGCTGTATCAGACTACGCCACTAATCAATAAAATTACAAGAATCGGTCTGCAATGCACCATTTGGTCTGCTGTACTTTAGAATATCTCATTTGGTAATTAGAGCAATTTTTAATTAATTGAGATCCAACTAACCTATTTAATTTATTACAAACTCAAGTAGAGGTGGTAAATGGGCGGGCATAGACGAATCCAAATGGACGGCGGGCAAATAAGTACCCATTTAATAACATGGACATATATGGACGGACACTAAATTGATATGAATACCCATTTACTCGTTAACATGCAAGTACAAGCCAAAAGCATGTCTCGATTGTTTTTATTCTCTAATCCTGTTAATTATTCATTTCCAGTGAACCAAACACAACTTGATTATCATACTTGCTACCTTATGCAATCAAATTAGGAACAATGAGGATTATTGGTGTTTGTCCTTCTCTTTCGTGTGTGTGCGTGAAGATTTTGGATCTATAATTATCACAACCTTGATTATTTCACACGTTGACCTTAACTTATGTTATTGCTTGGAAGGGGTTTGCCTTTCGTGGTTGAGTTTCTTGATTCAATTGTGGAGTCTTCTTGGTTATGTAGGGGGTGAATGTGTATCGAGGAAAGATGTAATGGAAGCTATAGAAAGAGCAAAGTTTGGTATTAGTGAGAAACAACAGGATCCTACTACAATAAGTAAGGAATTAGAAAAACTTTTCCCGCGAATGCTGTCTCTTATGGCAAAGAAGGATCCGAAGTGGGATGGAACTCAAGGTCCCCGAGGTTATCAAACTCTAAGCCAAAAATATGTGCACCCATTTATGTCCATAAAATTTAATGGTCTTAGTAGACATGCCCATTTATGCTCATATTAAAATTCAAGTATACCCATGCCCATATTTTAGTGAACGGCTGAACGAACATATGAACATGAGCAAAATTTGCCACCACTAAACTCAAGTAATACTCCACAGAGTAGCTATTGCAATTAACTCCATCCACACCCACCTAATTCCTCACCTCTTATATATAACATCAAGATGAAACAAAAATCCCCTCAAGTTCAATCCAAATGTTTCGTTTCTTTTTATCTCACTTTTTCTTTTTGGTATTGGAAAGCATTAATCATAGTCATGAGGAGTCATGACTCATGACAACAATCTACCAATGCATTGTGAAGACTTTTTTCTTCCTACATACTAGTGCATCTTCTTTCTTACACTACACTTTCCTACATTGCCGATGAAAATCTAATCTTTATATTGCCTATAATTAGGCAATCAGATTTCAAGCATTCATTCTCGGTTTCCATCTTCAGAGGCATCTAAGTTATATTCCTTTCCAAAACCAAGTTCTGACATGTCTTGCTTTGCCATCAAGTTCCTGAAACAAAGTCCACAAAAATCATTAAACATCCCTACCAATGTTTAAAAGTAGATTGCTGATTCTCTGAACCAGATTTTCTGTAAATTCAAAGATGCCTACAAGGGTAGTTATATACATGCATGATTGTTGCCGTTGATAATCTGGTTGATGAGATGCAAGATGCAACCATAAAACCTTAACTAGTATGCACTCATCTGGATGCATGCTTTGTTAACAGCAGAATGTTATGTACTACTTAGGATACCATACGGCTGTACTCAGAACCCGTTGAAATATGTACCTAATACCAACTGCGGCAAAGTATTCTCTCCAATGTGTAAGAAGACGAATTACTTTGTAACTCAAGTGCGACAGAAACACTTAAAATAAAACTGAGATATATGCATCTATAAAAAAAAATGAAGACCTTATGCAGATAAAGAAGACATCACACAATAACAGTATACAGTTCATCCAAAGTCGTACATGCCAAAATATTATAGAATAAGTATGCTAAAATTTGTCATCTGGGGGTCATCATATATGCCTCCAAGGGATCAGTTTTTTTGTTGCAAAGCCAAGCCCAACCTAGTGCATGTCAGTTGTGGGCCACTACAATTTTTTTAATAGTTCCCATAATAAAAAACTATAATTCATCTATCACAATGATAATGAATATGCTATGTGCAGCAGCAAAGCATAGGAGAGCTGTGTGACAACTGTCTCTAACAGTGGGAGCAAAGAACTTCAACTAGAATGTAATCACAAAGAATGGGTTATCATATCACATACAGTTCTTAGGCGTGAAGGTAGTTGGATATTGCAACCCTGTAGAACACATTCCAGCTGAAACAGTTGAAATGAGATGCAGTGGAACGTAACAACTATGTGCAGTAAGAAAGTGCCAAATGTGTAAGTTATGAACATGAAGCTACAAAATTTCAGGCATAAGGTTGAGTATGTTCAAAATTTCCAAAGCACAACACCTAGTGGCCATCAGGATAATAGACATCCTACGGGCTCAATACAACTCTAAGATCATGGGAAATGCTTTTATAAATCATTGAAACTTAACCATAAATTAGGGTTATCCGCAGAATTCTAGAAAAGAAAAAATTCAGAGGTAGCAAACAAACCAACTTTTGCATACGACATTCCAGGTATTTTTTAGAGAAGCGTCTGCAAATCTCTGATTTATGCCCAGAAGTTTTGAGACATGTGATATATTCTTTTTTCTCCTGAGACAAGCCAATAAAGGACCAAGCAAACATAAGAAAGAGTAGTAATCTGCAACTAACATCAAGAGACTCAGAAAACCATTCAACAAAAGAAATCATCAGCTAAAGTAAATTTAGTAAGAAAAAACTAGTTTACACATAAATGTCCAAAGAGAAAATACCAGGTCACATAAATGCATGTGGTCTAACGGGAACACTCCTTTTTCAGGCGGTACCGGTCTTGCACCTCGATTCCCACCAAATGCTCCACCTGCAATGGCAAGCATATTACTTCACTGCTACAGTATGATAAGAGTTGACGAATCACAACAAAAAACGACAACTTTGCTAGTATAATAATTGAGTGCACAAAGACATCCAACAGATTCAGTAAAGTGTCTTTAACTGGAATCTTCCGAACCAGATAGAGCATGCTACCTTGATTCCAATGCATATCCATGAAAATCATGAGTACTGAAAATTCAAAGGTGCCCCCATATCATTTAAAGGGAGGAAGTACCAGACTTCATCATGTAAAGAGTATTTAGACGTATTACATGAATGTAATTACGTTTAAGCAGGCTATGATCATAAATTAATTTTTTTGATAGGCAAGTGTGACCTTCTTGTTAGTATGGGGATTGAAACCAAGGACCTCAAGGTGTTGAGGTGTTGACCGAGTGCCTGACATCTCTCCCACCCCTTGGGGTCAAATCTAGTTCTAGTTATAGACATGAACAATAGATTCTAGTTCAACACTCCATGAGTTCCTATGAAGGACAGACAGTTCGATTCACTAATTCTAAAGGGTGGTTCGAAGATACTAAGAGTGGGGACACATTAACCTATACAAGGTTTACGAAACTACTACTAATATATCAGACAGTACTATTGCTATTGCAGCATTAACTTCCTTCTTTAAATCTTTGCAGATATGTTCCTTAGGCTCCAAGTAATTAAAAAAGTCACTTTGGCCGCAGCGTGTTCGTATTTCTACTTGCCAAAATTATGAGGCGACAATTGCCAGCAACAAATAAAGTCTTAAGTGATTTTAAGCTCCAAAAGTGATTCAATGCCTCCAAACCGCAATGCCAAACTCCCTGTCTAAGCCCGGATTATTCAGGTTCATTTATATTATTCCATATAAAAGTTTTTAATTTTGAATATGTTTTTCATCTAAGGCACGACAAATTCTGATGATTTTTGTCTAATTCAATATAACCCTAATACCTATTGCTTTTGCATCAAAATGGAGTGCACATCATAAAAAAATTTATTATTTTGCCCAATAACATTACTAAGAGGAAAAACCCTACATTTAGACATTTGTAGAGAGAGACTTACCTGCACTCATCTATGAGATAGAAATGTTGATCTGATGGATCGATATTGGTGAAGTAGAGTGTGAAAGCGCAGAAAGTGCCCTTGCGTTGGCTAGTAGAAGACTAAACTCGCAACTCTCGTAAGTACCGCCGATTTCACAAACCCTCGCGAGCTGGCCGCCGGGAGCAATCCTCTGTTTTTATATTTTGCCCGTAGCTTAGGCTGGGACCAGACGTGTTATTTTATTAAATACTTACAGTATTTTTTTTCTTCTTTGAAAAAACACGAAAAAGTCTTATTAATAAAATTTCATATAGACATAAAGGGCAGTGACATATTTTCGCCCCAAAACTGTACCTAAAAAATATTTCCAAAAAAATAGCTGGATTCATTTGAAAACATGTTTTAAAAGATATACCGGCTTGTAATTTGTCTTATTTTTTACTTGTACTCGCTGTTGTTGGCAACAATGTGGAGGCCATTATGTTGTTGCGAATAGTTTGAACAACCAATACGCCATTCTTCAGTGGATCCTGAAAACAAAAATACCACAGTTAAGCCTGAAAAGATCAAATCAAAGGCTAATAGGTGAAAAATGGGCTATAAATCACAAGCTTTCCAAATAGGCAGCAGAAATCTGGATGGGAATTAGAAATTTAATGCCATGTAAAGAATGCTAAATATAGCCAATATGTGATCATCTGAGCCTGAGGGCAGAGAAATAACTAATGAATTGCAAAATTCGTGAAGGAACTGAATACAAGAAAAAAATAGGAATGTATCAGAAGCTTATGAGAAAAACCATGTTAATAAAACCCGTGCAGCACTAGCAATACTACTTCAAAGCAAACTTATGGATGAATTCTCTGAATCAAAGGAAGAGTGAAGCACTAGCAAGGCTACAAACTTCTTGTAGTAGATTTCATCCTTGCAGAATACATGCGCAACGGATAACAACTAAGTCCATACATATAGTCAGAACACCTAAAATAAAATACTTTATTTGGAATGGATTGAACCAATACTGCAACCATTGGTAGTGAAGCTACCTACACAATTCTGTCACCACGAGAAGACTGGTAAACAAGTCACTACAACAAAAATGATATTTTAGGACGCCATACATAGGACGCTTTTAAAAAGTCATCCTATAAAGGTCTCAATAAGGCGCCTAGCTATTAGGGTCCTATTATGGTACTGCCTAGCAGAACGCATTACTCTTTGTGTCCTATTATCACAAAACTTAATAGTACGCCCTCCATTGGCATCCCATAAAAAGGTCTAAAAGGACGCCTAAACCGTACGGTCCTATTACCGTGATGCCTAATAGGACACATGACTCCAGTGACCCTATTACCTCAAGGGCTAATAGGACACATTTCAAGGAGGCATCTCATTAGGCCCTTGTGACCTATTAGGGGTGTAACTAATAAGATGTTTTTCTATAGGGTCCTATTATCATAATACCTAATAGGACACGAAATTCTTGGGCCCTATTACCATAAGGGTTTATAGGACCCTTTTTAAATAGCATCCCATTAAGCCATTGACATAATATGACACTTTTTAAGTAGGCATCCTATTAAAAGGATAAAAACACTAAATAAAAGAAAACTCAATTTTGTTGACTTTTTTTTGACGTTTGAAATAATTGTCGAAAATTCCCTACACTTTCATATATCTATCGAAAATAAACGATAATTAACATATTTATCAGAAAATAGACGACATTTTGTTTTAATGTCAAAACTTTGCAATGCTTTACCAATTTAAAGTGTTGGGAAATCAACATTTTTTCATAAGAATCGGTAACTATTCAACGCATCGTGCATATGTCGGGAAATATTCAATAATTCTTACAATTCGTCAGAAAATTACCGACACATAATGAAATGTCGTAAATTTAACGACATTTTGTCTATAAAAGTTGGAAAATTTAACGAATTTTCTTAAATAAAAGTCGGAAAGTAGTTTGACAACACAAATGCAAATAACGTAGTCAACTCATAAAATGCTAGCTTCCATGAAGGAAATTAATTAATTCTATATTTTTATGTCTACCTATACCTATTTCAAACTAGGTTAGAATTCTCTTTCTTATGGTTTATGAAACAAATCTCTCTAGAGAGTTGTAAGGTCGCCACTATTCATTTTCCTCATAATTTTTTATAAAATATATTACTCCCTCCGTTTTAAAATTATTGTCCTCTTTGACCCTTCACACCATGTAAGAAAAAGTAATTGACTGTATTATAAATATTGGTGAAATGTGTGGTTTCCTTTAGTACCCTAGCGTATGTGGTCATAACCTCTACATGATCGTTATTTCTTCTTTTCTAACCTTACTTGCAATTAGGCCTGACAATTGGGTGGGTTGAGTCGGGTTTGGGGCGGGTAACAGGTTGAAGCGGGTCGATACCCGTTAGAGGCCGAATATATACACTCTTCAGCCTGGTTCCTATCATTGTACATTATGTTCTTCCAGAAAATCCATATCAGTGTGAAGTTTATTTGCTTGACAACCATACAACTCAAGGTCCAGCATTTAGAAAAATCAATAGAAGATCAAAAATACTTGACTCAATTCAACTAAGCCTTTTCAATCCTTATATTCGCGATACACTATGTCCAATGCAAGATCCAAAGACATGGCATACTCATTCATATCCTTTTCAATTAATGCCGTCCTTGCAAGTTTCGGTCTTCCCCTAACCCTTGTATTCTATGATTGAGAAAATTAAAAATGAAAAAGAACTACAACCTTCATTGCTAGGAGGATAGTTCTAGCCTTCTAATTGTTCTGCCGGGTGATATTAATTATCCTGGTGGTGCACTTTTTGATCCCTTGAATCTGTCTAAAGATCCTGTAGCATTCGAGGAATTGAAGGTGAAAGAGATAAAGAATGGACAGTTGGCAATGATGGCGTGGTTGGGGTTTTTTGTGCAAACTGGGGTAACGAGTAAAGGTCCTATACAGAACCTTGTTGACCACATTTCAGATCCCCTGCATAAAAACCTGTTGTGTGTTCTTGAGGTTGTATGATGAGTCGAATGATGTATTCGTGCATATGAAGTCTTAAGGTGACTATTTTTACACTTTATCCTTTTGTATCAAGTTTCAGGTTTATGGCATTCATACCCATGACATAGCCAAAGTTTTATTTTCTGAAGTGTTGCACTTTGATTTCTGTATTTAACTACTTTATATAGTCATATGTTACATATCATTTAAACAATATTATTTTAATTCGGATGTGAAGGTAATCAGAAATCTTAGTGAGGGGAAGACATCTCATGTTCTTTATAGAGATTCAAAGCTTACCCGTTTGCTGCAATCTTCTCTCAGTGGGTATGGACATGTTTCAGTAAGAATTTTGCCTAGTCGCTCATATCTGAACATTCTTTGCTTTTGTTAGGTAGAAGCAGTAATTAAGCATGTGAACTGAAACTGACTCATCTTATTTTGTTCTGATCTATCTTATTGTCTGTTTAGCTTGTTCATCCAGGTCAGTTTCTATAAGGTCTGAATTATTGAAACTCTCAGGTATACCCCAACTATTGTATCTTCTTATCTCTTTGTAGTTATATGCATGTTTCTTTGCAAGGGCTTGTGTTTGAGCAATGGGGATAAGAGCGATTTGGCATAACTTGCGGCGTGAAGGGGATGCATATAACGTGTAGACGCCGCCTAGGCTGGTGCGCAGAGTGTCTTTTAGAACATTGATCGTGACTCTGTCAAGAATGAAGAAACAATGAGCAACTGGTTATAGGCAATATTGTTGAAATTAGTACTTTTACTTTCTGAACGTATTTGTGTGATTGTCATATTAACAGAGTATTGTAGTTGCATAAGATGAGCTTATTAGCAACAAAAATGTCTATGTGATATGGGATGAATGGCCAGCTTGTTTTAAACTTCATTTAAAACATCTTTAAGTTTTTTCGTGAGAGCCTTTACAGTTGTTATATTTTATCACAACAATGCTGCATTGTCAACTTATTGCGTACTGTAACATACAATCAGCATAATGGGAACAATTTTGCTAATTCAGGATTCACCTCCATATTGTAATGGCTATTAGATCTGTGATTAGTGGTAACTGACCATACTTGTATTCCGTGTTACTTTACAGAATTTAGGACAGAGACAAGTTTACTCAGAGAGCATGTGGAAGTTCAAACCAAGGAGTTAACGCAGAGGAAACAATGCGTCAAAGAACTTGAAGAGAAAGAAAGAATGGCAAGTGAGAATGTAAGTAATCATTCTATGACCTCTTACTTTTGATTTTTTAATGGGAAATAAGAAAGCAGAGATCTAATTCTTAGAGTTGCTGACATATAATCTTCCTCTATATTTAAGTTGGTGGTCGGATTTTCCTTTAATATGCAATGGTGAGAGTTAATTGAATCCTTCACTTTCATATTACAATGATTTTCTAATCTGTGGTTGACTTGTTTGTGTCTAGGTTGAGGGGCTTATGGTGGACATTGCTGCTGCTGAAGAAGAGATTACAAGATGGAAAGTGGGAGCTCAACAAGAAGCTGCAACAGGCAAAGCTGTTGAAGAAGAGTTTCTGGCACAGGTACGATGAAATACCTTTGGTGCTTCTTGTAGTTCTTTTGTCAAGACTAATTTTGGTGCTTATTGTTCTTATCATTATCTAAACACAATCACCCTAACCAGAATAATAAATTGAGGCTGTGCATGTGCTTGATTAAAACTTTATTCCACTGGTTCAAGTTTTAGCTCTGTCATCTGTGTGGGGTCTAGTACATGAGTTCATATTCACTGTTTGGTCCTTTTGAAGGGGAATGTGTTGAATCCACTGGGAACTGGTTGGATTCGACTTAACAGTCCAGGGTTAAGAGGGTTTCATAAGGTAAAAAGTGTGTAATATCACCCTATGTGTTTTTGTTAACGATACATATTAACATGCTTAAACATATGACAACTCAATAAAAAAACTTTGGGTTTAATATGATAAATATAATTTTATAACGGTATTCTTTAATGATAATTATTTATGGAGTGGATAAAGAACGTAGATTGTACCTTTTTGAATATCTCCTTACAATTTTTTGGTACTTAAAACTACTTAAGTAGTTTGTTGTGGAACTCAAGGGTGATGATCTTAGATGCGTGTTTAGTGTTGCACATCACTGTCTTTGTTACCTTATTAATCCTTCTGCTTATCTCTCTCCTAATGTAATCAGGTATGCAGGTATGTAGCTTAGCTTCAGGAAATTCATAGCGATAGTTCATTTCAGCAATTTTTGTTTGGTTCCAATGCAGTAATCCCAACGTGCACTTGGCCTGTCAGATCGTGTTGATCACGTCTTTGAATCCCTTGGATCTGAAGGGAAATGGGGTATTCTTCCGCCATCCAAAAACGGATTAGCAAACAACGTGCCACCTACACCCCTAGTTGGAGCTTTGGTCTCAGAACAAGCCGAGAGATGATCAAGGTGTTTCTAGCACACAAGTTATTTAAATGCACTTAAGAGTTGTTAGGATATAAGTATGTGGATAAGACTATGTTTTAGGGATATGTTGGTTTAATAAATTTGTACGACATTATTATGTTTTAATATTAAAGAGTTGATTTTAAATGTCTTAGTTTTTTTTTTTTTTTTTGGAAGTGTTTGTTTTTTTTTTTTTTTTGGCAGAATGTGAATATTTATGTCTATGAGTCTATCACATTGGTAGAATGATTTTTAACAAGTTCCTAAAGCATTATCTAGTATGATACTTTTAAAAAAACTTAATTAGGACGTTATGGCTCGTCCTAAAATGAAAGGTGCAAGTGCTTCTTAGGACGCCACGTTACCAAACAATTGAGACCCCTAATCTCATTGCATCAATGTGATACTATTAGGACGCCTAAACATGTCCTATCACGATATGATATTAGGACAATAAATTGTGTATTAAAATCATATATTAGGACGAAAAACTTCGTCCTATCAAGATGATATATTAGGACGCTTCTCCTTGTCCTATTATGCTATTATATTAGGACGCCATACACCATCAATTTAGAAAATATTAGGACGTTTTTTATGGGACGATTGAAGGCATCCTAATACATTTTGTTTTATTGAGTCGCCCCTAAGAGTCCTATTAACTTTTTGCTAACCTTTTAGATAGGATGCCCTGGTTTGCGTCCTATCAAATAAGGCGTCCTATATAAAGCCACATGTAAGGACACAATCGGAGGTCCTAATAGCCACTTTTTGTTGTAGTGACTAGTGAGTGCTTCCTTTACTAAATTATTCTCAAATTATTCTTTAGACATAATGCAGCAACATGAAAACATGATTATGTGAGAATTGAGATCGAGAAAGAGGGAAGCTAACCTAAGGGAACTCAAAGCCTGCCGTCGCTGCTGAAGCTCAAAGTCGCCGGCTGCCGAAGCTCAAACTCTCAAACAAACTTTCACTCTTTCGCTAAAGCCAGAAGGGTCTGTAGCTCTGTATTGCAGATCGATTGAAGGGTTTCAGTTGACGCCTGAAGGGATGAAGAAATCGTCAGAACGATTCGCTCGCCGGGTGAGCAGCTTCGTCTCTCAGTCTCTCACTCTTTCTCACTTTCGTCTTGAGGTAGGAAACAGCACTACGACAGGCAAACACAGATACGATTTAGCTTTTGGGTTAGAAAAATGAAATATATATATATATATATAATAATAATAATAATATAATAATAATAAATAACAAATTGGTCCGGTTCGATCCGGTTCTACATTTTTTTGGTTTTCGAATCGGAATTGAACCAATTGTCCGATTATGTGAAAATTTAGATTCATGATCAAACCAAAGTATTGGTCCGGTCCAGTTCTGAAAAATTCTTGTACACACCTAGAGATGTTAATAAGGTCGAAAATCGCAGGTTCGAATCGAAATCGTTAGGTTTTTGATCGATTAGACCAAAATCGTTAGAATTGAAATTTTAGATGGACCAAAAGCTAGACCGTTTAGGGACCGAAACCGACAATTAGGGCTGGATTGAAAACCGTTAGGACTGAACCAAAAGCCGATTTTCATACGATTTAATATAGTTAGTAATATACGAGACGGGTATAATATCGAAAACCGTTAGGGTTAGACTAATTAACAATTTTAGTATAGTTAGTACTCCCTCTGTCCCTAAACCGTTAGGGTTAGACTAATTAACAACTTTAGTATAATTAGTACTCCTTCCGTCCCTAAATAATCGTCCTAGTTGACCCTGCGTACAGTTCAAGAAAAAACAATTGATTTGATTATTTATATTGGTTTAATGTGTATATAACTCATAATCAAAGTAGAGTGAAAAAGTAAGAATAAAGTGGTAAAAGTGATATTCTAAAAAAGTAAGTTTCAAACATGACGATTATTTTGGGATGAACGAAAAAGGAAAGGTTGAACATAATTTATGGACGGGAGTATAATATATAGGGTGAAATTCACCATTGGTCCCTGTACTTTGGGTTTGTCCACCGTTAGTCCCTGAACTTCAAAACGTCTCACCATTGACCAAAGTTTGCGTTTTTTGTCCACCGTTGGTCCCTTGCTCAAACCCCGTTAACTGTTTCATCGTAAAATGGACATGTACGATAAAAATGACCAAAATGAAGGACCAAACTGTCCATAGGGATTGAAGACTAAGGAAGGGAAAATGAAAGTGAAAACTAAAGACCCTTCATATCTAGCCCTCGATCCAGTTCTCACTTCCTCTTCGATCGAAAGCCGGAGACCTTCCGTCATCTATCGCAGTCGCTCTCTCAAACATCCAGATTCCGACCATCCACCATCCACCATCGCTCTCTCTACTACTCTACCCCCATCGCTTCTCTTTCTCATCTCACCACTCATGAGCACCCTCTATTCCTCTATCTCTCTCTCTCTTCGTTCCAAATCCTCACGAGTGACGAGTTATTATCTTTGACCATCCTCACTCCTCCGCCTGGACCGCCTCCCTCTCTAATCTTCTGAAATCAGAAACGTGCATCTTCGGCTTTGAGGCAAGATCTGGGTTTATTTTAAACCCTAGTTGTGTTCAGTCTTAATTTTTTTTTTTTTTAGCTTTACCAAATATATATCCAGCCGAGTATGGATAATTTGTTGGTTAAGTTTGAGTAATTGGTTAGTTATGGGTTGAATTGAAGGGTAATTTGATAGTTAAGAGTTGCTGAGACTACAGGCATCGATGCAGCAGCTTAGAAGCATAGATTTATGCCTCTTTACTGGGCTAAAGGCCTAAAGCTCCTCATGGAATCCAACTCCAGTAAATCATGAAATTATAAACTTTGTATTGAGTTTGTATTTTGTTTATTTAGTCTTTGATCCGATACGCCGGAGACAATGTCGCATCTTCCGGCGACAACAGATTTGCTCCGACGGAGCTCCCGCATGGATGAGGAAGCATCGGTATTGCTACCAGCACCGAATTTACTAAGAGAAGACGCGATTTGGCCGGCTGTGGATTGATTAGGCAGATGGAGACGGGCTTGTGTGAACAAATTAGAAAGAGAGGAGGAGATGGAGAATGGCTACTGGCCGCTTGGGGAGCGATTTGGCTGGAGCAATTTAAGAGGGTGGCATGGCCTACTGAGAGAGAAAGATAGAAATGTCTAACCAATGAGTGTACAATTGAGAAATGATACTTTGGTCCTTCATTTTGGTCACGTTTATCGCACATGTCCATTTAACGGTGAAACAGTTAACGGTGTTTGAGCAAGGGACCAACGGTGAACAAAAAACGCAAACTTTGATCAATGGTGAGACGTTTTGAAGTTCAGAAACTAACGGTGGACAAACCCAAAGTACAAAGACCAATGGTGAATTTCACCCTAATATATATGAAGTATAATATGCTGA
This sequence comes from Codonopsis lanceolata, assembly GCA_013146195.2. Lineage (NCBI taxonomy): Eukaryota > Viridiplantae > Streptophyta > Magnoliopsida > Asterales > Campanulaceae > Codonopsis > Codonopsis lanceolata. Next base: position 105,776,580 of record CM028383.1, on the reverse strand, counting down.
AAAAAAGGTACCTCGTAATTGGGAAAAAGAAATGTACAAATCTTGAATCAAACGGACCGAAACTTTAGGTTTTTGACAAGATAATACCGTTATCCGCCCAAACCGAACTAATGGACAGAAACCCTTAGATTTGGGACCGCTGAACCGATTAATATCTGTGCGCACCCCCAAGTGTTACACTAGTTTTTGCTGGGTTGTAAAAGGGCGTTCTTCTACCATCACTACATTGTGAAAAGCGTTTCTGTATGAAGTTTGCCCAAAAATGGAACAATACAAATACGGCACTTGAAAGAGAAAGCCTCAGTGCACTAGAGAGAGGAAAGTGTCATTCTTGTAGAAATTTCACCATTGCCACTTCAGTGACACTGCTTCCAAGGTACCCAAGCCCAGCCTTAACTCAAACACTGAAATTTCAAGCTCTGATATTTCAAAACTGGTAAGTTTTAAACCCTAATTTTCTGTTGTAAGTGGAGTATTCATTTTCCTGTTAGATGGTTATTCTAGGTTTTAATTCTGTAAATTCGTTATTCTATGTTTTGATTTTTCAAGCATGATGAGTTGATTAATCTTGTTAGATGATTATTCTAGGTTTTGGTTTTCAAAAATTTTGTTTCCTTGTTGAACCTTGAATGCTACTTCTTGAACTTGATTGTAAAATGTGTATTGTTCGTAGAAGACAATTTTTGTTATATGAATATTGTTTGTTTACTTATTACATGTCTTTTGAACAGTTATGGAAAGATATTTCAAAAAATTAAAACCGTCTGAGCTTGAAGGGTCACCTAGTCCAACTTCCCCTGCATCTAACAGTATCCAACTTCAACTTCCGCAAATTGTCGACTCTCAGGCACGAGTGGAGGTTAATCTAAATGAACTTGAGAGTGATCCTGGATTACGGCCTCATATTTATAGTATTACTCATGATCCCAAAGAGTTGGATGATATTCGAAGAGCATATTGGTTGAAGGGCCCCTGTCAACCAAAGAGAGAGAAAAATGAGTTCCCGTTGTCTAGTTTCTCGGGGAAAGATCGTAGATTCAATCCTGATTGGTTCAAACAATATGGTAGTTGGTTGGAATATAGCATAAGCAAAGATGCAGCATTTTGCTTGTGCTGTTATCTTTTTAAACCTGATCATGGTGGGAAAGCGGGTGGTGAGGCTTTTGTCACCGAGGGGTTCAGGAATTGGAAGAAGTTCGATAGGTTGAGTACACATGTCGGAGCCCATAATAGTAGCCATAACCAATGTTTCAGGGCTTGTGTAGAGCTAACAAAACGTGATTATTTTTTCAACTTGAAGGCCACACTTCGGTGCATTAGGCATTTTTTACAGCAAGGGTTGCCTTTTCGTAGTCACGACGAGCTAGAGAAATCAAGAGATCGAGAAAACTTTATTGAACTTCTAAAGCTTCATGCCAAAACTGACAAAGAAGCAAATAAAGTAGTGTTAGAAAATGCACCACTGAACAACCAGCTAATTGCTTCTGCAATTCAAAAAGATCTTGTTGCTGCCGCTGCTACTTTAACCACGAGAGCCATCATTTCTGATATCGGGCATGAATTATTCTCTTTATTACTCAAAGAATCCCATGATGTAAACATGAATGAACAAATTGCTGTTGGTGTACGTTATGTAGACAAAAAGGGGCACGTGATTGAACGCTTTCTTGAGGTTATAAATGTTGAAGACACCACAGCTCAGTCACTAAAAGCTGGTATTGATTCTCTTCTTATGAAACATGGCTTGACTATGTCTCATGTACGTGGGGTAGGTTACAGTGGAACCAACAATATGACTGGGAAGGTAGATGGTTGGAAGAATTTGATAATGGCAGAGAATACATCAGCTTTCTATGTTAATTGCTTTACTCATCAACTTCAGTTAGCAATTGTAGAAATTGCGAGAAAGCATTTTGATGTAAATGGTTTCTTTACTTGTCTTACAAAATGTTCAAGTATTATTGCAGCCTCACCCAAACATCGAGAGATTTTTCGAGCTGAGCAAGTAGAGAGATTGATTGAAGGAATTTGTAACGGTGAAGTCATGACAGGACAAGGTTTAAAGCAAGAAACAACTTTGGCACGACCAGGAGACACACTTTACGCTTCACATTACCGTACAATCACGAGTGTTATTGAATGGTTTTCTTCGTTGATCGATGTTCTTGAAGCTATAGAAGAGGATGGCAACCAGGAGCAAAGGGGTGAAGCAAATAACCTCTTATTTATCACTCAACAGTTTAAGTTCACATTCTTCTTGCATTTAATGAAGAATATTTTGCAAGTTGCAGATCATTTTTCACAAGCATTACAAAGGAAGGATCAAGACATTGCCAATGTTTTGACACTTCTTAATGTACTTAGGCAGCGATTTGAGAAAATGAGAAGTGGTGGTTGGGAGGAGCTAATAAAGTCAACTTGTGAATTTTGTAATTTGCACAAGATAGTTGTGCCGAATATGGATGGTTTATTTGCAGGTCATGGGAGATCACGACACAGAGTTAAAGAAATCACAATCCTTCATCATTTTAAAGTTGAATTATTCTATACGGTGGTAGATTATCTGCTTCAAGAATTGAAAAGTCATTTTGACAAGGTTGATAGAGAGTTGCTTTGTTGCGTTGCATGTCTTGATCCCAGCGATTCGTTCTCTGCTTATGATATGAAAAAATTAATTCGTTTTGCAAAGTTTTATCCATTAGACTTCTCTGAGATAGATTGTATGGCCTTTGAACATCAACTTGAGAACTACATTCTTGATGTGCGTAGTGATGTTGATTTTTCTGAAGTCAAAGGAATAAGCGAGCTAGCTCAAAAGATGGTTGCGAAGAAAAAGCATGTCATATATTCCTCAGTATATTTGCTGATGCAGTTGGCATTACTCTTACCGGTTACGACTGCAAGAGTTGAACGAGTTTTTTCAGCAATGAATAGTGTCAAAAGACCATTAGATAATCAAATGTCAGATGATTTATTGAATGCTTGTTTAGTGACTTATATTGAGCGTGAGGTTTTCGATAACATTGACAATGAATCTATCATGAAGTGTTTCCAAGAAATGAAGTTTCAGAGAGTGTTGTAAAATTCTATTCATATGAAATGTTATGTCTTGTAAAGAAGTTTGCTTTAAATATATTCTGCCTTTTATTTTTATTGTCCCTTTTTGTTTGTCAATTATATTATATTGTGATCCCCTTCTGATTGAATAGAAATTTTATATAATTTGATCACCTTGGTCAAAATCCTGAACCAGCCATCTGAAAGTTCTACATGTCACCAATGTCATGAATGATGCACTTAGCAAACCATCAGCAGCTGTTCTAGTTTCCCTGAAGTTTTGAGATGCATTAAGTAAATGTAGAAGACTTCCTCCAGCGATCATGTGCAATCAAAAGGCACAAAATTCTGGCCATAGACCACTGAGTATACCTTAAGGCTCAACAATCATATTTCTAAGCACAACACCACTTCTATCTTTGGCATTAGGCCAAGTAACAATTTGCTATAGAAGTTTTCTGTCTTCACACATAAGGATATTCCTAGAAACCTATGATACACGTGGGGTTTCTCCCCCCTTCAGAATCGTTTCCTTAACACATTAGGCTCCTTTATTTTCACGTAAAAAGATTTCTAGAACAAATCCGGTATTTTCTGATGTATGACAATGCTCAAAAATGTAGTCACATATCCTCTAAATTAGTAAGTCATCCAGAAAGCAAAATTCTTGCTTCTCATTCCACAATGGTAATATCATTCCCTGTTCTTTTTCTATCTCTCCTCTCTCTAATCTTTTTCATCGGTCGACAAACGTAATGTCTCTCTCTCTCTCTCTCTCTCTCTACCTTCCTCCTGTTTGTCATCTCCAGTTCTTCATTGTCACCCACTAATAAGCAGACGCCATTAGAGTTTTTTTTTTGGGTGCCATCATCCTCCATCTTTCTCCTAGAAGCTCTTTCTATGAACCTCTAGCTTAGTTGGTGTCTTAGGTGGCTGGAAAATGCCTCCTAGTAAAAAGTAAGTAAAACTACATTGGTGGGAAGTTGTGGGGGACAAATTCGGTCAGTCCCTTTTTTAAAGTTTTTTACCGCTCCGCTCTTATGCTTTTTTATAACCGGAAAGAGTCACCTTTTTTTTTGATAGGTAAGGTATGACCGTATGAGCAATATTAATAGGCGTCAAATGAGGTGACGCGTCCTTGTACACCGGAGGTGTACGAGATCGAAACTAAACTAGACAAAAGATTTAACTGAAACTATCCACAAAAAGGGTCCTCTAAATTAGGATCAGCTATGGAGCATCGGAATCGCAAAGACATAGAATGTTCTTTTTGATTCCTTCGATATCAGATTTGATATTCTCAAAGGCCCTCATGTTCCTCTCTTTCCATATGGTCCACCAAATTGTTGTAGGAGTGTAGTCCCAGAAGACATTCCTCCTTCTCCTCTTGAATAACGACCATCCACGGGAACGATACTGTACCCTTATCAAATAACAGTCACTTTATTCATCGCGATGCAAGATTTTGTGCATCGTGATGCAAGAAGCGACATTTTCCAGTTATAAAAAAGAGGGGAGCAGAGCGGTTAAAAACTTCAAAAAAGGGACCGGCCCACAATTTCCCCAAGCTGTGGGGAACTGGAAGGGCTTGATAGCCCAAGGAAGAAAATATGTATATATGTTAAGAATAGGTGCAAGCCAAGGCTCAATTACTACTTTAGGAGTTATTATATTATTAGTTATTTTAGGGATTTGCTTACATTATTTCTTCTATTGGGTTCGTTTGTAATTAAAATTAAAATACGTGTCTTTTGTATTTCTGGGAAATTATGTTTTAGGCATAAGTATCCCTTAGCCTACATAAAGGCTCCTTATGATACAGAATAGTTAGACTTAAATATTTGGATATTGGACAAGTGATTTCCCTTTTTGATCTTCAAGCAAGCTTGATTTTCTTTTCAACCCCAGGGACACCTGATTTCTTTTATTTTATACTTCCCTAAAAATGTTTCTTTTACTGATGCTGCTTCAAGAGGTATTAGAGCAGAAGTCTGCACAATTCTTCCCTAATTTGCAATCCTATTCCCTGTTTCTGCCTTTTCTTCCTGGGCTCCATTTCCTTTGACTTGTCACCACTGTGCTACTAGTGCTAGGTATGATTTCACCATGAACAGATGAAGACAACATAGGAATCGGCTGATACCCAAGAAAACTAGAGAGGGTGGGTAGATTCAATTCCTGGAGTATTACAATAAGTATTAATGACTGACTCAAAGGAAGGATCAACTAGGAGCTCAGAAAATGGTTCAAGAACCATTGAAGACATTGAGGTTATTTCATGATTGCACAAGAAGGTAATTGTTGTAAATGACTCTACAGCTTGCTTGCTATGTATCTTTCTACACATTAAGTCTCACTAAGTTAAATTTTCACAGATTAGGTTCAGTAACCACCCACTCTTCTGGGGCCCGATTTCTTTTAAGCATGGCAAGCATGTTGAAGCTCTCTATGGCTACAACTACCCAGTATGCAGGGGTAAGGCTGCTTAGCGTAGATCCTTCCTAGACCCTAATGTGGGGGAGCCTTGTAAACTAGTCTGTTTGTCGTGTGTGTAATTATTTGTGTTCTTTTTTCAATTTAACCATTTAGGGGTATTTTAATTAGGGTTAGTATCCAAGGATTAAAATGGTGTAATTTATCTCATTATAATTAGGTTTTGTTTAATGGATCCTATGTTGAATTCTTTGGATGCGTTTAGTGGCATACTTCCTACTGAGCGTGGATCTCAATTGCCTTTTGCTGACAAACCTTGAGTGTGGGTCAAATAGGCATCCTGCAATACCTTGCTTCAAACCTTCTTGCAACAAAGTTAACCTAAATTCTGGCAGGTGTTGTAAGGGAAATTCTGGTGTAGGAGCTTGTTGTAGAAGAGGGGGGGGGGTTGTTAGAGATTCTGAATGCAATGTAATTGTTGCTTACTGCTCTTTCTATGGAGACTCGGCCAATATGTTGACTGAATGCAGGGCTGTTTCTTCAAGGTATACAATGGTCATCTAACAATTGCTTGTTGATATTCTATTGAAGAAGGGAAAACCTCCATGAAGATGTGGAATTTTGTGCAAAGATGATGCAAATTCAAGTGACCATGAATTTCTCATTTCTTCATTGTTTCAGAGAAGCAAATAGGCTTGCTGATAAAGAAGCAAACTATGCTTGTCACGCTAAAAGTGATCAAGTTTTTTAACTCATCATCTTTCCCATTCGAGTTAGAGGAAGTCCTAACTTAGATTAAGTACTCCTTATGTTAAGCTTTTCTTCTACTTATCAAAAAAAAAAAAAGATAAGCTTTTCTTAATTTTTTTTTATTGAGGTATAGCTCCGTTTCCTCCTCTTTGTAGCCCTTGGGCAGTGCAAGTGTCAGGTATTAAGTCCCCCAGTTTTATATTTTTCTGATTCCAATAAGTTTACAAGGATGCTTCTCCTCTTTCTTAAAAAGAAAATGGTTTTTTTGGTAACGCTGTGTGTGTGTGTGTGTGTGTTTGAAACCGAATCACATTTATCCAATCTCAGTTTGTTTTTCTAGGTCTCGAAAAGTGGTGCTACGAATATCCTTCAAGAAAGTGGGATTACTTTCCTAGGAATTTTAGGATAGTTTTGAAAGCATATGTACATTGTCTTTTATTCGATTTTCCCCTTTAATGGTTTGCTAAACAGTGGTTGAACCAACTGTAACATAACCAAGCCCTTTTGTTTCCTGATGTGTTGCTGCATATGAGTGGTGGAATCACTGTAACATGACCTAGCCATTTTGTCTCCTGATGTCTCATGCATATGAGTGATGGTGGGGTTTTGACTTGGTTTTAACCGGGTGGGGGTCGATGTGGGTGAAGCATTATGGTTTATGGTACTCAATTTAAGCATCTAGCATCATGTTTCTGTTAGTTCTTTCCTTTTAATAGTTTTTTAAGATTATTTTCCATCTCTATCAGTGTAGGACTTGTTATGATTCTTGTTTCTATTACTCTTGAAGGTGCCTATGGAGAAAACTCAGAAAAGTCTTGTGGATGAGCTCTATCCAGAAGTCTTACAGCCAAAAGCTGACCTAGGTCATACGTCTGTTCGGCACAGTAAGCAGGGTAATTTTACATTGCATAAATTCCAGCCCATATCTATTTATCCAAGAGCATTCCATGTGCTAAGTTTGGATATCTGATGGCATTCTGCGATTGTAAGATATCATACTTGCAATGAATGAATTTTGATACCTTTCCCTGTTTCGGAAAAAACCATGGGGAGGAAAATGGCCGCATGATGAATGCTTTTGTATGTTTGCCCTCTCTTGGGAAAAAATGTAGATAGGAAAGTGAGAGTAGTTTCTCCTGGTGGTTAATGTATATAAATTTGGTTACCACTTATAAAAAAAAATGTATATAAATTTTGGTACTTGTGAAATTCTGATAGGTGTTGTAACTTTCTAGCTATTTGCTCCTCAAACAAAAAACGAGTTAAACGAGATGGCAGGAGCCTCTTTTGCAGTTCCTAGAATGTTTTTTTTTTTTTATAAATAATAAAAAGCGTCGAAGCAGGAGACACATCCTTGTTCACAGGACATATAGAAGACATCTACATTTATATACCAACAAAACTATCCATGATATTAACAAAAGACTCCCCCTCGGATGGATCCAACTTTAAGCACCACAGCCCAATTGACTGCAAAACATTCTTTTGAGACGATTTACATCTGCTTGAATATTTTCAAAAACCCTCCTGTTCCTCCCTAGCCATATACTCCACCAGATTGCAAGAGGAGCATTAACCCAACACTTGTTTTTCCTCCTACGCTTGTACACAGACCAACCTTGCAAAAGCTGACTCACCGGTCTTGGCATGACCCACGAGATTCCACCTGATTTGAAAACAATATGCCATAGATCCCTCACTACCGGACAATGAAGAAGAAGGTAACTCACAGTCTCTTCCTCTCGTTTACACATATAGCACCTATTCACGACAATCCTCCCACAAGCTCTCAAATTATTCCCCGTCAAAATGGCCTCCCTCGCGGCTTCCTAGGCGAAGAAAACGACTTTCCTTGGAGCCATTGTCCCCCAGATCTCGCTGAAAAGCTTCTGCCCAAACAACTCTATCTTCTGACACCACACTTTTTTTGTAATCATATAACATCTCAATCATCTGGCTAATATCTTCAAATTCTCAATCTTGCAGCTTCGTTCTGAACATGGGACTCCATGAGTCTATATCATTATGATTAGCCACTATCGAGTTTACCGATTCCTCCTGATCAACAGCAAGGTCAAACAATCTCGGGAACCAATCCTGTAACTTCACATCTCCGCACCAAATATCTTTCCAAAATCTAACCTTATCTCCCTTTCCAACCTAAAAAACAATGTGCTGCTTGAAGGAGACCCACCTATTCATAATCCCTTTCCAAACACCCATGCCATGAGAGCAAGAAACTGCCTTAGGGTACCATAGATGATTCCCTTCGCCGTACTTCTCTACCACTAACCGATTAAAGCATCTCTCTCCACCATATATCTCCACCGCCTTATGGTACCATAGATGATTCCCTTCACCGTACTTCTCTACCACTAACCGCCTCCACAAAGCATCTCTCTCCACCATATATCTCCACCGCCATTTCCCCAGCAAGGCCCAATTTAAAGTCCTTAGATTTTTAACTCCCAAGCCTCCACTCCGAACCCCTGAGCACAATGTATTCCAATTTACTAAATGATACTTCCGCTCCTCCATCCCCCCCATCCCCCCCATCCCAAAGGAAGTCCCTTTCTAATTTTTCCAAACTACTAGCCACCGAAGTAGGAACCACTAATAAGGATAAAAGATAAGCGGGAAGATTGGATAACGCACTTTTAATCAAAGTCAAACAGCCACCCTTTGTTAAAGTGATCACTAACTCGCCACCTTAATATCTGCCTTCTTTATGAGCAGATATGGAGATTAAAATATATCCTTTTTGTTTTCACGCTTAAAAATACATCTCAAAATCAGTTTTTAGTTTTGTTCATGATCTTGATAAGTGTACTTCTTTACATTCAAATGGTTCTAGAGTCCGAAATGTGGTAAACTTTTGTTCCGGAACACCAAATGTAGTGACCCAAAGAATTTTCGTGTTTTATACCTTTAATAGAACTAATAGCAATCATCTAATTTATTATTGGATGCTCAAACTTCAAATTCTTTTGTAATTCCAATAACAAATATGGATTAACTGAACATGTACAATGTTATTTGCTGATGAATTGACATTGTTGTGAGTGATGAGACGAATACTGGAGTCAATGATAAGCAAGAAAAGTGAAGAGAAGCTTTATAAGTCAAAAGGGTTTACATAAGTAGGAGTGCCACGTAATATATGTAATTGAAAATAATAATAATATGTGGAATGCATCTTCAACGGTGGAAGATAGCATCGATTAGTGATCAAGATGGGGAGGTAAGAGATGATGTTGGTCATACAATAAATTCATATTGGGTGAAAGGGAGAAGTGCTTCCTTAGTGCTATGTGATCCGTCATTAATATATACCCGTTAAGTTGAAGAGAAAGTCGTATAAGATAGTTCTACTGCGCTACTTTATGAACTGAATGTCGGGCAACTAAGAAAAAAATGTTAAAAAGATTTAAGTGTAGCTAAATGCGAACGATAAGCTTGATATATGGTAGAAGTAGGAAAGAAAATTTGTAATGAACAAATTCATGAGATAGTAAATGTTGCCCAAATAACAGAAAAAAATGAGAGAAAATTGTTTAAGATGGTTTGAACATAGACATTGTTGACCGCTAAGTGCACGTGTTAGGAAGAGGAAGTGTCAACCAGCCTAGAAGTAGGGAAAGACTTAAACTAACAGACATCGGTAATAAGAAATAAGATATGAATAAGTGTGGCGTGTGTGATGACATTGCTTTGGATCAAAGTGATTGGCCGAAAAGATTAATGCAGCTGCAGCTGACCCCAACTCCCCAACTGATTGGAACTTAGGCCAAGTTGAGTTTAGTTGTATATATATTGTTGTGCATAGCGGAAACAAGTAATAACAAAGATCAATCGAAAGAGAAGAGAGAGAGAGGGAGATTAGGGTCAACTATCATTCAAAATTTTATCTCCTTTTACATGTTGTAAGGTTACAATTATATATAGGATATAATACCAAATCCTAAACTAATATAATAAAAGAAACAAAAAACTGCCTTGCCACACCGAAGCGGTCGCTTCGCTTCAACTCCACGCGGTTTCTTCCGATACTGGAGAACTCTGCCGAAGTGACCGCTGCAAATGCTGGACCAGCCCCACTATCCTATGTTGTTGCTCTAGGAGCCCGCTTCAGTTGACGCGCTCGCACCACCAAGACCAAGGCATCCGCTTCGTTCCGTAAATCTCCAAAAGTCCATACCACGGGGGGCTTGCCCCCCGCGCCTTTCTTTGAGGCCCAACCAACTTCTACAACCTGTGAGGCCAATCGAGTCATTCCATTCTCAAACACACACGCACACGCGCAACCACACATACACACATATATTATGTAGTACTGCCTCGCGTCATTATTTTGTCTTCACATAAGCATGATATGGATTTCACATACCCACTTGAAGTGAAAGTTCCTTTCCCTTAGATAAACCTCTCTCTCTCTCTCTCCCTCTCCCTCTCTCTCTAACCACCTAATTTTTAAGAGTTAAGTGCAGTTTTCTTAGGCTCCAAAAATTTCGCATCCCATGCTGGTTGTTTATGAAAGAGAATATCTGATAAGCATTAGTACCTGAGGCCTAAAATTGTTTTTGTAGAACTTTTAGATTTCATTTCACTTGGGATGATTTTCCAATAATTTCTATTATTTGCTAAATCATGGTTCTACATCACTTGTTGTAATACAGAGAAGTTGATTAATTTTATAGATCAACTCTTTCTTGGATGCAGCATCTCCCCCACTTGCTTTCTCTGCCACCTTCATTTTTTTAGTGCATCTTTCTTTTCAGTCTGTGGTTTCTACTAATTTTCTCCCAATGGCACTAGACATCCTGCTTAATCTTTCAGGTGCCAATGGGGATGAGTTGTGGTGTGAAGATGTATCTCTCTGGAATAATGATATGGAAGAATTGGATAACGTATCTGACCTGAACAGGGAGTGGCAGAGGAGGCGAACCCAGTTCCATACGGTTTTGTCGCAAATTAAAGAATTAAAGTTGATTGCTCCTGAGAAAAGAAACGGGTGGGATACCAGGAGAGCAAAAGAAATCCCTATGCTTACTGTTCAATCATTTTTGGGCAGTAATTTGTCAATCTTGCCTGTAAAATAGAGAGAAAAGGGTTGGGGGTAGGAGGAGATCAAAAGAAAATTTCATATGCAAATTTTTGTACTTATGAATTTTGCTAATACTTTTGGCCATCCTTATCAATCCATAGGTTGGATATCTTGATGGTCTCATGGCAGGAAAGGAAGTTTCTGCACAAGCAAGTTTCAATGTTGGCTTTAATGAATCCGTCTTTGTTGGATTTCATTGGGGACATGTTAGAGGTTTTACTAGGTACTGGAAATTTTGGAATTCTACCTATTTATTCAATTCTAAAATGAGTATTTCTGTTAGTTTTTAGCAAAATTAAGGAAGTTGGTTTTTAGGCTATTTTTAGTAGTTATATACATGAATACCCTTTATGTCCACACTATGTCATTGCAGTGCACACTGGGACATGATTAATAGCTAAGGTGAATTTAGTAACTTCGTAGAAAAAGCCAAAACGGGACACTCATTTGGGATGGAGGGAGTACAATAGTTTTTATATTACTATTCTCATGTTTCTTTTTTCCTTTCTCGGGTTCTTATACCTCATTTCCGTTTTGCTACCTTGATCAAGTGCTCTGGCCTGCCTACTAGATGGATTGAAAGAGAGGATGGTTGAAAGACAGGAAAAAAGAACCAAGTTCAGCCAACTCTATGAATCTGTCAGTTCTCTTTCAACAACAGATGCACTAAAGTTGTTTCATGATGATATCTCCAGCAAATTTCTGAAACAGAGTGGCAGTGCTGGGTGCATTTCTACCAGATTGAATTCACATGATCAAAGTTCAGAAAGCAGTCTTCTCAATAAATACTATGGGGAGCTCCAGTCTCTTCTTTCTGAGTTTCCTGCTGTTAAAATGCATCTTTAGAATTAAGATGGATCAGTAGAAGCTCTACAGACAACACACAAGCTATTTATCCTGAAACCAGTTTGATTTACCCTTTATACTGCAGAGGACAGAGAAGCAAGCTGAGCTCAACATTGAATTAATTTAAGCATGATTTAAGAATATGAATTCCTTTTTCAGAGCATCGATTTGGTATGCATTGGACCTGAGTTTATTTAGTTATTGCTCGTGATTGTAACAAATTGTGTCTTATCGTCTTTTGAGTATTGAGCCTCCAACATATGTCTCAACAACGATCTGTTGTGCGGCTCAAAAACTGGCCATACATTTGCTGTCTGATATTTATCTCTTCCAGTTGTTGAGTGCAGGAACTCTTCAGTTCCTACTCGTAAAAATGCATAACTTTTACATGGATTTCTGTGGTATGCAGAAATGCAGAACGATAGCTTTATAGGTAAGTCATACCACAACAATAACATGGAGCACTTATAAATACCTAGAGGTGAAAGTACCTCTACAATCGCACACCATATATAGCACAACTGTATTAATTGTCATTACATAAACAATAAACTTAATGCTTTTACTAGTGTGTCACATTGCACTGTGAGGAACCATGGAACTGGGTCTTCCTCTGAATTCCTGGTCAGCCATCAGTCCATCATGTTGATAACTCCATTCTTCTGAAGCTGAGCAGAACAAGTTATTTGTTCATAAGAGTTGTTAACATATCAGTACTCAAGTCATGATCTTTCTAATCTGCTTTCTCTGATCATCACCTGCATAAAAAAAAGTGAAAAAAATGATGTGGCTAAAATCTCCTCGTTGTTTACATTTAGATAGTTATCGAGTTATTCACTCTTTTTCTTGATTTGAGCGTAAAGTAACAAAGATATTATGTCATAATGTAGAAGAGAAGTTTCATGCTCACCTCTGTAGCAACTGTATCAGCTGCAAGCTTGCATGGGTCTGGTATGTGCAAACACTCGTGAAGTTTGCCTCGGATGGGTTTGATACTTGGGTATTGGCGTGACCTTCTCGAAAGCTTCCACGAGCAAAGCCACTTTTTTCTTGCGAGCTGGTGCAAGTCTGGTGACTGCTTGTCGGAGTGCGAAATCTACCATCCATTCTTCTGCATTCTTCCTTTCATCCGTCATCTGGTGCCTCAGGTCAACCTTTTCTGCTTCCGGATCAGACTCTACTGGCAGGTAATTCGGTTCTCGTGGATTGAATTCCCTCGAACCCTCCAGTTCCTCATCAGGTCTTTGGTTTCTGATTATTCGTAGATTGGTGCAGGTCTTCAGCAGCTCTTCATTGGATGTGCTTGATACATGTCGGAGTAAATTCTTTGGTGCTGCACTGGATTTAGTTTTGGTTGTTGAACATGCATTTTCGCCATTGCACTTGTTTGCACATTCCACTTCCATGTTTTCAACCTCTTGCTCATTATTTTCATTTACCCAGAGTTCCAGCATCCTTGACTCTTTATGATCTTCAGAATGGTTGTTGTTTGATAGTTTGAAAGTCCTGGCTTCTTCCTGGTCTTTTCCAGGATTTTCTAGAATTTCAACGTTGTAATTAGCCTCAGATTGCGTTTTTGAGAAGTCATCTTGCGTATGGCATGAAGGGCCTTTGTCGGTGAATGTCTGGTATATCTCACTGTCTCTCTTAACGGCAGCAATCTTGCTTTCATCAGCATCTTCGGTAGTTCCTTCTTGATCTGCTTCAGTCAATTCCTCCGATGAGTCAAAAGGCTCAATTTTAACCATGGACTTGGTTGAGTCAACTTGATCGGTCTCCATCTCATCTCTGGCATCAACAGTTAAGAGTTCTTGGGGAGACTTGTCTTCCTCATTATTGATGGTGCTTGGGATTTCACCGTCTCCCAGTTGAAGATTCAATGGAAATCGATTGTTTACTTCAGAAACTGCATTCTTGTCTTCACTTGCTGTCTTTCGTCCCTTCATGGTGTCCTCGATAGATTCCCATGTGCTTTCTGTATGCCAACTATTATCTGGTTCAGTATTTCCATCTGTTTCTTCCATAGTAGGAGAAAGTCTGTCGCAACTCTGGTTGTTGGACAGAATAAGTAACTCATCGCTCACCAAATTCTGGTACAAAGCATCCAGATCAGAATCATCATCCTCCAACCATGCTTCAGAGCTCACGCTTTCTTCATCGTTTACTCCTTGCAGCACTTCCTCATCTGGAATTTTCTCGATACTGATTTCTGGTGATTTGAGTATTGGAACATCATAAATCCCCCCTGCCTCACATTCCATGTCAGAGGCTTCAGAATCTGGTTGATCTGGCAGATTATTTGGTGATGCGGTTGTTTCATCTTGAGCAAATAGAGAGTCATAGATTTCTTCTGCATCTTCTTCCATCCAATAATCAGGAGAGAACTCGCCAACGTCTAGTTCTATTGAAATGGCATCTTTACTTTGACTTAAGTTGCCAAAATAAATGTCATGACGAGGAGAATCTCGTGAGAGGCTCTCCACAATCTCTTCATGAGCCTTCTCAGATAAAGTTTCCTTGTCATGAACCGAGTCTTTGTTCATCCCAATCGTAGCGGAACCATCTTCCCTATCTTTTCTGTAGATTTTAATAAAGAAATCTTTTCTCTCTTCTGGTGCAGGAGCGATTTCTGAGGCTTCCAAATTCGGTTGTTGAATCGCAGGTTCCTCAGCAGGGATCACCAGCCCAGCATCAGTTTCTTTCATGATGTCTGAGGGCCTTGTGCGGCGTGGAGATAAGCACCCATGCTTAAAACTCTTCTGGGTCTTCATCATACGCCTCCTTGCTGACAAGAAACTCTTCAATGGAGGCAAGGGAGCATGATGATGACCATTGAGGGAACAGTAAGTGTATGGGCAAACTTTCATAACTGAAGTTCCTTCTAATTCTGTTCCCCCAGGATTAAGCTCCAGGTAATCTGGAAACTTTGAATCCTTTAGAGTTGAAGAACATGTTGCTTTCTGAGCGTCTAAATCTTGACATAGAGCCACCGGAGAACATTTCTTGGAAGCCCTCAATGGTTTAAAACTAGGACTTTTAGTTAAGGTCCTCACCAGCCTCAAACTAGATGTTCTTGATGCTTTATGACCAGAAGTTGAGCTACTTGGTTTTGGTTTCTCAGACTTCTTTGGGCTTGGAGTTTCATGAACTAAAGAAATTTGACAAATCCGAGAACTTACTGGGGAAGAACGCTCTTTCCTGGCATCGAAACTGCTTGTAGACTTCATATAATTCGGTGATGCTTCCAGCACTTTGCCAGGAGATTGCTTCTGTGGGGCTACTGCTATGGATGATGCTTCAGAAATTTTGACAGGAGTTTGCTTCAGTTTCTGTGGGGAAGCTGCTGCAGTGGTGGAAACATGAAGAGGCGGCGGCTTCCTCGGCTGTGATGCTTCCTTCCTCAGTGGTGGTGATGAACGTAAGCACTCCATATGATCAGAGCGCTTGATCGAACCTCGATTTCTTCATTTTTTTGGTCAAGTCAGCTCCTCTGGTTTTCGTGCCATCATGGTGTTGAGGAGAAGATGGTTTGGTAAGGTTTGCCAACAGCTTATTGGATTTAACGTGATCAGCTTGGATACCAAGCAGCTTGTTGGCCACCTTTCTTTGAACCATCCTCAAAAGAAAACCAGTTGCAGAAGCATAGACGGTATGAAAATATGGAGTTGGGTTTTCTTTTCTTTGAGAAAAGGGTAGCGTGTGTTGTGGGTTTTTGTTTTGCTGTTAGGAAATGGTTTTACAAGGGAATCAGGAAAAAAGGATATGGGAAATATGAACAATGGGGGGGGGGATTCCTTGTTTGGTGGTGGTGTTGGTCTCTAGTGGATGGCCCTTTTTGTTTGTTAATTTGAAAGTAGTTTGTGATTTGGCAATAACAGTGTGAGATGTTTGAATAAGGTTGAGATAATTGTTTGATGCTGACTTTGCACTAATGAAATAAGGTATTCAAGGGCCCTTTGTTTTAAGCATTTTCTAGATTGAATGACGGATGCTCTTTGTGACAAGGAAAACCTATTTCACAAGGCAGTATTTACACTAAAATTTTCATTTCTTCTTTCTCTATTTTGAAACTTTATTACATTAAAGAAGGCATATTATTGATCCTTGTTGGTTATGGGATTAGAATTATGGTAAAAACTTGCGTAAAACGATCTTACGTATATTTTTTGTGAAACAGATTTTTTTTACTCGATTTATTATGTGTTTATGTGTTGAGTTATGAAAAAGTGAGTTTTGTTTTACAAATTAAGATTGTAAGACGGTTTAAGGAAAACTACCCTATAATTATTACGGATTGCTAAAGTGCTTTTGAGAAAGGACATGAAGTACCCTTTAGGCATGGATAAAGGGGAAGTAGTTGGATAAAGCAAGATTAGATGGAGATTTATCACCTAGCCTAGCTCTCCTCAATTATGAGTCCATGACAAACTCAACTCTTGGTTGCAGATACCACAGAAAATATCTAGTACATTACCTTAAGATGGTGGAATCTATAATTATGAACACTCATTTTAGGTCACGAGAGATCATATTATATTATATTATATTATATTTAGTCATTTCATCATACGAAAATTCAAACTAATTTGATTTTTGAGATCTTATTTTATAGTAGTATGTGTTTATTTGAGTAGCAAGCAAAGTGCATGGAATGCAACGATCATCGCGAGTTGAAGGAATAGAAATACGAGAGTGGCTATTAGCGCTCGACTTTTCAACCGTAGGAGGGTACAATACGAGTCGTTATTAGTCGCTTGTTTTTTTCAACGGCATGAGTGTATAGTACAATATGTGAAGCATTTAGAACAAGTAAAATAAAATGGTGATGCAGTGTTTCAACTGAAAATATTATTTTGATTGGTAAGATTGGAAGTATGAATGGGGATTAGATTAGTGAAAGGTGTATGTAGTAGAAAATAATTTTAGGGCGTTAATGGTAAATTTAAAGAAATGAAAATGGAATATAGTAGTGATGGTGGGCTAACTTTCTGTCCAAAAAGATGATTCTGTTGACTGGGCTGCGGGGGAAAAAGTAAACCGGCCTGAGTGGTAGGACGGGGAAAGGGGAGGGGGCGGTGGGAACTTTCTAAAAGAAGGGGGGCACGTGGTCGGCAGGAAATGGGCCACTCGTGGGTCCCAGGGGAGCGTAAGCTTCAGTGTTTCCGCACGCTCCTCTCTATCTCCTCATTGTTTTAAAAATTAAAAAATCGTTATGACATCTGAAAATGACAAACTAACCAGAACTCAATAACCCTAAAATTATCCATTTATTACAAATTTGTCTTCAAGATGCATATGTACCTTACATATGTATTATTCCACTTAAAAATTGAAGGTATAAAAGTTTGGATCATCTTTTCTAAAATTATAATTACATCTCCTATTCCACAATTGGATTATTGTCACATGTCAATCGTAAATAAATAAAATCAATTATTTAGTTGATTGTGTTTCCATAACAATAAGAATCCATGAAATTTAGCTCAATGTTTCATTTTGTGAAAAATTCTAATTGACACGTGGCAAGAATCCGACGGTGGAATAGGAGATGATATATAATTTTGGAATAGAGAATCCGGACTCATAAAGTGTTACTTTATTACTAATGAGCTACTAAAAATATCATTTTTTAAAAAAGTTTGACTTTCAAATAAAGACACTTTACTCGAAACGAAAGGAGTTTATATTTTTTAATTTTTTAATTTTTTTTGAGAAGCTAACGTAGTTCCACATGAATAACCAATAATTCTATTACATTCTAATTTTTACTTGTTTTTTTTTTTTGGAAAAATCTAGTAAGAACACTAAAAAAATATTAAGTGCATTAAGATTTAAAAAAATCCATATATTTAGTATATTATATATAAAATTCTACTATGTAAATAATGAAGTTTCACATCTCTAATAATGTGATGAATCTAAATTTATACTCCATCCGTTTTCAAATAATTATCATATTTGACTCGACACATCATTTAAGAAAAAGTAATTGACTATATTATAAATATTGATATAATATAAGGTTTCCGTTAATGCCTTAAAGTATGTGGTCATAATTAAAATAAGTAAAAAAAGTAAAAGTAAAGTGATAAAATTGTTTTTTTAAACTTTTAAACAATAATTATTTTGAAACAAACGAAAAAAGAAAAAAAAAAATTATTCAGAAATGGGAAGTTTTACAATTGACCTATATTAAAGATTGCTATAAAGGAACACTTTGCCTGAAGCGGAAGAGTAGTACTCCCTCCGTTCCTAAATAATCGTCCTAGTTGATCCGGTGCATAGTTAAAAAAAAAACAATTGACTTGATTATATATATTGATTTAATGTGTAGTTTCTTTTAAAGATCATGTGTATGTGACCCATAATTAAAATATAGTGAAAAAGTAAGGATAAAATGATAAAAGTGATGTTCTAAAAAAGTAAGTTTCAAACTAAACAATATTTTGAGACAGAAAAAAGAAAGAAAGACGATAATTTAGAGACATAGTGAGTAATTAATAAGGTTTGTCTGGGTTGAGCATCCATGCCGAGATTGTTTTTTGTTGTTTTTTTAATATTATTATTTACCAAGTGATCCATTAACGGTCGGTCACGGGTTTCATGCTTCAAAGTAGACCTCTCAACAATTTATTTTATTTTATTTTTAGAGTTCCATTTTTCCGTAGATATTCCCTTTGTTCCGAATAAGTAGTCTATTATTTCATTTTTGGATGTTTTACTTAAAAAATAAAGGTAGAAAAACGTCATTTTTATTATTAATGAACTACTTAAAATATCATTTTTTTAAAAGTTTGACTTTCAGACAGAGACTCTTTACCCAGAACGAAGTATAATAAAAACGTCACACTCATTGAACTAGTCCCTTATCAAAACAATGTTTTCTTAGAGTCGACACATAAATTACAAAAAAGATAATTGATTATAGAGTAGGTCTTCTATAAGACGGTTTTACGAATGAGTCAAATATTTAAAAATTGTAGCGCCACCCCTCGAAATTTATAAATGAAAACCGTCAAATTTTTGGTCTTGATTGTGTCATTTTTACCTTTAAATGAATTACTTTTATATTTAAATGTGTCATTTTGAGTCCCTCAATGTGTAAGTCATTGCGTATGAAAGTGTGTCACTTTGCCTTTAAATGTTTCTACTTTTGTTTGAAAAATGTGTCACTTTAAGTCCCTAAATGTGTAGTCATTATGTATGAAAGTATGTTATATTTGTTTTAAATAGGTCACTTTTGTATTTAAATATATCACTTTTAATCCATCAACGTGTAATTCGTTATGTATGAAAGTGTGTTACTTCTTATCCTTAAAAACGTGTCACTTTTGGTTTTAAATATATCACTTTTGCTTTTAAATGTATTACTTTTAATCTCTTAATGTGTAAGTCATTATATATGAAAGTGTCACTTTTTGACATTGAATGTGTCACTTTTACCTTTAAATGTATCACTAATAAACCCTTAATGGGTAAGTCATCCAAATCCGTCAAGCCCTGTTGAGTATTGTAAGTCAAATTGAGCTAACGGAGATTAACAGAGTGTAAGTCCAGTTGGCAACTGACAAGACTAGAGGGGGGTGAATAGTCTTTTAAAAACTTTGAGGGTTGACTTGTAAAACTTTTTAAGTTGGCAGCGGAAAATTGATTTTTGTTAGTCAGCTAAGGTCAGCTGGCTGAAGCTTTTAGAGTAACTCAAGCTGATGAAAGTTGGTCAGCTGGCTGACACAAATGTTTTCAAAGAAATTAGCTTTTAAGGTAGATCACTGAATACAAAGAAGAAATTGGAAAACAATATATCAGAACAACTAAGTAAACAATTATGTAAGTAACTGGCTGACACTTAAGCAGTTGAAAACTTCTTAAGTGTTAGATCAGTTTGCAAGAGCAGATAAAGTAAATGACAGATCAATTGAAGTGGTTCACATTAAAACTGCTATGTCCACTAACAAGTTGGTCAGACTTGAATTTTTGAAGTGCACTAATTTTATTAAAAATCTAAGTGATCTCTAATAGATCAGTGTACAACAAAAAGACCAGTGTTTATGGAGTAAGATTGAGTAACAATCAAACTCGTGAGACAAACTGACTGATTTCTAAAAAATATGAAATAGATCACTCAATGTTTGCCTAAACAATAACTAGAAAGAAATATTAAAGGGAGATTATCTAGCTAAAGTTTTTCAAGAAGACTAAGGCACAGAGAGAATTTCTTTTAGATTACAATGCTTCAGACTTTTGTATCGATCAACATGCTTCCTGTGGGTATTTATAGATGAGCTTGAAGAGTAACCCGTCAAGAACACATTTGAATTTGAAAATGTGTTTGGCAGAGTATACGTATCTTCACAAGATTACAGAGATCCTGAAGGAAAGATTTCTTACAGAATATCTGCCAAAGACATAAAATGAGAAAGTGTCAGTACAAGTAAATGTTCAAGTAAATGAGGAAAACTAGCTGACACTTAAAAACGTTATGGTCAGCTGAAACAAGTAACTGACAAAGAATTTTTAATCACAAGCTGACCAAAATAACTTTAAAGCTTTTGGCTGACAACAAGTGGAATGATTTTAAGCAAATTTTAATTTAATGCAAGATTCAACAATCTCCTCCTATTTGCTTAAAACCATTCACTTGAAAGCAGAAAGCCAAAAATACTCAAGTTCTGCAAAATAAATGTTAGTAAATCAAACAAATAACATATAAAGGAAGGTAGCTAGACATTAAAACTAGAGAGAAGATGATTGTATGCTACAAGTAAAACACATGTTCTAAAAGTTTAAAGTGTTTGAGAGGGAGATTGGTTCAATCAGCTGCTGATGTGGATCCTTCAGTGGGCTTTTCAACTTGAGCTGCAATTGATGGACCAACTTCAGCTTCACTTGCCATTGCAACATCAACTTCATTCATTCGCCTTCCTTAAGATTTCACTTCATCGCAGTCTTTTACGCTTCTTGTTCCCGCTTTCGCCTCTTTTTCGCTTCCACGGTTCGGTCGCCGGATGCGCTCGCGCCCCGCGCGTCCTTGGATAGGGATGCGCGTACGTGCGAATGCGGGACACCACTGCTCTCATTCCACCCTCTCTTGTTTAGGGGAAGACGAAATTAAAAGTGCAAGAGGAGTGCTGTCTAAGATAGCGTGTTTGAATACGTCTCGGTTGACTTTAGTGGATTTTTGGTCCAATATGGGAGCTTTGGGTTTTCTACATCAAGTTATCCCTTTTTTAGGGGATACCGGGATATAGAAATACATCACCCTTTCATTCACATTCTCCATTTTTTAGGGGAAAACGGAAAAGTGCAAGAAAAGAGTGTTGCGAGGCCCCACTATGGATTTTATGAAAATAGCCTTATGGCCTATTTCAGATCACTATGGTTGCTTTGAGTTTCCTGCATCAAGTTATCCCTTGTTTAGGGGATACCATGATATAGGAATACATCACCTTTTCATTCTCATTCTCCCTTTTTTAGAGGAAAACGGAAAAGTGCAAGAAAAGATGATGCGATGCCCCACTGGATCCAAAATGTTTTATAGAGTCGCCCTCATTATTTTAAGATAGAAATAAAGCAAAATAAAAAAAAAGAAAACCGGAGATTGTAAAAACGGGTTCGGAGGCTAAGTTACGAGTTGGGAAGGTGCTAGGCACCCAACTCGCCCTTTCGATCACAAAAATAGTTTTTGGCTAAAGTATGTTTTTTGTTATATTTATTTAGAAGATAAACAAAGCATTAAAAGACAGGAAATAAAAAACAAATACATCCGTGGCTACATTATTTACGGACTCGCAATCGTCTCTTTACAAATAGTTACAAATATACTTAAAAATATTTGGCCATAATAATGGCTCTTTTTTAGTGCTATTTCCTAACTAAATCCGGGTAGCACAACGGCTTACATTTTTATATTAGGCCCGATGGAAAATATCACTTTTTACAAATAAATATTTTAAACTTACCTACTGGCGGACTAGGGTGTGTTTGCTCTGTCCTTCAGGAGAGGGAGTCTTTTTTTGATGAAGTGGTGGAGAGATTCGGACAGAATAACTGCTTCCGAAGGTTACTTTTTGCCTCGGGATCCGGGCAGAGTAACTGTTTATTTTTGTTGTTTTGGTTGCTTGAGGAAGGTGGAAATCGGGTAGAATAACGGCTTATTTCTGACTGATTTGACCTTTTAAATCGGGCAGAGCAACTGCTCTTTCCATGATTTTTGGTCAGTGGAAATAGGGTGGAAACCTAGCTGGGGGGCTAAGGCTCACTTTAACCGGTGGGTTTTAAGTTTGGAGGAGTTTTGGTAGGGTTTCGAGGCTTTGGAGAAGGATCACTCACTATCTCACTTCGCTCTCTATTTCTCCAACGTAACAACGACGCAGAGAATTCTTCGGGGAAGAAAAGTTTTGTCTGAAAGTGAACCTCGAAGGCTCTATTTATAGCCTGGGAAGAGGACATTGAGGGAATTAAATTTTCTCTCTTCGTGCTTCACTCAGTTGTATAGAACGCGGAGGATTTTGCACATTACTGAATCAGGCGTCTCAGTAGCGCTTGGGAGCACTGTAGCTTGAAACCTAGCGCCACCCATTAGCAATCTGGGCGCCACCCCCATTTCATCCATGAGTGGCGCCAACTTAGGCCAAGTAGTTTCTTTTTTCGCACTTTAACCCCTACATTTCACTATTTTGCGCATCCTGCTTTGTCCTTTTGCATTTTCAACCCTGTAACTTGACATTTTGTTAAGTTTTAATAGGTCTTGATATTTCATGTCATGTTACATATCAGGGGCACGAAATTGGGGTGTCTACAGAGCCCCTCAACGATGGAGTCTACGGGTAACCCGCAGCTTACTGAGTAGACGAACATCGTTTATAAGAAATAGTCTCTCCAATTTCGTGCAATTAATATGAGGGAGAGATACAATAGGTAGCAGTTATAATACAACAGTTTATAATGCAAACCAAACCTCCATATCCTAGACATTTTTAGTCGGTTATAGCAGGTTATCGTAGTTTTTAAGCAGATATGCAAATTAATTAAATGCTCTGATGGTCGGACCTACTAATGTAGGCTGCCTACATATTCCTTAATAAAGGAAATTAGACCAAACGTAGTTCGGCCTCAAGCAAACAAACAACAACCGGGTGGGATGGATGGTGCGTTTCGCCCAGCATAGGCAAAACTGGTGGGACCTCGGATGCGTTTTCCCCAGCATAGGGAAAACGATGGAGCTTTTAAAAACGGGCTTTCCCCAGCATAGGGAAAGCGATGGAGTTTTTTTTAAAAACGAGATTTCCCCAGCATAGGGAAAGCGATGAAGCTTTTGAAAACGGGCATTCCCCAGCATAGGGAAAGCGATGGAGCTTTTGAAAACGGTCTTTCCCCAGCATAGGGAAAGCGGTGGAGCTTTTAAAAACGGGCTTTCCCCAGCATAGGGAAAGCGATGGAGCTTTTGAAAATGGGCTTTCCCCAACATAGGGAAAGAGATGAAACTTTTTTTTAAACTGGCTTTCCCCAGCATAAGGAAAGCGATTGAACTTTTTTTTTTTTAACTGGCTTTCCCCAGCATAGGGAAAACGATGGGACTTTTGAAAACGTGCTTTTCCCCAGCATAGGGAAGGCGGTGGAACATTTTAAAACAAACTTTTCCCCAGCATAGGGAAAGAGATAGAACCCTTTTTTAAAACAAGCTTTCCCAGCATAGGGAAAGAGATGGAACCCTTTTGTTTCAAAACAAGCTTTCCCCGGCATAGGGAAAGAGATGAAACCTTTTTTTTTTAAAACATGCTTTCCCCAGCATAGGGAAAGAGATGAAACCCTTTTTTAAAACAGGCTTTCCCCAGCATAGGGAAAGAGATGGAACCCTTTTTTTTTTTAAACAGGCTTTCCCCAGCATAGGGAAGGCGGTGGAACCTTTTAAAACAGGCTTTCCCCAGCATAGGGAAAGAGATGGAACCCTTTTTTAAAACAGGCTTTCCCCAACATAGGGAAGGCGGTGCTGTCTTTTTTTTCTTTTCAAAAAGGCGCTTATGCCAGCATAGGAGAAGCGATGCAGATTTTTAAAATGTGCTCATCCCAGCATAGGAGAAGCGATGAGAGATTTTTCTTTTAAAAAATGCTTATCCCGGCATAGGAGAAGCGATGAGAGATTTTTCTTTTAAAATGTGCTTATCCCAGCATAGAGAAGCGATGAGAGATTTATTCTTTTAAAATGTGCTTATCCCAGCATAGGAGAAAGCGTTGCAAGATTTTTTCTCGAAGATTTGAATTAATGACACGGATGTGCTCATTGTTTTTCCTAAACATGTTAAGACAAGACGGGTCAGGGGATGTAGATATAATATAAGAGTTTGAGATATGGCTTCTGGTTGGCTTTGAAGGGTTGTGACCAAAGGAATTGAGGGTGACATTCGAGATGGAGGTGGGTGAAGTTCAGGGTTACCCTTCAGTCTTTTGACTAGTGCATCATTCAAGAAAGGAATTCATTCAGAAGATCAATAAGTCCTACTACTCGATGCCTTAGAGGGACCACTTTTTTGTTTTGTTTTGTTTTTTTTGTTCTCTGACTTTTGCCTAGGCCGCCCTTCCGGGTTTTCAACCTAGCGAGCTTTTACCTCATAGGGAGCCAGTCTTTCAATGCATGTGATGATAACCTGCTATTCTTGAGAGATCAAGCCTTTGTAGCCTCTTCGTTTTTTCAGGCAGAGATGGAAAGGACATCTGTTTCTGGAAATGATGAGCTTTTATGTATCCCATGAGTTTGGCAAGAGAAGCCTCGGGATGACTCGATGAATCAAATTTTGCAAGATGGGATAGAAAGCCCCTAGTATACTCAATCATTATATTTTTATGGATATAAATAACCGCAGAAGGAAATGGATGGAGAGAAAGCCCCTTGTTTTTCTCTCTTTTTTTTTCTTTTTTTCTTTTGAAGAGAAAAGCGTAGGATATGAGGATGACTCTACTGGACAAGAAAGCTGGAATTCAGAGTTTACCGTATTGCCGAGTATCACCAGATTGGTGGGTTATGGACCCTGCTTAGTAATTATCTTTTGATATTTTTATGTGTTTTAGCAAGGAGTTCATCTTTGACTCAGATCACGTTATAACGGATTGAAGCAGAGCTGTTGATTGCGACTGGTTCAAGATGTATTGTTTTAATGGTCTAAGGTTTCTTCAGGGATTTGGTTTCTGTTTAAAATGCGATCAATAATTTGATCGTTGGTTGGCTCTCCAGGCTGTGGATTCTGGGTGGATAATTGGCTTTTGGTTTTGAGTACGGTAGGCCTTTTGGCTCTGACTATGGGCATGGCTTTGGCTTTGGGTATAGCTGGCCCCTTTTTTTTCCACATCTAAAAAGTGTATATGTTGATTTTCCCGAGAAGCCCCAAGATAGTTTTGGGTAAGAGGGAGATGGACTGGCTCCAGAGAGATTTTTTTTCTTTTTCTTTCTCTCTTTTCTTTCTTTTTTTTCTCTTTTTTTTCTTCTTATTCTCTTATTTTTTTTTTTGGAGCATCATTATAGCAGTTAGGGAATGTCATTTCTCCTTTTTGGGACAACGGGATAACCATTCTTGGTGGATAGAGAAGCTGACACAGCCCCAGTTTTGGGAAGCTAGATCATGGGGATAGTTTGGCTAGGGATGTTGGAAAGTCTTATTTTCGACGGGGTTTTGGCATATAGAGGACTTCTTTTAAAAAAAGGTTTCAAGCTTTCGAAAGGATTTTGGTGTATGGTGGAAAGCCCCAGTGTGCTACTAACAGCTCGGCCGTAATGGGTTGAAGGTGATTCGATCAAGAGACTTGCCTGCTTTGGATATCATGTGTTCTTAAAATTTTTCGGGTCCATATCTTCTTGATGACTCATCATCAACTCGTGTAGATTTATCATCTTTTTACGTGAGTTGATTCATCATTTTTTTAGCAGACATTTCGGAGAGAGGTGGTGCTCAACGACTAAGAAGAAGACTCGCCAACCTAGTAAGAATTTATCAGATTCGAATATAGATAGATACCTTTGGAAAGCTCGATCTGAGGACATGGTTGGACTTTTGAAATAACGGAGACCAAATGGGTTCGTGAGCATACTTTTGCACGGAGGGGCTGTAGGCATCAATATGAGCAAAAGAGACAACCCTGGGGTTTGAAAGCCCCTAGTCCTGAATTGTTGCTTATGATCCTGGAGTCGGCCTTTTATGGATTTCCTGCCTTTCCAGATTTTTCTGCCTTCTTGGCTTTTTGGCTTTTCCAGCTTTCCTTTCTTTTCTGGCTTCCTATCGGTTTTTTTTTTCATGTTTTTTTTTCAATGGTTTTTTTTGGGAGTGGCAGACCTTAACATCTCGAAGTAGGACTTACTGAATTTTTTTTTTTGAAATTGAGAATGAACGATGCACTAATTAACTGGTGATGCATTTATGAAAGGTTAAGAGGGAAGATGCATTTGGAGATTAAGAATAGTGGTGAAGGGGTTTTGTCTTGTCTTTTCATGTTTTGGGAAACAAAAGAAAACACATAGAAAAACATCTTTTTTTTTTGAAGACTCCTTTTGTTTTTTAGAGTGAACGAAATCTTTTTTTTTAAATAATCATTTTTTTCTTTAATCTTTAAAATGAGATGTAATGATTATGTATCTCTGGACAGTCCTCTCAAGAGAATAAATGATAATAGTCAATTTTTCAGTCCCTGCAAAATTGTTAGTGGTACAAAAAAAAAAAAAAACAAGGGTCCCAAAATTTATGAAAATTGACGCTGAGTTGAAAAGAGTTGTTTCCTGGAGATTTTATTTGACAAAAGGACATTCAAAGATACAAAGAGTCTTCGGAGGTGTATACACAAGGGTATTCTAGGGTATTTTTCACTTTTTATCAAAAACAATTATGGGTGCGGCTTCTCAATGATTTTATCATCGATAAGGTCTTGGATATCATTTCTGAGTGAGAAGCATTTATCGGTGATATGGCCACTGGATTGGTGGTATTCACAATACTTGTTGCGGCTCCATTTGGCAGGTAATGGATTTGGAGGTTTATAATTTTCAAAGGGCTTAAGGACTCCTTGTGCTGTTAACCCTTGTAGTATCTGTGACATTGGGGCATTCAATTCATCGAAGTGCCTTTTGTTTCCTTTATAAGGTCTTATGCAGCTTCTGTCAGCGTTACTGCTTCCCTCAACAGAATTGGCAGATTTGTTTGTTCCATACGCCCATGGCACACTATTGTATTTTTCATCCGAGATTCTTTCCACAATGTTGACTTCTTCCATAGATTCTGTCTCTGATCCGGAATAGCAGAATGAACTTGGAGGTGTACCAATTTCTAGGGATCCTTTGCGTATATCTTCATCAATACGGACTCCTATCTCCACTATTTCTTTGAAATTGCTATAGGGGAGATATCGCATGTGCTCTAGGTAAATGGGCTGGAGGTTTTTGATGAACATTCTGCATGACTCAGCCGGATCAGGCCTGTCCAAAGTCTGGGCAACTTTTCCCTTCCATCCGGCTGCAAATTCTGCAAATGTTTCATTTTCTTTTTGGATGCATGCCTCAAGATCTCTTTTATTTTCGGAGGTAGTATTATCTTTGTACCTCTCTAGGAACCTTTCATCTATTTGGTCTCAAGTGCCCATGGTGCTATCATCTGCTAGCATTAACCATTGTTTAGCAGCTCCTATCAAGGTAAGGTGAAAATTGGAGGCCATGGCTTCAAAACTAGCCCCTCTTGATCGCATGCCCGTAGAGTAAGATTTTAGGTGAGAGATAGGGCATCCAGTCCCATCAAATTTTTCTATGTCGGACATTTTGAATTTTGGAGGTAGTATGGCTGAGGGTTTTAGCGTTAATGCCTTCATAGAAAATTTTTCTTTGTTCTGAAGTTTGAGCATCATATTTTTCAAGTTCTTCATGTCTACCTCCATTTTGGTGGGAGGGGGAGTTGGATTTTGGTATATGCTGGTAGGATTAGGGAAGACTGGGTTAATTTTTGGCTACGGTATCTGGCAAGGATTTTGGGCAGGATAAGGATTTTGGGCAGATGGGTTATTGGTGGTTTCGACTTGGCGGCCAGGATCATTAGGAGGTAGATAGGTTGTAACTTGGTCTGGCGGGTTATAGCTTTTTGGGTCCATATGTGGGCTATTCTGGAGTGGGTTAAGTATGGGAAAAGGAAGGTCATTTGAGTTCTGGGGGATATTGGTGTTTGGGAAAGGATATGGAGGATAGGATGTGTAAGGGTTGATATTTAGACAATAGGGATTTGGTGGCACATGAGAGGTTGATGCTTCTTGGGGAATTGTAGGGGAAGAGATTACCTCACCACTGGGCTTTGGACCTTGCATAAGACTTGCTATTTGGCTCATTATACGATCAGCCGTTGCACCCAAATTTTGGTCTAGCCACTGCTGCATTGCCGGAGTCGGAGCGTACCCTGGAGTCCCTGTATTTGTACCCATAGCGGACTGCTCACTTTCTGCTGCCATAATGCTCGGATCTGTACCCTTTGAACTGATTCTGCCCTTATCTGATCTGATACTGATACCCTCTGATCTGCTTTCTGTGCTTGTTTCCCGTATCAACCGGCCAATACTATCTCTACCTTTCCAAATTCAGGCCAGGTTTCTGAGGAAAATGGGTTTGGAGGTATCAGAAGGCTGGTTGAAGGCTTTCTGGGCTTGGAGTACAGCGTGCCTTTATTAGTATTTATTTATTTATTATTATTCTTCCCTACAAATGACCGGATAAGCACCCGCTTTATTTTGACAGTCTCAGGACTTTTCCTGGAACATTGGATTCTTTCTCCAGAGTATAGGACCAACGTATTCCACATGCGGGAGAATTTTGGCACCACCAAGTAGATTTTTCTCTCTCTAGAATTCTTTCCTCAGTTTCCATTTTACCTAACCCTAATTAGGGTTTTGCCTATGCCGCCGGATGGCTTGGAGGCTCAGCCTCTGGTTATCCCTGCTACAGCAATGCCTCAACCATCTTCTTCATCTCCAACTGTTACGGTGCCTAAAACATACGCATCAACGGTAGCTCAGTCGAAAGCTTTTGTTGGCAATAATGTTCCTTTATTGCATGCGATTCCTTTGGCTCCTCGACAAACCACAAACTTTCACGGTGAGCCTGGCTGTTTATTCACGCCTATTGAATTGGAGGTTGTAGAGAAACAACTAGCCAACACGATTGTCCTCAAGTTTTCGGCTGGAAGGCCCTTAGTTTATGCTATTCAGGAGGAAATAGCACGTTCATGGAATCTCAAGGAGGCTTTTGTGGTAGGGCTGTTGGATCCCAGACATGTCATGGTTTGTTTATCTTCGGTTGAAGATCTTGTTCTTGCTCTCTCCAAGGAATCTCACATGATCCAATCTAGTATGTATCGCTCTTTCCGTTGGTCTCCGGATTTTGCTTTTCGGAAGGATAACACTAAGGTTGCGGCGTGGGTTCGATTGCACCAATTACCATTGACGTATTTCAACCCCTCTATTTTACAGTGTGTCGGGATTGGGGCGTTTTTTAAGGGCTGATGAGAAGACTCTTGCCCTCACCCGACCCGCCTTTGCTCGCATATGTGTTGAACTAGATGTAGCTGAGACACTACCTACTCGGTTCTGGATTGGTACTGGGAAAGTGTAGACACCCCAATTTCGTACCCCTGGTATGTGACATGACATAAAATATCAAGACCTGTTAAAACATTAAAAAATGTCAAGTTACAGGGTCAAAAGTGCAAAACGACAAAGCAGGATGCGCGAAAGGACGAATTGCAGGGACTAAAGTGTTCAAAAATTGCATATTTTGGAAATGGGCGTGGCTACCCATGAGTTTGGGCATGGCGCCCAAAATGGGAGGGGGTGGCGCCCAAATTGCTTCTTCCTGCCACTGTTCATCCAAATAGTTGCCGCAAAATGCAACTTTCACAGCGCGCTGTACACCCGATGCGCATAGAAGAAATTTTAATTCCTCCGATGTCCCATCTTCCTCCTATAAATAGAGGCACCCGGCTCCTCATTTCGACACATAAAATTTGCATAAAGCTTCTCCGCGTTCTCGTTACGCTGGAGAATTAGAGAGCGGTGTGAGATAGTGAGAGATCACCTCAAAAGCCTCGAAACTCTGCCAAACTTCCTCCAAACACAAAACCAACCGATATAAGTGTACCTTAGCCCCCCAGCTAGGTATCCACCCTTTTTCCCCGGTCCAAAAATCGTGGAAAGAGCAGTTGCTCTGCCCGATTTAAAAGGCCAAATCGCTCAGAAATAAACCGTTATTCTGCCCGATTTCAGCCTACCTCAAGCCAACAAACAACCAAACACAAACAGTTACTCTGCCCAAACCCCGAGGCCGAAAGTAACTTTCAAAGCAGTCACGTTGCCCAAATTCACACAACACACAACACACAACACACAACTTCAACAAAAAAAGACTCTCTCTCCCCGAGGGACAGAGCGAGCACACCCTAGGACGTCTGTAAGTTTTTACTTTTAAAGTCTTTCATTTGTATGTAAAAGTATTATTTCCAGTCCGGCCCTATGTAGCCATATGAGCAGTTGTGTTGCCCGGATTTAATTAGGAAATAGTACTAAATGTAGCCGTTATTATGGCCAAATGTTTTCAGATATATTTGTAATTATTTGCTTTATTTATTCATTAAAGACTTTATTTGTAATAGTATTATTTCCAATCCGGTCCAATGTGAATATATAAGCAGTTATGCTGCCCGAATTTAGTTAGGAAATAATACTAAATGTAGCCGTTATTATGGCCAAATATTTTCAAGTATATTTGTAATTGTTTGTAAAAGAGACTGTTGCAAGTCCGTAAATAATATAGATGTAATGGATGTATTTGTAGGTAGTTAATGCTTTATTTATCTGTTAAATAAATATAACAAAAAACATACTTTAGCCAAAAACCGTTTTGAGACCGAAAGGGTGAGTTGGGTTCCTAGCACCTTCCCAACTCGTAACTTAGCCTCCGAACCCGTTTTCTCTATCTCTGGTTTTCTTTTTCTGGTTTTGCTTTATTTTTGCCTTAAAATAAAGATGGCGACTCTAAAAACATTTTGGATCCAGTGGGGCCTCGCAACATCTTTCTTTGCACTTTCACGTTCTCCCCTAAAAAAGGGAGAATGAGAATGGAAAGATGATGTATTTCTATGTCCTGGTATCCCCTAAACAAGGGATAACTTGACGTAGAAAACCCAAAGCACTCATAGTGATCCGAAATAGGCCATAAGGCTATTTTCATAAAATCCATAGTGGGGGCGCTGCAACATCTTTCTTTGCACTTTCACGTTCTCCCCTAAACAAGGGAGGATGAGAATGGAAAGGTGATGTTTTCCTATATCCTGGTATCCCCTAAAAAAGGGATAACTTGACATAGAAAATCCAAAGCTCCCATATTGGATCAAAATCCACTAAAGGCAACCGAGGCGCATTCCAACGCGCTATTCTGACAGCACTCCTCCCGCACTTTTGATTTCGTCCTCCCCTAAAAAAGGGAGGGTGGAACGGGAGCAGTGGATGTCACCGCATCCGCATGGACGCGCACCCCTATCCAAGGGCGCGCGGGGCACGGGAGCACCCGCATTCCCGGGAACCCACAGAAAGACATTGGTTTTTGGCAGCCTCTTGAATTTGAGGGTAATATTTTATATTGTGTCGATTGTGGTCTGTTGGGACATACAAAGGATCGATGCCGTAAGGGACAAAAGAGAAGGCACAATCATAACAATAATGGTGAGGGCTCTGATCATGTGGGTAATATTCCTCAAGCTCCTCAGAATAATGGTCCACCTGGTACAAGTGAGACAATTCCTATGGGAACTAAGGGTAAAGAAAAGGTGAATGGTCCTCTAGAAACTGTTAACCCTCCTCCTGTTCAGCGGTGGGAGCCAATTAAAATTCTTAAAAGGCCGGAGGTTGGATCGGTTTCAAATGCCAAAAATTCTCAAGGATGTGTGACGGAAGAGGTTCCGACAAGAAATAATTTTACATCTGCCAATCCCAGTAATTTAGTTGATAGGTCTACGGTAAAGGAGAGTGTCCATCTTTCTAACGCCTTTGCTACTCGTTGTTGATCTTTCGGAGGATGTTCAGAATGATAATGATGTTGAAGACTTGCAACATAAGGAAACTGGGGTTCCGAACGATGGCGATGATCCTCATTCTCATAATGGGCTGGGTGATATTTCAGAGGTTGATAGAGGCTTATAGAATAAGTTAGATGGGGATAACAGCACAACCTCGATCATGGAGAATAATTCTCTTAATGGTTTGAAAGCTGATGTGGTTGGAGGTAAGGGTAATTTTAATAAGGAAGCTGGTTTGCATAAAGCTTTTTCCTTTTCAGATTTCGATGCTTTGGTGAATGATAGGGGTTTGGATACTCACAAATCTATGGCTTCAGTTGGTCATAAAGTTCGTATCAAGCTTACTAGATCGGTTTCGTTTGATGATCTAAAGGATTTTCCAAAATCGGCTTTTTTATTTTTTATTTTTTTAAAGGAAACAGGGACGGCACCCTGCAAGATTTTATTAAAATAAACAAGAATATAAAACGGAGGGGGACAACCCGCCAAACCCACAAAACGGGAGAGGCAAGGAGCCTAACCTCTAAAAAGACTAACAACAGAAGCAAATCAACTACGATAACTAAACAGACCCAGACTATCAAATCTAAAGGCTTGACGCACAGAACTGGGAAACTGGGATAGATGATCATAAGTCTTGTAGGAAGGATGAGAATGAGGAAACTCCGCAAGTCTGTCAGCCACACCATTAACCTCGCGATACACATGACGAATAGAATGCAGACCCAAAAGCTCCTTACACTCATTAAGCTCATAAGAATACTGCCAAGGGAAACTTTGAGTGCCCGAAAGCCCCCGAGCGGCCACTAAAGAATCAGATTCAACAAACACAAGTTACAAACCTAAATTCCGAACTGCTAGCAAGCCATCACGCAAAGCATAAATCTCCGCAAAGGTATTTGTTCCATGACCATAAGATGAAGAAAAGGCATGTATCAAACTACCTCGATGATTTCTGATAATACCACCACCAGTGCAGAGCCCACCCCTAGAAGAACCGCCTGTATTTAATTTAAAACCATTAACTATCGGAGGTAGGGGTGGCAATGCCTGGCGCGGCACGTTAGCATGAACCAATAAGACACGATTATAAAACACGATTACAGAGACAAATGACACGATAAGCCCAGCACGACAAGACACAACACGAAACACGACACGAAAGACACGAAATTGTTAATATATTCAAATTAATATTTATTGTTTTATTTATGATCAAATAAGATAGATAATATTAAAACACGATAATGAGGCACGAACACGACACGATAACACGAATTGCCACCCCTAATCGGAGGCTCCCATCGAACCCACTTACCTCTATTAAAAGAAACATATTTGATTGGAATCCACTGAGATTGAAGACCCAAAATGCCGACCTGTCTAGACTCCATTTTCGGCCTATAGATAAACATCATGTCACGAACCCCGGACCAAACTTGTCGAATAATCGCATCCCCCCGCATAGGAATATTATTATAAACAGCTCAACACCTTGCTTTCCAAATCTCCCAACAACCAAGCATAACTACACCAATCTTACATGCGCCAATTTGATGTTTCATAGATACCATGTTCATCCAAATGAAGAAAAGATGGCGCAACGAATCATAAGAATCAATCAAAGTAAAACAGCGAGCTAAACTTGACCACACCATTTTGGCTGTCTCGGAGAACAGGAATAAATGAGAAAGACTTTCCTGATCATGAGAGTGAATGCAACATACAAATTTGGAAGCAAGATAGATATTTTTCCTATTAAGCTGAAGATCCACCGGAAGAGCTCCATAACATAGCTTCCAAACAAAACCGCTAAGCTTAGTAGGGATCCAATGCTGCCAAATTTTCCCCGCCCATGACAGTTTCGGCCAATGAATACGAACCTGCTGCCAGTGATCCGAAACTCGAAAACAACCTGAATTAGAATGTTGATAGACCAGAACATCCTCCTTAAGGTTATTCAAGCGAACCCTCCGAGCCATTGCCATATTCTCGTCAGAAATTAAATGGCGAAATTGATCCAAACAAGGCAAAACATCCTTAACTTAAAGTTGCATATCAATCGGTAAGGCCCTTCCAGGATCGTGCCGCACCAATTGCAGTGGATGTCACCGCATCCGCACGGACGCGCACCCCTATCCAAGGGTGCGCGGGGCGCGGGAGCACCCGCATTCCCGGGAACCCACAGTGGCGACTCTGCTGGGGAGATCGTTTTTATTTTAATGAATAAAAATGGAGGGCTAGACTCATTAACCAAAACTTTTTTTTCTTTTGTTTCTGGCTAATGTATGCTTGTTATATTAATTTAAAACAGTGTAATATTGCGTTCCATTAACATCCATGTCTATATTTGTGGATATGATCCTCCATCTTGCAACAGTTTCATTTCAAACCCTGTTACGGATATACTTGAAAATATTCGTCTTTTTCAAAAAAAAAAAAAAAAAAAAAAATATATATTTTTATATATGATATATATATGTAGTTTTTCTTTTTATTTTCGGGCAGCACAACAAAAGGGCCGGGGCTTTGTTTTTAAAATCTTTTCATTTTCGGCCTTATATTATGTTATTCTGTTTTATTTTCATTCTGCAAAATATACATATATGCATTCATTCTGTCATTTTATTTTGGGGATTATGACCCATTTTTAATAAGAATAGATAGATTCCCCGCTTTTCTTTCTATTTCTTAAATGATATGCTTGCTTGCTCGCGCTTAAGCTAAAAAGCCGAGAAAATCCATACACAACAGCAAGACAGGCTATATCTGTTTTATTTTCTATTTCTATATCTAAATTTTTTTTTGCTTTTTAGATACCGCACACACACGCACATGCATATAAATATATTCCGAACTACTACCCTACACCATGGCCAAGCCTACCCCCTACATGAGCCAACGTTAGACTGCATATAGACTTTCAGGATACTTCAAAGACCGACCGGTTTTTACATTTTAAATTGTGGGTCAGCCACAGTAAAAAAAAAAAAATGTGCGCAAGTCAAAAAAAAATCTCTGCACAAGTCGAAAAAAAAATGCGCAAGTCAAAACAAAAAAAAATACACTGGGGCTGATTTATTATTTTCGAATGCTCGACTTAGACCATTTTGAATGGTGGATCCTGGAAAGAGTATAGGCCCTTCGCTTGGGATCAGTCCGATCTCGGGGAGTCGAAAGGCAGGTGGAATAGTTGGTCCTATACTCTGGAGAAAGAATCTACTGTTCCAGGAAAAGTCCTGAGACTGTCAAAATTAAGCAGGTGCTTATCCGGTCATTTTGTAGGGAAAATAATAAATAATAAAATATACTAATAAAGGCACGCTGTACTCCAAGCCCAGAAAGCCTTCAGCTAGCCTTCTGATACCAAGCCCATTTTCCCCAGAAACCTGGCCCGAATTTGGAAAGGCGAGCGATCTTGGCCGATTGATACGGGAATCAAGTGCGAGATCGATCGAGGGTATCGTAAACATCGATCGTCAAATTCGGAGGGTACAGATCCGGATGGCGAAAGTGAACATGCCATGGAGTACGCATATGGGGCTCGTATGGTATCGCTCCGCAATGCGGCGGTTGGCTAGACCAAAATTTGGGTGCAACGGCTGACCGAATAATGAGCCAAATGGCTAATCTGGTACAAAGCTTGAAATCCAGTGGTGAGGTAATTTCTTCCCCTACAGTCCCCCAAGAAGCATCAACCTCACATATGCCTCCAAATCCAAACCCTCAGCCAAACACTAACCCACCAAACACTGCCGTCACTCCAAATCCTAACCCTCCACCAACTCCCTACTACCCAAATGTCAACCCTTACCCATCATATCCTCCATATCCTTTCCCAAACACCAACATTCCCCAGAGTCCAAATGACCTCCCTTTTCCATAACCAACCCACTCCAAAATAGCCCACATATGGATCCCCAGAGTTATAACCCGTCAGGCCAAGTTACTACCTACTTACCTCGATGATCACGGCCATCCAAATTTAAACCATCCAAAATCCACCGACTACGCTACCCAAAATCCATATCACGCCAATAACCCACCGGCTCAAAACCCGTACCCTATCAACAATCCACCGGCTCAAAAATCCACCAAATTGAAATCCCTATCTTGCCCAAATCTCTATCCCTAGGCCCATAATTCTTAACTCAAAATCCTATCCGACCCCAAAATCCATCGACTACATGGCCCCAAAACCCATATCCAGCTTAGAATCCTTACCCACCTCAAAATCCGACTCAGAATCCATACCCAACCCAAAATCCCTACCAAACACCACAGCCAGAAATCAACCCGACTTTTCCTAATCCTGCCAGCATATACCTAAAACCAACTCCCCCAGCCACCAAAATGGAGGCCGAAATGGAAAACATGAAAACCATGATGCTCAAATTGCTCAACAAAGGGGAATTTTCTACGCGGGCCTTGGCATTACAACCTTGAAGCATCGCCTTCAAAGTTCAAAATGCCCGACATAGAAAAGTTTGATGGGACCGGATGCCCTATATCCCATCTAAAATCCTACTCCACTGGTATGCAGTCAAGGGAGCTAGCTTTGAAGCTATGGCTTCCAATTTCCACCTCACCCTAGTAGGCCGCCAAGCAATGGGCGATGTTGTCGACAAAGGCAGCACTCGAATACACAGGACCTGGATAGCCGAAGAATTCCTTGAAAGGTATAAAGACAACACTAGCCCAGAAAATAAAAGAGACCTCGAGTTGTGCACCCAAAGGGAAAAAGAAACATGTGCTGAATTTGCAGTCAAGTGGAAGCGGAAGTTGGCCCAGACTTTTGACAGACCTGATCCGGTGAGTCATGCTTGGGATGTTCATCAAAAACCTCCAGCCCATATACCTGGAACACATGCGGTATCTCCCTTACAGCAGCTTTAAAGAAGTAGTGGAGATAGGGGTTCGTATTGATGAAGATATACGGACCGGGCAACTAAAAGTCAATACACCCTCCAGTTCTTTCCGATACTCTAAAGGAAAGACAACCGCACCAGCACCAGCGTCAACATGGTAGGAGATGCATCAGCCCACTTTTCCTACCCAAAACTATAGTGCTACTCCATGGTCCTATGGGCCAGACAGGTCTGTCAACTCAGTCGGAGGGAATAATGGCCCGAACAGAAATTTCAGAGGTCAAAACAGGGTCAACCGGTACTTTGACAGATTGCAAGCTCCTCAGTCTGTGATATTACAGGGGCTAATGGCTCAGGGAGTGTTGAAGCCTTTGGAAAACTACAGGCCACCAAACCCTCTGCCTGACAACTGGAACCATGCCCAGTACTGTGAGTATCATCGCTACAGTGGTCACCTCACCGACAGATGCTATACACTCAAACATGCTATCCAGGATTTGATAGATGACAAGGTGATTGAAAAACCTCCTCCCGGACCAAATACAGTCAATAACCCTCTACCTCAAATCAACATGATTGAGGTTGATGAAAAAATCACTGTGCCCAAGTTCGAAAAAATTAGCCACCCATTACCATATATTCTCATTCCCTTCTCTCCATCTACATCCATAAAAGAGCCTAGCTGCAATATGCTCTCTTGGGACACTATCCTGGGTAGCCAAAATACTTGCAACATCAAAAAAGCCACTTGGGTCGGTGGGGATGTTAGCCACCTTACTAGATCTGGCCGAGCCTACCAACCAAACCTGGAGAAAGGTGACCACTCAGGCAAAGACAAAGAAACAGATACTGGGGCTAAGGAGGTGGAAGATACTCTGTTAGCTCAGATGAAGAAAACTCAGGCCAACATTTCCATCTGGGGCTTACTTGTGCTTCAAAACCCACCGTGATACCCCCCGCCAAGTTCTCTAAGTCGAGCGATTGTTCCTATTGAAACCTCCCCGAATGAGCTTACTTAGATGATCAGAAACATTCATTTTGGAAATGTCATAATGTTTACTGATCTAGATCTGCCCAAGGAAGGGGCCGACCACATTGATGCTCTTCATATCACTGTGGGAATAATGGAAAAACGGGTCCCTCGAGTTCTGATAGACAACGGTCCTCTAAATGTATGAACCTTAGCCAAATTGGGAACAAAAATATCGAACTCACTCCTTCTTCACAGAAGAAAGGCATATGACAACACCAATGATGTGTCTTAGGTGGTCACTGATGCCGACTATTGGGCCACTAACCATGCCTATTTAATTCCAAGTTTTGGACATACCAACACTTTCACCATATCGACGCCTTGATCCATGGGGTAAAGGGGGGTAGCTTCTTCATTGCACCAACGTGTCAAATTCATCCACGATGACCACATAGTGATTATTCTCGCCGCCAAAATTGTGGAAAATGAAGGAAAGCGAGGATATCCCAATCCTAGATGTAACATGAAGACACGTGGTATTTTCCTCAAGTTTTGGTTATCCCCTGTGT
>CM028383.1:105697576-105737799 GCA_013146195.2 Codonopsis lanceolata | reverse complement strand
TATATATATATAAGAGGGCAGTAGAAGTAACGGTATTTTCATAGACGGAAGTTTATGACTCTTATTGCAAGAACATGAATTACAATTCAAAGCGAAGACGAATGTATAAATTAAAAGACTTGCTAATATGACTCAAAATATGAAAAGACGGATGCCTAATCTATGATGCCAATCGGACATTTGGCGAAGAAGAGTTGATAGTTGGAGAGAAGGAAGCCACTCATAGACCCACGATTTAGATGGACCTTGAAGAAAGAATTGCCCCAATGCGAAGATCCTTCACAATGAAAGAAGATGGTAATAAAGTGATAGAAGAATTGTTATCTCGACAAAATTGAGAGATAGAGATAATGTTACGAGATAAAGATGGCACATGAAGAACATTATTTAGAGTGAAAGTAGCAAAGGGAGAAGAGAGAGAGAGTGGAACCATATAAGCGTATCGGACCGAGTCCCAATGAGTAATTCTTGGTGCCATTATATGGGGAGTGCATGGCAAGGGTGTCGAGATCACTAGTAGCGTGGTGAGTTGTGCAGCTATCAAGTAGCCATGCTTGGAGGGTTAGGAGAGGTGCCACGACATTGTAAGCCGCGGAGAGATAGGATCGAGATGGTGGTGGTGGATTAGGTTGAATGGAAATGGGTGGTTGAGCCATGGGATATTGTTGACGAAAGAGGGCACTGTGTAAGAAAGTGACCTTGAGTACGACACCATTGACATCGGCCTTTGTAGGGAGCTTGGGGCCGAGGGTTAGAGGAATTTTGGTGAGGCCGTGGGTTATGAGGGACAGTAGGAGGTGTAGGTGTGGAAGGAGTCTAGAATGTGAGTTTGAAGGGCGAGAAGAGTTGAAATAATGAGGTGGCGTTTGGCGGCGTATACGGATGGCGAGGAAGGTGGAGAGGATTTGGTGTTACGTTTAATGGGCAGTTCTTTGGTGATAAGTTTCTCATGTAGTTCGTCAAA
The DNA here is from genome assembly GCA_013146195.2 of Codonopsis lanceolata. Lineage (NCBI taxonomy): Eukaryota > Viridiplantae > Streptophyta > Magnoliopsida > Asterales > Campanulaceae > Codonopsis > Codonopsis lanceolata. Next base: position 105,736,835 of record CM028383.1, on the reverse strand, counting down.
GGAGATGGGGTTTCACGGCTTTGGGCGGCTTGATGTGTGTCAAAGTCCGGTCATTTAGTTGTTCAAGGACTCTGTCTACGAGATCATCAGGATCTAGAGGTCGGCTGAGCGAAGCTAGTTGATCGGAGCATGATTTAAGGTCATGCATGTAATCGGTTATTGATCTAGGACCTTTGGTGATGCTTGAAGTCTATCTTTGATTTGTTTCATGTCCTTTGAGGGATTAGCATAGGTCTTGGCAAGGGTCTTCCACGCATCAAGAGGTGGTGCATTGAGAAATTAGAAGGACAAGAGATGGAGAAAGCGTGTTGCCACCTAAAAGCGCCAAGAAGTACCTTGTCTGGCGAAACCAAGTTGAAGGACTAAGTTAGTAATATGGGAAGTTTTGGGAATCGGTGGATGTTTTGGTCGGTAGATATGGAGATGGTGCAAGAAGGTACCATCAATATAATTGAAGAGATCATAACCTCAGGTAGCTTTAATTTGGATTTTCCAAGCTATATAATTGGTAGTGGGTTAGCTTTAGGACATGAGAGAGAGAGAGAGAGACTACAATGGCTATAGGTTTGTTCTCCCTCGGCATCAAGTTAGGGAAGAAAAAGAGAGAGGACTCGATCGCCATGGCTTAGAAGGGAGGCGTAAAAATATAACCTTAGATTGGATCTTGCTCTGATACCATAAGAAACTTGAATTAGGAGAGCATATGAAATATTGAGAAAACCTATCTTTATTATTCATCAAAAGAAGATATATATACACAATCTTGTCTTGGTGACCAAGTCATATAATCCTATTCTAATACATATATTTGAACCATAAATAAAAGACACTAATATGGAAAGAATATATATACACAATAATAATAATATATTAATCAGGATTTAATGTATCTTTATCAAATTATAGTATTTGTTTCCACTTATAAGTCAAAAGCCAATAAGTCTTGTATAACGCCCTTGATGTATTAAAATACGTAAAGCTAAAGGTAAAAACTTGTGTAAGACGATCTTACAGATTTTGTGTGTGGCTTTTTCAGACTTCTTGGGAAATACGTATTTCACTGTTCATTCATGAACTTTTTTCTTTCTAGAGAGGAAGGGGAAGTAACAAGTGACAATGACACAATACATTACTTGCACACCTCTAGTTGTTCAGAGGGGCGGATGCATGTATACCTAATAGGATGCAAGTGAACCCAATTTCAAATTTTATTTATTTTCATCTTGTAAAACGACGTCGTTTTACATGGTGACCCACCTTCGGACGTGAGTTGACTTTAGTGAATCCAATTTAGAATTTTCCAGGATTCACCACTAGTTGTTCATCTTCTTTTTCTTTTTTCAATTTTTTATATATTTAATTGTTGGATATTTTGTATTTACAATTCTCACAAAATATAAAATAATACTCCAGTATTTACTATCAATATGACATTGTTTTATCTTTCATTTTAACACTTCATAAAATAGAATATGATTAAATTCATACACAATTATATGACATTAATTTAACATGCATGCAAGTCAACTAAAATATTTAGGGTAAGTTGGTACTGTTTTTTAGTATCATCCGTTTTCAGTTTTTCTTCTTTTTTTTTTTAACAAACAATCGCAAATAACTTATGACATTTTGTAAGTTGTTTCTAAATGGCCAAAGCAAACAATATTCAAACATCGGCCATAAGCTATCAGTCATCAGCCGCGATAAACGAGCTCTATGTGTTGATGGGTCAAGCTGCAAGAGAATTGGATAGATCCGTAAGATAGTCTTACGTGAGACCTACTCTAAGTTAATTTATGGGGTCCCACACCTAGCAGTTTATAAAACCAATAGTTTGGACCCGTTTTATTTAATGGCTGAGATTGAGTCTGAGATATAAACCCTGCTAATCAACATGGGTAGAGTATAATGATCTATCATGACCTGGGTTTACACCAGGTTCATATTTTATTTTTTAACCATGTTAAAAATAACTAGTACAAATCACTTTGTCTCTAAAACTGGTTGGAACCTTTCCTGATTTATGGGCAGTTAAGTAAAATGACATTTTTGTGCACAGCGGAAGCAATTGCAAATAATTAACAGAGTAATGCAAGATCAATCAAAGATAGGAGAGAAAGAGAGATTGGGATCAACAGACTCTTAAAAAATTATTATGCCAACCATGTACATGCTCTAGGGTTACAACTATATATAGAGATATAATATTATACCCTTAACTGATTTAAACAATGAAATCGATTACGTCATTACACGAACCTGTTTTTACTCTATGTAATGCGACCGCCTTCGTGCGATAAACCCAAAATTGTAATACCCTGAAACTTTGTATGATTGACATGCTTGCATGATAGACTTATTGTGTAAGATTTCATGTGTTTGGGTAGGTTAAACTATAGCCAATACCATATAGTTGTTTAAGTTATGCTCATGAGCGTGCTAGAGTTACAATGTGTGACTCGACAATGTTGGAAACTCTACTCGATCGATGGTTTACTTGCTTAGCTCTTGCTCGCGACCTTTGTAAGACCCCAGGTATTTGTATGCTTGACATATGCTTGCTTGGATGCATTTGAGTTCATGTTAATCATGTTTATAAAGTTTATGTTTATAAACCTTTGCCTTCATTTCAATTCACAAATCAATTTTACATTTTGTAACCTTTGCCTTTATTTCAATTCACAACCCCTCCACGTGAAGCATTTCGCCTCTTCAAGTTTCGACAATGAAGTTATGGTTTAATTTGAGTCCATTCATTTCAACTTATTTTAAAACATATGTCCATTCATTTCAACTTATTTTAAAACATATGTACTCGTTTGTTCGTTACTTTGATCTTTGATCATGCTTCGAATTCGGTCGATTCGTTTGTCGTAGTCAAGGATGTTAGAGCTTAGCCACAAGGATGTTAGATGGGGCATTAAAGGATTGCATACCATGTCACGCCTCGTGTCAAAAATAGAATGGAGGAGGGTTAGAAACCCTAGTGACGTGGTCGCTCTACTCCTTGACGCGTGCGTGCCGACTGAAGTTTCCTGGTACAAAGTTTCTATCCATTTCTTATTCTACCCTTATGAAACCCCCCTCAAACCCCTTCCAATGAACCCCTATTAGTCCTAATATGTTGAGTAATTAATCTAGATGAGTTTTTAAGGTTGTTTAAGGGGTGCATTAACACTAACCTAATTAGAATTGGAACCACACAAAATTGACAACTCATTGGCTTAAGTCTAAACCATTTTCACCACACTTAACCAGCTAAAAACTATCCCTTTTGACAACCCTTCTAGCCCTTATTCAGCCATTTTGAAGCCTTAAGAGTTCAAACACAATAGAGAGTGTTAGTATGTGTATTCTTGGTGAGATTACTATGTATAATCTCACCCCTTACGATCCAATCGTCCGTTTTTCGATCCATGACCACCATCACGAAGCCCTCGACGAGTAGAAAACTTTCAACCATTGTGATTTTTGTTTCAAATAGGTTTGTTGTCCGAGATTGGTAAGTTGATATCCCCCTTTCTTTCTCTATCTAGCTTGTTTTCATGCTAGGGTGCTAGAGACTGGATTATCAAGCTTTGATAAAATATCTATAGTGATGAGTTTATGGTGTTTATGTGTTATGAAAGTATGGGCTTGAAAGTAAATGGGTTTGATTGTGTTTATTTGAGTGTTTAAGCTTTGAAATACTTGTTAATGGGTTTAGCAACCCGTATGATTAATAAATCTCAAATTAGACATGTCACCTAGATTTTGAAACTTAGCATTTCGACTCAACATAGTCAATTAAGGATTTAATGAGTTAATGTGAACCTTAGGATGAAATCATACGACTTTTGGAGATCATTGGGTCTCAATTGCAAGATACCGAGTATTTGACATTCGAGGAAATTATGTGTTTATGTAACACTTGACGTTTTAAGACTTCAATTGAAGTCCCAAGATTTCGTTAGTAAGACCTAACCATTGAATATCAAACTCTTTGGAGTTCATGTGATTTAGGATGAGAATGCCGACTCACTAGACTCATCCTTCGTGCACTGAATCATTAAAGAATCTAAGATGTGATTCTTATGTGATTTATGATGAATTAGGGAATATGAATAGAAAACCAATTCGTGTGCGATTGATATGAGTGTACTCTTGGACACTCGATGATTAGAGAGTATTTAGATGGTCTTACGTTATTTTCACAATATTATTGATGATATGCTTGAGACATTAGGGTTGTATTGGTTGGTATACGAACATCGATTGAGTTATGATTTTAAAGACTTGCGTTTATGTTAATAATGACCTAAAGTATGAAATATAGAGTTAAGACTCAATAGAGTCGAATTAGGATTAATAATGCACAAATGAATGTTGTGTTCAAATCCTACGACGTTAGAGACGCGTTTGGTCTTGTTTGTGAAGACCTGAATGATTTTGTTATGTGTCAAATGTGACACCCAAACAATAGAGACTTTGACTATGATTGTGTACCCCAATATTTTGATACTTGGACTAATTATGTGGTCGAGTTGTATTTGGGAATACTTGTAAATATGTGCATGTATGATTATATGATTCAAGACTAAATATGTAGTTTTGAGATGTTAATTGATTACCTTCTAATATGTGTTGGGTAATATGTTAAGGTAGAAAGTTTGAATCATTAATCAACTTGATTGGATAAGGTTCCCCCTTTTGGAGCCTTGTCGGTTTTGGTATGTCACAAGTAAATATCTACTTATGAATTGTATTGAAAGTCTAGCTGGTATGATTTGGTTATTTGATGGCAGGACGACGCATTGCCTTTACGAATCGTTAGATTTGTGATCTCTATGGGTCGTCGTACCAGATTGTTGCACACACCCTTCCACTATTGGCCACAATGGGGATGTAGCCCCATTGTTGTAGCAATATGCATGACTTTGGTAAGCTTTGGAACTCGAGTGTGACTCGGGGACGTAAATACCACGATTTGGGTATCGAGGGCATAGTTCATTTTGCACGTGTATTGCAGAAGCAATGCGACAGTAACAGATTGAAGAAATGTATCCTTAACTATGTGGTTTATTACGAGCACTTATGTGAACATCACCATGCTATGTGGATTATGTGGATGTTATTATGTGTCTATGATTATGCGGTACATACTCATGTTTTGGTATACTTATATTGATACCATGATGATATAAGATTGAGCATTTTGCCATGCCATATTGTTACATTTAGTAACTTACCGGGTCATTATGACTCATCCCATCCCTTTTGTTTTCCTTTATGTGCAGTTGATTGTTAGTTTGCATTGAGGCAGCGAGATCGCAGTTGTAGCAGCTAGTTTTCTTGAGTAGTAGCTCTTGGAGTGATATTCTCATATGTATTACTTTTATTCCAGCGATATGTAAAGTTATGTAAACTTTACGATCGGGTAGAATTGTTTTGGGTATTGTCATATTTGTATTATATTGGAGACGACAAGTATTGTTGTGCGGTTATATTTATATTAGCAATTTTATTTCAGTTTCTGTCTCGAGCATGCTTTAGCTCATGGTGTAAGTTGGTTATTCTCCGGTGTTAGGAATATGCATCTGCATCATATCTGTTATACTACTTGCATATTCTAAACACTTTGATTTGTTTGATTCCATTATAACAACTTGCTTTAAGAGTGGCTAAACGGGCTACGTACGGTTAGTGTGGCAACTCCCTGAACTTGCTATATGTCATATATTGAGTCCTTGTTCTTGTACATATACCTGTTTTTGTCCTACCAAGTGTTGACACCAATACTCAATAACAGATTAGTGTGACCAATGCCTTGTTCAACATAACTCAACTCCAGTAGTTTCAATTGAAGTAGATATCTCCTATATCTACTGTGCTTCAATTCTACTGCTTCAAAGATATACTGAACATAGAGGAACCAACAGATCTTCATGTCAGCTCAGAAGATTCTCATCGGTGTATGCATTTTCATTATTATCCATCATACATTTTCTCTTATGTGAAAGAACACAATCTTCAAGACATATCTTAACATGATCTTTCACGAAGCACTTCTCACATATTCAGGCATGTACATCACGTCATATCAAACAGCCTAAACCTTGGATACACTCAAGAGAAAAGATCTTCAAATTATATTTTAACCAACAGTACAAGCAATGCATCCGAATGCATCAGACTCCCTAACAGTTAAAAGATTATCCAAAATCTTAATGGATCTATTTATTCATCAATCCATAAAAGAAACCTTTCATTACTTCTTCGATAAGGTGTGTTCAAAGAGTACAAGTGCATACTCACTCACTGAGCTCCAACAACACAATTGTGGACAAACACAAGTCCTTAAACAACCATGCAAATAGCTGTGATCACAAATGTGTAAGAAGAAGACAACTGTTTGGACCTTCATTCAGAATCTATTGAACACTTGTGTGAAAGAGACCAATCAGATTCCTCAAAAGTGAAGAAGTTGTGCTTAGTCAAGAACTCCTTTCTTGATTTAAGTTAATTCTTCCTTTAGAAGACTCAGTTTTTTCTGTGCATAGAACCTCTTATCTACTACAAGAGATTAAGCACACCATAGTGACGTTGAAGACAAGCTGGTTGAAGAAGTCCAAGGAAAGCTCTAGCGCTATTAATCCCAATCACAATCATACCTTCAGGCTTATACTGCGTTGCAAATGTTGTTGGTTGTGTGACGTTGAGTCGTCACATGAGGTCGAGTGCTTAGCACACAGTTGTTCGATTACAAGCTAATCGAACAACCTATAATATTTTCTTCTCATTTTATTATGTCATCGGCACTACCATCTCTTTCTTCCTAGGAGACATTGAGTTGCCCAAAAGATGGAATTAGTATACGTTGGTCCCTGCTTCTCCCCCATGATCATCGAAAGGTGGAAGCTTAGGTTAGAGAGTCTAGGTTGATGTACTAAGCATGTTCATCATCTGATGAACCTCTACTAAAATTTATATACAAAATAAGTTTACAATATTCAGCCTTTACTTCTCTTACCTACTCTTGTTTTATCTTGCTCCTTGATCATGGATCGTAAGTTTGCATCTTACGAACTAAAAGTTATAAGTTGTTTTATGATTTTATAAATCTACTAACAATAAATTTTATCTTCAATGTTATATATTTGCTTATACATTTCCGATGCCTATACTTTTTCCAACAAATTATATAGCAATTATTTCCAGCAGACTTCGATATCTTCCTCAGCAGTTTTGTAGTAGCATTTCAGTTTATCTTAACAAGTTGTTATGATAAGAAAATCATCTTTACCTGAGAAACTTTATCCACAATCTGATTTGATTTATCAATAGAATGACGAAACTTTAATGAAGGCAACATAGTCTATTCACCCCTTCTAGCCTTTATACTGAGTATGACATAAGAGGCCTAACATCCGACATGTTTAGTAGTTGAGTTGATTGTTGTTTGGCTTGGTTCTAGCATGTAGTTTCACTGATGACTTGTGTTCTTTTCGGCCTTTGTTGCTGATGGTTTGTTATCTGTGCGCATTGTTGCAGGACGCTCTGCAGAATTTTGTTGAGACATAGAAGTCTCTCACATTGTTTCTATGGATCTAAGCTCAATAGCTCGGGGCTCCATCTTCTTGTTCGCTTTCGCAAATTGTTTTTGTTGTTCTGTATCGCCGTTACAGCTTTACTTTCCTGTTAGAGCTTGTTGTAGCTCGATTGTTCATTAGGCACCATTGTGCTTAGCAAGTGCATGTCTGTTTATTAGTTTGTTTAGCGGCACAACCTCAGGACTCCATGTAACGCGACTGCCTTGTCGCAACGTGGTTGTCTTCTCTCCCTAAACACGACCGCTTTGACGATAGAAACATCCTACCAAAGTAATACGGTCGTCTTGTCCTAGAACGCGACTGCCTTGTCTAACACGATCACCTTGTCCAACAAGACGTGGTCGCCTTCGTGTGATAAACCCAAAAGTCCGTACCCAACCCAACCCAAGAGAACAATTTGTTGACGAAATTATAGTTCGGTGATCTAACCGAATAATTTATGAGTTTGGTGACCTATATGAATATATTAAAAATTTAGGGTGGCTCGAAAGACACATTTCCCTAATTGTTATTTTTACCAAGATATTATATGTTAGGAAAGGCACCTAGCAACAATTTGTTTGGACCATTTTTTAACAAATATATGAATTTTTCGAATAAGAGGACATACTTGTTTTGCACCAAATATTGATGTCAGGCAAAAAAAAAAAAGGTGCAAAAAACAGACTATGTCATTCTCATGTACGTTGACAATTACTATAACGACAAGCGTAATCTTTAACAAATGTCTATAAGTATGGTCTTGAAATATTGAGAAAATCTTGCGGATAATTAATGAAATATATTAAAGCCATTTATCAATTTATAATCGGTCAGAAGTATGAAACAATTTATGATAATAATAAACCCCGAAAAGAAGAAGATAGATAAATACAAATAAGGGTAGGTAAGATTGAGTCATATCGATTCTGATAAAGAAGAGAGTACAACAGAGATTTTTATTGTAATCTAAATGGGTTCTTTGATGCCAACGGTGATTTTAAAAAATCACAACCAAATCAATTGATTTTTCCTAAAAGAATCAACGAGATAAACCCCGACATTAGCAAATCGTCACAATCAGTCCCTTGTCCTCATGTGTGACGGTGGCGCTTTGAGCCTGACCCATCAAAATGTCGTTTTTGATGGGCCAAATTTGAAAAAAAAAAAGTATCGTAAACCCGACAAGCCCATGCACCGACTTTCCACGTGTCATTAAAGTGGTGGTTGAGGGATTTTTGATTATTTGTTGTTCAAGGCAGCGGTTTGGGCATTCAAAAGGTTTTTTTTAAAAAGCATTAGTACACATTTTTATCTATAAATAGAGACTTGATTTGCCTCATTTGGATACCAAATGAATTTTTTGGCAAAATTTGAATTTATTGTAAGTTGTTGGAGATAAAGATAGCGGGTATGTAAATGTGTTGGATTTTGTGCCACACCATTGAGAGGGTTTTTTGTTTTAAATCAAATGGGTATCTAATGGATTAGTTTATTGATTTTTAATGGGTTGAGTTTGATTTTGGGTTTGATTTTTCATAACCATTGTGCAATTCTAACTAGCCCTATTGAAGCATGATATGATTTGAACTTTGTTGACTATTATTTTATTTTGAATTGTACTATTAGCCTTTTACCATGACTTGACTCTATCTACTTAAAGCTACAAGAAAAAAATATTGATAGATAAGTATAACTTGACTCCACCGATCTAGAAAAAAGGAAAAAGAAACATTAATAGGTATGTACATATGATTTCAAATCGATGTTGTTAAAGCCTTTATGTAATCTCTCATTGACTTTTCAAACATGTTTATTGATTTGTACTATTATATTTTTTCTGAAATAGATTTTTAAGAGCATCCACAATGTACATAATTCTACACAACTTATGGGTCATTGTCGCTCTATGGCTCACTCTTTTCTCTACTTAAAATATATCTTCTCATTGTATACTATTCTTAACATATTCTTGAGTCATTATGCCATTAACTTTACACTTCATTCTTATTTTTATATTTCTCAACAAATAAATTTATTTCACGTTATTTAATATATTTCATATTTAAATATTTCGTATAAATAATTAATTTATAAATTAAGACATAAATTAATTTAAAAATAATGATTACATTATTATTTTTAAATTTTATAATTTAGTTAATAAATTATCTATAAAACACATATTATACATAACTCGTGCAATAACATAAATAGAAAATTACATAAAAACGTTAAATACATAAAATGATAAAATTACATAAAACATAAACACTTAAAATTACGTCAAAACAATTCAATAATTAAAATTACATGAAAACGCCAATAATTAAATTATATCACTAGTTGTCACCGTAACGGCGCCATATATGCTCAACCAAGTTCGATCGAAGAGCATGATGAGTACTTCTATCACGTACCTCTGAAATTCATTGCATATATTCTTGAAATGCTTGAGTTGACCCATGGTTCACTTGTGGAGAGTCATAAACGACATCATCGGCCCGATTACGATTAGCGACCGTGATCCCATCACCTCGGCCTCCACAATCATGTTGTGTAGAATAATACATGTGAGCATTATTTCTTTCAAGTTATCTATATACCAAAACCTGTTAGGACCTTTGATAATTGCCCATCTTGATTGGAGCAGTCCAAATGCTCGTTCGACATCTTTTCTTGCAGCCTCTTGCATCTCTTTGAATTTCTTTCGCTTAGCATCCGACGGAGATGAAAAACTTTTCACAAAAGTAGCCCAATCCGGATAAATTCCATCATTGGTAGTATCCTTTTGTATAATGTGTCATTCACTTCGAAATTACGGCGGTGCATTTCCCGATGCGTATTGAACAAAGTGATTCATATAACACATTAAGATCATTATGAGAACTCGACCCAAAAATGCATGCCATATTCATAAATCTGCGAGCCTATTGCCGAGCACAATTGTTGGTTTCTCATGACCTCTTGCATATTGACCTTGCCCAAGCGGCGGACAATTTTCCATTCCTAGTGCATACAATCAAGACTTCCTAATATACCTGGAAATCCGTGTCTTTGCTCGTGCATTTGAAGCAGACGTTGTGTATCATTAGCATTTGGCCTTCTTAAGTATTGATCTCCAAACAACTCTATAATACATCGACAAAAGTTGAACATGCAGTTGTTGATAGCGATTGTTTCTCCTAATCGAGAATTTCCGTACTCGTCGAGATGATCATTTGAACTTCATAAGCCAATTGACGGATAGTTGATGTGCATTTTTGAAGTGGTGAGAGACCTACTTTTCCGTATGCATCAGGCCTTTGTCGAAAATAACTTGAATGATTCTCCAATGCATTAACTATCTGAATGAATAAATTTCTATGTATTCGGAGCGCTTGAAATATATGATCGAGGATACAATGGTGAGAGAGAGAAGTAGTCATTAACAAGTTAAGTATTTCTGCTACACAATTTAGATTTATGTAGCTCCTCTTTTCCTTTGGCGGCATACCTCTTGATGTTAGCTCTCTCCATTTTAATCATCTTTTGTTGTAATTCAATCATGCAAAACAATTTTTTCACCTTGACATGTTGGATTCTTCGTTGGATTGAGACTTGTTGGATTCTTCGATATGACTGTTTGTGTTAGAGCTATTGGTAAAAGAAGAAGAAGAAGACATCTTTAGTGGTAAAATATAGGACAATGACAATGGTTTATATGTTGAACGTTTGTAGCTATTGGTAGAAGAATAAGACACCTTCTCATCTATATATACTAGTTTATAACGGCTAGTGGTACAACGACTAGTTACGTTCAAAACATTAATAATGAAAATTACATAAAAAAAATTAATAATGAAGAATGAACTTGTAAAATAACATAAATAGAAAACTACATAAAAACGATATAATTGAAAGTTGCATAAACACGTTAACATTGAAAGTTACATAAAAAATAATAATAATGAAACTTACATAAAATTATCGATGTTGATACAAAGAGCATTAAAATTCATACCCTTTCTTCCTCAATTGTACCTTTATTTGCTCACATCCTTGCTGATACATGACAAATTGTGTCGGATTCATTTGGGAGGTATCTTGAGTAAGAAAAGCAATGTCTTTCACGAGCCTTTCGCGCTCCTTTCTTTCTTCTCGGGACTTTCGAGCTTCCGCATCAATTTTTTTATTTCAATTTCTTTACTTTTCCATTCATTCTCAATTTTTTCATTTCAAATTCTTGTTTTTTATTTCAGTATTTATCATTGAGAACACCATCCCAGAAGAAATCGTTTGCAACCCATCTACATCCGAAGATGTTTCTACGTTTCCTTTACCTTTAGCTTTCCTCTTTGCCGCCTTTTGTCCAATCGGATGAGTACGTAAATTGATTTCTTCTACATCTTCAACATCCACACTAGTCTTAGAATGATCGCCCTCGGATTCAGATGTCTTAGACTTTTTATTGGTTTGACCCAAATTTGTTTGTGGAGAAAAGGAAATAGAAGAATTTTTTAACACATCCCAAATATGATCAAAAATAAAGTGCTGACCTTTTTCTTGATGATATAGCTCCCTTGCAGTTCTCATTAGAATATCATCGCTCCAACCGCTTAGATGAGCATTGAGAAGCCTATTATAGATTTCGTTGAAGCTTCTCACTGATGAAAAAATTCTATTTGACCAACGTGGTGTCAACTTCGCTTTATCTCTCGGCATTGAATTACTTGAGTGATGTTCGTTGTAATAATCAGCTACACGCTTCCAATATTGCGTACTCTTTTGATTATTACCAACTACTGGACATTAACCAATAGTCTGCACAGCTTCCATAAGCGCAAGATCTTCATCCTTGGTCCATTTTGCACGTTTAACCTTGTCTTTTCCCGGTTCCGCTTCTAGTTCGTTGTCCAAATCAATTGTTTCTAAATTGATTTGCGTTTCGAGAACCGATGACAGCGTTGCCGGAAAATTACCGGATGAAGTCCCATCTACACTTGTTGGACGTGAATCATTTGAAGATATGTAAGGTTGAGAAAATGCACGAGACGTACCTTGTGGAGTGAAAAATTGATTTCCCGTTGGTTGCCAATAATTCGGAGGAAAATAAATGTTACCAGATGAATTCCCAATTGTTTGATGAACTTGAAAATTCTGAAAATTTGGAAATTTTGGAGGCATGTAGAAATTTGGATAATTTGAAATATTTGAATTGTTGGAAAAATTATGCGGGTATTGGGGGTATTGGGGAGTAGATGAAAATTGAGAATGTTGAACATTCTCGGGAACACGAGAGTTTTGTGAATTTTGACTTGCTTCAATATCGGGAGAATTCAATAAATTTTGGTAAAAATTAGTACCTCTTGGATCAATTTGGAATATAAGTATGTAGAGAAAATGATTTTTAAGAAGAGATTATGGAGAAATAAAAGAGGGAAGGAAGAAGTTGTGGAGAAAATGAAGAAGGTTGAGGTGGTTTATTTATAGGGAAGAAGGAAGAAAATAAAATTAAAATTTTTTTTTTAAATAATCGTTGTACACACATCCCCCCCCCACCCCACGCACCCACCCAACGGTTATATTATGATTTTTTTTTTAAAAAAATTGATTTTTCTTTCCAAAAAACGGTCAAAACGGATATTAATTTTTTTTAAAAAAAATCTTTTTTTTTAAAGTTAGTGAGAGACACAGGGACCCACATCTGCAGGCCTCCGATGCGCCTGGCCAGTGCGTGTGGTGCACGCGCCTCACCAGCAGCAGCCGTGCACCACACTTTCCTCCTCTGCGGCTGGGCTTCATTCATTGTCCAAAAATTCTTCCGAAAGAATTTTTGGCCCCTCTCTCTCCTACCTGTCTGCTAAGAATTTGAACAATGGGGAGTATTTGCAAATTCTTTATAGGAATTTGGTTAAGAATTTGCAAATTCTCAACGTTGGTGATGCTCTAATGAATATATTTTGGCACAATGTTAGGAAATTTTTATAAGAAACTGACACATAATTTCATTTAACCCCCACACCCATGTTATTCAATATTTCTACTTAGAATGTTGTAATGTTCCATTAATTAGTATGAACCACGCCTTAACCTTTTACAAGTTAATGGAGCCAAAGTAATAAAAACCTAACCAAACCAAAATGCTTGTTCAAATCAATTGAACCTTGAACTAGTCGTTAGATGTGATATTGTTATTTAATTTTGACTATTTTTTCATTCGAATTGAATTGAGTTTGAGCTAAATCAATCGATTTTTTCATATACTGAATAGCTTATTATTTAAGGTTAAGTTTAATATATAGATGAAGTTTGGTCAAAATTTGTATAAGTTAAGTAAAAATGTCTCGATCAATTTGAAACAAGAGTTTAATTGTTGATTAAACCATAAACCGACCCAACCCTCTTCTGTGTCCAATAGTACTATTGGTTCGTTTGTTGCAACTGATGGCGAATGACTTTCGACTAATATATATGTAACTTTCAATGAATGTTAAAGTAACTGATAATATAAAATAGTTATTTCTCTTTTATCCAAATGTATCCCTAGAGTTTAAAGGTGCAATACTAATTTCTAAATTGGGTATGTGTAGACACCCTAATTTCGTACCCTTCATTTCCTAAATGTCCAAAATATATTTGTTATATGAAAAGGACTAACATACGTTAGATTTTGTTAGCCTTTCAGGGGGCAGAATGATCAAATGATAAGATAACTTGATAGGGGAGTAAACTAGAAAATTGCAAAATCCATGAAGGATTGCAAGTCGGGGCGCGACTCCCAAAGCTACATGTGTCGCGCCCGAATTGTTTTTGGCCTTCTCAAGTTTCTCCACTGATCCAGCTGCATGGCCTGTTTTTCTTGCTCAATGTACAACCCTTCTGTGCCTACGCAACCAGTCTCCTGGCCTGGTTTTTCTCCTATATAAGGAGGCCTCTATTGCCTCATTTACAGACCCAACCTTTCTCCCACGACTTCCCTCTCTCTCTTCTCCTTTGCCTCCATGTAAGTGATTAAGGCTCCCAGCCTCCTCCTCCCTTGCCTTGTGCAAGCGAGCCCTCGAGCCTTCAGCCCCAGGCCTTCTGCCCCTTGGCAACCTCCTCCCTTGCCCGAGCAAGCGAGCCCCCTCATTCCTCGCCCCCGGCAAGCCGATCTAAAAGTCAAAAGGCATGGTCACGCTGCCCAGATAATAACAAAACTGATGATGGTACAACAACAACAACAACAAAAAAACTCTCTTTCGAGAGACGACATGGAGAGCACACCAGAAACTACAAACACCTAGTGGGCTAAAAACAATACGTATATACCGGAATCAGAATTTCACGCTACAAGAGGTAAGTACCTCATTATTATTCTGTCCCGTAGTAATAATAATAATATATAAATTATTTCACATGTGAATGGTTTAGTATGTAATATTCTAGAGTTCATATTTTCTATTAGGGGTGTGCAAGGGCATGGGCATTAGCAATGCTCAATATGAGCCCATGAAGCTACGAGCTCTAGTTTTCAAAGCCCACTAGAATGGGCTTTGAATGGGCTTTCACGGGCTTTGGACGGACTCATGCTTTCACGTGTATGCACATGAAATTAGTGACTTCCAAAGTTTGATATATTTTGAAGGAAAATAATTATTAATTATATATACACTACTCTTTGCCAAACAACATTCAATCATCAAAGTTTGTTTATGAAAGATTCTTTTCCCTTCACTTTTTCTTGTTAAAAAGAAGAAGCATGGAAGTCTCTAATATAAAGGGGTCAAGTTTGACTAAAAAGATAAGCTTTTTGAAACCCCAAACTCAAACCGTAAACACCATCCATTGAAAGGCAACCAAAGTAATATCCAATTGAACATAACAAAATACGATCTAAATACATAATAAAGTAAGAAGACACAGAGAGAAAGAGAAAGGGTGGAGCAGAGAGAGAGAGAGAGAGAGAGAGAGAGAGAGAGAGAGAGGCCGTTTAGAAAAGAAGAGTCGATCTTCCATGCAACTTGAAGATCTAATTCGCCTCGCGAACTTCAACTCTTAAGTGTGAATCTCGATCTTCTATCCTATTTAATAAAAACAATTCACCATTGATTGATTATTGAGAGATAGAGAGAGAGAGAAAGAGAAAAAAGATGATTGATAAAGAGATAAAAGACTTCGTAGAATGATTGGTTTGAGAAGTTGAGCGGATGATATAATTGGGTTTCTATTTTCTAAGAAATATATGATTATTCTTAAAAAATACTTATGATTATCTGTACTATGTATATATATATATATATGTGGTATATACTTATTACTTATTAGTGCACGGGCAGGGCTGAGCTTAGTGGGCTGAGAAAAATTGAGACCCGAGTGCAGCCCAAACCCGCGGGCTTACTTTACTTTCAGGGCCAGACATCATTCTACGGACTACAGGCACGGGCCTTATAGGCTGGGCTGTGGCGGGCCTTATGGGCTGATTTGCTCACCCCTATTTTCTATAGTTGTACAGTTGTATTAGAGGTGGTAATACTTAATATTGTGTTTATCATGTGATTAAGAGTAAGTTAATAATTAGCAGTTCACGACCTGAATTGGATCCCAATTAGGATAAATTTGGGGCGTGACAGTACCTAGCATGCATATGAATTATAATTATACAAAATGTTTAGAATTTTTTTCCCAAAGGATGGAGGAAAATAAGTGGAGAATAGAGAGAATAATCACCAGAGAGTTATGTTAGACAACCAGCCGTCACCATTGCATATTTTTTGTGATGTTTGTTTTATTTAAAAATTTAATATTAATGGTTAAATGGGCACCCAAGCTCATTTATGGTTCCCATTGTCAATTGGCTATTCACTAACACGTCAATTGAGTTCGCATGTTGCAGTCCACATAAACACTGTACATACTCGCCCGTGAGGGGTGTCAATGCCTGGCATGACACGATAGCACGAACCAGCACGACATGATTATAAAACACGATTACAGAGACAAATGACACGATAAGCCCAGCACGAAACACGACTCGAAAGGCACGAAATTGTTAATATATTTAAATTATTATTTATTGTTATATTTATGATCAAATAAGATAGATAATATGAAAATATGATAATGAGGCACGAACACGACACGATAACATGAATTGCCACCCCTACGCCCGTCTGCCACCTCTAGACATATATAGACTCAATGACGGAGCTACCTTTTGGAGTAAAGGGGCCATGGCCCATGCGGCCTTTTAAAATTTTTGAAATAATTACAAGTCGGTACATCTTTTAAAACATGTTTTCAAATCAATCCACCTATTTTTTACACATATCTTTTAGGTACAATTTTAAGACGAAATTATGTCGCTGCCCTTCCCTTTATGAAGACTACTAAATTAATTACTGTCCGTACTAACCTGCACTTTGATTATATTCGTAGAAACTACGGTATTGAATGAAGACTGATATTATCGCTACGAGTAATGCTAGAGCTATTCAATAAATATTCAAAATTGTGTACCAAATGATGTGGTTTCCAATGTGTCGTCTTATTTGGTATTTTATGGGCTCCACATAAGTTAAAAAGTTATGTTAATAATATGACACATAAAATACCACATCATTTGATACCCAAAATTGAATACTATTAGAGTGGCCCTAGCATTACCCTCGTCGCTACGTCCCAACCGTTCAAAATTCTTTTTCAGTTGATTGAAGACCGATAAAACCGAGTATTTGGTGGCGATATGGTTTTTCAAAATCGTGATCTGAGGAGCTTTTAGTGCGTGACTGAGTGAGAGAGATGGGAGTTTGTGGATCGAAGCCAAAAGGATGTGTTGGAGTTGGATTCCATCCTGGAAAGAAACAACACAAACACCGACCGAGAAGAGTGAGAAAGACACGTTCTTCATCTCGGAACAACGCCAACGTAATTTTCGAAAAAAATCGGCCTAGCTTCACTTGCTTTTCGTTAGTTTGCTCGTATGAGTTTGATCTTTTAGGTGATTTAAAGTTCGTAAGTTGTTGTTCCGAGGGTCAATTTCCTAGGGTTTTCAAGTTGTGACTTCCTACCAGGTTAGTGAAATGAAATCTCATTTTCATCGAATTCTGTAATTATTTCAATTTTCTACAGTCTATATTTACTGCAATTTAGACTTTGCATTGGACCCAACCAGTGAAATAGGATTCATGTAGCCAATCCAAGTAAATGGGACAAAAGGCTAGGTTGAGTCGAATTAATTTATTTCTTGCAATTTATGTTTCTTTTTGGTATAATATTCTCGTAGCAGAGATGAATATACATGTGTAGCACTTATGTTAGCAGTGATTAGTTTGGTTTTAACGGAAGTAATTGAATTTGTGAGTTTAGGGTCGATACAAAGGTATTTTGTTTGGTTATTGAGCATTTCACCTTTGAGCAAGGGCTTCTTTGTTGTGTACTCATTTTATGTCTCTGAATCAAATATCATTCATCATCTTCTTCCTTTTCCTAAAGAATGAGTAATTTTTCTTATGCCATGAATGCAATTGAGTTTTCTGTTTCTTGCTTTTCTAGCATGGACAAGCTGATTAGAGCATAGGAATAAATGGACAGTGATGCAGAAAACCAAATCAGTTTCCCCTGCCCCAAGCTGCTTAAAATGAAGGAACAAAATTGACTGAAGTACTCGACCTATTCCAGAACTCTGTTTGAGCACATTTTGGGTTTCTACTATGATTTTACCACATTTGGCTTACCTGCAATTATGGCAAAGTGCTTGATATTATGTCGGCAGACGATTAAGAGGAGTCAGTCTTCTCTTTTCTTTCTTTTAAATGTCACAATGCTCGTATAAATATAAGGAAGATGACAAATTGTTTCTCCCTTTATTACATATATAATCTGGATAGACAACCATGAATAGAAGTTATTGGACTTTGGAAGAGAAGTGTGCCCTCCTTAATCCATCTAGCCTCTTTCTAACCCTTCCCACCACAGGCTTCCAAAAGAGCTACTAATATGATTAACTTCTGATGGAACTCTCAGGTTAAAGGCTGTCATGAACCCAATTGACAAACAGAGAAGTGTAACCTGAGATCTCATAACCAGTTCTGTTGAGCATGTGAAGTATCCATGTGTACTGAGCTAGAGAAAAGTGAGATAAGCTCAGGATTGTACGTTGTTGATGCCATCTCCTCGAGTTATATTGTCCAATTGCTTGGACGTTATGGTGCATGCTGTTTGGCACTTGGGTGGGGAGGGGGAAATGCACATGTCTATGATCCATTGAGCAGAAGGGTGGCTAGTATTTGTAGCAGGTATTTATTGGTGTTTCTGCTAGGAGAGGAGCTCCATGATTTTTCAGGAATGCTAAGTTTCATTTCTGATTTTGAGGGATTTGGTTGTTTTTCTCTCTTTTGGGCAAATTTTTTTGAGGATGGATTAAAACATATTTCTTCATTCTACTTTCTTGGTCTCTCTTGAAGTAAGACCTAAAGAAAAGGAACTGAATAAAAAAATTCTTGTTCTGATATAGGAGGAGGAGCTAGATTTGTCCTGCAATTGTTTTTGTACAATATGTGCATCAAGTATGTGATTATATATTGTTAGAAATGAAATATGATTTTTTTTACATATGCAAGCACATCACAGGAAGCATATGCTTACAAAACTAAATCCACTTGGATTTGCAACACACCAGGGCTGTTCTTTTGTTGAGAATAAATAATTAGGTGCAATATGCACTCATCTTAAGATATTTCTGTGCTTTGCTGGGGATAACCTGTAACTTGCCACAGTGGTTAGAGGAAGGTTGTATC
Source organism: Codonopsis lanceolata (assembly GCA_013146195.2). Lineage (NCBI taxonomy): Eukaryota > Viridiplantae > Streptophyta > Magnoliopsida > Asterales > Campanulaceae > Codonopsis > Codonopsis lanceolata. The sequence continues at coordinate 105,717,511 of CM028383.1, read as the reverse complement.
TAACTGTGCCAATTTGATAGTTACTCTAGATAACTGGAGTGAGAAGGCAATCAGAAGGAAAACCACTGGAAGAGCAACTTTAGAAAAGATAATCATCTTTGACTTACGGCTGCATTGCTAATTATGTAGCCATCTTGTTGCACATGAATTCATTGTTTGACTTTATGCTCTTTTTTATTTTGGTTAGGTACTCAAGCAACCCCAAGAAGCAAGGGAGCAGCTGCAAGCTCTTAAAGTACTTTAGTCCTAGTGAAGCTGTCGAATATGGAATCATTGATAAGGCACCTCTAAGGAAACGATTAGTTACTGATGATCCATTTGGACTTCAAGAATCATGTTTTGAACTTTTGAACTTAAATCTTCTGTTTAGGTTCTTTACACTGACAAGGACAAAAAAGATACAGGAGCCCTTGCTGAACTGAAAAGGTCGGAACTAAATTGCAGTGATTAATTTGAACTTATATGGGCTTGGTGCAACACTACTGGAATTCTCATTCTATGAAGGATTTTTAATCTATGGCTTGCTGCAACACTTTTTTTTGTTGGAATTTTTGTATAGGAAGTGACAATATTCAGGAAAATTGTTGTTCTTCCTAGATGATCGATGGCTGACTACATATTGCTGATGCACGAATTGGTCTAAGGTTACAGTGATATTGATATCATCACTCTTTCTTACACATGTACTTATTGGTCTACACCTTTTTGGGGCTACTTCTCCTAGCTGATGAATGGATTCCTTTTCAATTTTATGTTCTTTTCCCCCTACTTTCACTGTAGAGTTTGTTGTAGTATTGATTTTATTAATTTGTACTTTCATTGTAGAGTTTGTTGTGGTGTTGATTCAGCATTTTTTTGAATTTTTTTGTTTAAAAAAATCTGAAAAAACAGCTCTGATGCCTGGATTTGACATCAGAATTTTTTGAATTTTTTAATATATGAGTTATTGAACTTGGTTGTTTTTAGCAAAAAAAATGCACTATGGCCCTGCAACTGCAAAGACAAAATCCTGGCTTCGCCACTGCATAGACTAACAATAAAATGTGGAGTACTATTGAGACATCCAAGTTAGTTGAATTTCAAGAAGAGTGTTAGTTAATGAGAAAGCAACAATATTGAAATATATCTACACATAATTTAAAAGTATGAAATAAAAATGTTTCAAAAGGAGTATATTTGTTGAGTGCTAATAGATGTCCATGGAGCTATTCGAATCATTTTCATTTGCCATTGCCTCAAAATGAATATATTTGCATGTGATAATCCTTTTCTTTGCACTATATAACATTTACATCAATGGTTTGAACCTTTTGATTTTGTTTTCTACATATTTCGCTTTGTTTCTAGCAAAAAAAAAAAAAAAACACAAAAGTTTTAGCTTCTAGTGATTCGGAAGCTATCTTCAACTTTTCTTGTATTTGCGTTCACATACTGCAAAAATAAGAATAAAATAAGGTTAAGTCGTGGGAATGATTTTGTGTAGAAAATTAGATAACATGTAGTTTCTAAAATTTAAGAAACAAATTTCTATATTTTTTCAAAGTTTTCCATTCATTTCAAAAAGGGTTAGCAAACCATCAAACTTTGCTTATGGACCTCATCACTCCACCTTTCCAATTTCAAAATAACAAAAAAAAGTCAAACTATAGGGTGACAAAAAAAATAGGGTTAACTTCACTATTCTCATTAGAGCAATCAAAATAGGTTGGTGAGGCAAACCAACCCATAATCATCTTTAACTTGTCATTTGGTGGGATAGGATGGGTCAGTCCAAAAATATAATGGGTTTAAGAAATATCAACCCAACTCATCTCTTTTAGGTGACGGGGTGGGTTAATCCAACGAGCTCAAACTTTTTTGACAACTCTAGGCGAATCAACCTACAACCCACTTTAACTCACCATTTGAAAAGATGGGATAAGCCAACTCAAAAAAATGACGAATCTAAAAAATATCAACTCAATCTATCTCTTTTAGGTAACGAGACGGACTAACCTGGGACCAACCCATTTTTCCCGTTCTAATTCTCATTTACTTGGGACATTTCTATTGAAGTATTGATGGTTCATTAATTCAAAAAGTGCGTATTGGGTTCAAAGTATCCTTTTGGTGTGGGGGTGGGGGGAGAAATGTAACTGGCTGACTTTCCACTTCGATTTTTAACCCGTAACAAAACCCCTAAACTCAATCTCTCTCCTTTTATCCCATATATACATAAGTAACATAACTGCTTCACCTCCACTCCGCCTCCATTAAAACGCAGTGGAAGAAAGAAAAATGGCGGACCGTTGTCCCGCGTGTGGATCTAGGGCTGCAATCAAAATAGCTTGGAAAAATTGCTAACCCAGGAAGACAGTTCGTTAATGGTTCACTTGAGGTGGGTTCTTTCAATTACTTTTTAGATAAATTCCTTATTTAAAAAAAAAAATTAGGTAAAGAAAATGGGTATCCAACTTAATTAATGTATGAAAAAATATTTCTCTGTATCCAAATATACCAAAATATGTCTTATGAAATTGTTGAAATTTGTTTGTTGCAGAAGAGGGGCTGTCGAAATTTCTTGAGATTCGTCGTGTATTTGGATCTGGGTTCGTGCATCTCTATCTTGCTGATGAGTGTCTAATTGACAAGAACCTTATTTTCAGTTTGAGATGTTCCCTAATTTCTGTATGGAGTTGAAATCAATCAAAAAATTTCTCCTCTGTTTTTCCTCAAAATTTTGCTCTACTTGACTTCATGATCGAGAAGAGCTTAGCTTTTGAAGAAAATAGGAGAGACCTTCAGCGAGATCAAAATTCAAAACAAAAAATCATTTCTTGTTGGAGGAGACGAAATGGTATCTGCCATAACCACCGACCCATCAAAGTCACTCTCCACCTGGTTCGACTTTTACTCCACCTCTTTTCAATCGCAAATCCGACGTACGACGGATGGTGTTGATGTTGTGGCGAATAAAGATGAAGCTCGTAGGTTTTGATATGATGTTGTGAACGGAGGGAGTGGAACCGTGTGGGTTGAAGAAGGTGTTGCTCTGAATTCTGGTTGGGTTGGTGTTGTGGGGTTTTCTTTCGAGCAGATTGACGGGCGGGTTTGAGTTTGATGGTGGGCGAGATGTAGGCGGGTCAAAATAGTTGGAAAGTGGATTGAATATAGGACGAGGGTGGTGGTGAAATGTTGATGGTGGTGGTTATGGTGGGCTCAGTTTTACCTTTTATAGAGAGATAGAGAAGAGGCAGAGGTGGTGTTGCTGGGACTTGAGCTAGGATGGTGGTGAATACGGGTGTCAAAATGGTTGTTACCGAAAAATGGGTGTTAGGCAGTATTCTAAAACTCCCCGCTTAGCTTCCCCCTCTGAGCCCTCTACCGTCACTTTCTTGGTCGCCTAATCGATCAAGTTGGCGTTTACGCCAAACCTCTCCGATCATAATTTATTTTTGTAGCTTTGATTTTGTGACATGCGGTGACCGGAGAAAGGAGGGGACGAACTGGAGAAGGAAGGGGGAGTGGTAATGGTGAGGCAAAGATGGAGGTAATGGAGGGCGAACTATAGTAATATCTTTTTTGTTTTTAGTTCAAAACTTGACTGGTTTATTGCTTTGATGTTGTTGAGAATTGAGATTAATGGTAGGTTTGTATATTTTTGTTCATTTTCCAAATATAGACAAGTGTTTGATAAAATGACAAACATAAAAAAAATTAAATTTGTATTCAATGTGTTTGATCTTTGATGCAAATTATCAAAAAAATGGTAATTATGTCTTTAGACTTCAGGCTAGTGCCGCCTAACGATTTTTAGAACCTTAGTGTTAGACTATTATTCATGGATAATATCCTAAAACTCATTTATCTATAACACTCATTTTATCACCCCTAGTGATGAAGTGGATAAACAACTTTCAATGGAATCAGCTTCTTTGCCCTTAAAAAGAACTCACATGGTGCACAAATGCCTGCTTAAGAAGTAACGGCATCTAAGGGAGTGCGAAAAATGTCTACTTGGACCCAAATTTGCACTTTTTGGATCGATGAACGATTGCTAAAAAAGTTGTAATGGTTGATTTCTTAAATACGGCTATTTTTTTTTCGGGGACGAGGAGCATTTGATTAATTTTGTGTTAAGTTTGAATGTACTGACCTCGAATTTCAAATCTGTCTTCGTTGCATGCACCCTTGCATATCCAAATTTAGATATCCGTACCAAGCTCCACTTATCGGCCGACGGAGGGAAACTATCCAGGGAGAAGCCGGCCATTCCAATAATGGCATGAACTGGTGCTTTGTAGTTACTATTATCGTAAGTATCCACACCAGTTCCATCTTTCTTTGGCATTGCAAGGCATTGGTTTTTGTAAACAGCACAAGTTCTCTCGTAGTTATGAACATGTCCAAACAGTACCAGATCAACCTATATCACAAAAGAATGGGCCAATGATTAGTCGTACATAGTTGTCGAATTGGTATTCATATTGTTTATCATAATTTCATTTTGGTGATATATGTCGGGAGATGTTTTACGATGAAATATACAAAATTTATAGATATATTATCCGAATTATAAAATATATAAAAAATATGTTATATTTATAACTATTCTAAGAACTATTGGTACAACTAAGCTTTAACCATGTGAGGTTTACTTGAGGGGAAAATGATACTTTAGTACCCTTACTGTGACACTTAAGTACTATGTACATAAATTGCGGTTGTGAGTGGTATTTTTCAACTTATTCTACGATGAATAAAAATGAGAATATTTGAAGTTTGTATGTCAACAGGTAATTGAAAGATGTGCATTGAAATTTATTATAGAAAATGTAACTTAAAAGACAGTCTTTTAAAAATCAACCTAGGCGCCTAGAAATTTGACAAATCAACGAAAAAATCGGCTAGGTAGACTAGGCGTCCAACTACTGATTTTTCATATATAATTTTTAAATTTTGGCCCTAAATAATGTCATTTTGGGTTTTTTAAATAATAATAATAATAATAATAATAAATATAAATTTCAAATTATTAAATTATTTTTATAAATTTGTAATTATCAATAGACCTATGGATAATTGAATTATTGACTATTTTTTGTAATATTTTAGTAGTTCATTAATAATAAAATGACATTTTTATGTTTAATTTTTTAAAGTGGACACTTTAAATGAAATATCCCAAAATGAAATAATTGACTCTTTACCTGGAACGAAGGAAGTAACATTTTATCACTTTTGACTCTCTTTATTTCAGAGAAAAATTACACTATATTACTCGCTCTGTTCCGGGCAAAGAATATTTATTTGAAAATCAAACTTTTTAAAAAATTATATTTTTAATAGCACATTAGTAATAAAATGATATTTTTATTTCTTAATTTTTGAAGTTTAGTTATTTAAGTGAAACATCAAAAATATGAAATAGTAGAATCTTTGTTATAAGTCAATATCTCCTCGTAAGATACTAACAACTATTCGTGTTCGTCAAAATTAAGGTAGATTACCTTATTTGCCAACAACAATGGCTCAATTGCTTGGACAAAGTTTGCATCTACACTCCCAAGCCCCACAGAAGTAGAATACATAGGTCTGTGACTGCAAATTCCAGAGCATTTTTCTTGATCATATATAACATAGTAATTTTTCATAATACAGTGGATTATGTTTGTTTAATGTTCAATGAATTTACCCCATGAAGATTAACCATGGCGTTCTTGATCTGTCAACTGCAGCCATGTCCTTGTTCATCCAGTTATACTGTTTAAACAGAGAAAAAAAAGTGAAGAATATGAAGAGAATTTCACATTATGCATAGTTCTTGGGTTAATCAATGTAGGATACATAGATGATTAGATATGGATAATGGATCCTTAGCTATACCTGTTCTGAACTCGAGGACCAATCATGCTCCGTTGAAATAACTGTAAAGTGAACACTTCCTTGTTCGATAGAGTACCAAGGTTTATCCTTTCCGGGTGTTGGCATGGGGAAATAAGTCTCGTAAGGAACCCCACATTCTCCACCCGAGTCGGGTGTTTCATACACTGACCCTGACTCTCCGTAATCCCTTCAAATCCGTTTGCATTATATGTATTACAAGAAATTTACAATTGAAATGCGCAAGTAACAAGATCATAACAAGCTAATGATACAATGCCCGTTTTTGGACACGACTTTGTGAGTGTGTGTATGTGTGTTTCGTGATTTTGATATAGTCATATAGATGCGCAATCTTTGGAACGGTATAGGGCTATACCTCTCATGGTTACCGATTGCTGTCATGTAAGAAAGCCGAGAAGCTATGGGACTAATGAGATGAAGGAAGAAATCCCACTCGACCAAAAAACCCGTGGCGTAGCTTATGTCTCCAATGTGGAATATCGAGTCTATACTTCCCGAGGATATTTCAGCAGCCATTGCATTGACCACATTCAAGGATCCAGGCTACATTATGCAGATATATATATATATATAGTCGTTAACTCAAACAAATTACTTAAATGGATCATTATCTTTGCAGGATCGTTAAAGCACGGACCAATCGGATCGCTTTACCTGAATATAATGTTCGACAGAAGCATCACGAGGAGCTTTACCCATGTCGCCAAAGGTAAGAAACTTGACTTCATTTGATCCCCCGGCAGGCGGTGTTTTGAAGCTGATTCTATTACTCCAACTTGCTGAATTACTGCATAATAAACTCCATATTACATAATTGAACCAGAATATACTCAACTGAGTGAAAGCTTTGATGTTAACCCCCACCAGAGGAGCCATTGTTGTTAAAGCCTCATGAAAGATTCCATTTAGTATTGTTTTTTTTTTTTTTTAACGGAGTGGTCAAGTATTCAAACTTCATCAGAAGTACTCCACTACTCTCGGAAGATTGAGAGGTTGAGTATTCAAGTTTTAACAGAATTGAAGGGTTATTGTTGTTTGGACCTCACTATAGGTATCTTGATATTCCGCTACTTTTTATGGAGAAGAGTGAGTGTTCAAACCCAAAGGCTGCATATTACCATAATAGTAGCTATTCAAATACTCCTTTCATTACCAACAAAGAATCCACTATTCCATTTTGAGATTTTTATATAAAGAGTCTATTTTCAAAAATGAAAACATAAAAGTATCATTCTATTACTAATGAACTACTAAAATTATTATTTTTTCTTAAAAAGTTTGATTTTCAAACGAACTTTTTACCCAGAACAGAAGGAATATTAAATAATAGAGTAGGTCTACTGTAAAACGATGTTACGGATCTTAATCCATAATGCGGACCTATCCATGTTAAATAAGCCAAGATTCAGTAATCTCAATGTAACCCCTCCGACTTTTGAAAATTACAATGTCATCTCTCACGTATATAAAGAAAGAGTGTCACTTTTTAGTAGTAAAAGTATCACTTTTCAATATAAAATGTCACTTTTCAGAATAAAATGTTTTGCTTTGTGTTTTTAATAAAAATTATCACTGTTTTTCCTTTAAAATATGTTACTTTTTAGCTTTAAATGTATTACGTTTTAGCTTAAATGTGTAATTTTTTGTCTTAAATGTGTCACTTTTTCTTTCGAAAGTATTACTTTGCATTATAAATGAAAATTGTCATTTTTTGGTATAAAATGGTGAAAGTGTCACTTTATAGCATTGAAAATGTTATGTTTTAGTATTAAATGTGTCACTTTTGGCCCAAAAGTGTCAGTTTTTAGTATTAAAAGTGTCACTCTTTAGTATTAAGAGTGTTATTTTGCATTTTAATGAAAATTATCTTCTTTTTTTCACATAAAAAGAAATAAAGAATCACTTTTGACCTCAAAAGGTGTCACTTTTTAGCATTAAATGTGTCAATTTTACCTTCAAAATCCATTAGTGTCCGTCAAACATCCCAAGGTAAATTAGGCTAACGGAGCTAATAGAGGATAAAATTACAAGGCTTGGGAAAAATAAAAATTTCGACAGCAAACTTTAAAAATGAAGGGACACCGAAGCAAAATAAGAAAGATCTCATTAATGTGCTGGCACCCCTATTGTGCCGACACATGGCACGCTTCCTCTTGGGTGACCCACGTGCTGTGTTGTCTGATCCGGGTCGATCCACGGTTTTAGCCCCGTTTGACTGATTTTTAGCTCATTTTCTCTCACATTTTGACCCGAATTCCTACTGGATAACCAGGGTTTTTTGTTGATGGGTTATTCGCTCCATCAACCTTCTTTTTATCATTTTTTAGGCCTCCGTTTTACGAATTTACGAATTTAGGATCCGTAAGACCATTTTATATAAATTTTATCTAAATAATAAAGTTTGTTTACGATGAGATTTGGAGAATTTAAAGAGTGGGATTTATTTACCTTCCATATTGTAGGAGTATTTTGTTGAAGGTTCGAGTCCTGTCATCACTGCTGAATGAATGTAGCCTGGATCATGCCAACCGAAATCCTTGGCCGGACTTTGTATGCTGTCATCTTATGTTACCCACACAAAAAATAAATAAATATTGTCAAATACTAAAATTTGACAAACTGACCTGAAATATTAAATTATACTCCCTCTATTCCCGACAAGAGTTCACTATTTTATTTTTGAATTTTCACTTAAACAGATTACTTTAAAAAATTAAAGAATAAATGTGTCATTTTATTATTAATAAGCCGCTAAAAGAGTCATTTTTTTAAAAAAGTTTTACTTTCAAATAAGGACTATTTACCCAGAACGAAGGAAATAACTCTTTAGTTGAGAAAGAATATGAAACTAACGAAGGAGAGACCTAAATAATACTCCCTCCATCCGTTCCTAATTACTCCATCTGTTCACTTTTGAAGTATTATAAATTATGTGCGTTCTTATTTGAAAAACAATCAACTTGACTTAAAAAGTCAAAACAGGACAGTAACGACTCTAATTTAGGATTGGAGAGAGTAATTAATTGATAGATGTGGAGTATTAGAAGATGGAAAACTTACTACACATGTTGTCTTGGGTGAATGTAGTTGCTATTGATGCAATTGATTTCCCATTTCCATATTGAACTTGTTGGGGATTCTTGTCTCCACTCACCCATGTCAATCTCATCTGCAATTGTAATAACCATCAATCTCAATTACAAATCTACTAAAAAAAAATATATACTTCCATCCTTCCCTCAAAAGTTACCTCTACTTTTTTTCATTTTCGATGTTTTCACAAGGGTATTCTTGAAAATATCACTATGCACTTATTCGGTTTCTTTTAAAATTCACATGTATGTAACCATTATTGAAATAACTAGAAAAAGTAAAACTTAGTGGTAAGTCGTTTCACTCATACCTAATAGGTCTTATTTTTGAGTAACCAAGGGGGTAAGTGGGGAACCACTACTAATCTTCTCTTTAAAAAGCGTTAAAAAAATAAATAGAATGGAGAATATTTTTATAGAAAAAAAATAAATTATAAACATAGCAATTTTTCTGAATTGAAGAAAAATGATTAATATGTCATTTATTTAAGAAGGAAAAAGATAATAAATTATATATTTTTCTTTTGTATATCCAGTTAAATAAAACACCAGGTAAAATATTATTTTTGACTTGAAATTTATCATTAAAACTGTCATGGCCTGGTCTATTATCTCGGTTGATCAAAGAAAACAAGAAAGGTGGGGGCTGTATACACCCCCAACTTTTACTCTTCACACCTTATTTTTTATAATAACAGCACAAAATACAACACACTAATGTAGAAAATAGGGTGTAAAGAGTAGAAAGTGAGGTGTGTATAGCGTAGTTCAACAGGTAATTAAATTAAAATGAAGCGAAAATAGACGTTCGTACCGAAGTGGCGGTGGAATCAATGGTGGAGAGATGAGCATATAAGGGCTTGTTTGGATTTGTGAAACTGAGTGGCTTAGATCTTGTCAATATACAAGGCGTCACAAATCCGCCAGCAAAGAAGACGAATTCAATATCGGTTCGGATATTTATGACGTGAAAAGTCAACGTGGCACTGCATGTGGTCAACGCACACACACCCTTCACATATTTCTTACATTCCCTCTTCTTGCAACTCAAGTAGTCCCCATCGTTGCTCACATATTGTGCCTGCAAATTTATTCTCATTAAAAATTCTTAATTTCCAAGAATCATCACCAATGAACTATATATAGTGCATCTTAAATTAATAAGAAAAATTACGATAAAAATTTAGGTAAGACGGTTTTATAAGTATTTTATGTTAGATGGATCATGTAACTCATGTTAATCCGACTCTCTATGTGTTTGTGAGTTGAATTGTAAGAAATTAAAGTTTCGTTTATAAATTAAAATTCGTAAAACGGTCTATAAAAAATATTAAAGAATTATGTGCTCTCACTTTCTCAGACAGGTTAAAAACAGTCCATCAATGCTTTCCAGACGTAGAGTGAATTCCAAGGAATGAACGATACAACAGCTTTTGTGAGTTGGGCTTGGAGTAAACTTTTCAGTGAAATTACTCGATTACCAAATTTAAGGTAAAATCACGCGGGTCACTGTAATGATATGAACTAGGTTTGTCTATAGATCGGATATGTATTGGATATAGGTAAATTTGAATTCGATCCGAAATCCTATATCATCGATTCGATAATCCGACGGATCAAGTGTATGTTAATCCATATCCGAATCCGTTACCCGTTAACATATCTGATTAAATATTTGATCCGATCAAAAATATAAATATATGAATAAAAAACAATTAGAATATGAAAGTGAAAAAGATCAATAGACAACATGCATATATAATTGTGTATATTATATATATGTATAATAAGAAATATGTTATTTTTGGATCGGATCGGATCCTTAACGGATCGGATATAAGTAAATCCATATCCGATCCGTTAATAAATAAATTATCGGATTCAGATTCGGATTCGGGTTATTGGACCATTATATAAATCCATATTCGAAATTTTGGATCGGATTCGAACTAAAATCCGATTCATTGACATGCCTAATATGAACCCAAAAGTTGGTATGTGTAACTTGTACTTTGCCCCACTAAGAACCTATTACTTTAGGTTTGGTTTATCATAACTATCACAAATCAACCCAAAAATCCATAAATAATGTTGATAAAGCTTATTTGATATGATTTAAGAATGTATGTGCGGAAGTTAATAAAATATGATACTCATTTTGTGACCAAGTAGTGACTAATTAAAATTAGAGTTTATTTGGACGATTTTTTAACGTGTCAGTCATGACTTCATTTTGAAGATAAGATTTTGTCGGTTTTGTTGATATATTATCCGAAGTAAATTGATGAGGCCGATCTAACCAAATTTTGTCAGTTGTTGCTTATAGATATCAAAATCAAAATTTAATATATATTGGTTATTATTTATGTATATCAAATAATCATCTTCAAATATAGGGAGATATCAAATTTGGTACTTTTCCTAGTATCACACCTAATTTTGATACATTTTTACTTTAACCATTGGAGGACCTAATATCAAATTTTGGTTTTGACCCTACTATTGGACTTACCCTTATACAACATTAATGAGGTTGATATATATATATATATATATATATATATATATATATATATATATATATATATATATATATATATATATATATAAAGATTCTAATAAAAATATTAATTGTGTATTAATGACTGTGATCTACGTATCAACTAATAATTAATAAGCATCTAATATTTAATTTATCGATATCTTTGGTTAATTAGCCTCATCATTATTATTGACACGGAGTTGACCGAACATCATCCACAAGTTCAGGGTCTATAAAGAAAATATCCATTGGTCTAAAAACTCAGATCACTATGTTATTAGTTAATAGAAGAAAAAAAAACTTAGGTAAGACGGTCTTACCTAATTTATCGTTTGTTAGTGGATTGAGTCATAAGAGAATGAGACTCCGTCTTACAAATTAAGATCGTTTTAAACGAAACTTACCCTTAGTTAATATACGGTGGTTTAGAATTAGGCTTGGCAATTGAGTGAGTTGAGATGGATAACAGGTCATAATCGGATAATCCATTAGAACCCAAATATCAAGCGTGTCAAAATGAGTTAGGTTATAATGGGAAACGTTTAAACTGGGTCGACCAGTTTTAACACAACTTTTTCCCAAAAAAATCTATACATTTATATATGGAGTAAAAACTATTGGGTTAACATGGGTAATAGGGTCAACTCACTTTAACCCAACCTAACCCGTTAATATTTTTTGTCAAAATCACGGTTATTCTTTTCGACCCAAAAATATTAACGTATTGGGTCAGGTAGTTTTCAGATGGAATCAAGTGAGTTATGGATTTTCACCTTTCGTATTGTAATTGTCACACCTATCCAGAATCAATGCGGAGGAAATTTATTTTTGTAGTTGTAATACAGTTGGTAAGCACGAAAATAGTATATGTTCATATGGATATTGTGATTTACCTTAACAGGATAGTGGCAAAGTAGTGGTAGACTACTAAAATCTCCCGTCTGCTCATATTGGAAGGCATTTAATGGACAGCTTCCCACACTGCATTCATATCATATTCAAAGTCAAAAAATAAAAATAAAAGTCTAAAAAGCTATTATTATGTTTGAAAATTTGGTACAACACATTCATTTTTAAATTAATAATTCAGTTAGCAATTAGCAACAAACTGTTCCAAAAGTGGAAACTCTCCCGAGAGTCCCCACATCCCAACTCCATAAAAATATAAAGAAAAAATCACGATAACTCAGCGATTAGCAACAAACTGAATATATCAGATCATACATCGTTTTACTAGTGATTGATGTAATCGGTCATCGAATGTTGCAGTTGATGTATCATTTTCTAATAAACAAAATTAAGAGCTCGTTTGTTGCAGCGTCTCACGAAACGACCTAATTTGATGTATCGGCCTTCCGTTCGTAGCATGGAAGGTTTTGGAAAAAGCTCCAAAATTGAGCGTTTACAAAACGTTCCGATTTGGAGTCATTGCACATTTTAAATGAAAAGATGCAACAAAAGGAAAAAAAAACTATTTTTTGTGTTTTAAAAAAGTTGTTACATACTGCAGTAAAGGAGCCCAAAGTGTATCGAAAATGTTTTAAGAATAATTGAGTCTTCTTACTCAGCATGGGAGGGGGAGATCATCGCAACCCAGTCACTCTTTGCAGGAAGTATAACACCGGAAACGGTGACGGTGACGAATTGATCGTCGGAAAGGGTAGTAGATTCCGAGCTCGAGCTGACATTGATTTGAAGATACGGGTTTGGGTCGGGACAGTCGCCAAGAAGTCTTCGGTTTAGTATCCGAAAGTCGGATATCGCAGTGTAGTTACGAAACTCATCCGTGGAATTCACAAGAATCGAATCCAACGAAGAAGAAGAAGAAGAAGATGATGATGATGATGATGAAAAACCCACCAAGAAAATTATAAGGAAAGCCTTGAAGAGCAAACTAGAAGAAATGAATGGCTCCATTAGAGGCATGTTTCTGAAAACTGGAATATCACATGTATGTGTGTGCGTGTGTGTGCGCTTTATATAAAGCAGGATGGACCATTTTTAGGAAGAAATGTCGGGCGGCAGAACCGAGTGTGAACATGGGTTGGATCCGAAATCGTAGGAGAGGCGAATATAACGTTGGACGATCGTTGTTTCTTAGACGTACCTTGTTGGTTAGGCTGGCTGATATTGATTGGGTAAAGAGTAGGTCTCCATCAGTGACAGTAAGGCGTTAATTTGAGTCAAGACACAATTGGCTAATGTGAATACGGCATGAAATTAGGATTTGGGTCGGGGCTTATAGAGCTCTTGCCGTTATAAGACCGACTATGTCATGTTTCCAATCGTCTATCTTCTGTCACATTCATTCCAATTGAATCGTAGATTTTCCTTGTTATTTTAGTCAGTCTTCTTTTTATAAGGAAACGTGTAGGTATGAGATTCAATGGGACAGGAGATGTGACAAAGAGTGAGATAGATGATTTGAAGCCTCCTACTTGTTTGTTAACTGTCGATTAGTTTCTCCTTTTTACTTTGCCTTTAATTTGGATGTATATAATGTCCACGACATATACTCTTTCCTGTTCTCATTTGCTAATCATTAATGATACCGACCTTTTTAATTGCACCTTTTATTTTCCATAAAAATTGTTTTATTTGATATAAAATATATAGATTAACAAAAGAGGTAAAAATTTAGGTAGAATGGTCTTACGAATATTTTTTGTATGATAAATTCTCTTTACTCGACTCATCATGTATTGATGAATTAAGCTGTGAAATAGTGAGATTTCGTCTTACTAATTAAGATCCGTAAGACGGTCTTACAGAAGAGCTACTATCACGCGAGTATGTCTTTTGTAAGATTATTTTACGGATCTTAATTCGTAAAATAGAGTTCCACTCTTTCACATATAAACCTATCAACATATAATAAATCGAATAAAGAAAAATCATCTTATAAAAAAAATATAAAACCGTCTTACTTAATTTTTTGCTATATCACAATGATAATGAATCCAAGAAGGGTGGCGGTTAAGTAAGGATTTAATAAAGAGTAATGCTAGAGCCACTCAATGAGAACTTAAATTTGTGCACCAAATAATGTGGTTTTCAATGTGTCATCTTATTTTGTATTTTATGGACTCCACTATAAGTTAAAAAGTTATGTTAACAATATAACACATAAGATACAATATCATTTAATACTCAAAATTAAGTGTTATTAAAATGACCCTAGCATTACCTTTAATAAATGGGTGAGTCATACGACATACCACCATAAGGAAGCATGAGCTGCCATGCTGGAAAAACATAACCCATCACTCAAACAGCCCCTCTCTCACACGGCTTCCAAAGGGGTTATTCTACCCAAATTGTTTTTTTGTTTTGTACGGCTAGGAGGATTAAGATGAGATAAAATCTACACAAGGGACCCACTCAAATTACTAATTTTCACCTATCCGTACACTAATATAACAAATAAGATATTGTAATAATAAAAAATAAGCATGAATTTTTTTTTTTTTTGCAATGAAGGAAAGTCAATAAAAAATAATTTGATCAAACAAAGTAAATATTAATATATTTGTTATCTAAAATAACATAGAAAAACCAATAAATATTTTTTGGTTAAATATACTCAAAGTGCTATCCAATTGATTTAATTATAAAAATATAAATAGATAAAATATTAAGATTTTACACCTACTCAACAAAAGATTGATTTCACCGTAAATATGAGGTTAATGTGTTTTTTAATGACACATGAGTGATTTCCTTCTATTAAAGTAAATATCAAATAAAAGGTAAAATAATCTTTAGAAAAATAAAAATTAGAAACTGAACAGTTTTTGGGACAAAAATGACTCCTTTATAGGAATGGAGTATATTTTACTATTGATTTGGTAATCTTCAAACCCCATGGATGTAGAATACATAGGGCTTTGACTGAAAATTTATACCAATTACTCCCTCATTCCCTTATTAATGGTCTTGGTTGATTCGGCAGTTTAAGAAAAAAAAACAATTGACTTGATTATTTATATTGGTTTAATGTGTAGTTTCTTTTAAAGCCTATGTGTATGTGACTCATAATTAAAATAGAGTGAAAAAGTAAAGGTAAAATGATAAAAATGATCTTCTAAAAAGATAAGTTTCAAACTTGACAATTATTTTGGGACAGACGAAAAAGGAAAAGAGGACGATAATTTAGGGACAGAGGGAGTATTTTTTTTAAATAATGTACTGGGTCAGAGAACAATTATTTGAAAACGGGGAAAGTAACATGTAATATTTGATAAGGATCCTAAAGATCCACCTTAATTTTCTTGGTGGTGGATCAATGTGGCTCTGATACCATATAAGAGAATAAAATTGAATGAAAAGACTTCTTCATATTATTGATCATATACAGGGAGTATATATACATAGACCAAACTTGATGAGCAAATCTAAAAGATTACAACAAATCAATAAAAATTACTAGGGAATTAATACAAATCTAATGAGAAAATTAAGGTGGATATTTAGGATCCATATCAATATTAATTAAAAAAAAAAGTGTCAACCTATGGAAATTCTTGACGGACAATTTGAGATATCTTAATCACATTAATTACAGAATTAGATAAGTTTGAACATTGTTAATTAATTAATTAAAAAGTGGCATCAAATTTTGAGATACTTGGATTGTAAGTGTAGTATTACTCTTTGTATTTAGATACTCTAATCATTATATGTTCTTAATTACTTCATCTGTTCTGATTAAATAGTTAATTATTTTATTTTGAAATATTTCACTTAAATAGTCTAATTTCATAAGCTATAAAAGTGTCATTTTATTACTAACTAGATTTTGTGTTTGTGCCTATGGCACAGCCTTAGTATGAGATGATGTCAGTATTCAAATAAATCAATATATGTTTGAATTTTGTAAAGGTCGAATCAATGTACACTGTAAAAAAACGCATTTTAATGGTTGCAAAATTTGTGGATCATCATGTATAAAAAAAAGAGTCAAAATTTTCTGGTTATAGTGACATACATGTACTCCAGCTCAAAGTCTTTCCGAATATGTTTAACAAAGAAAACTCAAACTACAAAATAACCAATTTAAAATTAACACATTTAGGTAATCAATTAAAAATTTAAAATAATATGATCATCAAACTGTGAAAGGGGGTAACTAGTCGCTTGGAATGTAAAAGATTTAATTTTGACCAGTAATTATCTTTGATAAAAATAAATCCGGATCAATAATTAACTTTTACCAATGCAAACATGAGATAACTGTTTTATAATATAGATTTTTAGATGATTCTTAACAAAACTTACTCAACTTTACCAATCAAAACAGAATATACCGGCAAAAACATTTGTATGAATTTTACTTTATTAATATTTACTTGAGTTCGAAAATATATCGGTTGTGCATCGAGTTCCTATCCGACTCGAGAATTAGTACAAAGGCCGAGCTTGAAAGACCAAAATAAAATAAAATATACAGACTAAGTATTAATAACATTATTGTTTCGTGTTCATTAAATTTGCAATAATCCAACGAAATTTTAACTCTGAGTTTTAAAAGGAAGTGGTAACCCTTAATAATCATCATCGAAGCTCCATCGCAACACAGCTGCCGCCATGTCCAACCATCGGTGACTCCATTAACCCTCCCTTTTCCGGGTTTTGTTTTCGATTTTTCATAATCTAGTGCAAACCCATTATCTTTTAAACCATTAAAATGTCTTTCTGCAAGAGAGAAAGCAGTAGCATTATATGAAGAAATAAAAATTGCATACACCAAGATAATCTATAAAACAGAAAATTAAACTAATAAAAAGGAAACCAACATTTTCTCTCACCAAGATATGGACGGTCGAAGACGTTGGTTTTAAATAGGAACTCTTTGCTCAAAACGGAAGAAGTAGCTATTACAATATCTAATACTCCATCTATGTGAAGAAAATAGTACCCTTTTGACTTTATCGTTCTGATCGATTAAACTTTGACCAAAATTTATAAATATTCATTTGTTCTTACGAAACTCCAAATTTTGTTATTGGTAATACTAGTGATGTATTCGTGCATTGCACGGTTTGTACACGGATGTAAAATCTTATAAATAATTTAAGTTGAATAATATAAAATACAAAATTTTAATACAAACAAAATTTAAAAATTAATATAAACAATAAAATTAAAGATCGAAAATCACATAAATTTGAAAAAAAAAATATTTTACATTTTGGAATACTTCTTTATACACAACATTCGTCGTTGAACATGTACAACTATTACAACTACCACTATGAGTATCACTTATCAAAATTCGAAGGCCCCTATGATTAGTAACTCTAGACAAAGCAACATACAACTGGCCATGACTAAAAATAGTTTTTTTTCAAAAGAAGTCCTACGTCAGACAATGACTGACCCTAACTTTTATTTATAGACATTGCGTAAGACATCATCAACGTAAACTATCTTCTTTGGAATTTGAAGGGAATTCTATGATCAGATGGTGCCAGTGACATTCTTGGAATCAAACAACACCACCAAAATGTCCTTTTGAAAGAACTTGACCTTCTAAAACATAATTACCCAGTCTTGTAATAATAACCTCGTGCAATTACATAGCCAAAGGGAATGGTTAATGTTACGAAGCAACATTACTGGAGTTCCAACCTTCAAATTCAACTTGTGATTTGAGATTCCAGAACTTGAAATTTCGTTTAAAAATTCAGGAATATGTATATCATTCAATAGATCAATGTTTCTATCAGAATGACACGAAAAATCTGAGCTCAAATATAGTCTTCCTTCAGTAGTGTTCTTCGATATCATGTAATCATTTATTGAATTAACCACATCAAGAGTCGAAGCCAGAATAGCTCTCTCTTCCAAAAATGATGAGTCGTCAGAGCTGCTTCCAAATAAAGGATATTTACTTTGTACAATTGCAGCAATTGGATCATCGAATTCAGGAATATCAACAGAAGCACCATCGTCATTTGGTTCACCAATTTTTCCATCACCAATCTTCGCAATCCAATCATCAAAGAGTTTCAATTCTTCAGAACTCTCGTTGGACCCCATACTTTGTAATATCATATTAGTTGTCAACCTTAATACAGTACAATCCCTCCACAAATACGATGAATTAATAGTGGCATGAACTATGTCTTGTCTACTTCCTTTTGGAATCACAAGCAATATCTACCGAAAATCTTCACCAAACACAATTGTCTTGCCACCAAATGGAATATTACCTCTCGATGGATGTATAACTTTCATGATATCTCTCATACTGCGATCCAATGCTTCAAAACAATGCTCATGCATCATCGGAGCCTCGTCTCATACAATAAGTTTGGCCTTCAATATAAGTTCGACGAGAGGACTACCTTGCTTTATGTTGCATGTTGAATCTTCATTCAAATTAAAAGGAATTGAAAATTGTGAATGGGCAGTTCTACCACCGGGCAACAAAAGAGAAACTATACCACTCGATATCACATTTAATACAATCTCTCTTTTTGCTCTTAACCCAGCAGATAGAGTTTTCCAGATGAATATTTTCCAGTACCTCCATAATCATAAACAAAGAAAATCCTACAATATATGAATTAACTGATTCGATAATAGCTTCATAAACATGGAGTTGCTCATCATTCAAATTTGACACAAAATTTGTGTGTTCTTTTGCCAAGCTTATTCTATCGTAACACATTTCCTCGTTTAACAATCTATCACGCGAGAAATTAAAAAACTAATCATGTGGGAATGACATTGTTTGAAACTCGTGGAGACTCCTTCCAATACCCCTTAAAATCTTCTCAACTTCCACAAGTGCATAGTTTTTTATTTGATCCTCATTTAACTGCAATCATACAACATATAAAGAATAAAAATATATAAATATAAATAACATAAATATATAAATAAGAATAAAAATAGAGATACGTAACAAATCAATATTTGTAAAAGTAGTACTTGTTATATACCTTGATGCTAAAATTACATTGTACAAAATGTCATCTGATAGATACGACCAACACGTATCCCAAACTACTGCAGGTCGACTCATGGATCCAGATGATAAAAGGGTGGAAAAAGAGTTCTTAAGGATTGAGCAGATGCCCATTGGCCAGCCTCAATGATCCCATCGATATACTCTTTATCATCATTTAACAATCCTAGTGCATAGCAAGCATCTCGAAAAGAACGATACTGCACCCTATTGATTAAACGCAAATCATCATAGGAAGTGGCTCCACGTACTACATTCATAAGGCATCTCAAATAGTACAAATCGCCAAATCCAGGAGGAACAAAGAAAATCCGTCCAATTGCATGACCAATTTTTCTTACAGTCCATTTATGTGATTTTGAATTCCAAACAATTTTTTTGGGAAATTCTACATACGTTAATTCCATTGTTTCCTCATATTTCTTATTAGCTTCCATCTA
>CM028383.1:105690076-105692576 GCA_013146195.2 Codonopsis lanceolata | reverse complement strand
CTCAAGCCCTAGTTTCTCTCTCTACAAGCATCTTAATGATAGATTGTTAGAGACTTGTTTCTTGTGATTTATTGTTGTTATACATGTCAAAATGATATGTTTCCATGGATATCAATAGATTTTGGTTAGGGTTTGAAACCAAATGGGTTCATTGAGTATATTGGAATTGTTATGATTTAAGATTTAATTTTGTTGGGTTAGAAACCCGGATAAATTGTAAATCCCGAAATTATGCCTCGAACTAGAAATTTGGAACTTTGTAGTTTGACCCAAATGAAGTCAATTTATTTATAAAATTTGTTATTCGAACCTTAGGATAAATTCCTATATCTTCCTGTGTTCATGGAATCTCAATTATGAAATTTTGAGAATTGCTCGGGTGATATCAAATTTGGTAATAAGATTGATTCTTGGCTTAGGACTCTAATTGAGTCTCTTGAATGATGTTAAGTGCGAGATTATCGCTAATTCTTGGGTGGTTTATGTGTGAGTCGAGAATGTGTAACTCGATTGAAAGACGTTTCGAATGGGTTCAATTATGAACTAGAACCAATAATACTAGTGGACTTTTAATGAAGTCCCAAGATGCGTAGGAATGTAATATGTGACTTTTCTTGGGAACCTTGTTCACATCCTTGGAAAATCCGGGATTGCTTCGTGACAATTCTTCCTTAGGAAGGATATTTGAACCGTGTATGTCTGAGTACCCTCTATGATGAGTATCTTGAGTTGTCGTAAAGATGACCGAATATATCCAAGTCATGTGTGTGGTGATGGACTTATGAAATACCATAACATGGTTAATTGATGAATCTTGAGTAGTCTTCAGCCTTCTGTTCTTCAAGAAATGCATGCTTGATCTTTAGTTCTTAAGGGAACCTCGAGGGATTTTATAATGTTATATATCTTATGATTCTATGAAGAACTGAGCTTGATAAGATTGGTTTGTGAATGATGCATGAACTTCTATGTCTACTTGAGATTATGACCTTTAAGCATATCAGGTGTCTTATCTTCATAATTATCTTCCTATTGAGTATCAACGTGCTTTGATTTATGATTCTAGAACAAATGGAATTTCGAACTTGAATTTGATCTAAGCTTAGTTGGACAATAATCAACTTAGGTTTCCGCCTTTTATACTTGACTTAGTAAATTTGAACTAAGGTTCCTAAATGGAACGAGAACTTAACCCTGCCTTAAACAGAACCTAGAAAGGAGTCTTGGAACACATATAGTGTTCAAACTCTATTTGACTGGAATTATAGAAATGACTCGGCCAGATCGGAAGTGATGCTAGTGAGTCATTTAACAATACCGACTCACGATAAACCCCTACAACGCTTGAAACTGCTTAACTAGAATACTAGTTTCGAGATTCTTAATTTAATTCATGCTCATGCTTGATTACTAGCTATAAAAGAATAACATGCCCACCTGACTTGAATGAGACCGCTACTACTATTGCGTGCTCGCCCTTGCTTGATTTCTTAAATAAGTAAATATTACTTGTTTTCCCCAATAAGTCCAAATTGGCATACTGCCTTGTCTGTCTGCCTTGTCTTGTCCCCCTGCCTTGTCTTGTCTTGTCTTGTCTTGTCTTGTCTTCCCCCTGGTTGACAATTGTCTACCGCTACGAATCATGAGATTCGTGATAGTGATGGGTTGCCGAACGAAAGCGTGCAACGCCCCTCCATTCTTGATCACTTTGGAGAAGAGTACCTTGTGTAACCATTAGAGGCGCTTGGAATAATACTATCCGGGTCGATGTACCATCTCGTACATACACGACGTTCTGTTAACACGCTTTATCTTGCGGGAGCTACATTGCGGCACGCAGTTTATATCATATCCTCTTATATGTGGATTTCTTCTAGCATTTGTGAAAACAAAGTGCTATCATGAATATGTAAACTAAATGCCGTATATACTTGTTCTTGATCGCTTGACTTTCGTGATAGGCTCGTGAATTGTATGATACGTATATATGTAGATATACATACTCCTACTTGATTTCCCACGATTGCTGCAGCATATGTATATATATGTAGATATACATACCCTACTTGATTAACCATGATTGCTCGCATATGTATATATATGTAGATATACATACTCCTACTTGATTTGCCCACGATTGTCTTCGTATGTATATATAATTGTAGATATGCATATCCTTACATGATAAACTTCCATGAATGAATTGTTTGGTACATAAACGAATTTACATACCACACTTGATAATCTATGAGACTTGGGATGTTCTACAATAAGATATACATCCATAATCATGATTATTCTTGTGCCTTGCTTCACGACTTGTTTGATTGTGAGCGAGGGATTCACACCCGATTCATCTTGGTAGTGCAGTAAGGACCGGTTTTCATTCGATGTAACCCGACTTCTTGGGTCTTCGTGGTAAACGATATCTTTTCCTCTTATGGCAATATTCAAATTATGTCATATTGTTTAGTAGTAGCGTCTTGGGTCATTATGACTC
>CM028383.1:105598472-105689976 GCA_013146195.2 Codonopsis lanceolata | reverse complement strand
TCTTCGAACTTGGTTGAGCATATATGGCGCCGTTATGTGACAACTAGAGATATAATTTAATTATTGACGCCATGTAATTTTAATTATTGAAATGTTTTGACGTAATTTTTAAGTGTTTATGTTTTATGTAATTTTATCATTTTATGTATTTAACGTTTTTATGTAATTTTCTATTTATGTTATTGCACGAGTTATGTATAATATGTGTTTTATAGATAATTTATTAACTAAATTATAAAATTTAAAAATAATAATGTAATCATTATTTTTAAATTAATTTATGTCTTAATTTATAAATTAATTATTTATACGAAATATTTAAATATGAAATATATTAAATAACATGAAATAAATTTATTTGTCGGAAATATAAAAATAAGAATGAAGTGTAAAGTTAATGATAGGTAAGAGATGTGACTCGATTAAGAATATGTTAAGAATAGTATACAATGAGAGGATATATTTTTAAGTAGAGAAAAAGAGGAAAGTGTGTAGGTGACAGTGGGACCCAGTTAAGAAGTTGTGTAAGAATTATGTACATTGTGGATGCTCTTAAAAATCTATTTCAGAAAAAATATAATAGTACAAATCAATAAACATGTTTGAAAAGTCAATGGAGAGATTACATATTTAACAACATCGATTTGAAATCATATGTACATACCTATTAATGTTTCTTTTTCCTTTTTTCTAGATCGGTGGAGTCAAGTTATACTTATCTATCAATATTTTTTTCTTGTAGCTTTAAGTAGATAGAGTCAAGTCATGGTAAAAGGCTAATAGTACAATTCAAAATAAAATAATAGTCAACAAAGTTCAAATCATATCATGCTTCAATAGGGCTAGTTAGGACAGGTACAATGGTTATGAAAAATCAAACCCAAAATCAAACTCAACCCATTAAAAATCAATAAACTAATCCATTAGATACCCATTTGATTTAAAACAAAAAAACCCTCTCAATGGTGGCACAAAATCCAACACATTTACATACCCCGCTATCTTTATCTCCAACAACTTACAAATAAATTCAAATTTTGCCAAAAATTCATTTGGTATCCAAATGAGGCAAATCAAGTCTCTATTTATAGATAAAAATGTGTACTGTTTTTTAAAAAAAAAAACCTTTTTTGAATGCCCAAACTGTCCTTGAACAACAAATAATCAAAAAATCCCCTCAACCACCACTTTAATGACACGTGGAAAGCTGGTGCATGGGCTTGTCGGCTGATACTTTTTTTTTTTTTCAAATTTGGCCCATCAAAACGACGCCATTTTGATGGGCTGTGGCTCAAAACGCTACCGTCACATGAGGGACTGTTGTGACGATTTGCTAATGCCGTGGGTTTATCTGTTGATTCTTTTAGGGAAAAATCAACTGTTGATTTGGTTGTGATTTTTTTAAAATCACCGTTGGCATCAAAGAACCCATTTAGATTACAATAAAAATCTCTGTTGTACTCTCTCTTACTGTAATCTGATATGACTCCATCTTACCTACCCTTATTTGTATTTCTCTATCTTCTTCTTTTAGGGGTTTATTATTATCATAAATTGTTTCATACTTCTGATCGAATAGAAGTTGATAAATGGCTTTAATATATTTCATTAATTATCCGCAAGATTTTCTCAATATTTCAAGACCATACTTATAGACATTTGCTAAAGATTACGCTTGCCGTTATAGTAATTGTCAACATACATGAATGACATATAGTAATTTCAACATACATGAGAATGACATTTTTTTTTTGCCTGACATCAATATTTGGTGCAAAGCAAGTATGTCCTCTTATTCGAAAAATTCATATATTTGTTAAAAAATGGTCCAAACAAATTGTTGCTAGGTGCCCTTCCTAACATATAATATCTTGGTAAAAATAACAATTAGGGAAATAGGTCTTTCAAGCCACCCTAAATTTTTAATATATTCATATAGGCCTCCAAACTCGTAAATTATTCGATTAGATCACCGAACTATAATTCCATCAAAAAATTGTTCTCTTGGGTTGGGTTGGGTACAGACTTTTGGGTTTATCGCACGAAGACGATCGTGTCTTGTTGGACAAGGCGATCGTGTTAGACAAGGCGGTCGCGTTCTAGGACAAGGCAACCGTATTACTTTGGTAGGATGCTTCTATCGTCAAAGCGGTCGTGTTCAGGGAGAGAAGGCAACCACGTTGTGACAAGGCAGTCGCGTTACATGGAGTCATGAGGTTGTGCCTCTAAACAAACTAATAAACGGACGTGCACGTGCTAAGCACAATGGTGCCTAACGAACAATCGAGCTACAACAAGCTCTAAAAGGAAAGTAAAGCCGTAACGGCGTTACAGAACAACAAAAACAATTTGCGAAAGCGAACAATAAGATGGAGCCCCGAGTTATTGAGCTCAGATCCACAAGAAACAATCCGAGAGACTCTATCTCTCAACAAAATTCTACAGAGCGTCCCACAACAATGCGCACAGATAACAAACCATCGGTAACAAAGGTCGAAAAGAACACAAGTCATCAGTGAAACTACATGCTAGAACCCAGCCAAGCAATAGCCAACTCAACTACTAAACATGTCGGATGTTAGGCCTCTTATGTCATACTTAGTATAAAGGCTAGAAGGGGTGAATAGACTATGGTGCCTTCATTAAAGTTTCGACATTCTGTTGATAAATAAAATCAAATTGTGGATAAAGTTTCTCAGGTAAATATGATTTTATTATCATAACAACTTGTTAAGATAAATTGATATGCTACTGCAAAACTGCTGAGGAAGATATCAAAGTTTGCTGGAAATAATTGTTATATAATTTGTTGGAAAAAGTATAGGCAACAGAAATGTATAAGCAAATATATAACATTGAAGATAAAAGTTATTATTAGTAGATTTATAAAATCATAAAACTGATAACTTTTAGTTCATAAGATGCAAACTTATAGTTCCATGATCAGGGAGCAAGATAAAACAAGAGCAAGTAAGAGAAGTAAAGGCTGAATATTGAAAACTTATTTTGTATATAAAATTTAGTAAAGGTTCATCAGATGATGAACATGTTTAGTACATTAACCTAGACTCTCTAACCTAAGCTTCCACCTTTTGATGATCATGACGGAGAAGCAGGGATCGACGTATACCAATTCCATCTCTTGGGCAACTCAATGTCTCCTAGGAAGAAAGAGATGGTAGTGCCGATGACTTAATAAAATGAGAAGAAAATATTATAGGTTGTTCTATTAGCTTGTAATCGAACAACTATGTGCTAAGCACTCGACCTCATGTGACGACTCAAGTGTTCAATAGATTCTGAATGAAGGTCCAAACAGTTGTCTTCTTCTTACACATCTGTGATCATAACTATTTGCATGGTTGTTTAAAGACTTGTGTTTGTCCACAATTGTGTTGTTGGAGCTCAGCGAGTGAGTATGCACTTGTACTCTTTGAACACACCTTATCGAAGAAGTAATGAGAGGTTTCTTTTATGGACTAATGAATAAATAGATCTGTTAAGATTTTGGATAATCTTTTAACTGTTGGGGAGTCTGATGCATTCGGATGCATTGTTTGTAATGTTGGTTAAAAGATTATTTGAAGATCTTTTCTCTTGAGTGTATCCAAAGTTTAGGCTGTTTGATATGATGTGATGTACATGCCTGAATATGTGAGAAGTGCTTCGTGAAAGATCATGTTGAGATATGTCTTGAAGACAATGTTCTTTCACATAAGAGAAAATGTATTATGGATAATAATGAAAACGCATACACTGATGAGAATCTTCTGAGCTGACATGAAGATCTGTTGGTTCCTCTATGTTCAGTATATCTTTGAAGCAGTAGACTTGAAGCACAATAGATATAGGAGATATCTACTTCAATTGAAATTGCTGGAGTTGAGTTATGTTGAACAAGGCATTGGTCACACTAATTTGTTATTGAGTATTGGTGTCAACACATGGTAGGACAAAAACTGGTATATGTAGAAGAACAAGGACTCAATATATGACATATAGCAAGTTCAGGGAGTTTCCACACTAACCGTACACAGCCCGTTTAGCCACTCTTAAAGCAAGTTGTTATAATGGAATCAAACAAATCAAAGTGTTTGGAATATGCAAGTAGTTTAACAAATATGATGCAGATGCATGTTCCTAACACCGGAGAATAACCAACTTACACCACGAGCTAAAGCATGCTTAAGACAGAAACTAAAATAAAACTGCTAATATAAATACAACGGCACAACAATACTTGTCGTCTCCAATATAATACAACTATGACAATACCCAAAACAATTCCACCCGACCGTAAAGTTTACATAACTTTACATATCGCTGGAATAAAAGTAATACATATGAGAATAACACTCCAAGAGCTACTACTCAGGAAAACTAGCTGCTACAATTGTGATGTCGTTGCCTCAATGCAAACTAACGATCAGCTGCACACAAAGGAAAACAAAAGGGATGGGATGAGTCATAATGATCTGGTAAGTTACTAAATGCAGCAATATGGCATGACAAAATGCTCAATCATATATCATCATGGTATCAATATAAGTATACCAAAACATGAACATGTACCGCATAATCATAGACACATAATAACATCCACATAATCCACATAGCATGGTGATGTTCACATAAGTGCTCGTAATAAACCACATAGTTAAGGATATGTTTCTCCAATCCGTTACTATCGCATTGCTTTTGCAATACACGTGCAAAATGAACTATGCCCTCAATACCCAAATCGTGGTATTTACGTCCCCGAGTTACACTCGAGTTCCATAGCTTACCAAAGTCATGCGTATTACTACAACAGTGGGGCTACATCCCCATTATGGCCAACAGTGGAAGGGTGTGTGTAACAATCTAGTACGACGACCCATAGGGATCACAAATCTAACGATTCGTAAAGGTGATGCGTCGTCCCACCATCAAATAACCAAATCATACCAGCAAGACTTTCAATACAATTCACAAATAGATATTTACTCGTAACATACCAAAACCGACAAGGTTCCAAAAGGGGGAACCTTATCCAATCAAGTTGATTAATGATTCGACCTTTCTACCTTAACACATTACCCAACACATATTAGAAGGTAATCAATTAACATCTCAAAACTACATATTTAGTCTTGAATCATATAAACATACGTGCACATATTTTCAAGTATTCCCAAATACAACTCGACCACATAATTAGTCCAAGTATCAAAATATTGGGGTACACAATCATAGTTGAAGTCTCTATTGTTTAGGTGTCACATTTGGCACATAACAAAATCATTCAGGTCTTCACAAACAAGACCAAACGCATCTCTAACGTTGTAGGATTTGAACACAACATTCATTTGTGCATTATCAATCCTAATTCGACTCTGTTGAGTCTTAACTCTATACTTCATACTTTAGGTCATTATTAACATAAACGCAAGTCTTTAAAATCACAACTCAATCGATGTTCGTATACCAACCAATACAACCTAAGCGTCTCAAGCATATCATCGATAATATTGTGATAATAACCTAAGACTATCTAAATACTCTCTAATCATCGAGTGTCCAAGAGTACACTCATATCAATCGTACATGGATCGGTTATCTATTCATATTACCCAATTCATCATAAATCACATAAGAATCACATCTTAGATTCTTTAACGATTCGGTACACTATTGTGCACGAAGGATGAGTCTAGTGAGTCGGCATTCTCATCCTAAATCACCTGAACTCCAAAGAGTTTGATATTCAATGGTTAGGTCTTATTAACAAAATCTTGGGACTTCAATTGAAGACTTAAAACGTCAAGTGTTACATAAACACATAATTTCCTCGAATGTCAAATACTCGGTATCTAGTAATTGAGACCCAACGATCTCCAAAAGTCGTATGATTTCATCCTAAGGTTCACATTAACTCATTAAATCCTTAATTGACTATGTTGAGTCAAAATGCTAAGTTTCAAAATCTAGGTCACACGTCTAATTCGAGATTTATTAATCATACGGGTTGCTAAACTCATTAACAAGTATTTCAAAGCTTAAACACTCAAATAAGCACAATCAAACCCATTTACTTTCAAGCCCATACTTTCACAACACATAAACACCATAAACTCATCACTATAGATATTTCATCAAAGCTTTAAAATCCAGTCTCTAGCACCCTAGCATAAAAACAAGCTAGAGAGAGAAAGAAATGGTGGATATCAATTTACCAATCTCGGACAACAAACCTATTTGAAACGAAAATCACAATGGTTGAAAGTTTTCTACTCGTCAAGGGTTTCGTGATGGTGGTCTTGGATCGAAAAACGGACGATTGGATCGTAAGGGGTGAGATTATACATAGTAATCTCACCATGAATACACATACTAACACTCTCTATTGTGTTTGAACTCTTAAGGCTTCAAAATGGCTGAACAAGGGCTAGAAGGGTTGTCAAAAGGGATAGTTTTTAGCTGGTTAAGTGTGGTCAAAATGATTTAGACTTAAGCCAATGAGTTGTCAATTTTGTGTGGTTCCAATTCTAATTAGGTTAGTGATAATGCACCCCTTAAACAACCTTAAAAACTCATCTAGATTAATTACTCAACATATTAGGACAAACAGTCGGCACGCACGCGTCAAGGAGTAGAGCGACCCCGTCGCTAGGGTTTCATTCTATTTTTGACGCGAGGCTGTGACGTGATGGTGACACGAGCCCTTCATCCAGCACTCTAAGAAGGTCCAAAATGCAATCCTTTAATGCCCCGAACCAACCTCTAACATCCTTGGGTGTTTCCTTACTCGAAACGAGTCCGAAACGCGCTTGAAACGACACCCGAATCAACTCAAACGAAGGATGAAAACGAAGCATGACAAAGCAATGATCAAAGTAATGAACAAACGAGTGTGCACATATGTTTTAAAATATGTTGAAAGCCTAATGAATGGACTTGAACACATGTACAAAGTTAAAGCATAACTAAGTGGATCGAAACTACGAAAGACGAAACGTTTACGAAATTTGGATTTGTGAATCGGAATGAAGGCAAAGGTTACACCTCAAATGTTTTGAACACAAGTAAACTTTATAAACATGATTAACATGAACTCAAATGCATCCAAGCAAGCATATGTCAAGCATACAAATACCTAGGGTCTTACAAAGGTCGCGAGCAAGAGCTAAGCAAGTAAACCATCGATCGAGTAGAGTTTCCAACATCGTCGAGTCACACAATGTAACTCTAGCACACTCATGAGCATAGCTCAAACAACTCTAGGGTATTGGCTATAGTTTAACCTACCCAAACACATGAAATCTCACACAATAAGTCTATCATGCAAGCATGTCAATCATACAAAATTTCAGGGTATTACACTTTTGGGTTTATCACACAAAGGCAGTCGCATTACATAGAGTAAAGCGACCGTGTTCGTGTGACAGAACTGTTTTTCAGTTTCATTGTTCAAATCAATTAAGAGTATAATATTGTATATCTATATATAGTTGTAACCCTAAAACGTGTACATGGTTGACATAATAATTTTTTAAGAGTCTATTGGTCTCAATCTCTCTCTCTCTCTTTCTCCTCTTTGATTGATCTTGCATTACTCTGTTAATTATTTGCAATTGCTTCTGCGCTGTGCACAAAAATGTCATTTTACTTAACCTTCCCATAAATCAGGAAAGGTACCAACCACTTTTAGAGACAAAGTGATTTGTACTAGTTATTTTTAACATGGTTAAAAAATAAAATATGAACCTGGTGTAAACCCTGGTCATGGTAGATCATTATACTCTACCCATGTTGATTAGCATGGTTTATATCTCAGACTCAATCTCAGCCATTAAATAAAATGGGTCCAAACTATTGGTTTTATAAACTGACTAGGTGTGGGACCCCATAAATTAATTTAGAGTAGGTCTCACGGAAGACTGTCTTACGGATCTATTAAATTCTCTTACAGCTTGACCCATCAACACATAGAGCTCGTTTATCGCGGCTGATGATTGATAGCTTATGGCCGATGTCTGAATATTGTTTGTTTTGGCCATTTAGAAACTACTTACAAAATGTCATAAGTTATTTGTGATTGTTTGTTAAAAAAACTGAAAATGGATGATACTGAAAAATAGTACCAACTTACCCTAAATATTTTAGTTGACTTGCATGCATGTTAAATTAATGTCAAAAAACTGTGTATGAATTTAATCATATTTTATTTTATGAAGTGTTAAAATGAAAGATAAAACAATGTCATATTGATAGTAAATACTGGAGTATTATTTTATATTTTGTGAGAATTGTAAATACAAAATAAGCAGGAATTAAATATATAAAAATTAAAAAAAAAGAAAAAAAAAGATGAACAACTTGTGGCGAATCTTGGAAAATTCTAAATTGGATTCACTAAAGTCAACTCACGTCCAAAGGTGGGTCACCATGTAAAATGACGTCGTTTTACAAGGTGAAAATAAATAAATAAATTTTGAAATTGGATTCACTTGCATCCTATTAGGCATACATGCATCCACTCTTGTGAACAACTAGAGGTGTGCAAGCAATGTGTTGTGTCATTGTCATTTGTTACTTCCCCTTCCTCTCTGGAAAGGAAAAAGTTCATTAATGAATAGTGAAATACGTATTTCTCAAGAAGTCTAAAAAAGTCGCACACAAAATCAATAAGATCGTCTTACACAAAATTTTACCTTTAGCTTTATGCTTTTTAATACATCAAGAGCGTTGTAGAAGACTTATTGGCTTTTGACTTATAAGTGGAAATAAATACTATAATTATGGCTTATTATTATTAGGAAAAAATATCAAAAAGTCTACTAAAAATTCTCATGTTTAAAAAGTTCCAAAAAATATTTTTCTATCTAAAACGTTCCAAAATTAAACTTTTAATACCAAACTTACCAAAAGTTAACGCTTCTTGTCTTCTTCTAAAATCATTAGAATATAAACTTTCAATTTTGATGAAATCTTATTATTCTTTTTGATGATGGTATTAGTGATAATAATAGCAATAATAATATTATTATTATTATTTTTATCAACATTATTATTAAAAAATAATACCAAAAGTCTCTTAAAGATGTCATGTCCAAAAAATAAAAAAGAATGATTCTATTCATAAAATCTAAATTTAATCTTTCATCTTTTAACTATAAGAAGTTAACTTTTTTGATACCTTTATGAAATTCTAGTAACAACAGTAATTTTTTGCGATCAAAAGTGATGACTTTCATAGTCATAGTAATAATAAAAAAATTAAAAAAAAATTCATAAAGGTATAAAAATTTAGCTCTTTGAATTTTCACAATTAAAATATTATTTAGATTTAATATCTAGAATAATTCTTTTTGATCTTTCCGACACAAATGTCTTAGAGATACTTTTGGTATTAATTTTTGAAAATAATATTGCTGAGAAAAATTATAATAATATAATAGTAATATTATTGCTATTACTATTACTTTATTATTATTATTATTATCAATGAAAAGAATAATAAGATTTCCATCCAAAATGAATGTTTTTGTCCGAACGATGTTAGTAAAAGCGTTAACTTTTGGACAGTTACGTATTAAAAGTTGAATTATGAGACTTTTTAGATAGAAAAATTATTTTTGAGACTTTTTGGACATAATATTTTTTGTACGTAGGACTATTTTGTATTTTTCCTTATTATAAGCCATAAGTCAAATGTCACTTCAAATAAGCTACGACAAACGAAGCACACAGTGTGTCGAGTCAGTGAGATTCCTCTTACAAAATATATATCTGCAAGATAGTCTTTTCTAAGTTTTTGTCATTACCTTATAAAAAGTCTATGTAAAAAAGGTCAAACCATATTTTACCTCCCCCCCCCAAAGTAACCAGTGAAATTCACTTAGCACCCCAAAGGAAAAATAATCTCAATTTCACACTCGAAGTTAATTTTGTCTCATTTTCGCCCAAGGATCGAACGGATTAAATGGCATATGCCCTTCCACGTGATGGGTATTTTGGTATTTGTCACGATGGGTCTTTTCAACTCATTTAGAATTAAAGTTAAAATATGTATAATAAAAACTGTGTCAACAAATTTTTTAAAAAATGAAAATACTTAAAGAAATCAAGAACAAAGCTAAACAAAAATTAATTCAGTAAATAAACATGTCGTTGTCATCAAAATTCCTTTAGCAACAACTACTCCCTTCGTTCGGGACAAATAGTTAATTATTTCATTTTGTGATGTTATATTTAAAAAATCATTTTAAAAAAATTAAAATATAAGAGTGTTATTTTATTATTAATGAGTTACTAAAAATATCATTTTTTAATAATTGATTTTTAAACGGAAAATCTTTACCCAGAACATAAGGAGTTCATCAGTACCGTGAAAACCCCAACCCTATGAGCCAGCAGTCTCCGATTCAATTTTGAGATTTTTACTTAAAGAATCCACTTTTAAAAATTAAATAATAAAAGTGTGATTTTATTATTAACAATTAATAAATGACTAAAAATGTCATTTAAAAAAAATCAAATGAAGACTATTTGCCCTCAACACTACCAATTAAACAGAGTAATCCATTACAAGATTCAATACGAGAAATTGGGTTGTAAACAAACCAAGTATTTATTTATAAATACAAATGTGTACTTTAATTCAAGAAATTTTTTTTTAAAATAAACAATTTTTTTGCGGAAAATTGATCAAGAAAAACGATGGTGGAAAAGTTATTCAATGCTGCCACGTGGAAAGGCAAGGGGCAGAGGCGTCGGTCACGGTTGTCGGCCGGTCTTTTTTTTTTTTTTTTAATTTGGATTAAAATGACGCCGTTTTGAACCCACATGAAACACAGTCAAAAGAATTGTATTCACCTTAAATTTGGATTAGATCAATC
The DNA here is from genome assembly GCA_013146195.2 of Codonopsis lanceolata. NCBI lineage: Eukaryota > Viridiplantae > Streptophyta > Magnoliopsida > Asterales > Campanulaceae > Codonopsis > Codonopsis lanceolata. The sequence goes on along the minus strand of CM028383.1, from coordinate 105,679,096 downwards.
GATGTCACTGCTCTAAGCGTGACAAACAAACATCCCTGCAAATGTAAAAACCCTTATCTTTTTACTCAACTCGGAGGATGGCGCAGCCGTGGCGTTTGACCAAATTGAGATCCGGGTCAACCTCGTCGGCGAGCGAGATCGTGCTTGGATAGTATGGAATGGCCAAACATGGATTGCATAGGAAAATCGTCGGCGACCTCTCCCTCCTCAACTCATCCCCCTTCTCGAAGCTCCTGGATTCATGTCTCCGCTCAAATTCGCCAGCCATTGATACCCGTCGCGTCCATGCTCGCATCATCAAATCCCAGTTTGCGGATGAAATCTTTATCCAAAATAGGCTTATTGATGTGTACGGAAAATGCAGTTGTTTGGATGATGCATGGAAGGTGTTTTATAAAATGCCTGACAAGAACCCATTTACTTGGAACTCGATTATTTGCGCATTAACGAATGCGGGTTTACTGGATGAATCTAGGCGTGTTTTTGGGTTGATGCCAGTGCCTGATCAGTGTTCATGGAATTTAATGGTATCGGGTTTCGCTCGGGGTGACCAGTTCGAGGAGTCGTTGGAGTATTTGGTTGGCATGCATGCAGATGATTTTATACTTAACCAATACTCTTATGGTAGTGCTCTTAGTGCTTGTGCGGGGTCAAGGAATCTGCAAATGGGTACCCAAATTCACGCTGCAATATTGAAATCCCCATGTTCATTGGATGTTATTATGGGTTCTGCTCTTATTGATATGTATTCTAAATGTGGAAGTGTTATTTGTGCTCGAAATGTTTTTGATGAGATGAGCCAGCCTAACATTGTATCATGGAACAGCTTGATAACGTGTTATGAGCAAAATGGCCCAGCTAGTGGAGCCATTGAGGTTTGTATGCAGATGATGGAGTGTAGAATTGATCCGGACGAGGTCACCCTGGCAAGTGTGATAAGTGCATGTGCAACCTTGTCAGAAATCAAAGTAGGTCAGCAAATTCATTCCAGAGTTGTGAAATTTAACAAGTTCAGGGATGATCTTGTTATATGCAATGCTTTGGTTGATATGTATGCAAAGTGCAATAAAATTCGAGAAGCAAGATGGATCTTTGATTCAATGCCAATTAAAAACATTGTATCTGAAACATCTATGATAAGTGGCTATGCAAAGGTTGCAAACGTGGAAACTGCCAGACTGGTGTTTGGAAAAATGGTGGAGAGGAATGTGGTATCTTGGAATGCTCTTATTGCAGGATACACGCAGAATGGTGAGAATGAAGTGGCCTTGGGACTTTTCCTACAACTAAAAAAAGAATCTGTTCAGCCTACGCACTATACCTTTGGGAATCTTCTCAATGCTTGTGCCAATATAGCTGACCTGAAGCTCGGACAGCAGGCTCACACCCACGTGTTGAAGCAAGGGTTCAGGTTCCAGTCTGGACCAGAGTCCGATATCTTTGTGGGGAACTCCCTTATAGATATGTATATGAAATGTGGATCTGTGGAAGATGGTAGACGAGTGTTCAGAAACATGGTTGAAAGAGATTGGGTTTCATGGAATGCCATCATAGTAGGCTTTGCCCAAAATGGGCATGGGACTGAAGCACTTCTAATCTTCAAAGAAATGTTGGCCTGTGGAGAGAAACCTGATCATGTTACTATGATTGGAGTGCTTTGTGCTTGTAGTCATGCAGGGCTGGTTGAGGAGGGGCGTCAATATTTCTTCTCAATGACGAATGAGTACGGTTTAGATCCCTTGAAGGATCATTATAGTTGTATGGTTGATTTACTTGGTCGAGCAGGTCACCTCACTGAAGCAAAGACTTTAATTGAAACTATGCCAATGCAGCCCGATGCTATTGTTTGGGGATCATTGCTTGCAGCTTGTAAAGTTCATAGCAATTTGGAATTAGGGGAATATGTGGCCGAGAAGCTCTTAGATATTGATCTCAACAATTCTGGTCCTTACGTTCTTCTGTCAAACATGTATGCTGAGGTTGGAAGATGGTGGGATGTTACAAGAGTTCGAAAGCTTATGAAGCAGCGAGGTGTTGTTAAACAGCCGGGCTGCAGTTGGATTGAAATTCAAGGTGACGTGCATGTTTTCATGGTGAAGGACAGGAGACATCCTCAAATAAGGGAAATTTATCTACATCTAAAAGCACTCACTAAGCTGATGAAGCTGTTTGGATATACCCCTAATGTTGATGATCTGGAGGCTAATGAGGAGCTAGACAAACTAGATTTTTCCTCGTGTGAAGAACTGGATGGACCACTGATTTTGGATGTTGCATAATTGTTTGACGTAAGTTTTAAAGTTTTTCTTTGTATTATTAGTACTAAAGTTTCCCCATGCGAACTGTTTAGCATTTCAATTTTCCTACTAGGAAAAAGAAATACAGAGACGCCCTTTTGACTACTGCTGGGAACCATCATCAAGTAAGAACCGATAGTCCTGCTGATATATTTGTGTCTATAGGGTGGATTGTTCCTGCTTCTTTTATTTTTTTAATACACCAACAAATAGGGTCATTCTTCAACATCTACTTATGATGGACTATAATGCGGTTTTGGCTGAGTAGTCTTTTAACTTTTTATTTTGGGTGAAAGACGATGGAATCAAATGTTGGTTCTCCATATTTCTCTGGGCATTTGTTTCAAAATTGGGCTGGGGATGAGTCAGTTATAGACCACCAAGCATGAAATGGAGGAGGCCTACTCAAAGGGGTCGGAGAATATAGGACAGCGTGATTGAGCATAGAGAAGAGGAAGATTAGGTCGCTCATGTCATCACACCACATACTGACGTGGTGGTCTAGAACCAATGAGAAGATACCAAACTGACGACGACATGAACAACTTATTCAAATTTTGGACCGGTGAAATTTAGAACTTCTTTTCTGCTCTTTACGGTGGAATTTGTTTTGTTAACGTGGGATAGTTTTATTTAATATGAATTTTCATTAGACGAATTCCTTGAGGTGCTCATTGTCCGTACTAAAGACTAATGTAGTAACTGTGCTAGTTTGCTAGGGCTTGTTTGAATGCCTTGTAATTAGGCTCGGAAATTGTTTGGGTTGGGTCTGGTTGAGACGGTAACGAGTCGGAACCCATTAGAAACCGAATATCAAACTGGTCGAAATGAGGCGGGTAATGGGTTGGTCCACCCGCCCGCCCGCCTGAACCCGTAGTTTCCTTAAAAAAATGGATACATTTATAGAGTAAAAACTACCGGATCAAAATGGGTAATGGATCCGGCTTGCTTTAGACCGACCCAACACAACATGTTAATATTTTTGGGTTAAAACGGGTTAGCCGTTTTGACCCAAAATTGTTAACGGATTGGGTCGGGTCGGGTAATTTTTAGGTCGAGTTGTATGAGTTAACGAGTTCCTTGTTGTAAGCATGTAGTATTATGGGAAATTATTAGAACATGAAAAGTTATCCATGGATGATCAGTCTTTTAACGGGTTAACGGGTTCCGTGTTGTAATTTATGCTTGGCCGAAACTAACGAGATCATTATAGGAGAACTGCAGGACACTTGTTACAAGTTTTTGCTTGAAGGTGTACAAGCTAGGGCATCTAAATGTTGGAGGTTGAGATTCATTGCAGCTTTATAGGTCTGCCAGGTGACAAGCGAGCTATAAAGGCAATTAAAGAAATATGGAAAGGATTATACTTAACATTTCAAAAGGGATTCTTGACTTGCGTTTCACTTCTTCCCAATGAAAATTTATGGAGTTTTCCTAAAAATAGTTTTATTTTCTTCTGTCATCCAAGTATAAAACTTCACTATAAGAGCTGGTTTGTTGGAATATAGACAATGGATGGTAAATGCTTCCATTCTCTTACCTTTTAGAAGGTTTTTTTTTAATAAAGTGTTTGTCAGATAAACATCATCCAATCCAAACATCATATCAATGGAATAAAACTATACAATCATACCTTTTAGAAGGTTTGGTCTATATTATTTGGTCATTGTTGGAGTGTCTTGGGGAACACCATCTTTTGGATTGCTGCTATGATTGTAAGACGCCTGGCGCTGCCTGTTCAGGGGGCTGAATTTTTTACCAGTGCCTAAACTGGCTGGTTATGGTCTGGATCGTATCTGTTGGGCACCAGTTTAACCTTTAGCTCAGGTGTGGTTTTGGATACATTAACCTGTGTGGTTTTCATCAACCTATGAATATGACTTTGATGATTTTTATTCTAAACGTTTAATTTATAAAAAGTTCTTCTTGCAAATGCATTAGATATCCGATCAGAGGATTTGCATATAAATCATAATTCAGAGTAATTTATTCTTTGGTTTAGAGCAATCTCCCAGTTGATAGTTGGATTAGGTCAAACCTCAGTCCAAGTTTGAAATTTGAACACAAGCAGTTCTGTTTGATTTTGTGAAGCGAGAGAGGGAGAGCATGAAGTATGAAGATGGGTTTGCGTTCTCTTGTTCTGCCTAATGCCCCAGCCTCTGTTTTGATGAGTATAAAGTTAAAGCTTTCGGGTTTTCTGAAGGGTTATATAATTCTATATAGATATGCTTTGTACCATATTCAAGAGACCGGAAGACCATAAAGGTTAGAGATTAGTATTATATGGAACTGGACAAATAGACACATTTGTCTATTTACTCGACAATATCCAAACCACCTAGGTTCTCCAGTTCCCTACAAACCCATCCAGGTTAACTAGCTGAACCAGCAGTGTGTTGAACGAAGCTATGACACAACTTGCTAGTTCCCTGTTTAGGAACTGGTAGTTCCAGGTTTGTTTATAACTCTTTTAGAAAGAGGACTTCTTTAAAGATTAGAAGTTGTGTACATGTCCGTTTCTTGCATGGATCAGTCAGTGATAGTGTTTCTTTATTTTTTTCTTTGTTGGTAGATATGGCTGGGTAAACAAACTATTTGTGTTCCCTTTTGCTTTTGGATCATCTTCAGCGTCTTGGATACCTGTTTGTTTTCTCTTTCAGCTAAGGTTGTATGTTCCGTGAGTACATGTGTATCTAGTGTTGCGCTTTTTGGTGGTAGATACTGGTTACATAAGGCCCAGTACCCTGGAACAATGCACTACAAATTATGTGGCACACTGCATTATTATCCCTTTGACATGTATGAAAACAACTTATTTTCTAATACGTTGCTCAGGCATATTTGTGCTAGATCCAAAGGGAAATAATAAGACTGTCTGCTTGGGACTTCCGAATGAACCACTTGTGATAATGCAATGAATGTAAAACTGAGACATTTTTATAGCTTGTTCAAATTTATCTGGTTTCTTTGACATAGAGGCCAATGGGATCAAGAGGCCTTTGAAAACCATAATTTGAAGATCTTGAGAGCTGGTGATGAATTGCATTTTGCCAACACCAGCTCTTCTCTTGCAATCAGAGTCTTGTATCTTCCTTAGGCCGACTTAGATCCCTCCAAAAAAACTGATGAGTTCTGCTTGATCCTGATTATGAAATAATATAGCAGAAAATAACGATTTCAAATGTAGTTATTGACAAGGTTTTACTGCCTAATTAAGAGGGAAGTTCTATTTAGGAGACGAGCAGCACTAGTGTACCTGGCCACTTGTGATTCAGCTATTGCTTGACAGTTGCTAAAGCACTTTTAACTTTTTGGTTCTTCCACTATATGACTACCCGATTTTGTTGTCTTCTTTACTTATATTTCATTAGTTATTGATGGAGGTTATGAATTAAACCTGCCTTGATTTAGTAAGCATGCTTTCAACTTCAGGAACTACAGCATTTGTACACAACACCCCCCCTCTCCAAAAAAAAAAAAAAACTCACAAAAGTGAAAGATAATGATATTGAAAAACTAATTAAAAGAAAGAGCACCACCATTGTTCAGTTGCCTTCCAGAGCAAGCCTTGCTTACTTCTAATCAGCACTACTTTTTCATTCTGCACATCTAAATTCTACTGTATGTGCTCTTTAGTTACTCTTGATCTCATCTTCAAGATGTTATTTTAATATCATGGAGTATGTGCAGTTGTTTCACAACCGAAATCTTGGAGGGGTTTGATGTACATAGAACAAGCGGCTTAGCAGATACATTGAAAAAATATGGTTATCTTAATCAATAGCCCAGTACTACAGATCTCTGGATCCTGAGGAAAAACAGAAAAGCGTTGGGGTCTGCCCTCCTTTTAATGAATTCATGAAGAGATGTTAAGATTTGGATAAGGTGACTGTTAGTGATGTATTTGCCATCCAGCTCATGCAGGTATTGACAAGTGCAATAATCTTTTCTTTTACTTTGTTACTGGTAAAATAAATAACTTATTGCTGCCCATAGGCACTCTGTAACTGCCATCTCTATATAGTCAACCATTTTACATGGTTGTAATTAACCTTAGGCAACTTTATGTATTTTTGTAATCCTCCTTCGCATCTGGTGCTCATAACCTTTTGTTCAATCTGAGTCCAGAGTAGCACCATTTTTAGAAGTACTTTTAGTAAAAATGACAGCCAACCTGTTATATGTTGATACTTCATTGTTGCAGGTTCCACAGGTGACAGAGGATGTTGCGATTGCTGTTTTGGTTAGAATGAAGTGGTATCTTGGAATGCTCTTATTGCAGGATACACACAGAATGGTGAGAATGAAGCTCGGACAGCAGGCTCACACCCACATGTTGAAGCAAGGGTTCAGATTCCAGTCTGGACCAGAGTCCAATATCTTTGTGGGGAACTCTCTTATAAATGTATACTAAATCTGGATCTGTGGAAGATGGTAGACGAGTGTTCAGAAACATGGTTCAAAGAGATTAGGTTTCATGGAATGCCATCATAGTAGGCTTTGCCCAAAATAGGCATGGGACTGAAGTACTTCTAATCTTCGAAGAAATGTTGGCCACCAGAGAGAAACCTGATCATGCTACTATGAGTGGAGTGCTTTGTGCTTGTAGTCATGCAGGGCTGGTTTACAAGGGGCGTCAATATTTCTTCTCAATGACAAATGAGTACGGTTTAGAGCCCTTGAAGGATCAATTTATAGTTGTATGGTTAATTTATTTGGTCGAGCAGGTCACCTCACTGAAGCAAAGACTTTAATTGAACTATGCTAATGCAGCCCGATGCTGCTGTTTGGGGATCTTTGCTTGCAGCTTGTAAAGTCCATAGCAATTTGGAATTAGGGGAATATGTGGCCAAGAAGCTCTTAGACATTGATCCCAACAATTCTGGTCCTTACATTCTTCTGTCAAACATTTATGCTGAGCTTGGAAGATGGAGGGATGTTACAAGAGTTCGAAAGCTTATGAGGCAGCGAGGTGTTGTTAAAAAGCCAGGCTGCAGTTGGATTGAAATACATGGTGATGTGCATGTTTTCATGGTGAAGGACGGCAGACATCCTCAAATAAGGGAAATTTATCTACATCTGAAAGGACTCACGAAGCTGATGAAGCTGTTTGGATATACCCCTAATGTTGATGATCTGGAGGCTAATGAGGAGCTAGACAAACTAGATTTTGCCTCGTGTGAAGAACTGGACGGACCACTGATTTTGGATGTTCCATAATCATTTGACGTAAGTTTTTCTTAGTATTATTAGTACTAAAGTTTCCCTATGCTAACTGTTTAGTATTTCAATTTTCCTACTAGGAGAAAGAAATACAGAGACACCCTTTTGACTAATGCTGGGAACCATCACCAAGTAAGAACGGATAGTTCTGCTGATATATTTGTGTCTTTTATTTTTTCCTCTTTTAATACACCAACAAATAGGGTCATTCTTCAACATCTACTTATTATGGACTCTAATGTGGTTTTGGCTGAGTAATCTAATTAAACTTTTTATTTTGGGTGAAAGACGATGAAATCAAATGTTGGTTCTCCATATTTCTCTGGGCATTTGTTTCCAGAAATCGGGCTGGGGATGAATCAGGTATAGATCACCAAGCGTGAGATGGAGGTGGCCTACTCAAAGGGGTTGGAGAATATAGGACACCTTGATTGAGCATAGAGAAGAGGAAGATTAGGTCGCTCATGTCATTGCACCACGTACTGACGTGATGGTCTAGAACCAATGAGAAGACGACGTGAACAACTGTTTCAGATTTTGGACCCGTAATATTTAAAACTTTTTTGCTGCCCCTTACAGTGGTATTTGTTTTGTTAACGTGGGATGGTTTTTTAATACTATGAATTTTCATTAGTACGAATTCCTTGAGGTGCTCATTGTCCGTATTAAATACTAATGTAATAAGCCCCTAAGGGGTGGCCTGGCATGGGCACAGTGTGAGGCCTCGGCTCGATCCCTTCCTACGCCCTTAGGAAAAAAATATTTTTAAAAAATTATTGAAGAAAAAAATACTAATGTAATAACAATGCTAGTTTGCTAGGGCATGTTTGAATGTCATGTAATTACTAATTAGGCTAGACAATTGGGTGGATTGGATTGTGTTGAAACGGTAACGAGTCAAACGGGTTATGTTGAATCGAGTCGTGTTTTAGCGGATAATTAGGCTAGACAATTGGGTCAATCCGCCTTATCCCATATTTTTTTCTAAAAAATATATACATTTAAAGAATAAAAAATATATGATTAAAATTATAATGGATTTGACCTGCTTTCCCGTTAATATTTTTGGGTGAAAATGGGTTATCTGTTTTGACCTAAAATTATTAACAGATTGGGTTGTGTCATATAATTTTTAAGTTGAGTGGGGTGGGTTAATAAGTTCCATGTTGTAATTTTCAGACCTAGATGTATATTATGGGAAATGATTAGAACAATAGAACATGAAATGATATCCATGGATGATTTGACTTTTAACCCAAACCTTAGATGCATTTGAATACGTGATTATTTTTCTGTCTTTTACGTTTTTTCACTCGTTGGTTTCATAATTTCCTCTTGTTATTTTATGTTTTGATTATTATTAAATTTTAAGTGAAATTACGGGTCGGTTTATTTTTCAAAGTTTTTAATTGTTGCAGTCTCATGTTTTTTTTTTCAATCGGAAAATGATATTTTTAGGGGCAAAAAGTCTTTTAATGAGCATGAGGCGCGATACGAAAATATATTGCAGTGCATGATTTTTGCACCGCGATTAATCAAATTTTGCACTGTGATACATAAATTTTAATTACCTAATACAACTTCCATCGCATTGCACGAACTTTTATGTACCGCGGTGCATCGATTTTTCCATCGTGATAAATCAATTTAAATGGAATCAATTTTAATTACAAAATTCAATTTTTGCACCGCGATGAATCAAATTTTGCACTGCGATACATAAATTCTAATTGCCTTATCCAAATTGAATCGTGCTGCACCAACTTTTATGTATCGCGATGAATTAATTTTTGCATCGCGTTGCACCAACTTTTATGTACCGCAATTAATTAATTTTTGCATCACGATACATAAAATATTATCTAATTTATTTTTGTACTGCAATACAAATGATAATGAATCAAACCATGTTTTTCACTTTCTTTCATCTCCTCTATTGTTAGTCTTCTTCTCCCTCCTCCACCTTTATCTAACTGAAAAATCCTTCAACCCATCACAGATTCATGACAATTTCATACATAATGAATAAAAAAACCATTTATCTTTTAGGAGCGTGACCAAACTGTGAAAAATGGTAATACATTGTACAATGAACTTAGCAGGCTTTTCGTGATAGTAGAGTGACCAAATTGAGAATTAAGGCAAATAACTTTATACTCTCCATTTTGGGAAAGAAAAAAAAAACTTAAATTATAAGTCAAACTTTGTAAAAATATATATTTTCCTTATTTTATCTCATTTAAATTGAAATATTTTTTTAGTACAAAATAGAACTTTTTTTTTTTGTTTACGAGAATTCTCATGAGAAATGAGACCCCTAAAAAAGTAAAAATTAAGTGTTTGATTATTTTTATTTTTTATTTTAATTTTTGAATCAAAATAAGTTAATTACGTAGCTTAATTCAACATTATTTTAATTTCAATTTTTGTGGATAGCACACCATGGGACTTGGGTATATGATGCAGGAAATCACTATTGTTGGCAAGGTTCTAAAAATCAGGGTTGGTACTAAACATAATTACCATTTTTTTGATAATTTAAATCAAAGATCAACTCACAAATTTAATTTTTTTATGTTTGTCATTTTATCAAACACTTGTCTATATTTGTAAAATGGAAGTTTAGATAAAAACAAAAAAGATATTAAATTACCTCCTCTGTTGCTACAAAATCAAAGCTACAACGATTAAGTCTTATTTTCACCGATTGTTGGTACTAAACTAAACAAGCACTCAGATTACACAAGGGAAAGATGATTAAATACTTCTTTTGTTCCAAACAAAGTGTCTTATTTGACTCGACAGACGGGTTAATTGATTCTATTAAAAGAATTCGAATATTATATATTTTCATTTAAATTCTAGGTGCAAGTGGAACACACCATTAAAACAACAAGTAGAAGTAAAATAGTAAACGTAGCTTCCTTAAAAGGAATGATTAGAAAGTGGACACTTTTTTGGAATGAACAAAAAAGAAAAGGTGAACTCTTTTTCAAAAACGAAGGGAGTAAATAAATGGAAACGAAAACGAGATGAAAAGGGGTAGAAACAATGTGGATTGAAATTTATTCAAAATGAATTTATTGCCTACCTTTTAGAATTCATAAACAAAATGGCAAAAATGAGATTACAGCAACGACGCAAACAAGATCTTTGCCTTCCAGAATTCCATGCAATGGTTGACAGATGTAAGGTAATCAACTGCCCCAAATAAGTTGGAAGATATTTCTACTAGCAACTCCATTGATGACGTTATTACTCTGCTTCTTGAGCATTTCCTCTTGTGCACAGGTATCCCCGTCCTAGCAAAAGCCAATTGGGACAATCAAGAGCGAGTCAAAATCCTAAAAAAATTGACTCGACATTGACATTACTTAACGTGATCCTCTTAATAACTACAAACTAATGATTCTGTCAGTCAACATGTTAGACCCCTTTGTAGTATAGTGTACCTTCAAAGATTCAGCTGTTATAGACATTTCTCTTTGCATAGAGGCCAATTGGAGGATATGCCTCACAAAGTGTCCCTTATCTTAAAAACAGTTTTTGACAATCATTTAAAAGATTATGAGATGATGAGCGGATTTAGGAAGTTATTGAGAGCAGAGAGAAGAGGCTTGGAGCAGTAACAACATAGACAGAGATTGGCTTGAATGAACAGAGGTCGAAGGATCCAGAAACTCCACTTAGGAGGAGGCAAAAGTGTTGGTGCATCTTTTTGAGTATCTAGCATAGGTGCAGTTTCGTTTGAATTGGACAGTCCTATCTTGAACTTCAGGACATGTGAGGGGAGTGCCCAGTGCAACATAGTTTACTTTCAATGCTATCTGTCTTTCATTCATTATTGATTGCTTCTTTTGGTTTCTGGCCCCTATGCAATTGCGTTTGGGATACTTTAGTGGGGGTTATTTCCTACTAGTATAGTAATCATAAGGGGTTAGCTGTCGGTGTGCCTCTTGTTGCAAGGCTTATCAAGCCTTCTTTCTGCAAGTGGTCAGGTTCGCAGGTTTCCTCTATGGTTTGTCTGCGGAGGGGGTTTTCATGATCCTTTTGATGTTGGTTGGTTAGTAAGTTGTTTAATTCTTTGGGGGGTTTTGATTCAGGGATATCTGTGATATGTATGCCTCCGGCGTTTTGGTGTTGCTGGAGTTGATATCAAAGATGTCTTTGGTATCTTAAATTGTGTTTTATCTGGTCTAGACATATGATAATAGAGGATGTGAACAAGGTGTCATATCACTAAGGTAAGGTATCTGAGCAAATAACTCCAAAGAGATACTCCCCCCCCCTCTGACCAAAAGACAGACACAACCATATAACTCTATGAATGAGAGAACTTACAAGAAGAGAGTAAGCACGAGCAAGGGATAGCACTGTTGGATACATATCCAAAACAGCAATCGCAACATCCTCTGTCACCTGTGGAACCTGCAACAATGAAGTATCAACATACAACAAGTTGGCTGTCATTTTTAGTAAAAGTACTTCTAAAAATGGTGCTACTCTGGACTCAGGTTGAACAAAAGGTTATGAGCACCAGATGCAAAGGATGATTACAAAAATACATAAAGTTGCCTAAGGTTTATTACAACCATGTAAAATGGTTGACTATATAGAGAGGGCAGTTACAGAGTGCCTATGGGCAGCAATAAGTTATTTATTTTACCAGTAACAAAGTAAAAGATTATTGCACTTGTCAATACCTGCATGAGCTGGATGGCAAATACATCACTAACAGTCACCATATCCAAATCTTGACATCTCTTCATGAATTCATTAAAAGGAGGGCAGACCCCAACGCTTTTCTGTTCTTCCTCAGGATCCAGAGATCTGTAGTACTGGGCTATTGATTGAGTAAGATAACCATATTTTTTCAATGTATCTGCTAAGCCGCTTGTTCTATGTACATCAAACCCCTCCAAGATTTCGGTTGTGAAACAACTGCACATACTCCATGATATTAAAATAACATCTTGACGATGAAATCAAGAGTAACTAAAGAGCACACACAGTAGAATTTAGATGTGTGGAATGAAAAAGTAGTGCTGATTATAAGATTGTAAGTAAGCAAGGCTTGCTCTGGAAGGCAACTGAACAATGGTGGTGCTCTTCTTTTAATTAGTTTTTCATTATCATTATCTTTCACTTTTGTGATTTTTTTTTTTTGGTGTGGGGGGTGGGTGTGGGTGGGGCGTTGTGTACAAATGCTTCCATTCTGTAGTTCCTGAAGTTGAAGGCATGCTTACAAAATCTAGGCAGGATTAATTTATAACCTCCATCAATAACTAATGAAATATAAGTAGAATAAGTAGAGAAGGCAACAAAATCGAGTAGTCATTTAGTGGAAGAACCAAAAACGTTAAAGGTGCTTTAAAACTATCAAGCAATAGCTGAATCACAAGAGGCCAGCTACACTTGTGCTGCTTGTCTCCTAATTAGAACTTCCCTCTTAATTAGCCAGCAAAACCTTGTCAATAACTACATTTGAAATCGATCAAGCAGAACTCATCAGCTTTGTTGTATGGGATCTCAGTCAACCTAAGGAAGATACAAGACTCTGATTGCAAGAGAAGAGCTGGAGTTGGCAATGCAATTCATCACCAGCTCTCAAGATCTTCAAATTATGGTTTTCAAAGGCCTCTTGATCCCATTGGCCTCTATGTCAAAGAAACCAGATAAATTTGAACAAGATATAAAAATGTCTCAGTTTTACATTCATTGCATTATCACGAGCGGTTCATTCGGAAGTCCCAAGCAGAGTGATTTCAGTCTTATTATTTCCCTTTGGATCTGGCACAAATAATGCAGAGTACCACATAATTTGTAGTGCATTGTTCCAGGGTACTTGGCCTTATGTAACCAGTATCTACCACCAAAAAGCGCAGCACTTGACACAGATGTCCACACAGAACGTTCAACCTTAGCTGAAAGAGAAACAAACAGGTATCCAAGACGCTGAAGATGATCCAAAAGCAAAAGGGAAAACAAATAGTTTGTTTACCTAGCCATATCCACCAACAAAGAAAAAAATAAAGAAACACTCGCACTGACTAATCCATGCAAGAAACGGACATGGACACAACTACTAATCGTTAAAGAAGTCCTCTTTGTAAAAAATTTATAAACCAACCTGGAACTACCAGTTCCTAAACAGGGAACTAGCTGGCTGTGGCATAGCTTCGTTCAACACACTGCTGGTTCAGCCAGTAAACCTAGAAGGGTTTGTAGGGAACTGGAGAAACTAGCTGGTTCGGATATTGTCGAGTAAATAGACAAATGTATCCATTTGTCCAGTTCCATATAATACTAATCTCTAACCTTATGGTCTTCCGGTCTCTTGAATATGGCACAGAGCATATCTATATAGAATCATATAACCATTCAGAAAACCCGAAAACATTAACTTTATACTCATCAAAACAGAGGCCGGGGCGTTAGGCAGAACAAGAGAACACAAACCCATCTTCATTCTTCATGCTCTCCCTCTCTCTCGCTTTCGCAAAATCAAACAGAATTGCATTTCAAACTTGGATTGAGGTTTGACCTAATCCAACTATCAACTGGGAGATTGCCCTAAACCAAAGAATCCATTACTCTGAATTATGATTTATATGCAGATCCTCTGATCAGATATCTAATGCATTTGCAAGAACTTTTTATGAATTAAACGTTTAGAATAAAAATCAATAATCATCAAAGTCATATTCATAGGTTGATGAAAACCATACAGGTTAATGTATCCAAAACCGCACCTGAAAACCATACAGGTTAATGTATCCAGCCCCCGAATAGGCAGCACCAGGCATCTTACAATCATAGCAGCAATCCAAAAGATGGTGTTCCCCAAGACACTCCAACAATGACCAAATAATATAGACCAGACCTTCTAAAAGATAAGAGAATGGAAGCATTTACCATCCATTGTCTATTTTCAAACAAACCAGCTCTTATAGTGAAGTTTTATATTTGGATGACAGAAGAAAACTAAAACTATTTTTCATTGGGAAGAAGTGAAACGCAAGTCAAGAATCCCTTTTGAAATGTTAAGTATAATCCTTTCTATATTTCTTGAATTGCCTTTATAGCTCGCTTGTCAATAACATTCAAAGAGTCGCTTGACAATAACATTCAAAGAGCCTGGCAGACCTCTAAAGCTGCAATGAATCTCAACCTCCAACATTTAGCAGCCCTAGTTTGTACACCTTCAAGCAAAAACTTGTAACAAGTGTCCTATTATGATCTCGTTAGTTTCGGCCAAGCACAAATTTTGGTCATCCTAAATCACTTTAAAACCAACAATAACATTCCAAGCCATTAAGAAGCAGCCCAAGGGTACATCAAGGCTAGCACAAAATTTGATCCTATTAGTTAAGTTAAATTTCACAACAAGACACTGTCAAAAACTATAGAAATCAGTGAGATGATGATGATGATGATGATGATCTAGATGGTAGGATGACATAATCTTTTGCTTTGCTTTCCTCTGAGTGTACTTGTAAAGTTAAGAAAGTGTAAATGCATACATACATAAGATCATCCTAAAGATGTGCTTACGCTGTTTTGATGCTTTCAGCAGCTTGAGAAGCATTTGGATCACCTTCCACAAGATAAATCATCTTCTTAAGTCCACATCTCTTGAAAAGAATAACAGCCAAATAAAGACAAAGACCAGACACAGGTTAGAAAGATATTACTTACTATCGACCACACTGATAGATGTGTCACAAAAATCATAAAAGGTTATACCTATCAAGACTATCAAGGGCAATATTTTAACTTCTTTGACAAAGCACAGCCAAAAATTCAAGCAAGTAACAACAATTACTAAAATCATAAAAGGGCCAAACTGAAAACAGGGACTAACGACCCATCTCTTCTCTTCTTCTTTTTTCGGTAGGGCCAAACTGCCTTGTTAATATCAAATGTTGCAGCGTATAAGATGCTGGAAACAAGAATTTCATTGGTGACTAGGAACTAATAGAACTACGATATGCCAAAATTAACTTATACAAATAGTAATAACTACACCAAGTGACTGAAACATGTAGCAATGGCAGAAAGAAACAATACCAGAAGCCGCACTTTCTGATCTCTGTAACGATTATCCCTGATTGAGCATCGCAAATCATCGACATTCTTCCT
The DNA here is from genome assembly GCA_013146195.2 of Codonopsis lanceolata. Lineage (NCBI taxonomy): Eukaryota > Viridiplantae > Streptophyta > Magnoliopsida > Asterales > Campanulaceae > Codonopsis > Codonopsis lanceolata. The sequence goes on along the minus strand of CM028383.1, from coordinate 105,663,434 downwards.
CTCAACAATAAAATCAAGAACATATTCAGTAGCAAGATGTTTATGGCGTGCTATCCAAATGCCATCTCCAACAGGCAACCGTCTAACCTATAGAAAAGTCATCATCAAATCAGGACTGCACCTTTTGGCAAAGTACACTAAGATCACAAACCTCCCTCCCTCCCTATATGACATATATGTGTATACTCCCTGCGTCTCACATATATTGTCCAACTTACCATTTTTGGATGTTTCAAAGTTTTTGGCTGGCTTAGGATTCCAATGAACATTAATAACAAATGCCCTATTATGCCCTCAACTAAATAAAGTATTCACAAGATAAACCAATTTAGGTAAGGAGTACTAATTACAACAAATTATTGACATGGAAGAGTATAGGAAGAAAGTAAAATACTAGAAAATGCATTTAAGAGGACTCCTAAACATGTGTGCTTTTGCCAATGGGAGAATATGTATGGAAGGGTGTGTGTGTGTGTGTGTGCATGACAAAACAGTGAAATGAAACCAATATGGGATTCACTTGATATATACTGAGCTCACCTCTATTGGTATTTTAAATTGAGTCTGAATATGCTCAATAATTTTCCGAGACTTAGACCTGAAAACCAAACAGCATTTAACATATATTTTATCAGTCATGACCAAACTGTATTGAGAAAAATGAGGTTTAAGTATAGAAAAGGATCAGCATGAACGTACACCACAATAATATTGCAAAAAGAATCAAGGTACACTGATATTTCTAGTAATATTTATTTAAGTGAGAGAATTAATATCCACCACTTCCATAGTTACATATTCCTTTTGACAGTTCTACGATTTCAAATTTAAAAATACTGTATAAAAGAAAGAAAAAAATCAAAAAAAGCCCAGTAAGATGTAGAAGTATCGAACATACTCTTCTTTTTTTTTGCTAAGAAATATAGAACATACTCTACTGGTCGTAAAGGGACGAACTGTCACAAACACAGTCAATACAAGTTTTTTTTTTTTTTTTGACAAAATACCAAGTCAATACAGATATATGTATTGCGTATTTGCTGTGTTCATTAGTACCCCTATTGACAAGTTTGCATTAAACTATGTCAGAAATCATGAACTAGAGTTTGAAGTAGAGTATTAGACCAGCAAAATAAGGCTTGTCAGAAGTTGAAATAATCCATTTATGGCTGGTAACTTTCAAAAGATATTGGCATCCAAACTACATAAAAGGCAATAAAGAAAGGGTTATGAATGAAGGTTGTGAAAAAGTAACATGAAGCTGTTCTGTTTGTTGAAAGCAATACCATTAGCAGTGGTACAGCTGCTGCATTGCTTTTAGGTTGCTAGAGTTGATTCTTCACAGGGGAAGGGTTGACCTATTAGAGAGGAATTTTCAGAGTTCTTAATGTATAAAGGAAAGCAAAGAACATGAAAGAAGCCAGAAAACAGAAGAGGAAGGTGTATTATGAGGGAGGATCATTTGCGCACACAATGCTATAATGTATAAGATCTGATACTGCATAAATTACAGAGATCATAACTTCATCTGTATACTTCCCCTGACCCTACAGAAAATGAAAGGATTTGAACTAGAAAATATAAAGCAACCTTAAATTTTAAACTAAGAGTGTACGTTGGGCCCTTCAGCTAATGGTGCCTTTGGTATTTGGCATGCAATTTCACTTTGGGATGGCACCCTGAAATCTTAACAGAAAATCCATTATCTGGATCGTGCCTATTGGGGATTCTGATATTGGAATTGCAGGAGAATATTTGAAGCTCAAAATCCAAGTTGGAATCGCACCAAGAAAACAGTATTTGACAAATATCCAACCAAACTAACCTCTACTGGCCCCAAAAAAGGAAAAAAGTTATTCCAATAAAAACACTAGACTGAGGATAGAAACTCACCAGAACCTTATATCGTCTGTTATAGATCCCCATGCTAGCAAAATCTATGGACCAATGGCACAACGATTGCTAGTCAAACAAATTTGCCAAGAATAACTGGACCTAGTAACTAGATGCAAAGAAGGCAAAACACAACTTTGGGCCACTGTATTTACAAAAGTTTGCAATTAGGCCACTTGATGGCCACTGTACGAGAGAGTTATCTTACAATTTAAGTTATTTAACCCATTTTTTGGATGGACGTTAAGTTTAACCGTTAAGTTATGTTAAATAACTATTTACCACTTTCTTCATCTTCATTTCATCAATTACGGTGTCCAGAACAAAAATACCTTTATTAACACCTATTTTACCCCTTCCTAATCAACATCATCGTCCCCATCCCCAAACCCGTCCCCTGCCAAAATCCATTAAGGTAGTCAAACCAAGGCAACATAAAGCTTTGAACAATAAGTGTCGCACATACAAAAACAAATCTAAGGATTTACTAAATGTGCAGATTCATCAATCAAACAGTTTCTTTCATATCTCTTGATGCAAAACAAACGACATCTCCAAATCAGATTACAAAATTTAGGGTTTGTTCTTGGAACTCATAAATTGGGGAAAAACTAGGGATTGAAAAATTGATTTGAATTTTCATCATTAATCATTTGAAAAATCTGGAATGTGTATTCAATTTTGTCAATATCAGCAGCAATAGCGGTTACCTACAAATTACATAAAAAAAAACCTTGACGATCGACCATGGGTTCGGCGGCGATAGGGAGGGATGTCGGAATAGTTGGTTTTGGTGGGTCGTCGTTGAATCCAGCATCAAACATTTTTACCGGTGATGCCTTGACAAATGATGCGGGTGTTCTTATAGACGAAGAAGGCCGGAGGGGGAGGAGTTGTCCCAAAATTACGAAATTGCGAGATTGAAGAGGACGTCGATGGGGATGGGGAAGGAGAGAGGATTTGGAGGAAGGGCGAGTTATGAAAACAAATTGGCAATCAGATTCGTGGCTTGCTGGGCCATGGCAAGTTTAGGAGGCGCATCTTTTTCCAGTCTTTTTCCCTTCGAGTCAAGTTCCAGTTTAACGGTAGAGGAAGCTTGGGGGCAGCAGACATGAAAGGCACGAAGCAAAACAACAAGGTTTTCACTTTTTGATGGGGACGATCTGTAATTGCATTTGTATTTCTAAGTCAAGAAACACAAAATATGTATATTTTGAATCTGGGATTTGGGATTTTTTTTCTTCTGGGATAGTGCTGTATGTGTGTATATTTTGAAATGTGGGATTTGTTTTCTTAGTTGATGGGAGAGGATGATGATGAAGAGACATGGGCAAAATAGGTATTTAACATAACGTAACGGTTAAACTTAACGTCCATCCAAAAAATAGATTAAATTGTAAAATAACTCTGGTACAGCGGCCACTCAGAAAATTTTAAAGTTTAAGTAGCCTAATTGCAACCTTTTGTAAAATACAGTAGCCCAAAGGTGTGTTTTGCCTGCAAAGAACATAAACTTAAATCTTGAGATCAGAGTACGATTTGACGCAGGAATATCAAATTTTGCAGTCATCAGGTTGGTGAGATACTCCATACTTGAAAGTGGAAGAGGACTCCTTGTTGGAGTAGTTTGTTGATGACAAACAAGTTCAATGAGAAGATCATGACAAAGTGGAAAAGATTCTTTGCATGATGATGATGATGTGAGATGATACCCTGGTCAGTAGTCAAGGAGGTAACAGTTAATTGAGGGTAAGTGGCAAAAGGGAGGAGAGAGAAGCAGAACTGAGATTCTTTAGAAAATGCCCAAAAAGTATTCAATTACCAGATAAATGCAAAATATTAGGTATTAAAACAAAGCAACTCCAAATAATTGTATGCATATACTTCATCAAGACACTGAGACACATCCCAATAGATGCATGTGAAGGTGGTGTGTGTTATTTTATCAGAAAATATTCGGAGTAGATTAAAATAAAATAAAAGTACAAGAAGGCAGACAAGAAGTCACATTAGAACAGAAGAGAAGAAAAGGAAAGAAAGAAAAGAGCATAGGAGAACAAGAAAAGCAAAGCACTCCAATCACACCGAATTACTGAGAAGGGAGCCCTGTGGAATGCACCACCTCGCTGATGCCTAGATAAATGCCAGAAATACAACTCTATCCCACAAAAGGGTCCATGACAAAACATGATCTCTGAAAATGCTAGAGTTACGCTCTGTCCAAAGGCACCAAAGAGTAGCAACTACACACTGCCATAAAACAGAACCATCCTCTCCTCACCCAATGCCTCTAACCTGCATCTCTAGAAAAGAAGCAATAGAAGCAGAAGTAATACGTGCCTCCCAGCCAACAAAAAGAATTATGCCAAATGAAACATGCCCCTTCACAATGGAGAGACAAATGATTCATTAAATTAAAGAGGATTTCTTACGCATCATACACCACCCCAGGGAGATCCTCTTGTCGGGCCTACACTTTTGCAACTTGTTATTAGCATTAAGCCTAGTAAAGACTCTGACCACACAAAAGTTCTAATCTTGAAAGGAACCTTAGCTTTCCAAATGAAAGAAGACAAGTGAAAAGGAGTTAAGGAGATGGCTTTGTTTTTTCAAGTGAGAGAGAAATGAGTGACAAAAGAAGTGACCAAAGCCCTCCCAAAAGCCTGGACCCAGAGAAACACCTGTGATAGAGTGTGAGGGAGAGAGACAACCTCATCAGCCTTGTTAAGTAACCAACTCATCTAAAAGCTTAAGTTGTTAGATAGGGGCCCAACAATGGATATCAAGCTTAACACTCCCCCTCACGTGTGACCCGTCCACACGTGGAGAGATACACAAACATGCCTCACCAAGGGCATCACAAACCAAATAGAGTGACAACATGCACCCATAATATTCCGGGTAACAAATGCAAGCGGGATGATTCGAACCCACAACCTTGTCAAACCAGAGCTCTGATACCATGTTAAGTAACCAACTCATCTAAAAGCTTAAGCTGTTAGATAGGGGCCCAACAATGGATATCAAGCTTAACAAGCCTATTCAGATGCCAAAAGAAGAGTCTCAAGAATTATTCCCATCCCCTGAGAGAAACTCTGAAACAGGAGCCGAATGACCCGACAAGAGTCAGAACAAGCGAGGAAAAGCAATACGCAATGGAGTATCTCCCATCATATAGCTTCCAAGAAGCAAATACAGTTGCCATCCCTAACATCCCACCCATATAGAAGCATCCCAAATTTGCTCCAGTTCACTTTATGCCCAACTGACTTCAGTTTGGAGAAAAGACGCCGAAGGCACTTGCCAACAATGCATGCAGAAGTTTTTAAAACTCCAGAAACGAAGTGTGCCGAATGTTTTGGACCAAATTGAGAAAGATGTGATCAACAGAGTGGGGTCTCTATAACATTGACTCTTCAATTGTCCTGAAGAACCCATCGCCACAGCATGGAGGTGGGGGTGAGACACCTACATACATTATGAAAGCCTACATTTCCGGGGAGTGTACACCTGCACCAGCATCTACATCCATACCTGGTACATAGGGCTTGGGGTAAACCTTGGAATTACACCAAGGTTATTTACGGAAATCCAGGACCTAACACAAAATGACATTAGTGATATTCCAGAGTTCCCTACGTTTCTGTGGGACAAAGCTAACAGTTGGTCCTATCTGATGCACAAACATGACACATGCCCCTTCAATATTTTTGCAATCTTTTCTCCTATATCCTTGAAATGCTACATCATTTGTTGTGTAACTTCCTTTAGGGACAACATGCACCATATGCTTCTTGATGAATCATATGTGGCTTAAATGAGTAATAACGCATTTGTCTCTCACATGTACTACAAAAATCATTACTCGAGGCATCCATTTCTAAACTTCTTGCCTTGATATTCAAATAATTATGTGGCCCCACAAGATAAGTATGAACAGATTTCCAGCGTTCAACAAGAGGAGTTAATGGAAGAAGTGGGAAGAAAAAAAAGTAAATTCCTTTCCTGGCCCACAAAATCCATTCTCCCGCTATTTGGAGAAAAAAGAGGGTCAAATAAAAATAAGCTACAAAATCACATTTCCTTATAGTATAAATGCTTAAAAGTTGATGTACTATGAAACAAAAGTAAAAAACAATTAAACATTGGGTCCTCACCTCCCTCTCGTCATTTATAGCAAAGAAAATAATGGAAATGAGGCTACTGTCCATAAGAAGAAACTTTCCCCTAATGTGCCATTATAAGGGTGCCATTCATTTAAGTTGGAGGGAGAATGTACTAGCCACAAATGCAAATTTGTTTTGATAGGTAAGTGTGACCCCTTGTTGGTATGGGGATTGGAACCAAGGACCTCAAGGTCTTTGCCTGAGTGTTCTTGCCATCTCTCCCACCGGAATTTTTCTCATAAAGAATAATTGATTTTGCACTACTTCCTATGCCAATCAATTCTTTCACATTTCTATGACACAGGGGAGAGAGAGAGAGAGAGAGAGTGAGAGAGAATTTCCAACAAAACAAGATACTTAAACAAGTTCATCGTCCTGGAATTTAATAGTCACAGTTCCCTCACATTTGAAAAGGAACAACAATTGCATAAAAATCCTGCCATTAACCTGAATTGACATACTCAGTCTAATCTGTGTACTCATGAGTAAGCACTTTTCAAAGCATAATAGCATGTTAACACGCATCATGTACTATTTTGATTGTAATTCTCCAAAGCATTCGACCTACCAAAAGAAACTTACCCCTGAGAGGCAAACTTTTCTCGATCATCCAATATCAAAACTACTTCATATACATCTTCAAATCTCTCTCCAAATGACAAAGGTGGCATTGCTAGAATATTTGATTTAGTTTCCACACCATCTCTACCTCGCTGAAGCACATCATGATCCTATCAAATCAAGGAGAAGAAAAAGGGACAAAAATTTATGTAGTTCCCACATCATCGAAGTGTTAAAATACAGAGTACCTCTTGGTAACAATTCGAATGAAACCTTTAAATGCAATGATATAACTCTAAAACAACGTCATAATTCTTAAGACAAGTTAAAAAATAAAAATCCCGCCCAGTAAAAGAAAGCCATCAGATTTCTTTACAAGAAGAAACATCAATATAGTTATCAAGCTGTATGACAGGTAGAGCATTTGGGCACCAATCTAGAAAGTATCCCAAGTTTTGAAGGTCATGCCATGCATAAACATGAACATATTCACAATGTATTACATTAGAACACCCAGTGACAGCACACATCCCTTGCTCAAACAAGGGATATTTGAATTCAGATATTGGCATGCGATGGAATCAGTAAGCTTCAAATACAAAGCTGATGAACAAGCTTAGAATCGCACAAATACAGATAATCTGTAATCAGTAAACTTCATACTTACAGTAGACGAACAAGCTCTTAAGATGGAAGAGCTGGGTGCAGAATCCGTAGAGAATGAAGACTTTAGCATATCAGATGTGTCAACATGGATTAAAGTCATTGGTCTCTTCTCAATTATAGAAATATCATCATGACCTGGATATTGAAAGAGTATTCACTTTTACAGATGTGATTTTAAAAAATTCTTAGCTTCATACACTAATAACTTACCATCTCTAGGTTTGTAATTAATTGATGGTGCAAGAGGCTTCTCTCTTCGAGAATTTCGAGACTCCAAAGGTAACCCATAAACTTCATCTTCTCGGAGACGACATAAAACTGATGGCCAGAGTGAAGAGATCTCTTTGTTTTGAGATGTTTCTGAAACTTCCGAGAAAGCATGCACAACTTGTTCCTTGGAGTACCCCATACACACTAACTACAATAAATGAACTTATGTCAGTTGATAATATTCAACTAAAACTAACTAAAGAAATTATTTAATAGGAAGAAAAAAAAGTAGTAGTTCTAAAGCTCCGTTAACTATGCTATAACTCTAGTGTAGCCACTATAAATAGAACCAAATGCAAGCAAAAGAAATAACAAAGACAGGAAGAGATAACAGTAGGAAAGCTGAAACTTTAGTGCCTCTACAGAAATAGGAGCTAAATAAATATACAGAAATAAACTAGAAAACTCCATAGCAAACTCCAAGTGTTTAGCAGGAAATAAAGAAAAAGCAGAGATGTTGATGTGTGGCCTTTGCAAGTAAAATTAAGAGCTTGAAAGCATACGAGGATGCGATTCTTAGAATGCAATGTTGAGTTGCACATGAGCATATCACTAAGACACAAACCAGCTACTAAATAATAATAATAATCTCATTAGTGGTAGACTCATCGGTGGGATTCCTCAGGTCCCCTTAAAGACAAAGCGGAATGGATTTTGGCGCTTAAGATTTCATATGCCAGCAGTTCCTTGGTCGCGAGAAGCATGAACATGCCTTGATACTGTTGATGACTTGATGGTTTCAGGGAAGGTTGCCCATGCAGCACATCTGAGACGAGCTTAAACTCTTTTTTCTGGGATGGGGGCCCGGGGGTGTTGGTTGGTTAAATCCTACTGATTCTTTGCTGAGCAATCTTGTGGAGACAACTACTCATGTTTGTTTCCGATTTTTTCTTTCCCATGGAGCATTGGATTGCTATGATACCTTGTGAATACAGATGGTGCAGATAGTGAACCTTTACTTACAGCAGCCAATAACAAATTTCAGAGTTAAGTTTTATGAATCAAGGATATATAAGCCTTCTCTGGAAGCTATTCGAGCCCCAGTGCCTCATAATTTTATTTGTTCACAAGGTCAATTCCATGAAAGTTCAAATGAAAGTGAGACTCTTAATGTAAGAACTTAAGCCTTGAAATACTATAACCCATACATCCCTCAGTATAATGTATAGCTTCAATAAATTGTTACATACATCCCTAGATACAATGTATAGTTTCACAAACTTGCTGCTTACAACCAGAACTGCAAAAAACTATGCATCAATGTTGGAGTACTAAGACTTAAGGAGTCGGCTTGGTTTTGCTCATTACATAAATAAGTGGAGTCCAAACTCCATGCGAAGCCACGGTAGTTGAGTGAGTGATGTTGAACTATTTTAAGATCCAACACTTCAAATAGGTTTGGAAGCCACCATACACAACTAGAGATTATATACCAAAGAACCTAAAACTTCATTGATTCAAACTAAATTACTCAACTACAACACTGACCCTTTATATAGGCTAAAAAACTTATTCTAACTAGCAGGAAAGAACCCTCACTAAAAAGAAAAATACTAATAAACACCTAAACTATTAATGCTAGGAAATTACTCATAAACATATTCCTTCCGCATCATTCTCCCCGGGTTTGAACAAATCGACTCAGAGATTATGCGTAAGCAGCACATCATCATCAATCAGTGAGTCCAGAGGATTAACTACTTGATCAACAAGAACAGTGTCAATTGGGAAGTCATGCTTGAGGCTGGAACATCTTCCCCTCTGTCTTAAGCTTTCCTTTCCACCATAAGTCGTTTCTGCTTTGCAGACTCGCACCATAGGGAAAAGTCCGAGAGAACAGGTCACCCAGTACCACCACAACGAATAAAAGTATTTATCAACTTAATTAGGGAGTCGTCCACAGGAAGAGCAAAAGGTAACCATTTAGAGTCAACTTCTTAAAGACAGCGGACGCTGGTCAAATTGGTCCCAAAGATGTTTGAACTTTTGTTTACACCTCTTGCATATGGGTCTGCACTATCGAGGGAACCAAAATCATGATTAAGTACCTTATAACAAATGTCAGCTCCCAACCCATTAATATAGCATGTGATGCATTGTTAAATGGATTCTTCGATTCAGTTGCAAAGAGACAATTTGTGAATTTCCAGAGTATAAGCATCCACATACTCAAAACCCTATTCTGAAGTTTGTAAAGTATATCCCTATGAAATTTCAATGGAATGAACTTTGTGACCATGGCATCCTTCATATCTCGCCAACAATTTATTGGAGTCAATCCTCGAGCCAGTCATTGACGAATGAGGTCCATCTACCAAGAGCTAGCATACCAACGAAGCCTAGTAGCCACAAGTAAGACTTGGCGATTATGAGGAACGGACTGACAACCAAATACTTGTGCCATCAAATTTACCCACTCAATAAATACATCAGACTTAGAGTCCCCATTGAATTCAGGAAGTTCGAACTTAATTCCAAACTCACGTACCTTCAGCTGCTCCGCTTGCTCAGAAGGACAAGCTCGTGGTGCTGATGCCAATGAAGCTGCAGGAGTCTGCATACGCACCAGAGCAGGAGGGAGAGGGTGAGGGAATTCCTCAATAGGTTGTTTACCCAAGCTCTTCAAGAGGTCATGCAACTATTTAGTCAAGGCAGCACTTTGAGTGGAGTAGAAGCATGTGGAGCATACATTCTCGCAGCTTGAGCTTCAAATTTAACATTTTTCTCTGCTTGAAATGTTGCAAACTCGTCTTTCAAAATCTTAAATTGTGCCTGAAGGTCATTCAGTCATTGTTACAAAACACCAACCATGGTGACACTGGGCGTGGATGTGGGAATCTGGATCTGGGCTGGGTTCGAACATGGATCTGACCAGTGCTGGACTAAATTTGAATACAGTTCAGATTTTAACTAAACTATATGGGTAGGGTCAATCCTCAAACAAACTGCACAAACTGTAACGTTCACCCTAGGCTCCTGCGAAGGAGAAACAGCAACAGCGAGTTCGGGCTAGGGCTAGGGCTAAGACAATGCTGCGGCGACGCTGACAATAGCTCCAACTAGGGTTTTGGCAAGGGAAAGTAAGAAGCCACAGATCGTGGCAATTAGTCGCGGTGAGGACATCAGAAGGGACAATCTGTGTCGAAGGCGAAGGCATGCGTGACTAACAATTGATGACGTGGGTGCAGCTGTTGTGGTCAAACACCTGCGCTATTGTTGGTAAAGTGCGCGATTGTTTTCTTTTCTTTTCTTTTTCTACATAGAAATGGATATAAGACGAAGATACAGCAGAAAAAGAGACGTACAAACTGATGGGAATCAAGATAGCACGGGTCAAGATAATCAAGACCCGTTGATCATAAAGAGAGGACCAATCACTCGTGTTTATGTGAGGCGGGTGCAAGCAGCTTTACTTCAACTTGTGGGAAAGATTTGGAATCAAATTGAAGTCACCAATGATCCGGTATATAAAGAGAAGTTCATATGCAAGTTAGAAGGTCAACTTGATAATTCTGGAAACCTAAAGGCTGAAGTTGGACAGCCCTGAACTTGGACATCCCTGAACCTGGACAGCCTGAACTGATCAGCCTGAACCTGGACAGCATGAACCTGGACAGCATGAACCTGGACAGCCTGAACCTGGACAGCCTGAACTGAACCTGGACAGCCTGAACTGAACTTGGACAGACCTTCTTGTTTTCTTCTCCGAAGTTGGACCAGCTTTGAGCTTGATTAATCCCTTAGTAATTGTTGCATTTTTAAGCCTATAAAAGGCAGATCTAAACTCTTTGTAGAGGCAACTTGGTCAATATATTAAAGCATAAGCTTTGTTTAAGTGTTCTTATACACTTGTGTTTCTCTACAATTGAGTTTGTGAGATTATTAGAGTTTCTTGGATTAGAAACCACCTTGAACTTATCAATCTTCACGAGTCGGAAGATTGTGGCGTTCCGTGGTCGTGGGTCTCCGGCAATTGCGTCGAAGGTTCTCTACCGCAACCCAAGGTTCCTAGTCAATCGCGACTAGTGGGTCGAGGGAGACTCCCTATCCTTTTCATTCCGCGTTCTTTGTCCGTCTACAAGGGTCCGTTAATCTTCGAATCGATCTTGGCTCGAATCCGAACACGGATTCACATCAATTGGTATCAGAGCCAATCGAAGAGGTAACCCGAATTCGTTCTACTCGTCTTTCTATTTTTTTTTCTTTTTGTTATATTCTTCTTCTTCAAAATTATCAGAAAATTGGAAAAACAGAAACAAAAATCTGGAAATAGTTCTTGATGTCTTTGTCCTACAAAAATCTGGAAAGTGTTCTTATTATTCTTAAATTGAAATCTGCAATTTGTTCTTGAAAAGCCCTATTCAAAAAAAAAAAAAAAAAAAAAAAAAGAAAAGAAAAGAGAGAAGGGCCGAAATTGTTGGGCATCAAAATCTGAAAATTGTGAACACAGAATTGAGTTGGGAATTGTGTTTTATTCAATCTTGTTCATCATACTTATATCATCAATTGCTTGGGAACTTATTTGCTTATCTTCATTCCGTTCTGTTCATCCTACATATAAATCATCTATAGCATTTGTTCTTTTCTTACTTTCAAGTGAATTGTTTCTCACTTTGAATTATCATCGTAGCCCAAAGAATCCTAGGGAGCCTAGATTGTAATTGTCTTGATTCACTCACGGAACAATCACTTTGACTCTATTTGTTGATATATTCAAGGATTGGTGACTATCTTGGAAACTAGAGTGTGAGTGTGTGTGAGTTGAGTGTAAACACGAGTGATACACTTGTGAGGTTGAAAATTGTAATCTAAAACATGGCTCAACAAAGACAAACTAATGAGGTTCCACCAACTGGGGGTAACGGGGACGATGGAGGTTTAGGGGGAGGAAATCCCATAGACCTTCGTGAGGGGATGGCTAGGATGATGGAAATGATGGCGGAACTAACCCGAAGAGTAACCACATTAGAAATACCCAATGCACCACCTCAAGGAAATCCACCTAGGAACCAACCAAGGAGGAGAGAACAAATAGAAGATGATGATGAGGATGATGAGGGGGAATACGAGGAGGATAGAAGGCAAGGTAGAAGAGGGGAAATTAGAAACATTAAAATGAAGGTACCTCCTTTTAAAGGTAAGGCGGAACCGGAAGAATACCTTGAGTGGATTAGGAAAGTGGAAGTCCTTTTTAGTTGTAACCAATTCACGGAAGTACAAAAAGTGAAACTAGCATCCCTAGAATTCACCGACTATGCTAGTGTTTGGTGGGAACAACTTATTCTAAATCGTAGGAGGAATGGAGAAGGACGTATTCGTGATTGGGAGGAGATGAAAGGGGTAATGCGTAGGAAGTTTGTCCCTAACTATTACCACCGGGATTTGATGAAGAAAGTCCATAATCTCACCCAGGGAACTAAGTCAGTGGAGGAGTATAGTAGGGAATTAGAGTTAGCTCTTGCTCGAGCTAATGTGATCGAAGAAGTTGATACGACCATTTCTAGGTTTATCAATGGATTGAATGATGACATAGCCAAGGTTGTTGAGCAACGGGAATATGACGACATGGAGGATGTTGTCCATGCTGCCCTTAAAAGGGAAAGACGTCTCAAGAAGAAAAAGGGAACCCATACACGAGGCCAAAACACTTCCTTATCTTCTTACCAAAAACCCAACAAGTCTTGGGGAGAGGGAAACAAGAACTCTAGCACCACACCTACCAAATCATTTGGGGAATCGTCAAAGGGAAATGTGGTCGATAAAGGGAAGGGTGTGAACCCAAATCCATCAAAGGCTAGGGAAATTATTTGTTACAAGTGTAATGGGAGGGGGCACATTGCATCCCAATGTCCTAACAAACGGATAGTGTATTTGAAGGGAAATGAGTATGTATCCGGGGATGATGAGGGGGAAGAGGAGGAAGAGAGTGAGGATGAGGACCCATTTACCCTAGAAGCATTGGTCGTGAAAAAGGTCTTGAGTGCCCAAGTCAAAGAGTCTAGTGATCATCAAAGGGAACACATTTTCCATACTCGTTGCAATATTAAGGAAAAAGGATGTGATCTGTTGATAGATAGTGGGAGTTGCACTAATGTTGTTAGCACGGAAGTGATAGAGAAGCTAAACATTCCGGTCATTAGGCACCCGCATCCTTACAAACTTCAATGGCTAAATGATTGTGGGGAGTTAAAGGTGACTAAGCAAGCCCTGATCTCGTTCTCAATTGGGAAGTATAAGGATGAGATTATGTTTGATGTGGTTCCAATGCAAGTGGGGCATGTTCTATTGGGAAGACCATGGCAATTTGATCGCCATGTGATGCATGATGGATTCTTGAATCACTACACCTTAAAACATAAGGGTAAATCATACACACTTCAATCATTGACACCACAACAAGTCCATGAACTTCAGCTTCAAAAAGCAAGGAAAAGTGAGGTTAGAGAGGTGGAGAGGAAAGATGAAAAGAGTGGGTTGATGGAAGCGAGTGAGAATAAGAGTGTCGAGAGAAAAAAAGGGAAAATGAGAAAAATACGAGGTCGGAAATACGAGAGAAAGAGGAAGAAAATAAAGAAGTTGAAAAGGCCAAGGGCCAAAGAAAGTGAAAAAATTTTTTGTCAAATCAAGTGAGGTTTCGAGGGAGTTGGGGGATAAAGAGAGGTCTTTATCATGGTTTTCAAAAACACTTTGATTACTAATGATATATCAAGAACTGTGCCTTCTTTTGTCTCTTCTTTATTGCAGGAATTCAAGGATGTCTTTCCCATGACGAACCAAGTGGCTTGCCACCTTTTGAGGGTAGAGCATCAAATTGACTTCATCCCGGGTCAACTTTGCCAAACCGACCTGCTTACGAGCAAATCCGAGAAACCAAAGAAATTCAAAGGCAAGTTGAGAATTGCTAAATCATGGTAAGATTCGTGAATCCTTGAGTCCTTGTGCGATCCGGTAATTTTGGTACCCAAGAAAAATGGTGAGTGGCGTATGTGTACGATTGTAGGGCCATTAACCAAATCAGCATCAAGTATCGTTATCCTATCCACGATTAGGCGACATGCTTGATGAGTTGAATGGTGCTATAATCTACACTCGAATTGATCTTAAAAGTGGTTATCACCAATTTAGAATTCGAGAAGGTGATGAATGGAAAAGCGCTTTTAAAACCAAATTTGGGTTATATGAGTGGTTGGTTATGCCTTTTGGTTTGACCAATGCACCGAGTACATTCATGAGGTTGATGAACCAAGTTCTTAGGGATTTCATTGGGAAATTTGTTGTTGTGTACTTCGATGATATTCTAATTTATAGTAAAAGCATGGAAGAACACGCATCATATTCGTTACATTTTGTGCACTTTAAGGGAGCATTCTTTATATGCTAACTTTAAGAAATGTGATTTTGCCATGGACGAGAATAATGTTTCTTGGTTTTATTGTAAGTTCCGAGGAGTAGAAGTGGATGAAGAGAAAATCCAAGCGATTAAGGAGTGGCTACTCCTACAAATGCGAGTGAGGTAAGGAGTTTTCATGGCTTGGCAAGCTTCTATCGAAGATTTGTCAAGAATTTCACTGTCGCGTAGTTGAATGAATTGGTGAAGAAGGAGGTAAAATTTCATTGGGGTAAAAACAACGGGATGCTTTTGAACTTTTGAAAGAAAGTTTAGTTTACGCACCTATTCTTGTTTTACCTAATTTTGAGAAAATGTTTGAATTGGAGTGTGATGCATCGGGAGTTGGGATTGGTGGTGTTTGAACCAAGAAGGTAAACCCGTTGCATATTTTAGTGAGATGTTGAGTGGAGCATCATTGAATTATTCCACCTATGATAAGGAATTATATGCTTTGATGAGATGCCTTCGGACATGGGAGCATTACCTTAGACCTAGGGAATTTGTCATCCACACAGATCATGAGTCAATCAAATACCTGAAGAGTCAAGGGAAATTGAACAAAATGCATGTTAGGTGGGTTGAATTCATTGAATCCTTTCCATATGTAATCAAGTATAAAAAGGGTAAGGACAATATAGTAGCCGATGCTTTATCGCGTAGGCATACTTTGATCACTACCATGCATTCTAGATTACTTGGATTTACTTTCATTAAAGAGTTGTATGCCAATGATGACGATTTCAAAGATGTGTTCTCATTGTGTGAAAAGTTGGCTTTTGGAAAATACTATAGGCATGAGGGTTATCTTTTCAATGAAAATCAGCTTTGTATACCCAAATGTTCTATGCGTGAGTTACTCAAATGCGTGAGGCACGTGGCGGAGGCCTTATGGGTCATTTTGGTGTATTTAAGACACTCGAAACCTTAAAGGAACATTTCTTTTGGCCTAAAATGAGAATAGATGTCATGCGCGTTTGTTCTAGTTGCATTACTTGCAAACGTGCCAAGTCACGAGTGGAACCCCACGGTTTGTACACTCCTTTGCCTATTTCACATTCTCCTTGGACTGACATTTCTATGGACTTCATTCTTGGACTCCCTAGATCTAAGCATGGTCATGATTCGGTATTTGTGGTAGTGGACCGGTTTTCAAAGATGGCACATTTCATTGCATGCCATAAAACTGATGACGCAAGTTTCATAGCCGATTTGTTTTTCAAAGAAGTTGTGCGTTTGCATGGTATGCCAAGAACAATTGTGAGTGATCGAGATACCAAATTCATAAGTCATTTCTGGAGAGTATTGTGGAATAAATTGGGAACTAAGCTGTTATTTTCTACTTCGTATCATCCTCAAACGGATGGGCAAACCGAAGTTGTCAATCGTGTACTATCTCAATTACTTAGGACTGTTTTGAATAAAAACTTGAAAGCTTGGGAGGAGAGTTTGCCTTTTGTCGAGTTTGCATATAATCGTTCTGTTCATACTGCTACCAGTTACTCTCCTTTTGAAATTGTTTATGGGTTTAACCCTTGTAGTCCTTTAGATCTTGTTCCTATCCCAGTTAAAGAGCAAGCTAGCATGGATGGAAAACACAAGGCAGAGATGATTCAGAAATTGCATGAACAAGTTCGGTTGAACATTGAGAAGAGGACAGCACAATATGCCAAGCAAGCAAATAAAGGAAAGAAACAAGTTATATTTGAGCCCGGTGATTGGGTGTGGTTGCATTTGAGGAAGGAACGATTCCCACAAAAGCGTCGTTCTAAGTTGCACCCGAGGGGTGATGGACCGTTCCAAGTCCTCGAACGGTTAAATAATAATGCATATCGGCTTGATCTTCCAGGTGAGTATAACGTTTCAGCAACTTTCAATGTTACTGACTTAACGTTGTTTGACTCAGGTGATGATTCGAGGTCGAATCCTTCTCAAGAGGGAGGGAATGATGGGAATCAAGATAGCACGGGTCAAGATAATCAAGACCCGTTGATCATAAAGAGAGGACCAATCACTCGTGTTTATGTGAGGCGGGTGCAAGCAGCTTTACTTCAACTTGTGGGAAAGATTTGGAATCAAATTGAAGTCACCAATGATCCGGTATATAAAGAGAAGTTCATATGCAAGTTAGAAGGTCAACTTGATAATTCTGGAAACCTAAAGGCTGAAGTTGGACAGCCCTGAACTTGGACATCCCTGAACCTGGACAGCCTGAACTGATCAGCCTGAACCTGGACAGCATGAACCTGGACAGCATGAACCTGGACAGCCTGAACCTGGACAGCCTGAACTGAACCTGGACAGCCTGAACTGAACTTGGACAGACCTTCTTGTTTTCTTCTCCGAAGTTGGACCAGCTTTGAGCTTGATTAATCCCTTAGTAATTGTTGCATTTTTAAGCCTATAAAAGGCAGATCTAAACTCTTTGTAGAGGCAACTTGGTCAATATATTAAAGCATAAGCTTTGTTTAAGTGTTCTTATACACTTGTGTTTCTCTACAATTGAGTTTGTGAGATTATTAGAGTTTCTTGGATTAGAAACCACCTTGAACTTATCAATCTTCACGAGTCGGAAGATTGTGGCGTTCCGTGGTCGTGGGTCTCCGGCAATTGCGTCGAAGGTTCTCTACCGCAACCCAAGGTTCCTAGTCAATCGCGACTAGTGGGTCGAGGGAGACTCCCTATCCTTTTCATTCCGCGTTCTTTGTCCGTCTACAAGGGTCCGTTAATCTTCGAATCGATCTTGGCTCGAATCCGAACACGGATTCACATCACAAACACAATTGATATTTTGCTCTGATACTAAATTGATGTAGAACTATTAAGACCCAACACTTCAAATAAGTTTGGAAGTGACCATGGGCAACCAGAGATTTACAACCAAAGAAACCTAAAACTTCATTGATTCCAACCTAAATCACTCGGCTACAATACTGAGCCTTTATATAGGCTAAACAACTTCTTCTAAAGAACACAAAAGAACCCTCACTAAAAAGTAAAATACTAATAAAGCCCTAAACAATAAAGGCTAAGAAACTACTCATAATCATTCTTATGTTTCCGCATTAATGAGCCAACCCCAAACAAGGGTCAGCTCAACATGGCTCCACAACAGTAACAGTTGGGAATTAACATAAATTATATGGCAATTCGCAACATATAAGTCTTCCGCGAATAATTTCAGAAAATTGGCGAGTATATACACATTTCGTAAGTTTTATATAACTTGTTTATGTCATTTGATTATTATTATATATCAGCATACTTTTATCCCCCAGAAAACGATCTTATAGGTCAATAAACTATAATTACATCTAGGGGTGGCAATTGGGTGTTATAATGGCCTAACCCAAAGCTATCCATTAACACCCAATTGTCACCCCTAATTACATCAAATTTGTATCAAAAAGTATATTTTATATCTTGTAAGTCATTTCTTCGTAAAAATTAAATGGGCTGAGCTTGGTTCGGCCTATGCTCATGTGTTAGGTAAATCTTGAGCAGAAAATTTACTCTTGTTTACAGAACCAGCCGAGTCGAAAGACAGAAGAGTTAAGCTCAGTTGGGTTCATTTGCCACCCAGTTTCCAAGACCACCAAATGTGAAATAAAGAAATAATAATATCAGTGATCAACATCTTCCAGCTCTCACATATTTTAAAGGAACAGAACTTGGAATATTTAGAAAGCATACCCTGTCAAGAGATTCAGGTGGAACATCAACTGATTTCCTCTGCGTACGTGAACCAACATACTGCAAAACAACTTCTTCAACCGAATCAGCACGAGAACAGTCCAGATCTGACATACTGCTTCTGTCTACATTGGCAGGCCTTTCAACAGTAGAGGTACTTTCAATGGAATCAACCAATCCAGATCTCGAAAGACAGTCACGTGCAACTTCTTTGCCTTCTTCAGTAAGCATGTACCTGACAATATTGTTGTCATTTTCTACTTGAACCAAAATAATTGCATATATCAACCATCTGGAACATGTCAAGGTATGTGCTTAAGAAAGTATGCCAGGAGGAACTGTTTTCATATACGTAGAATTTATTTGCTAGATAACACTATGTCATACTTTCCTGTTCGTAGCCTCATACTCAATCTAAATTCTAGGGTCAGACCCTCAAATCAGAAGTCAATAATGTTAAGTTAACTGGGACCCCAAATTCTAAAACACATGGACTTTATACCAACAAACAAAGTTAAACGGCTCAGACTGCTTCATATATAGTAGATGACTAAAATTATTCAAAAACAAACAAAACATAAAAATAATCAGGATGTGTTTCAATGTACAGGTGAGCCACAACGAGGAACCCTCCAGAAATTGTTGCTTACAAAACATCCATTTCCTATCAATCTGATCATGAATCATGATGAACAATGTCACTCTCATCCTCAAAACTTGTCACCTTTCCCTCTGTATCCTGGCTCCATGGAAGGTTCAAAGACTCCAGGCATCTTTCAATGCGGAAAAGGACGATATTGTACATACCTAAAATAAATAACTATTAATAGTTACAAGATATTATTAGATGCCTGAGTAATATTCATAAGACACATTTTGTGAGGGAGCGTTTGGCAAAGTCTGTTTTGAAATACTGTTTTTATTCAGAATCTACACTAAAGTTGGTGGTAGTAGAACTTAGAAGCATAATTATGGGTTTTGGTTTAAGACGTGGGAGTTTATTCATTTTCTTGGTTCCTCGTGGCATTAAGATTATTATCTAGGATGCTATGGTAGCTACTTACTCGGAGCGCATGATCAATTTTGTTCTTACTAATATTAGGGCCAAGGGGAGATGGTGCTTTAATGGTCCTAAATCCTAATAGACATGAGCCGTAGGTCTTCTTTTCAGTATGAGCTAAACAAAGCATATGACATTTGCAACCACTATTGGCGCTTAGGTGGTGATTCATCATTATTAGACAGTCAAGAAGTTTAAAGGGCTCAAGAGTTAAGGCTAGCATGCGTAATTTTGAAGATTCTATTGAGTGGTACGTCATCTACTTAGTTCACCTAATATGTATCAGGTGAGCATACATTCTCCCTTGTACTGCCAGGTTCTTTGTTAACAAGGAGTAGGAGGCTTTTAACATTTGAATAGGAGGCTTTGGATAGGATTACTTCTGTCCCTTCTTCTATTGTACTTCATTTTAGCCTGAAATGGAGATAATATAGGGGGGGGGAAACTTCTAATGGTGATCCTGGTCACATACAATGTCCTAAATTGTTAACCCAGCATGCAATATTTTTAAAATTTTGAAAGGAGAAATTTTTAATTTGACTATTGGATACCGAGTAAACTCTTGATAATTAGAACCAAGAGGCTGTGAGGATTATTGGTTTAAGAAGATGGCTATTTTGAGCAACATTGCTAATTTTGATGGTTTGGAGGAGCTAGATATATTCTTTAGATTTGTTTTCTAAAAGAGTTTCTCTTAAGAATGAACTTGAGGTGTCATTGCTAGTGAGCATACGTCTTGGAGGTAAATACTTCATAGGAGGAGGATGAATCATGTCAACGAGATAGAGTAGGGACAGTTGTGATGATCAACAAGCCTCTCTTAGAAACGGAGGAAGTCACTAGTCTTTACACTCACTATTTGGTTTATGATTGAGAGTCTTGAGAGGTCACCTCTTCAGCACAGGAAGGATTAGCAAGAGATACCTAATACTCCCTCCAATTTCAAATAATCGTCCTTCTTTCCTTTTTTGTCCGTTCCAAAATAATTGTCATCTTTCAAAACTTTCCTTTTTAAAAAAACACTTTTACCACTTTACCCTTACTTTTTCTACCTAATTTAATCGCCACATGCTCGAGGGCATTAAAAGAAACCACACATTACACCAAAATTTATAATACAGTCAATTACTTTTTCTTAAACGGTGTGCGGGGACAAAGAGAATGATTATTTGAAATCGGAGGGTGTATATAAAATGAGGTAAGGCAAGCTGCCTTCTCTATTGGTACTAAGCCCCGAACCCTAATGGTTTCTCTGTGCATTTATTCAGCCCTTGTGTTGAAGGTTTGGATTTTTCTCTTTTTCTAATGCTAATGGATTAATTGGGAGTTTAGGACGACTGTTAATTCTACTTTTCCTGCCCTGATCCATAAGGCAAGGTGTAACTGACCAAAATTTTTGACTTTATACCAATAGCTTGCTTATTAAAGACTACAGAATTTTGGGTGAGGTTTGCACATGGATTTGGACCAAAACGAATGGCTAAAAAGGATTCATGTAGGTGACTGAAGTAATTGGGACAAAGTCTGGGTTGTGTTGAATTTCACAAGGATTTGGATGAGGTATCCGAGGTATGATATACTTCCTCCGTTTTCAAATTATCGTCCTCCTTTCCTTTTTCGTCCATTCTAAAATAATTGTCATCTTTTAAAACTTTCTCTTTTAAGAAAACATTTTTACCACTTTACCCTCCTTACTTTTTCTACCTACTTTAATTATGGCCACATGCTCAAGGGAATTAAAGGAAACCACACATTTCACCAATATTTATAATACAGTCAATTACTTTTTCTTAAACTGTGTGCCGAGTCAAAGAGGACAATAATTTGAAAACGGAGGGAGTAAGATTCTTGAAGCGCTTTTGTTAGAGGTCACCAAATTATTGAAGTATCACTAACGTGATAGTTGAGAAAGTTACAACATGTGGTGGATAGTCTTTGGTGCTTAAGCTTAATCTTTAAGAAGCCTATGATAGAGTTTATTGGATCTTTCCTTGTAAAGCAGTCAGAGCAAGGATATGCGGCTCAGTGGAGGAAGGGAGTGATAGGCTGTTGTAGGTCTTCTTAATTTTCTGTTATTATCAATGAAGAGGCCAAGTTTAGGTGGTGTCTTTTTCTTTTTGGTTGGTAGTGGTGGATTATCCACTTCTGTATTCTCTTCAATGTCTCCCTTTTTTTTCACCTTGATAATAGACATGTGGAGCAGAATGTTTTATAGAGCTATAAAGGCTGAGTTGATTAAGGTTGAGGGCTGTCCTGTTGGTAGGGAAGACCTTAGGGTCAAGCATATTCAGTTGATTCATTATGCTACCCTGTCCTTGGTTGAATATGTTTCTAGTCTTAAAAAAACTATTCAGATTGCTAAATGCGTAGATCCATCTCATTCATTAGATCAAACTTCAAGGGTATGTAGAAAAGTCACTCTTCTTACTTTATCTTCCTCTTCTCTTCCCTCAATCCCTTCTATTCTTCTTGTCCTCCCTTCAGCACTTCGATCTATCTCTTTTCCTGACTCTATTGACTCCGTGGCACTACAGCAAGATTCTCACGTAACTAGACAAGATTGTGTCTTGAGTAAGGATTTTTTCTAACTTAGTTTAACATATGGCTTTTCTTCTTTCTTTTTTTAATAGGTAGGTGTGGCCCCTTGTTGGTTTGGGGATTGGGACCAAGGACCTCAAGGTCTTTGCCTGAGTTCCCTTGCCATCTCTCTCACCCCTTGGTTTCTTTTGTTTTTCTTTTTTTCATTTTCTTCTTCCTTTCTGTTTCATTTCTTCTCATTTCTAGTTTCCATCACAAGTGTGTCCCTACCTGTAGTATTATGCATCCATAGGCAGAAATTAAATACATCGAATAAATAATTACGCTCATTAGTCAAGAATCACATCTTGTCCAAGCGTATCCATGTTTATTAAAGTTCAATTAGAATATACGGCTATAAAGTGTCCTTGCTTCCTCAGAGACTTCTGCACTGGCATCTATTTCTTATATTATGTTTTCCCTTCTCCCTTTCTTTCTAGAGTTCGTGTTTATGGAACCATTTTCAAATTCAATAGCAAATAGTTCCCTACTGTAGAATGAAAATCAATTACAAGCATCCTTCCAAAGCATGGTGAAAGGCTTTATTGGTGTACACCACAAATGCTTAACCTAAAGAGAATTAAATTAAAATTAAAATTAACAAAAAAAAAAGAATGAAAAAGAATCTAAGATACAAGACCAATCAAAGTTAGATTACAGGTACAATCTCTACTATACATGGTTATCTTATACAATTGTGATATGGAAAAACATCAGGATTTCCATAAAAAGATAATACTTTGAAGTCAAAGTTCACCTCTACATCAGATTAAAGCCCTTGCAAAGATTCGAATTTTTTTCCATTCACATGATATTGAGGTCAATTATCTTGGCAAAAATACATGACCAACCAAAATTTGATTATGAGTATGGCCACACTGTATAGGGTTATCTAATACAATTGTAATATCAGAAATCATCATGATCCCACCAGGCAAGTTACCTTAAGGTCAAATTTTATCTCTGCATCCTTTTCATAGCTTAGAATTTTTCCCATCCCACACGATATCAAGATAAAATATTACCTCAGCATCAGATCTTAGAACTTTGGTAACTTTGATTTCGGGTAAGAAAATAAAGGTGTAACCGTAAATGGCATGATCACTGGGCACGACTGAATAAGTAGAATGACAAGATGCTTGAAAAGAGGAAGTGCAGGAAGCTAAAATGGTAAGCATACTTTGCAGGACAGCTTGATTTGGCAACCATTCCTTTAGTTATCAAAGTCTTCATGCAGTTCCATCCGGTGTACCAATCCCTAGGTGAGCTTCCAAATTGTCCAGGCTTCCCTTTTCCCTTATCAGGCCTAAAAACATCAGCCATAGCAAAACCATCACCCATTCCAGCATTCATACTGATCAACAGGAAAAATTATGATGGCATTTAGAAACAATGACCAAGAGCATACATAATTGACACACGAGAAAGCCCACTTGCTTCAGCAGCATCAATTAGCTCCTGCTTGCGCATAAAATCATTCCCATCGGCAGTTCCCCTAACATAAAAAGAATTTTCCCTCGAAAATCAGTTCAACGATTAAACCAAAACAGGAAGAAAGTAGGCTATCTTGGTAAAAGTCCCAGAAGGTCCATTGAAACTACCTGTATAGAGTAATCAATAAAGCGTAGGCCACCGAATTCTTTTGTGGCACATAGCGCCTGGTTCCCTTATTTCTTTTCCCTGAAATTTCATATAAACAGAAACTGGTGACAACTGATCATCACTGCTTCATTTCAGCAAATAAATCAATAAAACAACGTCCAAATCCAGAGAGAATCTGTACCTACCTTTTCCTGTCAACTCTTCATTCTCAGAAGCGCCAGAATCATTATCGAAGAAACCTTGCATGAGCTTCAAAATCCATTTTCCAACACCCCTAACATGTGAAAAATATAAAATGAGAGCACGCTAATGCGCCACTATTCATTGTTTAGAAACTTTATAGTAAAAATGAAATCTTTGAAGATATTTAATCAGCTGATCACAATCCACCCTAGGAAAATGAAGCAAACCATTGAAAAAGAGGAAAAATAGATCCACCTAAGAAAGACTGGTAAGAAATAAAGTAATTTACCCTTGGCTCTACCATTAATACTTCATTATTTTTACATTTTTTATCAGCTAATAAACGTTCACGTTAAGCTTGACGATCCACTCCGAGAAGTCCAATTTTTGGGTAACTTCTAGAACATAAGCAGCGCTTCATGAGTGTATCAATAATGAACAATTTACTTAATGTTGTCATCACTTCAAATGAGTCATGTTCTTAGTATTTTCTTATAGGCACTCATTAACCAATTAATTTAAAACCCACAAAACCAACTTGGTCATATGAAGTCGGAAAAATCTTGATACAAGCTAACTATTTACACTGAGAATCACCATCTTCACCGAATTTCCTTAAGAATTGTGATTGAAAATGTACAGATATATGCTTTAGAGATTCATTGATTTGCTGGCAATAATTCTGAAAGCCTGTACAACTTACTTCTCTTGGATAATAAATAATTTAAAATTCTTCTAGACTCTCCCCGACCAAACTTAACACACAAAAGGTAAATTAAATCAGAGTCAGCTTTAGTACACCGTTAGTGTAAAAAAATTTGCACAATTAACACTAAAAAAAGGTTTATTGTTAAAAAATCAGAAAAATGTTTTACCATGTTGTTTCTTTACTACATATTCCCTTCACCTGAAAAAATATATATAAAGTCTCGTTTGACAAGTTAAACTTCTTAAAAATTGTAGTTTTACTTCTTTGTACCTCCTTTGAATTGCACTAGAATTATATGTGCTATTGTTTTTCAGAAACAGGACTATTTATATTTTGGGACAACCAAAATAAAAAGTGAGATAGTTTTTATGGGGACTAAGGGAGTAGTAGTATATTCTTAACTTTTTTTCTGTCAAAGATTCAAATTGCCTGGTGTTAAATTGAAGAATTTAAATTTCACGGAATTTGATTGGTTGATTTGCAAATAACTGATTTTTAAATTTTCAAATCAATAATGTGTAATATAGACTGATCAAGCTTTGTTATTGTTAATTGAGTTCGCGTCCACGAGTATCAAAATCAAAGCCATTGAATAAATAGAAAATGGAAATGAAAAGAAACTAATTTGAGGTGGAGAGTAACATACTTGATTAGAGAAAAGTCTTTGAGAGTTTTAATGGGGGTTTTGGAATTGCAGACATTGAAATAAGCCTTTGAAAGAGTCAATTCGATATTCTCTGAAATCCCTTTCGGTCCTTCCGCCATTTCTTTCCTCTTGTTCCACATGAACGCCGCCAGATCTTCATTCTCCTCACACCTTACTTGCCTCTGTTTCTCCATCTTTAGGGTTTCTGTCAGGTTTCGGAAGGAATTTTTTTATGCTAGGGTTCTTGAAGAGGCTCCAGCGTAATCATTTGGGGAATTTCCTGATCATTTTTTTGTGGAAAGACGAAATTTTGGAGGGTAATTAGGTTATAAATTGGTGGATTTGGTGAGGTCGTTCTTGAAGGTCGAAGTAGAAGAGTGGCGTCAAGGATTCCCCCTCGCAGTGGGATTTTGAAATTCTAAGCGAACTTTTGTCAGTTTCACCCCCTCAGTGTTCATTAATTTGCCAACTAAACTATTTTTATAAATCGGTTACTTTTTCCGTCTTACAAAGATAGTCTCACTTTGATTTTTACGGTCAATTTGATTAAACATGAATCAAATTTATTCTTATGAGAGTTCTTATTTTCAGTTTTCTTAACATAATTGGTTCTATACTTTTTGCCCCTTTTGGTATTAGTCCTTGCCATGTACAAAAATTCAAAAAAAATTGTTCTTGTATTGTTCAAATTATACGCAATTGGTCTATCCATTCAATTTCGCCCTTTTTTCGGTCGTTCAGTCCCTACAGGTGTTTCTCGCGTGATTTTTACAAGATTAAATTTGTCATTTCACGTTAAGAAGTACATGTACTAATTGTGTACAATGAAATGGGCGATGCCTACAAGCATAAAAAGCTTCGAAATGTAGGTAACATGTTTCTTTCTTTTTGTGTCCTTTTTTTTTCTTCTTTTAGTTCAAAACAGGATAGAAAAACTTTAATTATTAGTCAAATTTTCTAAATTGCAATTAGTAAAGTTTTATTCATTGTTTTTTTCTTTTCGAATATGTATGTTGATTGACATATATTAGTAAAATAATGGTGGTGTTGGTAGTGACGGTAGCAGTGGTATAGACACGGTCATCCGGTTCCGGTTCCAAAAACTGTGGGTGTGGAACCATACACCGTATATATACGGTATTATGGTTCCGGTTCCGAACCTTACAATTTCTGATCAAATCTCAGCCCTTGGATCAAGGAAAAAAGTCAAAATTTCGGAAAAAAAATAAAACTATTGGAACCGATAGTTCCATAGTTCCTATTCCAAGATTTTAAAAATATAAATTGTAATTGAACTGGTAAACGATTACGGTTCCAATACGGTTCTTGTTTTTAAGGTTCCAGTTTGAAGATGGTTCGGTTCCAGTTCCGAGAATCAGATGATCATGTCTATAGTGGTGGTTTACATTTAAAAAAAATATCTTACTCACAGGTGAATGGTGTTGGTCCTTAGGGTAGCTTAGTAGATACGATAGAGGGGGTGAAAAGCATATCTCACCAAACTTGAAGGTTTCTTTGACAAATAGACTTCTGGTACGCATTTCATACACTAACACGTGTGATGTGACGGGGAGCAATAGGCTTTAGTAAAATAAGGACCAAGCATGAATGCAGCATATAAGAGCAGAAGACTTTGGAGCATACTTATAACTTAGAAATAGTATCGTTGTTAAAATATAATCAAACATACACAACATCATATAGATATGTGTTTCTACAGATGCATCATCATTTCCCATATAAGTTTGCCAAAGATATAAAAACATTACAATTATAAAAGAGTAATCTAGGTACAGTATATCAAATGATTTTTCATTAAGAATTTAACTTGTTCATCAAATAGTAAACATTCTTAATACATCAACCTAGACTCTCTAATCCTAGCAAACCTAAATAAGGAAAAGAGGGGGGTAAACATGAAGTCACACTTCGCTTAACATTGTTTTGCTTAACCTTTGATCTTAAACATATTTTTTGAAGGTCAAGCTACAATGTTGGAGGTATGAAACGGAGACATGATAGTGTGAAACAAAATGATTTACCACTTGTTCAACTTCCACGAAGAATATTTGAAACTGAGTGAACCATTTCCTTCTCTCCAGCCCAACACCCAACACTGTTGAGGAAAGAAGTTTCGGGTTTACTCAATTAAGGGTAAAATACCATCATCCAATTGTACAACATGTTATTGCACAACTGAAACTTCCTGCAACAAGATGCAAGTCTACCGATGATACGATCCTGATAAGCCTTAAAAGTATTTCATGAAGTTTGGGGGGTTTAGATGTCAAGATAAAAGACTTGGGAAATGTATTGAAGACCTCAGGAGTCAAAGTGTTGTTTAACCAAAGTTATTTCACAATTGTGTGGCAAAAATCTGGCCGAAATTGTCGCATCGGCCTTCATCAACTCAACGTGTGCGCATCCGTCGATTAAGGGTGTTTTGATATTTGGGTTTTTAAGTTATACTATTGTACAAGTTTTAGGTTTATTTCTCGCACTCTTTTAGGATTTGTAAGCCTATATAAAGACATTTTAAACATTGTTTTTATTTTTTAAGAGTTAATTGATTGATAAAAGTTTGAGTTGATTTCTGGAATTGTCAGACATTTTAAAATTATTTTATTACTATAAAATAATTTTATAGTAAACTAATATTAAGGTTTAACAATAATTAATTTTATACTATTTAGGCATAATAACAACTTATTTTTTATTTTATGGACATTAAATAAACATAGTTTTATTTAATTAACCAAACAAATAAAATATTATAATTTTGTTACGTTTAAAATATAAATAGAAATAAACTAATTAAAACATTATTTATAGATAATATTTACAAGCATATAATAATACTTATATCTACATTTGATCTATTTAAAATAGTTGCAGGTATAGAATAATAGGTCAAAACCTACCTATTGAAACATGAGTATTTGATCTTGGTACACCTAGGCTTAGGCGATTGGCGAGTGCTTCCCCTGTCTTCTCTAGAGAGAAAGTCTTTTTTCTTCTTTTTGTTGTTGGTGTTGTTGTTATCGTTGACTTTTGCTGTATTTGGGCAGCGTAACGGCAGTGTTTGGCTTTTTGATCGGCTTGTTGGGGCAAGGATGCTTGAGGGGCAAGGACTGGAGGCTTGATCGGAGCAAGGAAGGAGGAGGCTCCCTTGCTCGAGCAAGGGAGGAGGCAAGGCAAGGGGGAGCGACTCCTTGGCTCAAGGGCCCGGCTCCCAAGGCCAAGGGAGCGGCTACCCCTTTGTTTTTCACTTTTCAGGTTTTCCACTTTTCATCCTTTGATTCCTTCGTTATCCTCCATTAAGTCCCGGTTACCCTGAAACCTGAAATGTAACGGAAATAACTTTTGTTGGTCCATTTAATTTGTCACTTATATATTTTAGGACATCATAAATTAGAGGTATGAATTTCGGGTGTCTACAGAGCCCCTCAACGACGGAGTTTATAAGTAAATGAACGTCGTTGATAAGATAGACTCCCAAATTCGAGACAAGCATGACATAGGGAAAAAAATTAGTTGTAAAATATTTTTCGATGCAAGTCGAATTGTGATGTCAATCGTGGAAATCATTTTTTATGCTGCAGTTTTGAAAACATTTTTGTGATGGTCGGACCTACCGTAATAGGCTGCCTAGGTATCCTCGTTAAAGGAATCAGACCAATCGTAGCTCGTCTGTTGTCTATGTTCCTAGGAATTTAACCTAGTAAACATGATGATGAAAATGTATATTCCTAGGAATTGACCTAGTAAACATGATGTTGGAAGTCTATGTTCCTAGGAATTGACCTAGTAAACACGAGGATGAAAACATTTATGCGATGGTTGGACCTACCGTAATAGGCTGCCTACGTATCCTCGTTAAAGGAATCAAACAAATTGTAGCTCGTTTGTGACTTATGTTCCTAGGGATTTAACCTAGTAAACACTATGGTGAAAGTATATGTTCCTAGGAATTGGCCTAGTAAACATGATGTTGAAAGTCTATATTCCTAGGAATTGACCTAGTAAACATGATGCTGGAAACATTTATGCAATGGTTGGATCTACCGTAATAAGCTGCCTCCGTATCCTTGTTAAAGGAATTAGACCAATCGTAGCTCGTCTGTGGTCTATGTTCTTAGGGATTTAACATAGTAAACATGATGGTGAAAGTCAATATGCCTAGGAATTGACCTAGTAAACATGATGCTGGAAGTCTATGTTCCTAGGAATTGACCTAGTAAACATGATAAAAGTCAAATGCAATTTTAAGCATACGCGACAGCTGTATCTTCTGAAATTTTGTCAGTGATGCTTCGATTTTTGATGTGCCATCTTCGACAGGTTTGATTGATGTGCCATCATCGACATGATTTGATTGATGTGTTCCATCTTCGATATGTTTGATTTATGTGTCATCGTCGGCGAGATTGATGATATGCCATTTTCGGTGATATTTGATGTTGTGCCCTCGTCGACATGTTTGATTTACCTTCTTCGGTAGGATTTTGTGATGTGTGTCATCTTCGACAATGTGCCATTGGATCGTGTCTCTCAAGAGTTTAATCTTGGAAAAACTAGTTTTCGAAGAGTTTAGCTCTGATACCAATTGTTAGTCCAAAAGGGCATAATAATAAGCTAGAGGGGGGTTGAATAGCTTATTTAACACTTAAAAGTTTTTAAGTAATTCCTAGAACAAGTACTTGCAATCTATTGAAAAAATTGAAGTAGCGGAAGTCTTGAAAGGAAGACAGTTCAAGTCTGCCGGTGAAGCACTACCGGTAGACTTAGCTGTTTACTAAAGTCTGCTGCTAGAGGAATAAGTTAAAGGAAAGATTGACAGTTTAAAACAATAATCAACAGAGAAAGATTAACACAAGTATTTTGAGATGGTTCGCACTATAATGAGTGCTACGTCCACCACCAAGGCAGTCAACCTTGGATTTAAATGTGCACTATGTTGTCCACTAGTTCTATTACAGAAATATCCAATGGATCGTGTACAAAATATTTGACTTATGTTTGAGGTTGGGTATTGAATATCTGGACAAAACAGAATATTCAATGTGCAGAAGAATAGTAGAAGGGACAACAATAAGAAGCAAAAGATTAATGGTTGAAGCAGATCTTCTTGTTGTTGTTGAGGACTTCATTGATCAGTTAATGATCTCTTGAATGCACTGAATGTATAAAGCTTGATGTTGTTGGAAAGATTCAGAGCATTGTTTCTTCAGTCTTTAATGACAGTGTTTATAGTTGGGCATTCTTGAGATCGTTGGAGAAGACGAAGTGAATAACAACTCTATTAGGTTGAATGCATTAAATGCTTAAAGCTGCTTTGTTGATTTCGTCTTCAACTGGGATAGAGCAGGAATGATGCAGAGTTGTTGCAGCAATTGTTAGGTAGGCGAACAGTGTTGCAGACATGCAATAGTTGGTACAGTCTGTTTGTGACAGTCTGTTCACCTGCTATGTCACTTTTCAGGAGGCGAAAGTCTTCATGCTTTTTCAGAAAAGCTGGAGGGACGCGTCAGAGAAATCAAGCACTGATCTGGAGATGATTTAATTCAAATTCAAATTGAATTGGGCTAAATTAAATAATCCACTAATACTTGTTTAATCTAAGGGCTGGACACGTCATGCTTTCCTGAGGTAGACAAGGTCTGCCGCTGGAGGCTGCTTGAAGTCTTCCGGTGAAGCCTTCAGATGAAGTCTTCCGCTGAACCTGTGAAGTCTAGAAAAACTATTCTAAGGCAAAGATCTCTTATACACAGTTGCCACGCTAACTGGTACGCAACCCATTTAGCCACCATGTATAGAACCTAATGTAATGAATGAACAAATGCAAATCAAGATACAATGCTGTAGGGGGTAGATGTAGGATTGGAGATCTAAACCACCTTAAAAGGATTAAAAGCACCCCACTTATATTTTTGAAAAATACTCACTATAGTCTATTTAATATTTAGAATAGATTCAATTATATTTTTCTTAATATGCATGCATGCCGAATTAAACATGACACTCTTTTTAAGAATATTGTGCGTATTAATAAGATAAAATAATATTTTCATACATAGGTTATATATGTTAATTGTTATCGCAAAAACTTACGTAGAACAGTCTTATACGGATATTTTTTGTAAGACGGATCATCTTTACCCGATTCACCGTGTATTGGTGGGTTGAGCTGTGAGAGAGTGAAACTCCATCTTACGAATTAAGATACGTAAATCCGTCTAACAGGACACCTACTCAATTGTTATTGGGGGATCGAGACTCAATATCAGTGGCCATTAATGTCTAACAAACTGATTTGTTTTGTGCGGACCTCACTCTAAACAAGTGAAATTCAAAAAAAGTTTCATTTAATTATTTGTTTACCTATTAAATAATTGTACCAAAGATTCTTTTCCTAGATAAATACACCTTCCGAGTTCAAGGAATTTTTTTTTTCACAATACTATTTTGAGATGTTTTACATAAAAAATCAACTTTCAAAATTATGCTTATACTTTTCATAACATTTCATTTTTATCCTCCACTTGTATTATTAGTATAGTGGTTATGATTGTGTATTTTTTGTAATTATGATCAACTCCAGTGACATTAATATATCCTTTTATTATTAGACTTTTCAAACGTAGATTTTTTTGGGTGAAACAGAGAGAGTAATAAAATGTCTAGCCTACTTCATGTGATATAA
Source organism: Codonopsis lanceolata (assembly GCA_013146195.2). Lineage (NCBI taxonomy): Eukaryota > Viridiplantae > Streptophyta > Magnoliopsida > Asterales > Campanulaceae > Codonopsis > Codonopsis lanceolata. The sequence continues at coordinate 105,631,318 of CM028383.1, read as the reverse complement.
AGAAGGCTGTTTTTTTTAAATATTTATTGCAATTAAATAAAGTTTATGGTAGAGATAAGAAAATGAACTAATTACTTACCTAAACTGATTTCCCTCAATAATGTGTACTAAGGGTAGTCCCGTTGGTAGTTTCTAGCTTCTTCCAATCGATGGTGTAGGTTCTTGGAAATATGTTCTTCAAATATGTTACAAATGTGTAACATCTTAGAACATGTTCTTCCCATTTTATTTTTCGTTCGACTTTAATTTCACAAGAGGTACTTTTTGAAGGGGGTAATATGCATTTCCCCCAAATGTAATCCGTTTTCTTCTCTCTCTCTCTCTCTCTCTCTCTTTCTCGTTTCAATTTATAAGTACTCATTAAGTGACTATAACATTATTCCAAAATTCAAATTCAACAAAGCAAATTTCTTACTTTAACTGCAATTTCATCCTTAATCCTTTGTGTAAGTGTATTTATTACTTACACCTAATGATCAACCATATTTGTATTTTTGTAAGAGGTATGATATTACAAGCTAAAGCTTGTAGTATTATTACAAGCTTTAGTGTTAGTACCGTTTGATCAAATCTATTAGATCTCTACACTGTTAGATCAAAAATATTTTTTTGAAGTAATGACATGGACTTTCCAAATCACCACCAACTTAATCATCTAACGATTCTAATGCTAAAGCTTGTAATAATATTACAAACTCTAGCTCGTAATATCATTTGCCTTTTTGTAATATAAATACAAATTTAACAAAAGTAAGTACTCATTAAGTGACCTAACATTATTTCAAATTCAAATTCAACAAAGCAAATTTCTTTCTTTAACAGTAATTTCTTCTTTAATCCTTCGTCTGTAAGTGTATTTATTACTTTCACCTAATAATCAACCTTTTTTGTAACCATTTCATTGATTTTTCTTTCTCTCAATTGCGATCCCAACCCCAATCCTAATCTCCCAACCCCAATCCCTGTCTCCATCTCCATCTCCATCTCCATCTCTCTCACCAAAAAAATGTCAGAAAATCATGCATCAAATAGCACAAACCAAGTTTTCTCAGTCCAAGAGCCTCCAATTGTAGAAGCAACTTCAATTAATAGGGTTAGTTTAATTATTCTTTCTTTGCATTTGTCTATCCAATAAATTTCTTAGCTGAAATTGATTTAACTATACATGCAATAAAGAAAAAGGATGATATATTTGATTTGCTTTCTTTGGAAATAAAAGAGGTGTGTGCTCGCTAGCTAGATTGTCTTAGATCTATGGAAACTAAGTAAACATAGTTCATTATTTCTAATAGTGGTTAATTATTTAATATATTGAGTTATTTGCCCCTTCACTTGACAATCTAATCCGTTTAAAGCATAGACATAAAAAATCTGTGATTTTTTTTGGGTAGATTTTTTCCTTATATTTTTCTTCAGATTTTTTTGGTAGGTTTTCAGTTTAACACGATGTTGGTTTATATTGTTATTCTTGATTCGAGTTTAATTGTTTAAATTCCATAGCAAGGAGGGGAGAGAGAGGCTTGAAATATTTTATCTTACCCCCTATATCGTACCCTGTGTCTCATTAAATCTTAGTTTAGGGTTATGAAAATGAGACATGTGGTATGACATTTAAAAGATCTTTATATATATATATATATATATATGATATCGTCATCCTTAATTTAAATGTATGTGATGATAAACAATAACATTATGGAACAACTTGATTATGTTTGTGTGCATGAAGACACATATACAAACTTAGTTCTCGATATATACATGATATAAACTAATAAGATACTTATTATGTTCCATACTAAGAGTCAACTATTTTATTTTCAAATGTTTCATTTAAAAATCTACTTAAAAATTAAGCAATCACCTTAGCCTTTATGCTCCACACGTGGTATAAACATATTGATTATGTCCCTTTTCTAATTTAAGTTAAGAAGAAAACTATTACATAAAGTTTACGTATTTGATTATGTTCAAACAATTTTTGTATTACTATCAACTCTAATGGCCATAGTGAAACTACTTTTCACGCTAATTCTCAATTAAATTTATTAGATCTATATATATATATATATATATATATATATATATATATATATATATATATATATATATATATATATATATATTCACCTTTTATATTAACTTACTCCATCCTTAATCCTACTAAGTCTAAACAAATTCTTCGATAGAGCTAAGAAAGTGGTTATATTCGTATTTTTATCTCATGATACGAATCATTTGAATATATTTACTTTCTATCATTTATATTTACTTGAGAAGAAGGAAGCGCCATCGGGTTGGAAGGTTATACGCCAAAAGTGGCAAACATAGAGAAATCTTTTACCAAACTATTAAATTATGTACCACACGAAAATAAAAAAAAGTAGACAAAGTTATACCTTCGCGGAATACATGACATGAAGAAAAATAATTATGATAGTGAAAAGAACAAGAGGGGAATGTACATGGAGAAAAACTGAAGTAGAAAGTTTTAACGATTTGTTTCAAGACATTGCACACCAATTGTCTATATTGATGTTGTTATGTGATATTTTATTGTGAATTATTGAGTTTTGATGTTTGGTTAAATTTTTTACTAAACGATATCGAAAGTAGGCTATATAATGTGTTTAAAAAAAGTATGCAACCCATCGTGTAAAAACCAAAAATTAATATTCCAAAAAAACTAATTTCTACAAATCAATTTATAAGTTTTATGTTGAGATGTTGTACCTCTTGGGAATTACTTGTTTTGGAGTGATATATTCTAATCAATTTCTTATGGATCATTAAGATAATGTCATTCCCAAACCTTCTTCCTATCCTAAATTGGCATAATAGTCAGTGTTTGCCATTTTAAAGTGTTAGGTTTTGATGGATTTTGAGTTTGAGTTTTGGTAGGAAAAGATATATATATATATATATATATATATATATATATATAATACAATAGAGGTCAGTGTGGCACGCTTACAATTGACTTGGGATAAAAAGGGGGTCAGGATTTACTGTTTTACAGTGATCCAATGGCCCTTATTTCCCTCACCTCTCACATGTGCGAATGACGGTTTACTGTTTTACGGTTTTACAGTTTTATGTTATTGTAATTAACTTAATTAATTTAATTTTTTTTTCTATCCGTAATTTCGTATACAAATTAATTGAAATATTTGTTTTTTAAAACTGTTATCGTAATCTTTTTGTCCGGCCCGTTTTTTCCGACCCGCAATTTCGTATACAAATTAATCAATTTACTGTTTTACCAATATTCTACGGCTATTGAATAAAAAATTATTTTGCAACACCAATTTCCAAATAATGTCTCATTTTTTAAAAAGAATTTTCATTGTAGTTTTTAAAAAGTTGATGAATATATATAATACAATAGCACGCTTACAATTGACTTGAGATAAAAGGGGTCGACCTTATTTCCCTCACCTCTCATGTGCGAATGACGGTTTACGGTTTATTTTATGTTATTGTAATTAACTTAATTAATTTAATTTTTTTCTATCCGTAATTTCGTATACAAATTAATTGAAATATTTGTTTTTTAAACATTATCGTAATCTTTTGTCCCTTTTTTCCGACAAATTTCTATAAAAATTAATCAATTTACTGTTTTACCAATATTCTACGGCTATTGAATAAAAAATTATTTTGCAACACCAATTTCCAAATAATGTCTCATTTTTTAAAAGAATTTTCATTGTAGTTTTTAAAAAGTTGATGAATGTCAAATTTTTAAACGAAAAATTATGTGCGGGCATTCATTTCAATGTAATATTGATATATATGAAATATAAAGAATGTCTCTTTGTCACGTTTAATCTTCACAATCTCAACCGTTTTTATCACGTTTTTTTCCATCCCTATTTTATTACTGCGAAAATTATTGAGATATTACGGTTTACAAGACGGTTTACAATTATTATTTTACATTTAATATTTTAAAGTTAATATTTTACGATTATGGCCAGTGGTCAAAAGCTTATTTTAAAATTAGATTACTCTTGAGACTACATATATCCCTAATCTCACATGGAGTCGATATCGGTTCATTTTCACGTCTCAATAGAGACTTTTAGGCTTTCTACGGTTGCCTCCTAATTTTTTGTGACAATCATTGCTTTTTGTTCTCCTCTTGGTCCTCAATATCGGCTAAGAGTAGCTTAAAAGAAACGAAGGAGAGTTCAATGATCATCTAAGCAATTTCGATAAGACTAGAAAGATGCTTGAAAAAAACAAAAAAACGTAAGTTTTGTAATTTGAAATATTTATTTTTTTGTTTTTAACTGTTATCGTAATTAACTTAAGCAATTTAATTTTTGTCCGGCTCGTTTTGTCCGGCCCACAATTTCGTATACAAATTATTAATTAATCCCTCCGTTTGGGCAAAGAGACCCCGTTTGAAAGTCAATTTTTTTAAGAAAATAATATTTTTAGTAGTTCATTTCTACAATATCTGCTTCATTTATTGATAAAATTTCAAATTGGCGTCGTGCCATCAACACGGGCAAGAGTACTAGTATATATATATATATATATATATATAGACGATAATACAATTAGATCCGCTCTTCATAGACGAACTTGGGATTTGCGAGATCGTGTAAAACCGCTTGGGAATTCTCGGATGATTTTCTACAGATAGGAAGGGCTGTAACACACACTTTCCTTCTAAGTAATTGCCCCACAGATCCTATATCTATCTATAGGTTTAAAAAATATACCGAAGGGGATTCTTATGTGTATATATATGGGTATATATTACTGATAATTACTTCTACTATGCATAATTTTAACATATATGAGTGTAGCTCTCCGCATCAATGAAAATTGCTGAACCGATCACATTTTTTTAGTGACATTTATAAATTTGAGATTTCACGTTTGTAACAAACAAAATAAAAAATAATACTCCATCCGTTCCAGGCAAAGAGTTTCATCTTACTATTTTGGAACATTTCACATTAAGAGTTCACTTTCAAAACTTATGTCTACATGCTTCATAACATTTCAACTTTATCCTCCACATCAAATATTATCATATTAATTATGTTAAAAAATTATTGTAATTATGATCAACTCTAATGCTAGTTATATATCTCATAATTTTTAGACTTTTTAAACATAAATTCTTTAGTTGGAATGAGGAGAGTAAAAGTTTACTATATATAGATAATGAGTTAATTACTTACATTCAAGAAGGTGCATGTCTTAGTTGTTTTATTAGTGTTCATAGAACTCATTCTCTCTTTCAATATGAAAAAAATATGTTACCAAGTTTACCACTCGTACGTAGATTTACTTGAAACAATACTTAAGCATCTTGACTTTGAGTTTAATAAATTGACTACGTGAATGAATTTGATCTTATTCAAAATTTTTGTTTGTCAGGTAATTGATTCTGCAATGGAAACGATGAATAAAGATGACGACGACAGAGTTTTGCAAGAAGAGCCAAGCAGCAGTCATTCATTGGAGATGGATGCACAAAGTCCTTTAATGGCATGGCCTGTCTTTGATCCTTGTCCTCCTCAAGCTTCTGTAGAAGCTCAAGCTCAGTACTACTCTCCCAATGGAACATATGACTATTGTTTTGAAAATCCTCTTTGTGACCTTTCTTCATTGGATTAATTAAAGTAATAGAGTGGCCAACATAAACTATATATTCCACCTTAATTTGTTTTGTCATTTTTGTAGGTGATTATCTATAGTTATTACCTTTTAGAGCATGTGGAAGATAATGAGAATACTAGGAGGAGAAGATTAAAGGGGATTTCCATGTATAATTGTCCATGTGATTGTGTGTGAAGTTAAGGAGGTTTTTGTGTGTGTGAGTTGAAAGTGACACATTTTATTTTCTTACTATACTAAGAAACTAGATTATTTCGAAGATAAAGAGAACCTTCCCGGCAATCACCGACCGCTCATCCGCTGAAGTGTGTGGCTAACTGTGGCCGAACACGATGCTGCCCATAAAATTTGTTTGAGAAGAGGGAGAGGTGGGAGAGGATGGAAGGAGGGGATGAGACATGATTGAGAGGAGAGAAGAGGGAAGGAAAGGATGGATGAATGAGAGAGAAGAAATGAAGAAAAAGAAGAAGAAGAAATGTTCACCATAAAAAATGTAGGAAGGAGAGAGAAAGACAAGAAACATATGAAGAATGGAAGAAAAAGAAGAAATGAAAGGTTTATTTAATTGGTAAATTGATATGATGACATTTTTTAATTTTTTTTAATGGAGGTGTAGGAAAGTATATTTTAGGGTGTGGTTAGCCTCATCCTTAAATCTTTCTATAGTTTTTATTTAATGTCGAGGCCGAATTTGAGATATGTTCTTAAATAAGTTTTCAATTATTTTACTTTTCACACACGGATGTTTTTATAAGGGAGTAATATACATTTCCCCAAATGTAATCCCTTTTCTTCTTCTTTTTGGCTTCAAAAGAATTCATGTATTACTCCATCTTTTCCTTCTTGACTCGACACATTTTCATGTAAATCCAACTTAGATATGAATTTGGGTCAAATTTATATTCAAACCAAGTAACTCAGACACAAGTTTTCTGAGCCCTCGAGCAACCAATTAGCAACTTCAATTGATAGGATTAGTTTAATTATCTTTCTTTACACTGTCTATCCGACAAATTTCATACATGAAATTGATTCGACTATACATGCAAAGAAGACAAAGGATGAGACATTTAATTAGCATTATTCACTAATTAATGGTTAATTATTTAATATTTTGAGTCATGTGTCCCTTCACTTGACACTCTTAGTTTAAATCACAAGGCATAGTTAAATTTGTGAATTCTTTTTTTTTGTATATTTTTCCCTTCTAATTTTTTGAGATATTTATTATTGAGTCTTTCGTTTAATTATAAGTAGGTCTGACAATTGGTGAGTTAAGTATGGGTCGAAACTTATTAGAACTCAAATATCAAACTTCTGGAAATGAGTCGGGTTAAAATGTGCAACATGTTAAGATGGGTCGACCCGTCTTAACCCGTATCCCCCCAAAAAAATTCATACATTTGTAGAGTAAAAAACTATCAGGTAAAAAATGGATAACGGGTCCAACCAGCAGTAACCCAACACGTTAATATTTTTGAATCGAAACAGATAAATTTCAAGTTGGATCGGATGGATTAACGTGTAATAAGATATCCTTCCATTATGGTTTTCTATTCACTCCTCACAACGATGATGTCGGAGGGTATAGTCCGGCTGCAAAGCCATGCCAATTAATGTTGGTAGAAATACCCGTGATCGTAGCAAAATCACACGGGGTCAAAGTAGTTTCTCCCCAGTTAAAATGGAATGTATGGGTGGTGTCCCACCAGTAATCCCGCAAAACCTCAAAGATCGGCAGGTAGCTGCGAAAAGGACGGAACGCCCGCAAAAACACGCCAAAGCCAGAAGATTCCACCAAAACCTCATAAATTGTTGCATTTTGCATATTGCATAAAAAGAAAAAAAATGTGTTGCATTTTTGCATTCCAAAGAAAGTACATGTTGCATTTTTTGCACACATTTAAAACAAAATATCCATGCAGCATTTTAGCAAAGCATGGTGCCTTTGCATTTCCATGCATAAGAATGATAAAATGTGATAAATGATATATCCATGCCTTAGCAATCTATCATATGCGATTATCTCCAAATAGTTGCATATTGCATTTATTTGAAATAAAAATGTTACAAGCATAGAAAAGAAAATATTTCTGTTGCATCCTAGAAAGTATTTATGTTGCATTTTGCATACAATATATCTCTGCACTGCGTGCACATATCAAAAAAATATATCCGGGAAAAATGCACCATGTATCCGAAAAGTCTATGACATGAGCACGCATCATAAAAAAATATTTTGTAGCCCAAGCATGCATCATATAGTCAAAATATATCAGTTACATGAAATATGCATCGCAGAATCGAATAGTGTCAATTGCTCAAGTATGCATCACATAATTAAATAACACGAATTTCATATTTTTGCTATATATAATTGCCAAATTGCACGCATAAGCATCAAAGTCAAGAGCAGGTATACTCCAGAAATCCAAAACAGCAAAGAAATCCAACAGATCTGAAAAATCAACCAAATGGGTTTGTGAAAAAGAAACTTACAGCGGGAATCGAAAGATTGGAAACATGCATATGCCGATCACGAAGGATATTGCCCCAATCATCCTTCGGAAAGAGATATTTGATATGATTTCGGGTTAAAGGAGGAAGTTCTCGTCTTTCCTCACCCAAATCCGGGTACATCGGTGCTTTCCCCTTCCGAGATCTTGAGGAAGAAGCCATCTACCAAATAAAACAATCAATTTGGCGAAAGAAAATCAAGAAAAGACGAAGAAATGAGGAAGAAAGCTTGTCGGCAACAATGGCAGAAGAAAGAAAATGTCGAAGGAAAAGAAATGGTGGAAGTGAGCTACTGCTCACTCTCTGCCGTGTTTTGAAGAAAGGAAAAGGGAAGTTTCACTTTCCTCCCCTCCAAAGTCCAAGTCCAGCATCCAAACATCCAAGGTTGCTCAAATTGCAAAAGGGCTCTGAAAACTTAACGGAAAGTTAACAAAGTTAGCGTTGTTAACCAAAAGTGACGACCATCCATCAAAATCAAGAAGGAAGTTCATATCCCCAGCAGGTCACCCGCAAAAGGGGCCAGAAAAGCAAAAATTATATCATTCAAAGCCCCGACAAGATATCTGCAGCAGCAAGAAAGTAAAAGAAAATCAGCAGCAAGAAAGCAAAAGAAAATCAGCAGCAAAAAAAAAAAAATGCAAAAAAAGAAAGAAAATGTATGCAGCAAGAAAAGAAAAAAAATGCAACAAAAGAAAAGAAGAAAAATACAACAAGAAAGAAAAGCAGTGGAAGAAAAGAAAGTAGCAAAGCAAAAGAAAAACAGAACAAAAGCAAGAGAAGGAAAGGTAAAGTATTAATATTTTACCTGCATGCATCTCATCTGTTGATTTATTGAATCTTTTTCGCAAGGGGTGCATACCCCGGGTCACTTAGGGAAAAGGTTGGTTCCTTGCATTCCACCCGAGTTGTTGAATCTTTTCCGCAAGGGGTGCATACCCCGGGTCATTTAGGGAAAAGGTTAGTTCCTTGCATTCCACTCGAGTTGTTGAATCTTTTCCGCAAGGGATGCATACCCCCGGTCACTTAAGGGAAAAGGTTGGTTCCTTGCATTCCACCTGAGTTGTTGATTCTTTTCCGCAAGGGGTGCATACCCCGGGTCACTTAGGGAAAATGTTGTTTCCTTGCATTCCACCCGAGTTGTTGGACCTTTTCCGCAAGGGGTGCATACCCGGGTCACTTAGGGAAAAGATTGGTTCCATATCCCACCAGTTGTGTTGGATCCTTTCCGCAAGGGGTGCATACCCCAGGTCACTTAGGGAAAGGATCAAGTCCCATCCATCCCACCCAGTACTAGATGTTGTTTGTTTGCATGAGGCCAAACTATGTTTGGTCTGATTCCTTTTATTAAGGGATACGTAGGCAGCCTATTTCGATATGTCTGACCATCAGAGCATTTAATTTGCATATTTGCTTAGAAACTACGATAACCTGCTATAACCGACTAAATATGTCTAGGGTATGTGAGATTTGAACTGCATCATAAACTGTTGCATTATAACTGCTACCTATTGCATCTCTTCCCATTATAATTTCCACGAAATTTGGGAGTCTATTTCTTATCAACGATGTTCGTTTACTCGGTAAGCTTCGGGTTACCCGTAAACTCCATCGTTGAGGGGCTCTGTACACACCCCAATTTCGTACCCCTAGTATGCAACATGACATGAAATATCAAGACCTATTAAAAACTAACGAATGTCAAGTTACATGGTTAAAAATGCAAAAGAAAAAGAAGGATGCGTAAACAGTGAAATGCAGGGGGCCAAAGTGTCAAAAAAATTCCCAAAAAGGATCCCAGGCCACCCATTGGCGGGCGCCTTGACTGGGTGGCGCCAATAGTACTTGTGCTGTAGCACTTTGCTTTTGGTACAATCTCTCAAGCGCGCGGTACAAGCCGATGAAGCACAAATGAAGAAATCTTATTGATGAAGGAATCCCTTCTCCAACCTATAAATAGAGGCATCAGGCTTGTGAAAATGGGCCGATTGTTTTTTTGGTACAATCTCTCAAGCGTGCGGTACAAGCCGATGAAGCACAAACGAAGAAATCTTAATGACGAAGGAATCCCTTCTCCAGCCTATAAATAGAGGCATCTGGCCTGAAAAGCCCGCTACTGAACGAGGCGGGGCGGGAAAGCCCACAAAATTGATAGTCCTTGAATCTCTTGGCCCAACCCGTCCCGCGTAGGGCCGCGGGCAAAACGGGCAAAGCCAACAAAAATTTCATTTATTTATTATTATTTTTATTTATTATCAATTCAATTGTAATTATTGAGTTCACACCCAAATGGAGAATTTCTTGAAGCTTTAAAATAAAAGTAAGGTTTAAGCTGGAGGAACATGAACTTTGGGACTGAATTAAACAAACTGATCAAGTTGATGGAGTTACATAGTCCCTCTTCTATCCCCTATGAACAAGGGATATGTAAAGGAAAAACTTGTTTGATTAACAATGAGTCAGTGAGTCAGTGACCCAGTGGACACCCACATCTGAGGAAATTGTCATCGCCGTAGTTTTTTGTGAGATTTCTAATGACATATGGAAGAATACCACCATGGTCGAAGTATGCCAATTCAACCTACAGACACCAGCAAATGACATCAAGATATAAAATTGAAGTCCAAAGGCAAAAATAAGAATCAGATGGGCACACAGCTAACATCTAGTGCCATACATTAACTTAATACACACAAAATAAGAAAGAGTAGGGGCACAATGTCTACCTGTGTCAAAACAGACTATACATGTGAATGACTTGCCGTTGTCAGTCTTCACGGTGACATCTTGGCCAGCTGTTTTCAGTCTTCACAGTGACATCTTGGTCTACTTAAACGGATCTCCTTCTCAAGTGCCGGATTCTGGACGTGGAAGGTCGGAAGCATCGAAGCAGGGAGAGAGAGAGAGGGAGGGAGCGTGAGATGAGAGAGAGTTGAGAGCAACAGCTAGACAAGAGAGAGAGGCGCTAGACCAGGACCAGTGAGCCGGAGCCGGAGGCCAGAGCGACACAATCGCCGGAGGAAGAAAGTCGAAGCCAGAGCGTGAGCGTGAGAGAGAGAGAGAGAGAGAGAGAGAGAGTTTTTGATTTTTGATTTTTTGAGTGAGACACTAAGTTACTAACCCTAACTCTAATTAGGCGGAAATGGAATGGGCTTTTGGCTGCTTGGGTTGGGCTGTGCTATTAGTACAATGTTATTAAAACTTTTAACTTTTAAGAATTATAAGAAAGTGCGGGCTGCCCGCTGCCTGCCCCACCCCAACCCGCAAAAGCTCGCAGCCCGTGCGGGCAAAGCCCGAAAAGCCCATATCCAAACGGGTATATAATACATCAACCCAACCCGCCCCTAATAGGTGGCAGGGTGGGCATGCCTGCGGGCTTTTGCCCTATTTGACAGCTCTAGTTACTCTGCCCGAATCTCTGCAGCAGCAAAAGACTCCCTCTTCCTGAAGGATAGAGCGAGCGCACCCTATAATCTACTAGAAGTTAGTGGTACGGGAATAAAAGCCCCCACGCTTTAAAAGGTAGGTCATTTAAAGTTTTAATATAAAATCTCTATTTTCAGCCGGCCCGATGTAATAAATATAAGCAGTTATGCTGCCTGGATTTCTATAGAAAATAACACTAAAAAAGCCATTATTAAGACCAAATATTTGTAATTCCTGAAATGAGACTATTGCAGGTTTGTAATAATATATGTATAGATATGTATATTTAAATGCTTTATTTCAACTGCTAAATAAATATAATAAAAGCATATTTTAGCCAAAAACTTGTTTTGAGACCGAAAGGGCGAGTTGGGTGTCTAACACCTTCCCACCTCGTAACTTAGCCTCCGAACCCTTTACAAAATCTGGTTATTTTTTGTTTTTCTTTATTTCTCCTCAAAATAAAGATGGCGACTCTGTTACAATATTTTGAGTCCACAGTGAGGCGGGCGTATTCCCACGCGCTCTTTGCAACATCCTTTTTGCACTTTTAATTTCGTTTTCTCCTAAACAAGGGAAGATGAAATGAAAAGGGCGTTGCAAGGAGTTCACTTTATCACTGAGCATCACCAGATTGGTGGGTTATGGACCCTTTTTGGTAATTATCTTTTGATGATTTTATATGTTTTAGCAAGGAGTTTTGTCTTTGACTCAAGTCACGTTATAACCGATTGAAATAGAGCTATATGTGGCAACTGGGTTAGGGTGTAGTGTTTGGTTTTGGCTTTGGATTTGGCTTTGGATTTAGCTTTGGCTTTGACTTTGACATTGGTTTTGGATTTGGCTTTGGCTATTAGGGAGATTTTTCAAGACAGACTTTGAAGGACTGCTCCAGATAGGTACCCTTTTTTTCTTTCTTTCCTTTATTTGGCATAGGTTGTTTTTTGAATTTTCAACCTAACACTTCCTCTTTTCCTTCTTCTTTTCTTTCTTCTTTTTTTTCTTCTCCTTTTTTTTCTTCCTTTGACCTATTGGAGCATCATAACAAGAGCAATTGAAGGAATTTCCTCTCTTCATTTTAGGGCAAAGGGATGGTCACTTTTGGTAGATATAAGGGTGAAACAACCCCGGTTTTGGGAAGCTGGATCATGGGGATGGTTCCTTGGTCGAATATGTTAGAAGGTCTTAGGTTTTGGACGTGGTTTTGGCATGTGGTGGATTTAAGAGGGTTTCGAGATTTGGAAGAGTTTTGGTGTATGGTGGGAAGCCTTAGTGTGCTACTAACAGCTCGGCCGCAATGGGTCGAGGTGATCTTAGTCAAGATGACTTGTTTGCTTTGGATTTCATGTGTTTTAATAGTTTGCGGGTCCATATCTTCTAGATGACTCTTTATTAACTCGTGTAGATTGTGTTTTTAAGTGAGTTAATTCATAATTTTTTAGAAGAATACATGTCCAGTGATACTCTTAAATGGGTGATCTGAATCAAAAGAAAAGACATATATGAGAATCAAAAAATGAGAAATATTTGAAAACTGACGTTGAGTTGATTTTCAAAAGAAACAAGAAGTTGTTTCCTGACGACTTTAAAAGAGGAAGTTCAAAGGAAAAGGGGTTTGTGGGTATATACATAAGCGTATTCTAAGGTTCTATGAGCCTTAAAGGCTTTCCCTGTCTTTCCCTGAGTAACCAACATCTTACCCTTATCTAAGTAGCTTTCCAATGTTGTTTTTCGGGGCAATACTCGATTGTTGTTCAATACATTACTTTATGAGAGCATGCCTGTAGACACCCCAATTTCGTACCCCAGGTATGTGACATGACATAAAATATGAAGACCTGTTAAAACATTAACAAATGTCAAGTTACAGGGTCAAAATTGCAAAAGGATAAAGCAGGATGCACAAAAGGACAAATTGCAGGGACCAAAGTGTCAAAAATGAGCCTAGTTTGAGGTTTAGGCATGGCTTACCAAAGGTTTGGGCATGGCGCCCAAACCTCCAATGGGTGGCGCCCAAACCATTCTCCCAGTGCACTGTTCACTCAAAATTTGCCGTAAAATGCAATTCGTTCAGCGCGGTGTACCACCATCTGATGCGCGAAGAAGAAAATTAAATTACGACGATGTCCCAGCTCTAGCCTATAAATAGAGGCATCCGACTCTTCATTCAGCACACCTTTCTTTGCGTAAAATTTCTCTCTGGCCTCGTTACTTTGAAGAAATAAACCGAGAGATCACCATCCAAAGCCTCGAAACCCCGCCAAACCTCCGCTAAACACAAATCCAACCCAGAAGTGTACCTTAGCCCCCAGCCTAGGTATCCACCCTTTTCCCCGGTCCAAAAATCGTGGATGAGCGCTTGCTCGCTCGATTTAAAGGCCAAATAGCCGCAGTGTCGCGTTACTCGCCTCAAATTCACCTTTTCCAGTCAAACAAACAACGAAGAACACTTACCCCGCCCGATCCCGAGGCGAAAAGTAACTTTCGAGCGATCCACGCCCAAATTCACACAACACACAACTTCAACCACTGGACTGCACCAAAAAAAGACTCTCTCTCCCGAGGGACGAGCGAGCACACCCCTACGCCGTTTGTAAGTTTTATTGTTAAAGTCTTTTATTTCCATGTAATAGTATTATTTCCAGTCCGGCCCAATGTAGTCATTTAAGCAGTTATGCTGCCCGGATTTAATTAGGAAATAGTACTAAATGTAACTGTTATTATGGCAAAAATGTTTTTAGATAAATTTGTATTTATTTACTCCATTTATTCAATAAAGTCTTTATTTGCAATAGTATTATTTCCGGTCCGGTTAAATATCAATATATAAGCGCTATGTTTGCCTGGATTTTGTTAGGAAATAATACTAAATGTAGTCTTATTATGGCCAAATATTTCCAAGTATATTTGTAATTGTTTGCAAAAGAGTCTGTTTCAAGTCCGTAAATAATATAGATGTAATGGATGTATTTGTAGGCGTTAATGCTTTATTTATCTGTTTAATAAATATAACAAAAAGCATACTTTAGCCAAAAACCGGTTTTGAGACCGAAAGGGCGAGTTGGGTGCCTAGCACCTTCCCAACTCGTAACTTAGCCTCCGAACCCGTTTTTTTCAATCTCCGGTTTTTTTTTGGTTTTGCTTTATTTTTGCCTTAAAATAAAGATGGCGACTCTAAAAACATTTTGGATCCAAGTGGGGGCCTCGCAACATCTTTCTTTGCACTTTCAATGCTCTCCCCTAAAAAGGGAGAATGAGAATGGAAAGGTGATGTATTCCTATGTCCCGTATCCCCTAAACAAGGGATAACTTGACGTAGAAAACCCAAAGCACTCATAGTGATCCGAAATAGGCCATAAGGCTATTTTCATAAAATCCATAGTGGGGGCCGCAACATCTTTCTTTGCACTTTCAATGCTCTCCCCTAAACAAGGGAGGATGTGAATGGAAAGGTGATGTTTTCCTATATCCTTGTATCCCCTAAACAAGGGATAACTTGACATAGAAAATCCAAAGCTCCCATATTGGATCAAAAATCCACTAAAGGCAACCGAGGCGCATTCCAACGCGCTATTCGACAGACTCCTCCCGCACTTTTGATTTCGATCTCCCTAAACAAGGGAGGCTGGAACGGGAGTGGATGTCACCGCATCCGCACGACGCCGCACCCCTATCCAAGGGCGGGCGGGCGCTGAGCAACCCATCTGAACCCACAAGGGCGACTCTCTGGGAGATCGTTTTTATTTTAATGAATAAAAATGGAGGGCTAGACTCATTAACCAAAACTTTTTTTCTTTTGTTTCGCTAAAGTATGCTTGTTATATTAATTTAAAACAGCCTAATATTATGCCCCTTTAACATCCGTGTCTATATTGTGGATATGATCCTCCATCTTGCAGCTTCATTTCAAACATCGTTACGATATACTTTGAAATATTCGTATTTTTTCAAAAAAAAAACTTCAAAAAAAATAAATAAATATATGTATATATATTTATATATAATATATATGTAATATTTCTTTTATTTCCTGGGCAAAGACAACAAACAAGGCCGGGCTTTGTTTTCAAAAATCTTTTCATTTTCGGCCTTATATTATTATTTCCTCGCTTTATTTCCATTTTATATATACATATATATCTATATATATATATATATATATATATATATATATATATATATATATATGCATGCATTCATTCTGTATTTTATTTTGGGGATTAGGACCCATTTTCTAAAAATAAATAGATTCCCACTTTTCTTTCTATTTCTTGATGGTATGTTTGCTCGCGCTTAAGCTAAAAAAAGCCGAGAAAATCCATACATAACAAAGAAGACAAGCTATATCTGTTTTATTTTCTATTTCTATATCTGAAAAAAAACTTTTTGCTTTTTTTTAGATACCACACACACGCCATTACGCATATAAATATATTCGAATCGCTACCCTACACCATGGCCAAGCCTACCCCCCGCATAAGCCAACGTTAGATCGCATATAGTTTTTCAGACACTTCAAAGACCGACCGGTTTTTGCATTTTAAATTGTGGGTCAGCCCCACCAAAAAAATGTGCAAGTCAAAAAAAAAATGCAAGTCAAAAAAAAATCGCAAGTCAAAAAAAATGCGCAAGTCAAATTTTTTACACACTGGGCGATTTATTATTTTCAAATGCTCGACCTAGATCATTTCGAATGGTGGATCCCTGAAAGAGTATAGGCCCTTCGCCTCGATCATCCGATCTCTGGAGTCGAAAGGCGTGTGGAATACGTTGGTCCTATACTCGAGAAAGAATCCACTGCTCCAGAAAGTCCCGAGATCAAAATTAAGGTGTGCTTATCCGGTCATTTTGTAGGGATAATAATAATAATAAAATATACTAATAAAGGCACGCACTCCAAGCCCGTAAAAGCCTTCACCAAATTTCGATACCAACCCATTTTCCCCGTAAACCCGGCCCGAATTTGGAAAGGCAGAGACAAGATCGCCGATTGATACGGAATCAAGCGAAGAGATCGATCGAGGGTATCGTAAATCGATCGTGAATAGTTCGTAAAGTTCAAAGTACGATCCGCATCAGATGATGGCGCAGAAAGTGAACAAATTCCGCTATGGGTACAGCATATGGGCTCCTGTGATATGCTCCGACACCGCAATGCAAATAAAGTTGGCTAGACCGCACTTGGGTGCAACTACCGACCGAATAATGAGCCAAATGGCTAATCCGGTACAAAGCTTGAAATCCAAAGGTGAGGTAATTTCTTCCCCTCAGCCTCCTCAGAAGCATCAACCTCACATACACTTCCAAACCCAAACCCTCACCAAACACTAACCCACCAAACACCGCCACTCCAAATCCTAACCCTCCACCAACTCCCTACTACCCAAATGTCAATCCCTACCCATCATATCCTCCATATCCTATCCCAAACACCAACATTCCCCGTGAGTCCAAATGACCTCCCCTTTCCCATGAACAACCCACTCCAAAACAAAGCCCACATATGGATCCCCAAAGCTATAACCCGTCAAAGCCAAGTTACTACCTACTTATCTCCTCGATGATCCCGCCATCCAAATTAAACCATCCGTAATCCACCAAATTTACACTACCCTACCCTATCCTCAAAAACCTATACCCAAAACCCGCATCTCAACAATCCACCCACCCATCAATCCTATACGCCCGTAATCCATCCGGCCCAAAAACCTATACCACCAAACCCGCATAATCTCATATCCAAAAAACCCGAATCCCTATACCCAACCTGTAATCCATATCCAAAACACCTTATCGCCAAAACCCACCAAATTTAAAATCCACCAACCCAAAATCTCTATCCAAATTTCCTATACTCAAAATCCATATCCAAATCAGATCCATACCCCTGCTCAAAATCCATACCAAAGACCACGCCTTAAATTAACCCATTTTCCCAAATCCCGCCAAAGATATACCTAAAACCAACTCCCCACCACCAAAATGGAAGCCGACATGGAAAACATGAAAACCATGATGCTCAAATTGCTCAACAAAGGGAATTTTCTACACGGCCCCGGCATTACAACCCTCGCCAAGATCGCCTCAAAATTCAAAATGCCCGACATAGAAAAATTCGATGGGACCGATGCCCTATATCCCATCCAAATCCTACTCCACCGGTATGCAGCCAAGGGAGCTAGTTTGAAGCTATGGCTTCCAATTTCCACCTCACCCCGGTAGGGGTCCGCTAAGCAATGGTCGATGTTGTCGACAAGACCTCAATACCGGGACCAGATAGCCGAAGAATTCCTTGAAAGGTATAAAGACAACACTAGCCCGGAAAAACAAAAGAGACCTCGAGTCGTGCACCCAAAGGAAAAAGAAACATGTGCCGAATTTGCAAATGTGGAAACGAAAGTTGGCCTTACTTTTGACGACGCATCCTACTGAAGTCATGCCTGATGTTCATCAAAAACCTCCAAACCATATACCGAACACATGCGCTATCTCCCTTACAACAGCCTTTAAAGAAGTGGTGGAGATAGGGGTTCAGATTGATGAAGATATACTGACCGGCAACTAAAAGTCAATACACCCTCCAGTTCTTTCCGATACTCTAAAGGAAAGACAGCCGCACCATCATCAGCCGTCAACATGGTAGGAGATGCCTCAGCCACTTTTCCTACTCAAAACTATAGTGCTACTCCATGGACCTATGAATCAGATAGGTCTGTCAACTCAGTCGGAGGAAATAATGGCCAAAACAGAAATTTCAGAGGCCGTAACGTGGTCAACCCAGATTTTGACAGATTGCAAGCTCCTCTCGTCTGTGATATTACAGGACTAATGGCTCGTGGAGTGTTAAAGCCTCCGAAAACTACAGCCTCCAAATCCCCGGCCTCGACACATGGAACCATGCTCAAGATCGTGAGTATCATCGCCACAAGGGTCACCTCACCGACAGATGCTACACACTCAAACATGCTATCCAGATTTGATAGATGACAAGGTAATTGAAAACCTCCCTGACCAAACACAATAATAACCTCTACCTCAAATCAACATGATTGAGGTTGATGAAAAAATCACCGTGCCCAAGTTCGAAAAAATTAGCCACCCATTACCATATATCCTCATTCCCTTCTCTCCATCTCAATCCATAAAAGAGCCTAGCCGCAACATGCCTCGGGGCACTATCCCGGTAGCCAAAATACCGCAACATCGAAAAGCCACTTGGTCGGTGGGGATGTTAGCCACCTTACTAGATCCGGCCGAGCCTACCAACCAAACCTCGGAAAAAGGTGACCACTGTGCAAAGACAAAGAAACAGATACGGGCTAAAGCAGGTGGAAGATACTCATAGCTCGATGAAGAAAACTCAAGCCAACATTTCTATCTGGGGCTTACTCTGTGCTTCAAAAACCCATCGTGACACCCTAGCCAAATCCCTAAGTCAGGCAGTCGTTCCAATCGAAACCTCCCCGAATGAGCTTACTCAAATGATCTAAACATTCATTTTGGAAATGTCATAATGTTTATCGATCTAGATCTCGCCCAAGGAAGGGACCGAATTTCACATTGATGCTCTTCATATCACCGTGGGAATAATGGAAAAGCGGTTCCTCGAGTTCTCGATAGATAACGGGTCCTCTCTCGAATGTGTGTCCCGCCAAAGACCTTAGCCAAATTGGAACAAAAATATCGAACTCACTCCTTCTTCACGCAAGAAAGGCATACGACAACACGCCGATGTGTCTTAGGGTAGTCACTCGATGTCGACTATTGGGCCTAAACATGCCTGGTCGATTCCAAGTCTTGGACATACCACCCACTTTCGGCATATCGACGCCTCGATCCACGGGTAAAGGGGTAGCCTCCACCCAAGCGTGTCAAATTCATCCACGATGATCACATAGTAATTATTCCCGACAAGATCGTGGAAAACAAGGAAAGCGAGGATATCCCAATCCTCGAGATAGAGCATGAAGACACGTATTTTCCCGGTGGTTTTGAGGTTATCCCCAAGCCGTGGTCAACGCCTTGAATACGGCCGAGAAACCGACATCACCGAAAGAAAACCACATCCTAGGAAACATGGTCCCTTTAAACATGTTCCAAAAATGAATTATATGCCTGTCGGGTCTTGGTAGAAACCAACAGGGGCTTGTCAATCTAGTCCAAGATGAACTTCAGGAATGTATCCCTCCCTTTGGCCTAGGATACACACCTACTCCAGCTGAGATAGCTGCTGTCATGAAACAGAAACGTGAGAAAAGAAAGGCGTAAAAGGAAAAGCTGCCTTACACACATCCCCTCTCCAACCATACGTAAAACCTTAAATGGTTACTTTATAAGGAAAGGGGAAACAAGCCTATCTCATGTTCCCTGAGCCCTGGATAGATCAGAATGGGAAAAGATGCCCTGGTTGGGAAATTTTTGAAGATGTCAGTCTTCTCACAAACAAAATGGAACAGTCACCCCGAGCCCTATAGACCGCATATAAAACCGCCACTTTTGAAAACACTTGGTCTATAGATCGATGACTATTCTCGGTCTTATTTGATGATGATGGCCTCGGGAGAGCTTTCTTGGGTATGATAGATGAGGTACCGAATATGCAAAGCTCCCCGATAAGTTCGAGCTTCTCACCGCTAAGCCTCTCGCATGGTATGTTACTACCGGCCCACTCTTGACTCCCGCAACCGGTAGGCCGCTGATATACTATCCCCCTTCCTTCTTAGCTTTACTGGATTGGTCATCTACCGATCCGCTCCCTAATAATGAGGATCTCAAACCCTGTGTCCTCAATAATGTAATAAGCCCCCGCAGCTTTGCTATTAATGATAATATGAATGTCTTTGCTTATTCCTTAGTTGCACCTACATTAAAAGATACATTAAATAATCATAATAATGAGTCATTTAATGAAAATGGACCCAAAAGATAAAAAATATTTGCTTGAGCTTGTAAAGTCACTGAGCAACAGAACAACATCACTTTCAGAAGAAGAATGAAGACTTGTCAATCATCAATGGGCCGAACAACCAAGTCAAAGAAATCAAAATCGGCAACTACACGCAAGGCTCGAAAGGGTAGCACTCATCGACCTCCTCAAAGAGTTCGTGAGACATCTTTGCTCGGTCCTACGAAGACATGCCGGGCTAGATCCACCATAGTCGAACACCGATCCCTATCTATCCGTATGCTCGGCCAATCAAGCAAAAGCTCCGCCCGAATCAAACCGTAATGGTCACCGCAAGTCAAAGAAGAGATTATGAAGCGCCTCCATGTCAACTTCATTCGGTGGTTGAATACCCGATCCGGTCGTCCAACATAGTGATCTGCTCCTAAGCCCAACGGAAGGTTCGACCAAGCCGACTTCCGCGACCTCAACAAAGCGCCGCCCAAAGATGATTTCCGCTACCCAACATTGATATTGTGGTAGATGCCGTTGTCGCTCACAAGAATCGATCCTTCGTCGACGGCATGCTCGGCTACAATCAAATTAAAATGGCAAATGTAAGACCAAGAGAAGACTTCATTCACCACTCCGGGTACCTATCGCTAACCGCCATGCCATTTGGGCTCAAAAATGCCGGGCTACTTATCAAAGGGCTGCCACCACTCTCTTCCACGACATGATCCACAAAGAAATGGAGGTCTACGCCGACGACATGATCGTACATTCCAATGACACCAACGGTGCTCATATCGAAGATCTTCGAAGTTCTTCGAAAGACTCGTAAAAGCATCAAATGAAACTCAACCCCACCAAATGCACATTTGGGGTCACGAGAAGGCAAAGGTCCCGGATTCTTAGTGGCCGAGCAAGGCATCGAGATCAAGCGAGCAAAAGATCAAAGCTATCGTGGAAATGCCGCAGCCAAAAACTCCAATGTAAGTCAAAGGCTTCTAGGCCGACTACAATACATCGCCGCTTCATCGCAACTCACCACCACATGTGGCCCCTCTTCAAGCTTCTAAAGAAAAATACCGACCAAGTGCAGGGGCGAAATGCCGCCTAGCCTTCGAAAAAATAAAAGCCTATCTCACCAATCCACCCGCTAGCCCCACCCATACACATAAACCTCTCCTCATATACTTAACCGTCACGACACGCCGGGGAGCCATGCTTGCCCAAGAAAAGAAAGACTCCTACATCGAAAACGCCATATACTTCATCAAGAGTAGGAAGTCGCAAGGAAGCGAGCCGAATTATTCGGCCTTTGAGAAAAGTTGTCTTTGGCCTAGTCTCGGACAACTCAAAGGCTCAAAACCTACCTCGCAAGGACGATCCATCAAGCTCATCTCCGTGATGGATCCTATCAAATATATCTTCGGCAAACCATCACTTTCCACCGGCGGCTAAGTGGGCCTTCCTTCTCAACGAGTTTGACATAACATATGTCACGCTCAAATCTATCAAAGGCAGTGTCATTGCAGATCACTTAGCCGATCTACCTCCTGAAAACCGAAGATGCTATCGAGCCCGCTTCCTGCATCGAAGGTGTCTTGAAATCACCGACCACACCTACCGGCAGATGTTCTTTGACTGAGCCGCAAACAAAAAGAGGCTTTGGAATAGGAATCTTACTCATCGACCCTAGATTCTCACACCATCGGCCCTAAGATTGGAGTTTGAGTGCTCCAACAACACCACTGAATACGAAGCTTGTATTGCCGGGCACGGAAGAGGCTCTCCAAAGGAAGGCTAAAAATCTCGAAGTCTTTGGAGACTCGCCTTGATCATAAACCAAGTAGTGGGAAGTGGAAAACCCAAGATCCCGGCCCAACTCTATCATGCCAAATTAATAACCTTGCCGCCCTTGCTTGATTCCATTTCATTCCATTACTTGTCGCGGGACAAAAATCAATTGCCGATGCACCGCCACTCATCATCCCGCATTCCGCAAAATCCAAGTTCAACCCTTTGGGTCGGGAAGAAAAGTCACGCCGCATACCGCCTTCCAAATCAATGCAGCCCCGAGGCGCATCACGAGCCTTGGTACATTGACATCCAAAATTTGCTTCGAGGAATCTATCCCCGGCCTAGACAAAAGAGGAGAATTTCCCTCGCGAAGATGGGCATCGCAATTGTTTTAGCGGGGTGGCAGCTATATAAAAGGCACTACCAAGGCCTCAATCTCTTATGCGTCGACCAAAGCCAAAGCCGAGCAAATTATGGACCAACTCCACGGTGGTACCTGTGGACCCCACATGAACGGCCACATGCTATCCAAGAAAGTTATCCAAGGCGGGGGTACTATTGGAGCTCGCTTGAAACCGATCGCAGATTCGGTGGGTGCGACATCGTGACAAGTGCCAACGCTTTTGCAAATCTGCGCAAAGACGTGCCCCGCACATCTTATACAACTCCACTCACGGCCCTTCTCAACATGGGGTATCGATGTCATAGGTCAAATTCACCCAGAAGGGATCTAATGGCCATGAATATGCCTCAGCCGTCGACTACTTCACAAAGTGGGTGGAAGCCTCTTCCTACAAAATCTTAAATGCCGTAAAGGTGTCCAAATTTATCCGGCCAACATCATATACCGCTATGGGTACCTTTCGAAATCATCTCCGACAACGGCTCTCATTTTGAAGGGACGTGAATCGCCTTCTCGACGAGTTCAAAATTCAAAGACACAAATCTTCCCCTACCGGCCACAAGCAAATGGTGCCGTTGAAGCACCCCCGAAAACATCATCGAAAAATGGTCGACACAAGAAGAGACTAGCCGTAAAGCTACCACTAGCCCTCTGGGGCTATCGCACCTCGGTTCCAGACACCCACAGGGCTACCCCTACTCTCTAGCCTACGGCATGGAAGCAGTGCTACCTATTGAGATTGAAATACCATCATTAAGAGTAATGATGGAGTCTGACATAGCGGAGGTCGACTGGATCAAAGGGCGATTTGAAGAATTAGCCCCGATCGATGAACGATTTGCTACTAGCCCTCGAGCACACTCGAGCCTATCAAAGACGCATAGCCCGTGCCTTCAACAAAAAGTCAAAGGTCGCGACATCCGTGCCGGAGATCCGGTGCTTGAGAAAACCCCCTAGTTATGTTGATACTAGGGAAAATGGAAATAGTCAAAGAGATCCGTGCCGTATGGGACCATATAGTCAAAGAGATCCGGTCAGAGGTTCAGAAGGAGAAGACCTTCAACCTTCAGACAAGCTCAAAAGGTGCTATGCCGAGCCAATCTATCCGACAAAGTGCTTCCCTCTCCACTCGCTAGGTTGAAAACCCGAAAGGGCGGCCTAGGCAAAAGTTAGAGCGAAAAAATATATATAAAAAAAAAATAAAAAGGAGAAATAAGGGCTCGCTAGGTTGAAAACCCAAAAGGGCGGCCTAGGCAAAAGTTAGAGCATATAAAAAAAATCAGGAGAAAAAAGGAGAGGGAAGGCACTCTTTTGAATCTTCAGCATTCTATCTCCGATATTCAGATGCAACAAAGCTCAACCGACAAGGAAAGAGAAAACCACAACAGCTCACATTAAAATACTTAAAATATATTACATGGTCCTAAGGTGCAACTTAGGAATATTTATTTAAGACATTTATATTTTACATTAACTTCACTGCATATATTATACATATTTCTGCCTACACCCCCTCATTCCCCCCAGATACTTCCTTCCTTTTGCAGCTCAGCCTCCAAGCGGTCTATCCATGCCTGCGGCGTCCGCCAAGCCGGGCCCATATCCCTCTTCTATGAGGCACAGAAGAACCCCTGTTCTCAGAACCGCCAGAAGTGTCTTCTTCATCATCACCGGCATCTCCATTCTCATGAACTGTTGTGTTGCTAGCCCCAGCTCTGTTATCTCTGACACGGGTACCCCATCCAGGCTGAGGGGGGGGGGAGCACCCACTTCTGGTTCCCAAGGATTATTTTACTGAGTGCCATCATCAGGCCTTATATCGCCCCATCCAGGAGGGAGGAGCGACTGCTCCCAAGGATTTTGCCGTCACATCATCATGTCGAGGATCTCGAAATCAAGATATCTCTGCCCCATTCGCCTCGTCAGAGGGGAGCAGCCGCTTCCCAGTGCCATTACGACCCGCCTCATCCGGGTCCGGGAGCCACCGGAGTTCCAAGATTATGTACTCGCCTGAAATCCTCCTGTAGAGCCTGAGGAATGACCAAGCCTGAACTTTCAATTTCCTCGCCTATCTCCATAAGGCGAGCGTCAATGCCCGTAGCTACATGGCGGCCAAACAAATTTCTAAGCCTCCGCCGAATCTCGCAAGAAGAGCCCTCAGCGATCACCATTATCCAGGCCAAATATTCAAGGGACAAGAATATGTAATCGGAGAACAAGTAGGCATCCAGAAGCCTATCAAAGTCCAGACGCCACATCCTCTGGAAGTCAAAATCCAGAGTCCTGCTATTTGTCATCTCCAAAAACACCGGACGAGTTGTGTCTGGAATAACTTGCTCCACCGAATCGACGCAGATCCGTCAAAGATCGTACCTGTAAAGAAGTTTTCTTGATACCCAACATGACGACTTGAGCATAGCCGGCGGAGTGCAAAATAAAGTGCCGAATCTCCCAATGGTTAATCACCCAAGAGATGTCCATGGAGCCCCTCCGAAAGAAGTCCTCGGACCAATCATAATCAGAATAGTTAACTTGAGGAAAGCGGCCTCGGAAGCCATAGAGACCCGGATCATATCTCCCCCCAAAAGGTGCAGGAGCCATCACACACTGAAAATGCTCCTCCAGCCACATATGTATCAAGATGGGACTGCCAGTAGGGAAAAGTTCGTCGCCTCGAAAAGGCAGGCATCCAAACCAGCCGGAGTTTCGCCAAAATTACCGAACAATGTTAGCCCGACGGTCACGGGCCTGCAGAGCAAGATCCACAGCCCGCACATCAATAAATCCTTGGGGGCTCACCAGTAGATACCTTCCCACCAGACATAAGAAAAGAGCCGTCAGCCGGCGCCTCAAATAGTCCACGTCATCCTCTATGAACTCTGTGAATGCTCGCGGAAGAACGGTCAAATCAAAGTTCACCCCGTTGTAAAAACCCGGGGTAGCTAGGCGAGTAGTGCGGAATAGCTCCCTAATGGCCATGTAGGGACGCCTTCGAGGTGAAGGCACGGCAATATGACGAGTGGCAGCAACTCCCAGCATGGCATAAAATTCTTCAAAGGTCGGGCACATTTCATTAATCCCAAAGTTAAAAAGATGATCTTGACGAGACCAAAACCTGGATGCTCCCCTCAGCATGTCCCAGTTGATCACGATATTCCTCCAGGAAAGAAGGCACCGAAGCCAAAAAAGATGATCGAACGATCCACGCCACGTTGGCTCGGAGGGCAAGAATCCATAGGTCGAGGGCATTTTCATAAATTTCTAATTCTAAAGGAGTATGGTACGGGGCAGCCATTAGAGCAGAAATATAGAACCTTCTCTGTCGAAAGAAAGATCAATTGAGAAGAGGAAGCTGAAGCAGGTTGAAGAGAAATCAAGTGTGAAGAATGCACGCTCGCCGGGTTTTCTTTTATAGCAAAAAATCAGAAAATCGACAAACTAAGCAAACAGTGGCAAACAGTGGTCAAGAAAATCTCCCAGGAAATGCCATTTTGGGCGCCCCCCTCATGGAGTTTGGGCATGGCGCCCAAACCTCTTATAAGCCATGCCCAAACTTGCTCCTTTATTGTCCTGCTGTGCTGGTTTCTGTCCAAATCGCTGATTAATACCTTGTCTGATCGCGGGAAGGCCTAGCAGATAATAAAGAGTGGCTAGATGGTCACAATTATGCTTTCAGACAGAAGAGGCGGCGCTCTTCCTCTACCCGCAGACGCCGGAAAAGCCCCTTGAAAAAAGAAGGTGTATTCTTTCTAAACTCATTTCTAAAATTAAAAAAAAACAGCGTGCCATTACCATTAGAAGTCGATATAGTTTATTTTTTGCATGTATTTTGAATAGGCATTTTATTTTATCTTGTCATTTAAAATTATATTACATCTCATCCTTCATGTTTGTACAGATACTAACTACTAATTACAGACTGTGACGACCCGACCCGGACCCCAATGCGAGATCCCGAATCGTGCCGTCCAAATAGGCAATAACACAAGCATGCACAAGTAGGATTATAAAATTCATGTGGCGCAACATCGCATACGAATAACAACTCGGCTACACTTGGCCGGAAAACAACTTAAAATAAACAAGTCATCGGCGACGCATACCGGAACCCAACAACTACTCCTACAATATTAACACATGCTTATAAAACCTCAACGGCCACAACATGCCGGAGACAACAACAACAATAATAATTAAACGAGCTTTAGCGGAAGAAACTGTAGCGAACCATAAAAATATAAACAGGCTCGACGTATAAGTCGGCATACAAAAGATTACAAGTGTCAAATCATTAAGTTGCTACAACATCAAAAACCCGAAGTCAAGTCTATTTGACTTGCTTCCCAACGTCCTTTCCAAAATAAAAGACTAATAGCAAAAGTCCAAAAGAGCAACCTTGCTCACAAACCACTGCGTGAATAAAGCGAGTCTATCTCGACCGTCTCCTCGGCTCGGATCTAAGGAAACAAAACAAACAAATAGGGTAAGTCGAAAGACTTAGTAAGTTACTACAATGCATGTTCATGTTATAGCATGACATTTATCTCAATTATAGTACATGATCATCATATAGCACTTAACACATTGTTCACGTAAGTGCGTAAAATAAATCATACAAGTAGGATATGATATAGTCACGCCTTAGAGCTCCTGCAATAAACTTTATTATACTGTATCGTGCCACATCGATGCTCGGTGATTACATCGACTTTTATCGAGAACCTACTCGATCTAGATAGCAAGCCAATGCGGCACGTATTGATACGGCAAAGGGGCTACTTCCCCATTGCGGCCAACAATGGAGGTGTGTGAGGTCCCAGGTGCGGCGATCCATAGCGAGCACGAATCCCATAATTCGTGAAGGCGATGCATCGCCCCACCGACTTAATAAACAAACCAAATAATGCCAGCTGGACTCAATGTGATGCACAAGTAGATATTTACTTGACTTAAACCAATCAAGGACCGAATTCGACAAGAGCGAACTCGACCAACCAAGTAGGGTATTAATCTCTACCATAAAAACATGTCAAGGCAATTAATTGCTCAAAACCAATCTTTCATAACTACTTGTTGTAAACAATTAAACCAAGCTCATACTTGAGTAAACCAAATCAAACGGTGTCCAAACTTCGTAGGGATTGAAACTAGAGTTCAACATGTTCAATTCTTCCCTAGAGTCGACTCCGTTGAGTCTTTTCTCTAAATTCCCAATTTTGGAGAAATTGAAGCTATGTGCTTCATAACCCAACCTAGGTCATTTCTAGGTTCAACAAGGTTGTAAATTCACCAAGGCATTGCAATGTGATTCATATACATCATAGAGTTCAACTTATAGGATAGAACACATAACAACTAAACCACATACAATGTAGGCTCAAATTAGGGCATTCACATATTGTACTCATTCAAGCAACATATACAATACATGTTTCTAACATGATCAAAACCTTAAATAGACAAGATGAAAGAGTTTTATAAACTTCCATAGGCAAGAAATCATCCTATACATGCTCCTAGCAAGTTCATTCTTTCAAAATACAAATAGAAGGCATAGGAAGCATATATGTGTCCTCATTGACCTCAATCACCATAGGCTTTGTTTCCTTAGGGTCAATGAGAACTAAGTAGAAGAAGAAGAAGAAGAAGAGTAACTTACAAGTGTTCTACACCAAAGAAAGCAAAGAAAGAAACTAATCGGTTGAAAATGATCTTCTCTTCGAGCTCTACACTTTGATGAAGGTGGCTTGAGCAAATGGAGAATGGATGAGGGAAGACCAAGAGGAAACCTTCAAGAAGCCATGGGAGAGCTTGAAAGAGGATGAATCTCGGTTTTGGAGAGTGGAGGTGAGAAATGGGGGTCAAAATCTGAATACAAGGCTTATATTGGTCTAGAATTTGAGTGGGACATGTGTCAAGCCAATGTGGTCTCTTTCCAAATCTGATTTTGTGGCTTAATGATCATTAGAGCTCTCTTAATCCATCATTAAAACTAGTTAGGGATGTTAGGACTTAAGTGAGGAGGGTTAGGGAGGTTTAGGAAAGGTTTAGATAGGGGGTTTGGGTATAAAAGTCGTTCAACTTCAGAACAGGGGAAAAAATCCCGTAAGTGTACCAGATGTTGAGGCGGGCGCCTCAACATCTTCCAGGCGGGCGCCTCAACTGCAGAGGCCTTCTCCAGATTCTGATCATTTTGTAATTCCTCCCAGAACTTGAGGCGGGCGCCTCACTAGGTTCCAGGCGGGCGCCTGGGCTCCTGAACCTCCAAAACTTGGTCTAAACATGTCCTAAATGGTCCCAAACTTATGGGCAACCATTCTAAGGTCTAACCCAACTCAAAACAAGTCGGAAACACACCCGAACAACAACCAGAACAAGGTAGAACAAGGCTCGAATCACGCGACGAATGGTTAACGAATCAAACTCAAATCAAACACCAATCAAACTAGGATAACTTGGACATGAAAAAGGCTTGTTTCAACATGGTTATGACCTGAATACAAAGCCAAGAACTCAACGAACACTTCGCACGTCGAAATAGAAGCAATACGAGCAACGAGGGGAAAATCGCTAAGGCCAAAATCAAGGCAATCGAACCGGCGATTCAACAAACAAGTATACATGATTCTAAACATGTTAAGGGCTTCATGAATGACTTATGAATGTTTCTAAAACATATATAAACTAAGTAAACATGCTCACAATCAATCAAGAAAGTATGAAGACAAGCATACAACGCACATGAGAGAATACGGGGTGTTACACTCTCCCCTTTAGGAATTTAGTCCCTAAATTCTTACCAAGTTCATCAAACAAATGTGGATGCTTCTCGGCGCATCTCCGCTTCCGTTTTCCCAAGTCGCTTCTTCAATGTTGTGGTTTCTCCAAAGAACTTTGACTAAAGGGAATTCTTTTGGTTAAGTAGAACTTGCTCTTTGGTATCCAAAATCTTCACGGGCTTTTCAACATAAGACATATCAGGCTCAAGCGTTATCTCCTCATACTCGAGTACATGGGACTCATCTTTCAAATACTTTTCGCAACATGGAAACATGGAAGACATTATGAGTCTCAGAAAGTGAAGGTGGCAATGCAATACGATGCGCTAAGGACCCAACTCTCTCAAGAACCTCGAATGGGCCAATGTACCTCGGTGTAAGCTTCCCTTTCTTGCTTAGAATCTCTTCGTACCTCTCCTCGGTGTTACCTTCAAGAACACGTAGTCTCCCACTTGGAACTCAAGATCTCATCTTCGATTATCCGCGTAACTCTTTTGTCGACTTTGAGCGGTGCGCAATCGATCTCTAATCGGCTTCACGCTCTCAACCCGGCTGATTGCACTAACTTCGGAACCCCAAAGTTTCGCCTCTCAACTTCATCCCAACAAATTGGTGATCTACACTTACGCCCATACAAGCTTCATACGGGCGCCATCTTGATACTCGGCCCGATAAGCAACTGTTATTATCACGCAAAACTTCGGCTAAAGGTAGTGAGAATCAGCTTCCCTTGAAATCCACGGCACAAGCTCGCGGCATATCCTCCAAAATCTGAATCAATCGCTCGGATTGACCATCCGTTTATGGATGAAAAACATCTTGAAGTCTAATCTGGTCCCCAAGCTTCTGTAACGACTTCCAAAATCTAGATGTGAACCTCGGATCTCTACTCGACACAATACTCACAGTACCATGAAGTCTCACAATCTCTGAATGTACAAAGGCGCCAAGCGAGTCAATGAATAAGTGATAGCTATCGAATAAAGTGTGCGGACTTAGTCAATCATGTCAACTATAACCCAAAGCGCATTAAATCCTCGTGCGCGGTAACCACATCACAAAATCCATAGTAATGAACTCCCATTTCCATTCGGGGAATCTCAAGTGGTTGTAGAAATCCTGCGGGCCTCGATGTTCGGCCTTAACACGACAAGTCAAACACTTTGACACATACTCACAATTTCCCTCTTCATGCCTTTCACCAAAATTGTCTTTTCAAAGTCTAAGTACATCTTCGTGCTCCAGGGTGAATGGTATACTTCGTTTTATGAGCCTCATCAAGAACCAACCTCTTCAATTCAGTATTAGAAGGAACACAAATTCTACCTCGAAATGTCAAAGTACCCTCACTATTAATCACAAAATCGGGCGATACATTTCAGCCAACCCATCAATAATTTTCTTCAACTCGGATCATTCCCTTGCGCTTCTCTAATTTTCCCAAATAAAGCGGGCGTAGCACGAACATTTGCGAAAATCACACCTCTATCATAAACACTAGGACCCCAATCTCGCAAATCTTCCAACATCTTCCATTCTCTAACCATCATACAAGACATGTGAACTTTCCTACTCAAGGCATCCGCTACTACATTTGCCTTCCCCGGATGATATAAAATAGTGCAATCATGATCCTTTAATTTTTCCATCCATCTTCTTTGCCTCATGTTCAACTCTTTTTGAGAAAATAAATATTTCAAACTTTTATGGTCGGTGAAAATCTCAAACTTAGCCCCATACAAGTAATGTTTCCATTTATGCAAGCGAAAATAATCGCAGCCAACTCCAAATCGTGTGTCGGGTAATTACGTTCATGAATAGACAACTTCCTCGGCGATAACTCTACCATTTTGCATCAAACACAACCCAAACCTTCCTTAGAAGCATCGCTATAAATCACAAAATTATCTCCTCCACTAGGCAAAGCCAAAATAGGTGCGTCGTCAACCGCTTCTTAAGCTCTTGGAAACTAGCTTCATTTCTCGCTCCAAACAAATGGCACATTCTTTTGTGTCAATCTAGTCATAGGAGTCACAATCAGAAAAACCCTCAATAAATCTCGGTAATAACCCGCTAGACCCAAGAAACTCGAACCTCGGTGGCGAACTAGGCCTCTTCCAATTCATCACCGCTTCAATCTTAGAAGGATCAACGGCTATCCGGCGCTAGAAACTATATGCCCCAAGAAAGACTTCCTCAAGCCAAAAGGCACATTTGCTAAACTTCGCATAAAGTTGTTTCTCCCGAAGAATAGACAAGACAATCCTCAAGTGTTTCTCATGCTCCTCAGAGATTTCGAATACACTAGGATATCATCAATAAAGACTACCACGAAACAATCAAGATAACTATGAAAGACACGGTTCATCAAGTCCATAAACACCGCTGGTGCATTCGTCAACAAGCATCATCTACAATTCAAAGTGCCCTATCTAGTGAAAAGCCGTCTTCGGAATGTCTTCCTCTCTAACCTTCAATTGGTAGTAACCCCATCTCAAATCAAGCTTAGAATGACAATAGACCCTTGCAATTGGTCAAAAGATCATCAATGTGGGGTAGTGGATATTTATTCTTAATGGTCACCTTATTCAATTCACGATAATCTATGCATAACCGCAAACTCCCATCTTCTTCCTCATTAAATAAGACCAAGCGACACCTCGCTTTTAACAAAGCCAATTCTAGAGTTCTTGCAACTGAAGCTTCAACTCCCTAAGCTCCGCGGCGCCATCCTACTGGTGCCTTAGAAATGTGAAGTCCCCGAATAAGCTCAATACAAAATTCTAGCTCTATCTAAGATAAAGCATGGTCAGAAAACACATCGGGAAACTCACATACTACCTGAACCTCTTCTAAATTTATGTAAGACTTCTTCTTTATCAATGCAAAGATAACCCGCACACCCTTAGACAATACTTTTCTAGCCCTTAGAGCAAATAAAATGCAAGTCACTCGATGCATGATCACCCACAAATGTAAATTCAGCACACCCAAGCATATAAAAAAGTAACCTCTCTTTCTATGGCAATCAACTATAGCATGATAAGCACATAACCGGCCCATGCCAAGAATCACATCAAAATCACGTATAGAACCAAGTCCGCATGCAAAGTGTGGTCACCCACCAAAACATCACAAGATTTAAACACTCGGGATGCGAGCATACCCCTCGAGCAGGTAGAGAATTTAAGCAAATATGGCAAAGGTTGAGGCAATACGCATAGATTCTCAATAAAGTGCGAAGCAACATAAGAATGCAAGACCCGGATTTGAGAACTCGAGCCTTATGATCAATATAGAAAGAGGCCTCCTATCACGGCCGTAAACCTCGAACCTCACGATCAGTTAAACATGCTTCCTTGCACCTTTGGGTTTGTCGTCCCCATCGCTCTGT
>CM028383.1:105556675-105598372 GCA_013146195.2 Codonopsis lanceolata | reverse complement strand
TGGTAATTGGGCTTGCGGCAGATTATTTAGTCCTACATGGAAATAATATTTATATTATTTATTTAAGTAGTAATCCTAATCCAAGTGGGTTTAGGATTATACTTAACACAAAGAAATATGTTTCTTGTAATAATATAAATAGGGCAACAAAAGGATAAAACCAATCACCTGATGGAGAACACGTCTCCTAAGGATGCCGCCTCTCTCTCTCCTAATTCTATCTCACCAAAATACTCCCTCTAGCCTAACCATCAAGAGCTTGGATTTGCGGTGTGAACCCGATATTGATATCCGTGCTCAGTGATATCAATCAGAGCGAAGAGACTTGCGAGGTTTGTAGATATTGGCATACGAAGATGTAGCTCAAGCGAAATTCTTGTATGAAGGCTGTGGTTCGCATAAAGGTAATCGTAATTCTTGTTTTGATAGCGAACTTGTATGATATATATATAGATATATCCTTCATTGGTATCGAGCCATATTGCTTGATTGCTCGTATTGTTATGCCATGAATCGCATGCTCTTGTTTTTGGGTTTGTTTAAAAGTTTTACGATATGAGAAACAAATGAGTTTTATTATTTTATGTGTAAAACTTTAAAATTTTGAAAAAATTTATATGTCAGTTCCCTACGGCCGAGAGAACATACTAAATTCTCGTTGAATTCCGTTGGGTATTTTTCAAAATATCGCAAACCCAAGTTTTGTTGAAAAGTGTTTTTCGAAACTTTGCATGCTGTTTTGACTGTTTATGTTCGTAAATCGTGATTTTATGGACTGTACTTGTAGTACTCCGTGAGAACTTTCCAACGACATATTATCTTAATTTGGACTTAAAATGAGCGTTTATGGCCTCGCGAGTTAGCCCGCGAATCGATTTTTGGGTTAAAAATCGACCAAAAACGACCCCCTCTCGGCCCGATACACGTGCCATTTGGGCACTCCTTCGAGGTAAAAAGTACACCAATGGGAAGTACTTGATGAGTCGAGTCCACGCCACCCGTATGGCGATCATCGGACCAGGAAGGCGTGGCGTGGACGTCCTTCTCGGCGTGAGGCAGCTGAGCTTGTCGATCGACGGCCAGTCAGCGGTAAGCGGATTGGTGATGGCGTGGCTGCCACGTCTGCCACGTCATCATGAGGCGGGAAAAAATCCCGCAAATGTGGCGTCGCCGTGCCACATCGTCGCCACGTCGTGAACCGTCGGCTATACCCGATCGGCGTCTGATCGGCTTGAATGAAGCCCTGCAGCGGTGGCGCGTCGCCAATCTGGACCTCCGATCGACAAGCGGTAGCGTGCAGCTTGTTTGGCCGAGTCCATGGTGGTCTGTTTTGATCAATTCGGCTGTAAATATTTGTTTTGATTTTGATGTAAAAACAGTTTTGTTTTTAAAAATTACAAAAATAATATTCGGGGTTGTTTTGTCATTATGTGTTTAGAGGCTGTTGGGGTGTTGCAGGAATTTTTTAAAATTCTTTGTGAATTTTAAGCTATTTTTAAGTCATTTTTAGCATATTTAATTGTCGTTTTGGGCTCTAAAATTGCGATTGGGACTATCTGAGACCCAATAAATTTATTTTGATGTGAAAATATTTATGTACATGATTGTACTTGATGGATTTGTTCTATCATATTTCTTTTGTTTAAATTATCAATTTATGAATATTTTCATGTTGTGCATACTTTGGTTGTGATTACGAGCCTCGCGGATTTTCCCTCCTTACGTGTATGATGTGATTATATTGTAATTGATTTTTTAAAACAAAAGTGAATCAAAATATATATATATATGCTTATGTCTTATTTTGCAACAAATTGTAGTGAAATGGCTTCTCGAGAATGTGTCGGTGACCTTAATAAGGGTGAGAAATTAGATGGCTCAAACTATGGTGTTTGGCAAAGGAAAATCACGTACTTGCTAAGCGAGCAAGAGGTTAGACAACCTTGATCTTGTGATGGTAGAACCAGAGATGGGTAACTTGACCATCGCCCGGCATCATGAGAAAATCACGGGAATTCCTTGGTTGGAAAAAGAAAGATCGATGTGCGGCTTTACTATCTTTGAGTAGCATGCATAATGATCGATTGGCGGTTTGAAGACTGCATTGCTAAACATGTGGGACCAAATTAAAGCGCATTTATGGGAATACTTGCTACAAAGTTAAGGACTTTGACCTACAAGTTTGAAAGCTATAAGATTGACCGAAGCAGAAACATTCTTGAACAACTACGTGAGATGTCAGGAATGATTCGTGATCTTAAAGCTATTGGTTCTATCTATCGATGAACAACAAGTTCAAGCGATGATTCGTTCCTGATTCTTGGAGTGGTTTGAGGCGTATCTTGACTCATCTGAGACTCATTCGGACTTTGCGATGTATCTCACCATGTTGAGCTTGAATGAGTGTCATGAAGCGAATCGCGATAAGTCTTTGCGACTATGATCTTGCTCTTGTTTCCCGAGGGTCGCGCAAGCCACGGGCAGACGCAGAAGCTAAAAGCAAGAAGACTCGAATTTGGGCCCAAAGTGACAAGATTGCTAAGCAAGTAGAGGCAAAAAGAATATTGCTAAGCGAAGTGCTTTCTGTGGTGCCTTGGGTCATTTGCTCGGACTTGTCACGAGCCCAAGAAGGTATCACTTAATCCTATCTCCATGCAAAGTTATGTTTGCTCTCATGTTTTATTGTTGACTCTCTCTGTGTGGATTGTAGACTCGGGCTCGACCAAACATGTGACGAGGGATCGAGAAGGATTTGTAGATTATCGAAAAGTTCTGGCAGTGAAGAATTTTCATGGAAAGCAGTTAGTGCTGTTGAAGTCAAAGGAGTTGGCTCATACCAACTTCAATTGCGGAGTGGGCGCACATTGACTCTTCATGAAGTTCTTTATGCACGGAATTCGACATAATCTTATCGGTAGTACAATTGCTAGGACATGGATATTCTTTTAATTTTAGTAATGATCACTTGGATATTTGTTTTGGTGATGAGGTTTTGGGACATGGTTCTTTGTCGGATAATTTCTTTAAATTAGATTTGTTGGATTCCCATAATTCTTCTCTTAATTCTTCTTCTTGCATGGTTTATGATGATTCTAATTACGAGTTGTGGCATGCTAGACTTGGACATATAGGAAAGATAGGATGACTAGATTGGCTAGAGGCAGGTTGGGGTCCTCGGCAGAATCAACCTACCCTTGTGAATCTTGTTTGGCGAGCTTGCAGGCCTTTTGGTAAGGCAAAAGAGCCACACACCCATTAGAGTTAGTCCATTCGGACATTTGCGGACCAATGAATGTTAAGGCACGTCATGGAGCTTCCTATTTTCTCACTTTTATCGATGACTATACCGCTATGGTTATGTTTACCTTATTTCTCACCGCGATGAAGCTCTCAAGTGTTTTGGCTTTCTCGCAGAGGTTGAGAATCAAAGGATAAAAGCTTAAAACTTTTAGAAGCCCGTGAATATTTATCGATCAATTTAAGTGTGTGAGAAAAAAAAAAGGGAATCTGTAAACGATTGACAATTCCTAGAACTCCATAACAAAATGGTGTTGCGAGCGAAGAATCGAACATTGTTGGAAATGGTTAGGTCGATGATGGCAGCCAACCTCCCAATTTCGTTTTGGGGGATCTGTTAATGGTGCGCCTACATCTTAGAGTGCCTTCTAAGTCGGTTCCACGACCCCCATGAACTTTGGAAAGGTGAGAAGCCTAAATTGGGGCATCTTCATCCTTGGGGTTGTGCGGGTTATGTCCATAGTACTTCAATAAGTTTGGAAAACTAGGCCTAGAGGAAACAAGTGTGTTTTCATAAGGTATTCGGATACCTCGAGGGTTATGTTATGTGCGGTGGAAAACCTAACGAAGGAATAGTGAATCGAGTCGCCAATGTTGATTTCATTGAGAATGATTTCCAGAGATAGGTGAAGTTAGGAAAGACTTTGAACTTTTGAGATGGAAGAAGAACACATGACATCTTTTGGCGAAGGTGGAATTGCCTCAACCTAATCTATGGTACAACATGAGGTTGAACCTATGGAAGTCGCAATGAGAGTCAAGGTGATCTTCATCCAGAATCTGGATTCTAGTGGGAGTCGATCTAGAGCGAAAAATAGCGATGGAAATATACCTAAGTCGTCGATTCGCGATCGAAGAGGAATCTTTCAACTACTTCTTTCAATTCTAGTGAGCCTACATCGTTCAAAAGCCCTTTTTTACCTCTGAAGCAGTGAATGGATAATGCAATGGAAGATGAAATTTCCTCATGAAAAAGAATCGGGTTTGGGAGTTAGTTGATCTTCAGCAAGGTCGCAAGACTATTGGAAACAAATGGGTTTTCAAAGTCAAGCGAAGCAGATGGATCAATTGACAAATATAAGGCGTCTTGTGGCGAAAGGCTTTACCCAAAGAGGGTTTAGACTATGAGGAGACATTCTCCCGTGGTGAGATTTTCCTCGTTCGCCTAATCCTAGCGATAGTAGCACACATGGATCTAGAACTTTATCGGATGGATGTTAAAGCTGCATTTCTCAATGGAGAACTAGATGAAGAGATCTATATGACTCAACGAGAGGGTTTTGAAGTCAAGGGACAAGGCGCAAAGTGTCTTGAGCTCAAGCGTTCCATCTATGGTCTCAAACAATCATCTAGGCAGTGGTACATTCGCTTTCACCAAGCGATAACCTCAATTGGCTTTGTGATGATTGAGGAAGACCACTTGTGTATGTTAAGCGATCAAGAAAAGATCTTGATTAAATCATTATATGTTGATGACATCCTACTAGGCAGGAATGATATGGAGATGATAAATGCCACTAAAGAGTGGTACATGCAGCGCTTTCGATATGACGGACTTGGGTGAAGCAAGCTATGTGCTTGGAGTAAAAGTCATTAGGGATCGTTCGAAAAGATTTCTTGGTTTGTCTCAAGAGACTTACATTAAGAAAGTTATCGAGCGATTTGGCATGACTAACTCAAAACCCGTTGTCACTCCAATGGAAAAGGGATGTGTCCTTAGTACAAACCAATGCCCTAAGAATGAAGAAGAAGAAAGAGAATGTCTACGACTCCATATGCAAATGCGGTAGGAAGCTTGATGTATGCTATGGTGTGTACTCGGCGACCTATGCTGCGGTTGGGATGTTGAGTCGATTCCAAAATCTGGACCTCAACCTAGATGGCGGTGAAGAGGTTACGTTACTTGGTGGGAACCACAAATTTAACCCTATGTTACCAAGGTGGGGATTTGAGCTTGAAAGGTTTCAGCGGCGGATTGGTGAGATGTAGATGGTTATAAATCTACTTCGGACTACGCTTTCCTCCTTGGTGGTGGAGCTATCTCTTGGAGTAGCAAGCGACAGACTAGCACCGCCATCCTGATGGAGTCGAGTACATGGCTTGCTCGGTAATTGCGGTTCAAGAAGGTGTGGTTGAGGAGTTTTCTTCAACATCTTGATGTTCTGAGCATGTGGATCGTCTGTAGTCATTGCTTGTGATAGCATGGTAGCTTTAGGTTACACTAAAGATCCCAAGTACTATGGGAAGACTAAAACACATTAACATCAAATATCATTTCACTAGAGACATGGTTGCGAAAAGAAAGTTGTTCTAGAATATATTCCTACTAGAAGCATGTTAGGCGACCCATGACTAAACCTCTAGCTAGAGATCTTTCGAGGATCACATGATGGGTCTAGGGCTTCGTAGGATTTGACTTTTATTCGAGAACACTTATGATGACATATGATTATTATTCATTATCGTTTGAATAAATTGCAGTTTCATTTTGTTCCTTTTATATGTTAATTGGATATTTTGATATGAAATTGTGTGGCATATATATTTTTGATTAAAAAGATGTCGTGGATATTGAATTGGCCCTCTCACGGGTAATTCACCTTGTCGCAGTGGGCGAGCAAGTTGAGATAGTAAAAGTCTTTGGTACCTCTGAGGGGAATGCGCAAATGGCGTTTACATTTATCGCCTTGGCATACGGCCAAGATGAGACCTTTATAAGGTCGACTTTATATCCCAAAAAGTCCGAATGTGAGATCTTAAAAGAGAGTCACTAGAAGAGTGATCGCTTTTAAGTACTCAAGTTAGGGCGAAGGGCTAGACTAAGGTTCGTATGACGTTTGAGCATGACATGCCTTCGTGTGGGAGTTCCGTCATAGCATACACTTCATCTTGTATGTGACTATAATGTGACTTAAGAAAGTGATTGAATGATCCAGCTTCATCAGCATGTGAGTTCTAGTGATCAAATCCAGATCAAAATTATACCCTATGTGACTTAGAACTATATCATGAACTTGGACGTTGATGATGCTACTTTGGCATGCCGACCAACGGGCTATGCACATACAGATCCTGAGCATTCTTTGGGAAAGCGATCACCAAGAGTGATTAATATGAGTGTCTAAGGAAGATAGTATGATATGCATCTTTATTTTTGTGTTTCAATGCCATGGCGATCATATTGAACACACGGTTCAAAAGATTGATCTTGATACACAAACATATTGAGTTTTAAGCACCGCTCTTGAGGGATTGAGGATGCTTAAATTGATGTATATACGGTGCGGGGTATAAGACGAGTTTTGTTTTCTAACGAGGACGTTCTATCTTTGGTCGATGGTGATTTGGTAAAGCGCTCCACCCTTTATCTTTCGTCATGTCGCACGCTTCACTTCCAGTATGAAGAGGCGTGTTTAACGGGTTTTGATGATACGATGTGGTTAGAGAGGTGAGTCCATGTGTACGAGTTGGAGATGTTGGTAATTGGGCTTGCGGCCCGATTATTTAGTCCCGCCCACATGGAAATAATATTTATATTATTTGGTTAATTAGTATCCTAATCCAAGTGGGTTTAGGATTACTTAACCTACAAGAAATAGGTTTCTTGTAATAATATAAATAGGGCAACAAAAGGGATAAATCCCGAATCACACAATTGGAGAACACGTCTCCTTACAGTTGTCGCCCTCTCTCCTCCTCCTAATTCTATCTCACCAAAATACTCCCTCTAGCCTAACCATCAAGAGGCTTGGATTTGCGGTGTGAACCAGTATTGATATCCGTGCTCCGTGATATCAATCCGACGAGAGAGACTTGCAGGTCTGTGGATATTGGCATACGAAGATCGTAGCTCAAGCGTAATTCTTCCGCTGGGCACAAGGCTCTAGTTCGCATAAAGGTAATCCGTAATTACTGTTTTGATAGCGAACTTGTATGATATATATATGATATATCCTTCATTATTCAAATTTTTGTTTGTCAGGTAATTGATTCTGCAATGG
The DNA here is from genome assembly GCA_013146195.2 of Codonopsis lanceolata. Lineage (NCBI taxonomy): Eukaryota > Viridiplantae > Streptophyta > Magnoliopsida > Asterales > Campanulaceae > Codonopsis > Codonopsis lanceolata. The sequence goes on along the minus strand of CM028383.1, from coordinate 105,591,074 downwards.
AAACGATGAATAAAGATGACGACGACAGAGTTTTGCAAGAAGAGCCAAGCTGCAGTCATTCATTGGAGATGGATTCACAAAGTCCTGTAATGGCATGGCATGTCTTTGATCCTTGTCCTCCCAAAACTCTTGTTGAAGCTCAAGCTCAGTACTACTCTCCCAATGGAACTTATGACTATTGTTTTGAAAATCCTCTTTGTGAACTTTCTTCATTGGATTAAGTAAAGTAATAGAGTGGCCAACATAAACTATATATTCCACCTTAATTTGTTTTGTCATTTTTGTAGGTGATTATCTATAGTTATTACCTTTTAGAGCATGTGGAAGATAATGAGAATACTAGGAGGAGAAGATTAAAGGGGATTTCCATGTATAATTGTCCATGTGATTGTGTGTGAAGTTAAGGAGGTTTTTGTGTGTGTGAGTTGAAAGTGACACATTATATTTTCTTACTATACTAAGAAACTAGATTATTTCGAAGATAAAGAGAACCTTCCTGGCAATCACTGACCGCTCATCCGCTGAAGTGTGTGGCTAACTGTGGCCGAACACGATGCTGCCCATAAAATTTGTTTGAGAAGAGGGAGAGGTGGGAGAGGATGGAAGGAGGGGATGAGACATGATTGAGAGGAGAGAAGAGGGAAGGAAAGGATGGATGAATGAGAGAGAAGAAATGAAGAAAAAGAAGAAGAAATGTTCACCGTAAAAAATGTAGGAAGGAGAGAGAAAGACAAGAAACATATGAAGAATGGAAGAAAAAGAAGAAATGAAAGGTTTATTTAATTGGTAAATTGATATGATGACATTTTTTAATTTTTTTTAATGGAGGTGTAGGAAAGTATATTTTAGGGTGTGGTTAGCCTCATCCTTAAATCTTTCTATAGTTTTTATTTAATGTCGAGGCCGAATTTGAGATATGTTCTTAAATAAGTTTTCAATTATTTTACTTTTCACACGCGGATGTTTTTATAAGGGAGTAATATACATTTCCCCAAATGTAATCCCTTTTCTTCTTCTTTTTGGATTGAAAAGAATTCATGTATTACTCCACATCTTTTCCTTCTGGACTCGGCACATTTTCACGTAAATCCAACTTAGATATGAATTTGGGTCGAATTTATATTCAAACCAAGTAACTCAGACACAAGTTTTCTGAGCCCTCGAGCAACCAATTAGCAACTTCAATTGATAGGATTAGTTTAATTATCTTTCTTTACACTGTCTATCCGACAAATTTCATACATGAATTTGATTCGACTATACATGCAAAGAAGAAAAAGGATGAGATATTTAATGAGCATTATTCACTAATTAATGGTTAATTATTTAATATTTTGAGTCATGTGTCCCTTCACTTGACACTCTTAGTTTAAATCACAAGGCATAGTTAAATTTGTGAATTCTTTTTTTTTTTTGTATATTTTTCCCTTCTAATTTTTTGAGATATTTATTATTGAGTCTTTCGTTTAATTATAAGTAGGTCTGACAATTGGTGAGTTAAGTATGGGTCGAAACTTATTAGAACTCAAATATCAAACTTCTGGAAATGAGTCGGGTTAAAATGTGCAACATGTTAAGATGGGTCGACCCGTCTTAACCCGTATCCCCCCAAAAAATTTCATACATTTGTAGAGTAAAAAACTATCAGGTAAAAAATGGATAACGGGTCCAACCAGCAGTAACCCAACACGTTAATATTTTTGAATCGAAACAGATAAATTTCAAGTTGGATCGGATGGATTAACGTGTAATAAGATATCCTTCCATTATGGTTTTCTATTCACTCCTCACAACGATGATGTCGGAGGGTATAGTCCGGCTCCAAAGCCATGCCAATGCTGGTAGAAATACCCGTGATCGTAGCAAAATCACACGGGGTCAAAGTAGCTTCTCCCCAGCTAAAATGGAATGTATGGGTGGTGTCCCACCAGTAATCCCGCAAAACCTCAAAGATCGGCAGGTAGCTGCGAAAAGGACGGAACGCCCGCAAAAACACGCCAAAGCCAGAAGACTCCACCAAAAGCTGTGTTGGCAAAGGCATCAGGTTGTAAATGGTTGCAACCTTGTCACAGCTGGCTCGAATCCTGGCCAAAGCCCTGCACGCCAAAAGAAAGAAGAAAGAAAAGAAAGAAAAAAAAGCAGCAGCATCTCATAATCAAAAAAAAAAAAAAAAAGAAAAGAAGGTAAATTCTTATCTTTTATTAAGCCCCTTATGCATGCCATTAAATTATGCCATGTCCAAAAATATATATAATGCGTATCGCATTCAAAAAAAAGAAAGAAAAAAAATCATAAATTGTTGCATTTTGCATATTGCATAAAAAGAAAAAAAATGTGTTGCATTTTTGCATTCCAAAGAAAGTACATGTTGCATTTTTTGCACACATTTAAAACAAAATATCCATGCAGCATTTTAGCAAAGCATGGTGCCTTTGCATTTCCATGCATAAGAATGATAAAATGTGATAAATGATATATCCATGCCTTAGCAATCTATCATATGCGATTATCTCCAAATAGTTGCATATTGCATTTATTTGAAATAAAAATGTTACAAGCATAGAAAAGAAAATATTTCTGTTGCATCCTAGAAAGTATTTATGTTGCATTTTGCATACAATATATCTCTGCACTAGCGTGCACATATCAAAAAAATATATCCGGGAAAAATGCACCATGTATCCGAAAAGTCTATGGCATGAGCACGCATCATAAAAAAATATTTTGTAGCCCAAGCATGCATCATATAGTCAAAATATATCAGTTACATGAAATATGCATCGCAGAATCGAATAGTGTCAATTGCTCAAGTATGCATCACATAATTAAATAACACGAATTTCATATTTTTGCTATATATAATTGCCAAATTGCACGCACAAGCATCAAAGTCAAGAGCGGTATACTCGTAAATCCAAAAAGAAAAGAAATCCAACGGATTTGAAAAATCAACCAAATGGGTTTGTGAAAAAGAAACTTACAGCGGGAATCGAAAGATTGGAAACATGCATATGCCGATCACGAAGGATATTGCCCCAATCATCCTTCGGAAAGAGATATTTGATATGATTTCGGGTTAAAGGAGGAAGTTCTCGTCTTTCCTCACCCAAATCCGGGTACATCGGTGCTTTCCCCTTCCGAGATCTTGAGGAAGAAGCCATCTACCAAATAAAACAATCAATTTGGCGAAAGAAAATCAAGAAAAGACGAAGAAATGAGGAAGAAAGCTTGTCGGCAACAATGGCAGAAGAAAGAAAATGTCGAAGGAAAAGAAATGGTGGAAGTGAGCTACTGCTCACTCTCTGCCGTGTTTTGAAGAAAGGAAAAGGGAAGTTTCACTTTCCTCCCCTCCAAAGTCCAAGTCCAGCATCCAAACATCCAAGGTTGCTCAAATTGCAAAAGGGCCCTGAAAACTTAACGGAAAGTTAACAAAGTTAGCGTTGTTAACCAAAAGTGACGACCATCCATCAAAATCAAGAAGGAAGTTCATATCCCCAAAGTCACCCATAAAAGGGCCAGAAAAGTGAAAATTATATCATTCAAAGCCCCGACAAGATATCTGCAGCAACAAGAAAGAAAAAGAAAATCAGCAGCAAAGAAAAAAAAATGCAACAAAAGAAAGAAAATGTATGCAGCAAGAAAAGAAAAAAATGAAACAAAAGAAAAGAAGAAAAATACAACAAGAAAGAAAAGTAGTGCAAGAAAAGAAAGTAGCAAAGCAAAAGAAAAACAGAACAAAAGCAAGAGAAGGAAAGGTAAAGTATTAATATTTTACCTGCATGCATCTCATCTGTTGATTTATTGAATCTTTTCCACAAGGGGTGCATACCCCGGGTCACTTAGGGAAAAGGTTGGTTCCTTGCATTCCACCCGAGTTGTTGAATCTTTTCCGCAAGGGGTGCATACCCCGGGTCATTTAGGGAAAAGGTTGGTTCCTTGCATTCCACTCGAGTTGTTGAATCTTTTCCGAAAGGGGTGCATACCCTCGGTCACTTAAGGGAAAAGGTTGGTTCCTTGCATTCCACCCAAGTTGTTGATTCTTTTCATGAGGGTGCATACCGGTCACTTAGGGAAAATGTTGTTTCCTTGCATTCCACCCGAGTTGTTGGACCTTTTCCGCAAGGGTGCATACCCCGGGTCACTTAGGGAAAAGATTGGTTCCATATCCCACCAATTGTGTTGGATCCTTTCCGCAAGGGGTGCATACCCCAGGTCACTTAGGGAAAGGATCAAGTCCCATCCATCCCACCCAATACTAGCTGTTGTTTGTTTGCATGAGGCCAAACTATGTTTGGTCTGATTCCTTTTATTAAGGGATACGTAGGCAGCCTATTTCGATATGTCCGACCATCAGAGCATTTAATTTGCATATTTGCTTAGAAACTACGATAACCTGCTATAACCGACTAAATATGTCTAGGGTATGTGAGATTTGAACTGCATCATAAACTGTTGCATTATAACTGCTACCTATTGCATCTCTTCCCATTATAATTTCCACGAAATTTGGGAGTCTATTTCTTATCAACGATGTTCGTTTACTCGGTAAGCTTCGGGTTACCCGTAAACTCCATCGTTGAGGGGCTCTGTACACACCCCAATTTCGTACCCCCGGTATGCAACATGACATGAAATATCAAGACCTATTAAAAACTAACGAATGTCAAGTTACAGGGTTAAAAATGCAAAAGAAAAAGAAGGATGCGTAAATAGTGAAATGCAGGGGGCCAAAGTGTCAAAAAATTCCCAAAAAGGATCCCAGGCGCCACCCACATCCACACTGGGCGCGGCGCCCAGACCCCCCATGGGTGGCGCCCAATAGTACCTTGTGCACTGTAGCACTTTGCTTTTGGTACAATCTCTCAAGCGCGCGGTACAAGCCGATGAAGCACAAATGAAGAAATCTTAATGACGAAGGAATCCCTTCTCCAGCCTATAAATAGAGGCATCCGGCTTGTGAAAATGGACAGTTGTTTTTGGTACAATCTCTCAAGCGCGCGGTACAAGCCGATGAAGCACAAACGAAGAAATCTTAATGACGAAGGAATCCCTTCTCCAGCCTATAAATAGAGGCATCTGGCTTGTGAAAATGGACAGTTAGTTCACACACCGCGAACTTCACACTCATCGCACACAGTTCACACACCGCTGAAAGTTTACCCAGTGAGTGATCGCTCTGAGAGAAATCCCTCCTCAAGCCTCAAAGCTCCGTCAAAACTTCCCCAAACACAAAACCAACCGGTCAAAGTGAACCTTAGCCTCCCCGCTAGGATTCCACCCTATTCCTCTGGTCCAAAAATTCCAAAAAGAGCAGTTGTCCTACCCGAATCCAGACGCCAAATCCGCAGAAGCAAGCAGTTGCTCTGCCCGATTTTCGCCGTCAGCAAGCAAACAACAACAAAAAGCAAGCAGTTGCTCCGCCCTGTTCCCGAGGCCAGAAAGCAACTTTCGGAAGCAGTTACTCTTAGAGCTGTCAATACGGGCAAACGGGGCGGGTTTGCCCGCGGGCCTGAAAAGCCCGCTACTGAACGAGGCGGGGCGGGAAAGCCCGCAAAATTGATGGTCCTTGAATCTCTTGGCCCAACCCGTCCCACGTAGGGCCGCGGGCAAAACGGGCAAAGCCCGCAAAATTTTCATTTATTTATTACTATTTTTATTTATTATCAATTCAATTGTAATTATTGAGTTCACACCCAAATGGAGAATTTCTTGAAGCTTTAAAATAAAAGTAAGGTTTAAGCTGGAGGAACATGAACTTTGGGACTGAATTAAACAAACTGATCAAGTTGATGGAGTTACATAGTCCCTCTTCTATCCCCTATGAACAAGGGATATGTAAAGGAAAAACTTGTTTGATTAACAATGAGTTAGTGAGTCAGTGACCCAGTGGTGAGATTTCTAATGACATATGGAAGAATACCACCATGGTCGAAGTATGCCAATTCAACCTACAGACACCAGCAAATGACATCAAGATATAAAATTGAAGTCCAAAGGCAAAAATAAGAATCAGATGGGCACACAGCTAACATCTAGTGCCATACATTAACTTAATACACACAAAATAAGAAAGAGTAGGGGCACGGTGTCTACCTGTGTCAAAACGGACTATACATGTGAATGACTTGCCGTTGTCAATCTTCACGGTGACATCTTGGCCAGCCGTTTTCAGTCTTCACAGTGACATCTTGGTCTACTTAAACGGATCTCCTTCTCAGGTGCCGGATTCTGGACGTGGAAGGTCGGAAGCATCGAAGCAGGGAGAGAGAGAGAGCGTGAGATGAGAGAGAGTTGAGAGCAACGGCCAGACAAGAGAGAGAGGCGCTAGACCAGGACCAGTGAGCCGGAGCCGGAGGCCGAGCGACATCGCCGGAGGAAGGCGCGAGAGAGAGAGAGAGAGAGAGAGAGAGAGAGAGAGAGTTTTTGATTTTTGATTTTTTGAGTGAGACACTAAGTTACTAACCCTAACTTCTAATTAGGCGGAAATGGAATGGGCTTTTGGCTGCTTGGGTTGGGCTGTGCTATTAGTACAATGTTATTAAAACTTTTAACTTTTAAGAATTATAAGAAAGTGCGGGCTGCCCCACCCCAACCCGCAAAGGCAAAGCCCGAAAAGCCCATATCCAAACGGGTATCTAATACATCAGCCCAACCCGCCCCTAATAGGTGGCGGGCGGGCATGCCTGCGGGCTTTTGCCCTATTTGACAGCTCTAGTTACTCTGTCCGAATCTCTGCAGCAGCAAAAGACTCCCTCTTCCTGAAGGATAGAGCGAGCGCACCCTATAATCTACTAGAAGTTAGTGGTACGGGAATAAAAGCCCCCACGCTTTAAAAGGTAGGTCATTTAAAGTTTTAATATAAAATCTCTATTTTCAGCCGGCCCGATGTAATAAATATAAGCAGTTATGCTGCCTGGATTTCTATAGAAAATAACACTAAAAAAGCCATTATTAAGGCCAAATATTTGTAATTCCTGAAATGAGACTATTGCAGGTTTGTAATAATATATGTATAGATATGTATATTTAAATGCTTTATTTCAACTGCTAAATAAATATAATAAAAGCATATTTTAGCCAAAAACTTGTTTTGAGACCGAAAGGGCGAGTTGGGTGTCGGGCCACCTCGTAACTTAGCCTCCGAACCCTTTACAAAATCGGTTATTTTTTGTTTTTCTTTATTTCTCCTCAAAATAAAGATGGCGCTGTTACAATATTTTGAGCGTGAGGCGGGCGTATTCGCGTTTGCAACATCCTTTTTGCACTTTTAATTTCGTTTTCTCCTAAACAAGGGAAGATGAAATGAAAAGGGCGTTGCAAGGAGTTCACTTTATCACTGAGCATCACCAGATTGGTGGGTTATGGACCCTTTTTGGTAATTATCTTTTGATGATTTTATATGTTTTAGCAAGGAGTTTTGTCTTTGACTCAAGTCACGTTATAACCGATTGAAACAGAGCTATATGTGGCAACTGGGTTAGGGTGTAGTGTTTGGTTTTGGCTTTGGATTTAGCTTTGGCTTTGACTTTGACATTGGTTTTGGATTTGGCTTTGGCTTTAGGGAGATTTTTCAAGACAAACTTTGAAGGACTGCTCCAAATAGGTACCCTTTTTTTCTTTCTTTCCTTTATTTGGCATAGGTTGTTTTTTGAATTTTCAACCTAACACTTCCTCTTTTCCTTCTTCTTTTCTTTCTTCTTTTTTTTCTTCTCCTTTTTTTTCTTCCTTTGACCTATTGGAGCATCATAACAAGAGCAATTGAAGGAATTCCTCTCTTCATTTTGGGGCAAAGGGATGGTCACTTTTGGTGGATATAAGGGTGAAACAACCCCGGTTTTGGGAAGCTGGATCATGGGGATGGTTACTTGGTCGAATATGTTAGAAGGTCTTAGGTTTTGGACGTGGTTTTGGCATGTGGTGGATTTAAGAGGGTTTAGAGATTTGGAAGAGTTTTGGTGTATGGTGGGAAGCCTTAGTGTGCTACTAACAGCTCGGCCGCAATGGGTCGAGGTGATCTTAGTCAAGACGACTTGTTTGCTTTGGATTTCATGTGTTTTAATAGTTTGCGGGTCCATATCTTCTAGATGACTCTTTATTAACTCGTGTAGATTGTGTTTTTAAGTGAGTTAATTCATCATTTTTTAGAAGAATACATGTCCAGTGATACTCATAAATGGGTGATCTGAATCAAAAGAAAAGACATATATGAGAATCAAAAAATGAGAAATATTTGAAAACTGACGTTGAGTTGATTTTCAGAAGAAACAAGAAGTTGTTTCCTGAAGACTTTAAAAGAGGAGGTTCAAAGGAAAAGGGGTTTGTGGGTATATACATAAGCGTATTCTAAGGTTCTATGAGCCTCAAAGGCTTTCCCTGTCTTTCCCTGAGTAACCAACATCTTACCCTTATCCAAGTAGCTTTCCAATGTTGTTTTTCGGGGCAATACTCGATTGTTGTTCAATACATTACTTTATGAGAGCATGCCGTAAATTCTTTCTTCTTTGAAGATGACCATATAGGGTAGAGGTGCATCATTATTCTTAAATTGAGCTGGCAGGCAAATTTTCCATTTTCACCATGATTAATCCAATTGATTTTATTACGGATCATCCACCACATTTGGCATTGGGTGTGACTTCTCAATGACTTTTCTATCGATAAGTCTCTGAATGGCACGTTGAAGGGTCCAACAATTGTCGGTAGGATGGCCGCTGCTTTGGTGGTATTCACAATATTGAGAGTGATCCCATTTGGCAGGTAATGGGTTTGGAGGTTTGTAACCTTACAATGGTCTCAGGATTCCCTGGGCTAGCAAGCCTTGAAAGATTATTGGCGTCAATGCATAGAGTTCATCCAATTTTCAGTCATTTCGTTAATATATTTCTATTGTGTTGCGATTGGTATTGCCGCCTCCCTCCACAGTGTTGATTTCTACTGTAGGTGCTTCTTCTGGTTAAGAGTAGTAGAATGAGCTTGGAAGTGTATCAATTTTTAGGAACCTTGTACGTACTTCTTCATCTATGTGGATTCCTACTTCAACAATGGCATTGAAATCGCCATACGGAAGATACCTCATGCATTCAAGATAAATTGGCTGGAGGTTCTTTATAAACAATCAGGCTGATTCATCCGGTCGGGCCTTTCTAAAGTTTGAGCAATTTTCTTTTTCCATCTTGCTGCAAAATCTGCACATGTCTCTTTCTCTCTCTGGGTGCATGACTCAAGTTTTCTACGGTTATCCATGTTGTTGTTTTCCTTATATCTTTTTTGAAATTCTTCGGCCATTCGATCCCAAGTAGCGATCATACAGTTATTTGCTAGCATGAGCCATTGTTTTGCAGCCCCGACTAAAGTCAAATAGAAGTTAGAGGCCATTGCCTCAATGTTTGCCTCCCTTGATTGCATTCCAGGGCATATGACTTTAGGTGGGAAATAAGGCACCCAGTTTCATCAAACTTTTCAATGTCTGGCATTTTAAATGTCAGTGGTATAATGGCTAAGGGTTGTAGAGTCAATGATCGGTGTAAAATTCTCCCCCAACAGAACCTTAAGCGTTAATTCTTTGAGATTCTCAACATCTGTTTCTATTCTTGAGAGAGGCGGGGCTAGAGATGCATTGTATGAATTCAAGGGATTCGATGTAGTGTGATTCATTTTTGTAGTTTGTTGGGATACTTGGTAGGCATTGTAGGGGGTGTGATATTTGCAGCCCTGTCTGATGACCAAAATCATTGAATGGGAGGTAGGTTGTGAATGGCCCATGCGGGACATAGCCCCTGGGATTTGCATGCTGGTTATTTTGAAGTGGATTGGTGGTGGAAAAAGGAAGACCACCTGAATTCTGTTGTGGGACATCTGTATTTTGGAAATGGTAGCCGGTGTTTTGGAATTGAGGATTGGTGTTTGCCATGTTGGTGTTTGAAGGAAGGTTAGTGTTTGGGTATGAAGAGTAAGTGTTTAGAAAATGCAGAGAATTAGTATTTGGAAATTGAGGAAGGGGGTTGGTGTTTGGTATTTTGGTATTTGGAAGAAGGTTGGTGTTTTGGTATTAAGGGTTGGTGTTTGGGAGAATACTTGAGGTTGATGCTTCCTGGGGGTCTACAAGTGAGTGAGTGTTTTCAAGGTCCGACCTCAAGCTTTGCATGAGGGCTGTTATGCGGCCCATTAGGCGATCAATGTGCACACCCAGATTCTGGTCCAACCACTGATGCATGGCAGGAGTAGGAGCATTACCAAGAGTCCGTGTATTTGTGCCCATAGGAGTCTCTTCATCCTCGGCGGCCATTCTACCCAAATTTGTCTTTTGTACCGATCTCTGTACTTAAACCTAAATCTGTACTGTCCGAACTGTCCTCTGTACTTAAACATAAATCTGTACTATCCGAACTGTCCTCTGTGCTTATATCCCAATTCCTTATCAAACGACCAGTGTTGTCTCTTCCTTTCCAAGTCTAGGCCAGGTTTCTGAGGAAAAAGAGTCTAAGAAGGTATGACTCAAAAGCTTGGTTTGGAAAGTACAGTGTGCATTTTATTAATGGACATTTTTTTTTGTTTTTCCTAAAAGTTGGTCAGACAAGCATAACTTCGTTTTGACTCTCTTTATTAGGTCTTAGAATAGTGGATTCTTTCTCCAGACTATAAGACCTTCGTATTCCACTTGCCTTTCGACCTCCCAAGATCAGACAAATCATGGGTGAATGGCCTATACTCTTTTAGGGATCCACCATTTGAATTGTTCTAATGAGATACCCTCAAATTTATTGATAAATTCCAGTGCATTTTAATTGACCATGAAAGTATTCATGGAGCTCATCAAACGAGATGGGAGTGTCCCAGCCTTCTACCACATCGACAATTTGGAGGTAGTCATCATCCAGTCCCCCTAAGATGATCTTAATGAGATCCTCGTGGTCGAGGGGTTTATCAAGAGCAGCGAGCTTGTCTGACCGACCTTTAACGGACTGCATGTATTCCGAGATCGTTTGAGTGCCCTTGGATGTTTGAGCATCCTTGGAGATGATGGTAGGAGGCGGACATGGGTGTAAGCCATCTACGAACTTGTAGAGGTCATAACCAATGAGTGTTGCCTCAACTTGGAGTTTCCAAGCGATGTAGTTGGTGGTGGTGAGTTTTGTGATGTTGTGGTGGGAGATGTTAATGAGTTGAAAGGTTTGGGTTGGATCAACGGGGTTTTGGACGGTGAGGGTTTGGTTGCCGGTAGCCATGGAGGCGGAAGTTTGGGTGGCAACAACGGCAATGAGAATGAGGTTTAGGAACAAAGCTCTAATACCATGTAGAAATACACAATTGATAGGAATAATGACAAAACCTTTCTATTGATTGAATCACCTATTTATATAGAGAGTTACAATTAGGGTTACACTATGATTAAGGTTACATGAATCTTTTACAAGGAATGAACTATACAAGGTAATTACCACTAAATAATAATTACAATAAATAATATTATTCTCTAATAATTTTTTGTAAGACAGATCATTTAACCCGACCCACCGTGCGTTGATGGATTAGGCTGTGAGAGAGTGAAGCATCCGTCTTACAAATTCATTTCCGTAAGATCGTCTTACAGAGACATACTCTTATAAATATTGGTAAAATATGTTGTTTCTTTTAAAGCTCCTTAACATGTGGTCATAATTAAAATATGAAGAAAAAATAAGAATAAAATGATAAAAATGTTTCTTAAATAGAAAAGTTTATAAACATGACAATTTTTTTTAACAGACAAAAGACGAAAATAGAACAATTATTTAGGTACAAAGGGAGTAATACTCTTATCTTGTTGAAAATTGCAACTAAAACATAACAACCCCTTACCAATAGATATACATATTTAGTGGTCAAATAAGGCTGTTAATCACATGTAACTTGATGGTGTGCACACTTTTAACGTAAATCTCTACAACTCACGCAAATTGTCATGCCACCACCACGCATGTTTCTCACCTCCACAACTCCTATAAATCAATACAAACCTAGCTACACACCAACAAGTACCTAATTCAAAGCCATGGCACTTAAACGTTTCATTTTCCTCGCTTTCGCCACCATCGCTTGCGGAGCGATCATGCTCGCCGGCAACAACGTGGTCTCGGGCCAATGCCAAGGGAACATGCAGGGTCTTATGGAACAATGCGCAAGGTACGTTCAAAAGTCGGGGCCTAAAACGGCGCCTTCGCAGCAATGTTGCACCGTTGTCAAGCCCGTAGACTTGCCTTGTGTGTGTCATCACATTACGAACCAAGTCGAGCAAATTATTAGCATGGAGAAAGCAGCCTACATTGCACAATATTGTGGCAAACCACTTGCCCATGGAACTAAATGTGGAAGTAAGATTATGTGATTCCTTTCTAGTCTATTAATTAGTCCTAAAATCTTTATAACTCTCTCTTCGTTCTTTTCAAAGAGTGGTGATTGACTTATTTTGTAAAGGTGTAAAACCAAACCACCGAACTGTCAAATCATACCAGTAAGTTTGGTTCAGTTTTGGTCTACGACAATTCCAGTTCTAAAAATTTAAAAATGTTGCGGTTTTTGTGAATGAACCACATCAAACTGAACTGAAGCCTATTAATGTCATTTTTAATGCTGTCTATATATTTTTTTGATTTTAAAACCTTTTTAAATTTTTTGATGTTAATTAGCAAGTAAACATCTCATTCGCCTCAATATTAATGTTATTTTTAAAATAGATTTATCGATATTACAAGCATTTATTTAATAGCATAATAATAGTTAATCTTTAATAAGATGTTATTTGAACTCCAAAACCAAACCATACCGAACCACGTTTGGTTTGGCTCAGTGCGGTTCTGAACCTCATGCGGTTTGATTCGGTTTTCAAAAAAATGGAACTGCTAAGAGACGGTCCAGTTCGTGGTTTTGGTCAAAACCGAACCATTTACACTCCTACATTTTTGTAACGGACATTAGTAATTAGTTTTCTTAATTTAACCTTTGTCCTTTTTCTCTGGCTAATTTTGGTTTTTATGTTTTTATTGTTTAAAATCTTAGGTTATATTGTTCCATGAAGCTAACAGAAGGGATGAGAGCTGTCGAAATGCTTCTAGCTAAGTAGCTAAGATAGCTTCAACTTTTATACATTATAAAAAATGTAAGTGGAGTGCTACTTAAGATCGATAGCCAAAGTTTGTACCAAAAGAAAAAAAGTTAATAATAATAAGTGGTACAATATATATTTAATTTGTACCCATTTTAAATTTCTTTTATATTTTGTACCTTCTTTTTTAAAAAAATTCTTTTATTATTTTCTTCCGCCGAAACGTGAATAATGAATGATATGATTGATTAGATTAGGCACAGTGATAAACGAAATACTCCCTACGTTTCGAAAGATTATCTGTTTCATCCGACATACAAATTAATAAAATAATTGATGCTATTCCAAATATTAGAGCACAAACAACGGATGAATCTTAACAAATCATCCCCATATCATCACTTCTATTTTTACGGATGAATCAAATGAAATGATTTGTAAATTATGTTGTGTCATTTAGTGACTTGTTTTGTGATTTTTAATTTTTTTTTATCTCGTTGGGTCCATCAACTTTGGCTCTATCACTCTTTTATTTTTTATTCAATCATTTACAAAATTAAAATTTAAAACTTAAAATCTAAAATCAATCCAGTTAATCACGAAATCAAACACATGAAATGCCAAAGAAGATCTATAGAAATTATCTTTAAGAACTTTCAGACTTTATTATTCAACTCATTAAGATCCAGCTTCCAAGTTTAATTAGTACATAGCTTGACAATTACAACATAAAATCCGTTAACCCATCCAAACCGACCCATTTTTTTTATTGGGATCGAAACAAGTTACCTATTTCAACCCCAAAAAATTGACGGGTCGTTTGGGTCAGGTTAAAGCGGGGCAGACCCGTTACTTGTTTGCTACATAAATGTATTTTTTTTTTCATGGAAACAGTGGGGTAAAAAGGGGCGAATCGTTTTGACCCGGCACTCATCTCGACCCGCTTAATTTTGGGCTATAATGGTTCACGACCCGTTATCCGCTTCAACCCGACCGACCGACCCAATCGCCAGCCCTATTAGTACATATAGAAATATATGAATCTTCAGGATTTCCAAAAGTTTATGACTAAGATTGAATTAATACATTGAAATTTGTTGATTAATGATCAGAATCAGCAGATATTGAAACCACATAACCCTTACACTATTGTATGGATTCAAATATTTCATTGAGTCATGATGTTTCTTATTCAAGGAAATTACCAAAGATATATTAGTACATGCAATAGGAAAAGGAGTTAATATTAGAGGTGTGAGATTTATTAAAAACTTTTTAAAGTCTTGGGCAATATAATTTGGTCATTTTCTTGTCTATATTACACATTTCGGCAAATCCGTGAAAATTAAAAAATAAGTTTTTTATTTTTGATTCCCTAAATCTATCCAAACCCCCAACGAAATTCGACCTTGGGACCAACAGTAAGGGGAGTGAGTGCTCTAAGAGGTTAATAAGAGGGAGCAAACACAATTAGTAAGGGCTCGATTGTCGCAATTGATTACTGATCGACTGATTTAGTTAGGGCTTCATTTTCTAAACTTTCTTTCACACTCCATCATAAGAGAGACTTTTGAATTTTTTTGAAGACCTTCATAGTTTGCTTTAAGTAAAGTGGGGACTAGAAAGTCATTGTTACAAGTGATTGATTAGATTTTTCAGAGAGCCATGTAAAATCTGATAAAAATGTTTGTTTAAATGCATTCCTAAACAGGTTTTAGTGTCATTTTCAAGACCTTAAGGGCTTAAATATTAAATTTAATCGTACATAAAAGTTTCCTTAATACTTTGGTCAAATTACCATGCTTAGCGAAATACCTTAATCATATATAGGATTACGGTTTCAAGCCATGAAAATGTAGTTGTATGCATTAAAACTTGGTAGAGAAAACTTTATCGCCCTTATGTACGGAGATTAGTCTTTTGTCAAACTCTAAAAGCTCGAAGAATTTAAAATAATCATGAATCCCATAGGACACCAAGACAAAGCTACGATTTAGCTAATAGGTTTTAATGGTTGAATCCACAAAAAAATGAGAGTAAATTATACGCGTCAACTCTCTTTTTATGCTATTGTTACGGTACGAGTCCCCTTATGAAACTAAGGACCTTGAAAATCTATGACTTAAGTTACTTAAAAAAAACATTCATTTTGTTCCAGAAAAGAAGTCTATACAAGCTTTTCTTCTTAGATCGTTCAAAAACAATGTTCACTCTCTAATATAATCTTCTAAAATTAAATTTACCATTTTACCCTTGATTTCATTTAATTTTACTTTCATTATGAGTCCTACTATCACATGGATATTGTTAGAACCTTGTATAGAGTAGGATTATAATGTTTTATTGAGATTAGCTTATTCCCCATATCAATCATTAGGAATCATGTAATAAGAGTTTTACCACACAAAAATCTCTCAAAGGTGTTCACTAATCAAACCTAAAAGACGAATCAATGAACTATGAACATCATTAGATCTCTCTGACGAAAGCTAAACATGAGTTAGCTATTTATTTCATATATAATAAATACATACATATATACTTTGAAGAAAAGCCTTCAACAATAACCATCAACTTATCACTCATGCCATGACAGCTAAATAATTCATGAAAAATCATAAACCACTGGTGGCTCAAATATTGGAGAACAAAGAAAACCTAGTTTGTCGTTATATATAGAAGAGAGACAACAACAATATGCGTTTAATCAAGTAGACTGACATATGACACGTTGAAAACGACGAGACAAGCTGCAATTCAAGTTCCATTAACTAGCCGTTTTTCCACAACTAGTTTCTCGAGGTCTATAAAAAGATTGAAACAACCATTCACACACCAGACACGTACATATTGACGGACAAAAAATTTCAAGATACAAGCTCAATTAGAATAACATATACACACAGAGAGATTGATAAAAGAAGATAAGAGTACATTTTGTGAAGACCAATAATACAACTAAAGAAGAAAACATCAAAACAACTAACTCATTAACAACAAAAATCTATGACAGAACTTCACCATAGCTTTCATCAGACTTCAAGAAAGAACTAACCAACCCACCTTGTGTATTGTGTTTACACATCCTAGTTGGAGAGCCAGAGTAGAGGTTTTCATACAATAGTTCTTGTTAGGAACCTTGTAACGTCATTTTGATGTTGCAAAACTAGATTAAGTATAATTTCTCATAAAATAGTTTAATAGGCTCAAATGTACGAGAGTTATTGTCTAAAAGACTCAAAACAACAATGACCACATCTTCACGAAGAACAAACAACTAAAATACTAAATAGCATCAAACAGGTAAGAACCAAACAACTATGAGTACTCTATAGAAATTAAGAAAGGAAGTCACATAAGCAAACATGTAAGAACCAAAATAAACTGATGTATTCACGATGAGTAAAATGAAAGTGTTGAATTTAATTGAAATTCTGTTGATTTTATAAATGAGAAAAAATGTATAATTTGCAAAAAACAGTTTGTACATGGTTGTAGAACGAATTCTAATGGAATGGAGGGAAACATGTGGAAAAACATGTAACTCCGCGCCACGAGCCCCGCTCGCTTTTCCTCTTCATCTCTTCTAACGCATAACAGATATAATGTCTAAATTGAAAAAAATAATAATAAGTGGAGGTTTTAATTGTTGAAATTGAAAACACGATTTTTAATTTGCAATTCATGAAAACATTCATATTTGTTCTTCCACTTCAAACAAACAATTATCTTTTTATTTTTATTTTGTAGAATTGATTAACCACCGTTATCATATTGTTTGTGTTCGAAGTAAAGCCTCAATCGATATCAAAGCTATTTAAATATTTAAAAGCCTGTCATAAAGAATATAAAGTGTGGTAATATTAAAGGGATCTCGATCAACCGCACATCTTGAATCAGTATTAAGTGATAATTGTTGTTAGGGGTGGCAATTTTGACCCAGGACTTGAAAACCTACACCTTGAATGAGTATTGCAGAACATATAATTTTGTCTTTCTTTATTTTACTATGAATAAGTGACAATTATGGGAAAAAAATTTGGATTACAATGGGTCATGACCCGTTTAATATTTTGGTTATAATGGGTTACAACCTGTTTCGACCTGACTCATACCTGACCCAACCCACCCGATCGTCTGTCCTACTTGTTGTGATTGTGCTCTCAATTGGTATCAAAGCAATGCCATGGTAGAACCCTTAATGACCTTTCAATCCTTGTATTTGTTGAAATATAGAGGATTATTGCATAATAGAGCCAGAGGGCTGTGAGAGGTGGATATAAGATAGTTTGATCTTAAGCACTTTAAATACCTTTGTCAATATCTCTATATATCAATCCCATAAACTATTTTATTTCTTTTATTGCAATTCATTTACTTAACCAATTATCTCTTTGATAATTTATGTCCATTACGTAACATATTTTATATTTGAAAAGATTATTACCGAATATAGCCTAATTCCGTTGTGCACTACTCTTGTTATTTACAAACTAACTAATTAGTTGTATGCTAAGAAGCTATCTAATTTTAAACTTAGTAGAGTTGATCGTCACTAATGGATTAAAAGGACCTCACTGACATTTTTTAAAAATACTCACTATATTCTATTTAATATTCAAAATAGAGTCAATTATATTTTTCTTAATATGCATGCATGCCGAATTAAACATGACACTCTTTTAGGAATAGTGTGAGTAGTAATAAGATAAAATAATATTTTCATACATAGGTTATATATGTTAATTTTTATTGCAAAAACTTGTGTAAAACAGTCTTAATTATACGGATATTTTTTGTAAAACAGATCCTTTTTACTCGATTCACCGTGTATTAGTGGATTGAGCTATGAGAGAGTGAAGTTCGTCTTACAAATTAAGATACATAAAACCGTATAACAGAAGACCTACTCAATTGTTATCGGGGATCGAGACTTAATATCAGTGGCCATTAATGTCTAACAAACTAATTTGTTTGTTGCGGACCTCCCACTAAACAAGTGAAATTCAAAAAGTTTCATTTAATTATCTGGTTACCTATTAAATAATTGTACCAAAGATTCTTTTTCCTAGATAAATACACCTTCCGAGTTCAAGGAAAAAAATTCACAATACTATTTTGAAATGTTTTACATAAAAAAATCAACTTTCAAAATTATGCTTATACTTTTCATAACATTTCATTTTTATCCTCCACTTGTATTATAAGTATATTGATTATGATTGTGTATTTTTAGTAATTATGATCAACTTCAGTGACATTAATATATCCTTTTATTATTAGACTTTTCAAACGTAGATTTTTTTGGGTGAAACAAAGAGAGTAATAAAATGTCTAGCCTACTTCATGTGATATAAAGAAGGTTGTTTTTTTAAAATATTTATTGAAATTAAATAAAGTTTATGGTAGAGATAAGAAAATGAATTAATTACTTACCTAAACTGATTTCCCTCAATAATGTGTAGTAAGGGTAGTCCCGTTGGTAGTTTCTAGCCATGGTGAATTTCTTCCAACGGATGGTGTAGGTTCTTGGAAAAATGTTCTTCAAATATGTTACAAATGTGTAATATCTTAGAACATGTTCTTCCCATTTTGTTTTTCGTTCGACTTTAATTTCACAAGAGGTACTTTTTGAAGGGGGTAATATGCATTTCCCCCAAATGTAATCCGTTTTCTTTTCTGCTCTCTCTCTCTATCTCTCTTTCTCGTTTCAATTTATAAGTACTCATTAAGTGAATCTAACATTATTCCAAAATTCAAATTCAACAAAGTAAATTTCTTACTTTAACTGCAATTTCTTCCTTAATCCTTCGTGTAAGTGTATTTATTACTTACACCTAATGATCAACCATATTTGTCTTTTTGTAATATAAATACTAATTTAACAAAAGTAAGTACTCATTAAGTGACTCTAACATTTGGTGTATGGTGGGAAGCCTTAGTGGGCTACTAACAGCTCGGCTACAATGGGTCGAAGGTGATCCTGGTCAAGACGACTTGTTTGCTTTGGATTTCATGTGTTTTAATAGTTTGCGGGTCCATATCTTCTAGATGACTCTTTGTTAACTCGTGTAGATTGTGTTTTTAAGTGAGTTAATTCATCACTTTTTAGATGAATACCTGTCCAGTGATACTCATAAATGGGTGATTTGAATCAAAAGAAAAGACATATATGAGAATCAAAAAATGAGAAATATTTGAAAACTGATGCTGAGTTGATTTTTAGAAGAAACAAGAAGTTGTTTCCTGAAGACTTTAAAAGAGGAGGTTCAAAGGAAAAGGGGTTTGTGAGTATATGTAAAAGGGTATTCTGAGGTTCTATTAGCCTCAAAGGCTTTCCCTGTCCTTCCCTGAGTGACCAACATCTTACCCTTATCCAAGTAGCTTTCCCAATGTTGTTTTTCGGGGCAATACTCGATTGTTGTTCAATACATTACTTTATGAGAGCATGCCGTAAAACCTTTCTTCTTTGAGGATGACCATATAGGGTAGAGGTGCATCATTATTCTTAAATTGAGCTGGCAGGCAGATTTTCCATTTTTACCAAGATTAATCCAATTGATTTGATTGCGGATCATCCACCACATTTGGCATTGGGTGCGGCTTTTCAATGACTTTTCTATCGATAAGTCTCCGAACGGCACGTTGAAGGGTCCAACAATTATCGGTAGGATGGCCGCTGCTTTGGTGGTATTCACAATATTGAGAGTGATCCCTTTTGGTAGGTAATGGGTTTGGAGGTTTGTAACCTTACAATGGTCTCAGGATTCCCTGGGCTAGCAAGCCTTGAAAGATTATTGACGTCGGTGCATAGAGTTCATCCAATTTTCTTTTCATTTCGTTGATATATTTCTCTTATGTTGCGATTGGTATTGCCACCTCCCTCCACAGTGTTGATTTCTACTGTAGGTGCCTCTTCTGCTTAAGAGTAGTAGAATGAGCTTGGAAGTGTATCAATATTTAGGAACCTTGTACGAACTTCTTTATCTATGTGGATTCCTACTTCAACAATGGCATTGAAATAGCCATACGGAAGATACCTTATGCGTTCAAGATAAACCGGCTGGGCTAGGTTCTTTATAAACAATCGGGCTGATTCATCTAGGTTGGGCCTTTCTAAAGTTTGAGCAATTTTCTTTTTCCATCTTGCTGCAAAATCTGTACATGTCTTTTTCTCTCTCTAGGTGCATGACTCAAGTTTTCCGCGGTTTTCCATGTTGTTGTTTTCCTTATATCTTTTTTGAAATTCTTCGGCTATTCAATCCCAAGTAGCGATCGTATTGTTATTTGCTAGCATGAACCATTGTTTTGCAGCCCCGACTAAAGTCAAATAAAAGTTAGAGGCCATTGCCTCAATGTTTGCCCCCTTGATTGCATTCCAGGGCATAGGCCTTTAGGTGGGAAATAAGGCACCCAGTTCCATCAAACTTTTCAATGTCAGACATTTTAAATGTCAGTGGTATAATGGCTAAGGGCTGTAGAGTCAATGATCGGGTGGAAAATTCTCCCCTGTTCAGAACCTTGAGCATTAATTCTTTGAGATTCTCAACATCTGTTTCTATTCTTGAGAGAGGCGGGGCCAGAGATGCATTGTATGAATTCAAGGGATTCGCTGCAGTGTGATTCATTTTTGTAGTTTGTTGGGATACTTGGTAGGCATTGTAGGGGGTGTGATATTTGCAGCCCTTGTCTGATGACCGAAATCATTGAATGAGAGGTAGGTTGTGAATGGCCCATACGGGACGTAGCCCCTGGGATCTACATGCAGGTTATTTTGAAGTGGATTGGTGGTGGAAAAAGGAAGACCACCTAAATTCTGTTGTGGGACATCTGTATTTTGGAAATGGTAGCTGGTGTTTTGGAATTGAGGATTGGTGTTTGCCATGTTGGTGTTTGAAGGAAGGTTAGTGTTTGGGTATGAAGAGTAAGTGTTTAGAAAATGCGAAGAGTTAGTATTTGGAAATTGAGGAAGGGGGTTGGTGTTTGGTATTTTGGTATTTAGAAGAGGGTTGGTGTTTTGGTATTGAGGGTCGGTGTTTGGGAGAATACTTGAGGTTGATGCTTCCTGGGGGTCTACAAGTGAGTGAGTGTTTTCAAGGTCCGACCTCAAGCTTTGCATGAGAGCTGTTATGCGGCTCATTAGGTGATCAGTGTGCACACCCATATTCTAGTCCAACCACTGATACATGGCAGGAGTAGAAGCATAACCAGGAGTCCTTGTATCTGTGCCCATAGGAGTCTCTTTATCCTCGGCGGCCATTCTACCCAAATCTATCTTTTGAGCTGATCTTTATACTTAAACCTAAATCTGTACTGTCAGAACTGTCCTCTGTACTTACACATAAATATGTACTGTCCGAACTGTCCTCTGTACTTATATCCCAATTCCTTATCAAACGACCAGTGTTGTCTCTTCCTTTCCAAGTCTAGGCCAGGTTTCTAAGGAAAAAGAGTCGAAGAAGGTATGACTCAAAGGCTTGGTTTGGAAAGTACAATGTGCATTTTATTAATGGACATTTTTTTCCCTAAAAGTTGGTCGGACAAGCATAACTTCATTTTGACTCTTTTTATTAGGTCCTGGAACAGTGGATTCTTTCTCCAGACTATAAGACCTTCGTATTCCACTTGCCTTTCGACCATTCAAGATCAGATAAATCATGAGTGAATGACCTATACTCTTTCCGGGATCCACTATTTGAATTGTTCTAATGAGATACCCTCAAATTTACTGATAAATTCCAGTGCATTTTATAATTGACCATGAAAATATTCATAGAGCTCATCAAACGAGATGGGAGTGTCCTAGCCTTCTACCACATCGACAATTTGGAGGTAGTCATCATCGAATCCCCCTAAGATGATCTCAATGAGATCCTCGTGGTCCAGGGGTTTATCAAGAGCAGCGAGCTTGTCTGACCGACCTTTAACGGACTGCATGTATTCCGAGATCGTTTGAGTGCCCTTGGATGTTTGAGCATCCTTGGAGATGATGGTAGGAGGCGAACATGGGTGTGAGCCATCTACGAACTTGTAGAGGTCATAACCAATGAGTGTTACCTCAACTTGGAGTTTCCAAGCGATGTAGTTGGTGGTGGTGAGTTTTGTGATGTTATGGTGGGTGATGTTAATGAGTTGAAAGGTTTGAGTTGGATCAACGGGGTTTTGGACGGTGAGGGTTTGGTTGCCAGTAGCCATGGAGGTGGAAGTTTGGGTGGCAACAACGGCAATGAGAAGGAGGTTTAGGAACAAAGCTCTGATGCCATGTCGAAATACACAATTGATAGAAATAATGACATAACCTTTCCATTGATTAAATCACCTATTAATATAGAGAGTTACAATTAGGGTTACACTAGGATTAAGGTTACGTGAATCTTTTACAAGAAAATACAAGGTAATTACCACTAAATAATAATTACAATAAATAATATTATTCTTTAATAATTTTTTGTAAGATAGATCATTTAACCCGACCCACCGTGCGTTGATGGATTAGGCTGTGAGAGAGTGAAGCCTCCGTCTTACAAATTCATATCCGTAAGATCGTCTTACAGAGACATACTCTTATAAATATTTGTAAAATATGTTATTTCTTTTAAAGCTCCTCAACATGTGACCATAATTAAAATATGAAGAAAAAAATAAGAGTAAAATGATAAAAATGTTTCTTAAATAGAAAAAATTATAAACATGACAATTTTTTTTAACAGACAAAAGAGGAAAATAGAACAATTATTTAGGTACAAAGGGAGTAATACTCTTATCTTGTTGAAAATTGCAAAACATAACAACCCCTTACCAATAGATATACATATTTAGTGTGCACACTTTTAACGTAAATCTCTACAACTCACGCAAATTGTCATGCCACCACCACGCATGTTTCTCACCTCCACAACTCCTATAAATCAATACAAACCTAGCTACACACCAACAAGTACCTAATTCAAAGCCATGGCACTTAAACGTTTCATTTTCCTCGCTTTCGCCGCCATCGCTTGCGGAGCAATCATGCTCGCCGGCAACAACGTGGTCTCGGGCCAATGCCAAGGGAACATGCAGGGACTTATGGAACAATGCGCAAGGTACGTTCAAAAGTCGGGGCCTAAATCGGTGCCTTCTCAGCAATGTTGCACCGTTGTCAAGCCCGTAGACTTGCCTTGTGTGTGTCATCACATTACGAACCAAGTCGAGCAAATTATTAGCATGGAGAAAGCAGCCTACATTGCACAATATTGTGGCAAACCACTTGCCCATGGAACTAAATGTGGAAGTAAGATTATGTGATTCCTTTCTAGTCTATTAATTAGTCCTAAAATCTTTATAACTCTCTCTTCGTTCTTTTCAAAGAGTTGTGATTGACTTATTTTGTAAAGGTGTAAAACCAAACCACCGAACTGTCAAATCATACCAGTAAGTTTGGTTCAGTTTTGGTCCACGACGGTTCCGTCTCAGTTCTAAAAATTTAAAAAATGTTGCGGTTTTTGTGAATGAACCACATCAAACTGAACTGAAGCCTATTAATGTCATTTTTAATGCTGTCTATATATTTTTTTGATTTTAAAACATTTTTAAAATTTTTGATGTTAATTAAAGTAAACATCTCATTGGCCTCAATATTAATATTATTTTTAAAATAGATTTATCGATATTACAAGCATTTATTTAATAGCATAATAATAGTTAATCTTTAATAAGATGTTATTTGAACTCTAAAACCAAACCAAACCGAACCACGTTTGGTTTGGCTCAGTGCGGTTCTGAACCTCATGCGGTTTGATTCAGTTTTCAAAAAAATGGAACAGCTAAGAGATGGTCCAGTTCGTGGTTTTGGTCAAAACCGAACCATTTACACTCCTACATTTTTGTAACGGACATTAGTAATTAGTTTTCTTAATTTAACCTTTGTCCTTTTTCTCTGGCTAATTTTGGTTTTTATGTTTTTATTGTTTAAAATCTTAGGTTATACTGTTCCATGAAGCTAACAGAAGGGATGAGAGCTGTCGAAATGCTTCTAGCTAAGATAGCTTCAACTTTTATACATTATAAAAAATGTAAGTGGAGTGCTGCTTAAGATCGACAGCCAAAGTTTGTACCAAAATAAAAAAAGTTAATAATAATAAGTGGTACAATATATATTTAATTTGTACCCATTTTAAATTTCTTTTATATTTTGTACCTTTTAAAAAAAAATCTTTTATTATTTTCTTCTGCCGAAACGTGGATAATGAAAGATATGATTGATTAGATTAGGCACGGTGATAAACGAAGTACCCCCTACATTTCGACATACAAATTAATAAAATAATCGACGCTATTCCAAGTATTAGAGCACAAACATCTGATGAATCTTAGCAAATCATCCCCATATCATCACTTCTAACGGATGAATCAAAGAAATGAAAATTAAATCAAATCAATTTGATTTGCATTGGTTTGATTTGTATCAATTTATGATACAAATTAAACCAAAATCATCTAACCACTTTTTAATTTTATTCCCTTTTTGGCATTTTTGCAATTCAAAAAATGCTTTAATCTCTTCAAAAAATGATTTGTATCAATTTATGTTGCGTCATTTAGTGACTTGTTTTGTGATTTTTAATTTTTTTTTTATCTCGTTGGGTCCATCAACTTTCGCTCTATCACTCTCTTATTTTTTATTCAATCATTTACAAAATTAAAATTTAAAACTTAAAACCTAAAATCAATCTAGTTAATCACGAAATCAATCTAGAAAGTCCTTGTTACAAGTGATTGATTAGATTTTTCAGAGAGCCATGTAAAATCTGAGAAAAATGTTTGTTTAAATGCATTCCTAAACATGTTTTAGTGTCATTTTCAAGACCTTAAGGGCTTAAATACTAAATTTAATCGTACATAAAAGTTCCTTAATACTTTGGTCAAATTACCATGCTTAGCGAAATACCTTAATCATATATAGGATTACGGTTTCAAGCCATGAAAATGTAGTTGTATGCATTAAAACTTGGTAGAGAAAACTTTATCGCCCTTATGTACGGAGATTAGTCTTTTGTCAAACTCTAAAAGCTCGAAGAATTTAAAATAATCATGAATTCCATAGGACACCAAGACAAAGCTACGATTTAGCTAATAGGTTTTAATGGTTGAATCCGCAAAAAAATGAGAGTAAATTATATGCGTCAACTCTCTTTTTATGCTATTGTTATAGTACGAGTCCCCTTATGAAACTAAGGACCTTGAAAATCTATGACTTAAGTTACTTAAAAAAAACATTCATTTTGTTCCAGAAAAGAAGTCTATATAAGCTTTCCTTCTTAGATCGTTCAAAAACAATGTTCACTCTCTAATATAATCTTCTAAAATTAAATTTACCATTTTACCCTTGATTTCATTTAATTTTACTTTCATTATGAGTCCTACTCTCACATGGATATTGTTAGAACCTTGTATAGAGTAGGATTATAATGTTTTATTGAGATTAGCTTATTCCCCATATCAATCATTAGGAATCATGTAATAAGAGTTTTACCACACAAAAATCTCTCAAAGGTGCTCACTAATCAAACCTAAAAGACGAATCAATGAACTACGTACATCATTAGATCTCTCCGACGAAAGCTAAACATGAGTTAGCTATTTATTTCATATATAATAAATACATACATATATACTTTGAAGAAAAGCCTTCAGCAATAACCATCAGCTTATCACTCATGCCATGACAGCTAAATAATTCATGAAAAATCATAAACCACTGGTGGCTCAAATATTGGAGAACAAAGAAAACCTAGTTTGTCGTTATATATAGAAGAGAGACAACAACAATATGCGTTTAATCAAGTAGACTGACATATGACACATTGAAAACGACGAGACAAGCTGCAATTCAAGTTCCATTAACTAGCCGTTTTTCCACAACTAGTTTCTCGAGGTCTATAAAAAGATTGAAACAACCATTCACACACCAGACACGTACATATTGACGGACAAAAAATTTCAAGATACAAGCTCAATTAGAATAACATATACACATAGAGAGATTGATAAAAAAAAAAGATAAGAGTACATTTTGTGAAGACCAATAATACAACTAAAGAAGAAAACATCAAAACAACTAACTCATTAACAACAAAAATCTATGATAGAACTTCACCATAGCTTTCATCAGACTTCAAGAGTCACTTCAAGAAAGAACTAACCAACCCACCTTGTGTATTGTGTTTACACATCCTAGTTTAATTAATAGGCTCAAATGTGTGAGAGTTATTGTCTAAAAGACTCAAAACAACAATGACCACGTCTTCACGAAGAACAAACAACTAAAATACTAAATAGCATCAAACAGGTAAGAACCAAACAACTATGAGTACTCTATAGAAATTAAGAAAGGAAGTCACATAAGCAAATAGGTAAGAACCAAAATAAACTGATGTATTCACGATGAGTAAAATGAAAGTGTTGAAAATTGAAAGTGTTGAATTTAATTGAAATTCTGTTGATTTTATAAATGAGAAAAATGTATAATTTGCAAAAAACATTTTGTACATGGTTTGTTGTAGAACGAATTCTAATGGAATGGAGGGAAACATGTGGAAAACTCCCCGCAGCCATGTCGGCGCCAAGCGCCGATTCGGTTTTCCGTCATCTCTTCTAACGCCTAACAGATAGAATGTTTAAATTGAAAAAAAAATAGGTGGAGGTTTTAATTGTCGAAATTGAAAACACGATGTTTAATTTGCAATTCATGAAATATGACATGGTTTTTTTTTTTTTACAATTCTCTCATTAGCTTGCACATGATTCAAAGTGCGATTAATCAAGAAAGGTAGAATACGGAGACAAGAGAAGCTATCTTCAAAGAAACATAGTTATAGAATACGGAGACAAGAGAAGCTCTCTTCAAAGAAACATAGCATAATTGTTCTTGCAAACATTTATAAATTATGATCAAAGCAGAAGTTAGAGTTTAACACATATCCTAATCAAAAGCTTCATTACACTACCAACATTCATTCAATTCCAAGGAAGCATAAACCCCCCTTTTGTGAACTTTGTAAAGTGTCGTAGTTGGGCTGCTAACTGGTAGAGGGAAATCGAGAACTTTTCTTATCAATAGTTTGTGTATTTGAGAGATATATCGTGAATTACTGCCTCATAGAGCCAGAGTGATGTGAGGGGTAGATGTAGGATTGGAGATCTAAACCATCTTCAAATATCCCTTTAACTCGTTACTTACTGCAGCTCATTATCATTTGAATGTTTGTGCGAGCTTGAACTTAACTGTTTTACCTTACCTTGACAAACAAATCTTAACTATTCTAACAATCATAACTGGTTGTCTCCCTCCGTTTGTTATTTTTATTTCTTTAATAAAATATAGCAAGGTGTCGCCCCTCTTTCCCTAAAAAAAACATTCATATTTGTTCTTCCACTTCAAACAAACAATCATCTTTTTATTTTTATTTTTTAGAATTGATTAACCTCCGTTATCATATTGGTTGTGTTCGAAGTACAGCCTCAATCGATATCAAACCTATTTAAATAATTAAAATCCTGTCATAAAGAATATAAAGTGTGGTAATATTAAAGGGATCTCGATCAACCGCACATCTTGAATCAGTATTAAGTGATAATTGTTGTTAGGGGTGGCAATTCTGACACAGGACTAGAAAACCTACACCTTGAATCAGTATTGCAGAACATATAATTTTGTCTTTCTTTATTTTACTATGAATCAGTATTGCAGAACATATAATTTTGTCTTTCTTTATTTTACTATGAATAAATGACAATTATGGAAAAAAAAATTGGATTACAATGGGTCATGACCCGTTTAATATTTTGGTTATAATGGGTTATGACCTGACTCATACCTGACCCAACCCACTCAATCGTCTGTCCTACTTGTTGTGATTGTGCTCTCAATTGGTATCGAAGCAATACCAAGGCAGAACCCTTAATGACCTTTCAATCCTTGTATTTGTTGAAATATAGAGGATTATTGCATAATAGAGCCAGAGGACCGTGAGAGGTGGATATAAGATAGTTTGATCCGAAGCACTTTAAATACCTGTGTCAATATCTCTATATATCAATCCCATAAACTGTTTTATTTCTTTTATTGCAATTCATTTACTTAACCAATTATCTCTTTGATAATTTATGTCCATTACGTAACATATTTTATATTGAAAAGATTATTACCGAATATAGCCTAATTCCGTTGTGCACTACTCTTGTTATTTACAAACTAACTAATTAGTTGTATGCTAAGGAGCTATCTAATTTTAAACTTAGTAGAGTTGATCGTCACTAATGGATTAAAAGGACCTCACTGATATTTTTGAAAAATACTCACTATATTCTATTTAATATTCAAAATAGAGTCAATTATATTTTTCTTAATATGCATGCATGCCGAATTAAACATGACACTCTTTTAGGAATAGTGTGAGTAGTAATAAGATAAAATAATATTTTCATACATAGGTTATATATGTTAATTGTTATCGCAAAAACTTGTGTAAAACAGTCTTATACAGATATTTTTTGTAAGACGGATCCTCTTTACCCGATTCACTGTGTATTAGTGGATTGAGCTATGAGAGTGTGAAGTTCATCTTACAAATTAAGATACATAAAACCGTATAACAGAAGACCTACTCAATTGTTATTGGGGATCGAGACTTAATATCAGTGGCCATTAATGTCTAACAAACTAATTTGTTTTGTGCGGACCTCCCTCTAAACAAGTGAAATTCAAAAAGTTTCATTTAATTATTTGGTTACCTATTAAATAATTGTACCAAAGATTCTTTTCCTAGATAAATACACCCTCGAGTTCAAGGAAAAAAATTCACAATACTATTTTGAGATGTTTTACATAAAAAATCAACTTTCAAAATTATGCTTATACTTTTCATAACATTTCATTTTTATCCTCCACTTGTATTATAAGTATATTGGTTATGGTTGTGTATTTTTTGTAATTATGATCAACTCCAGTGACATTAATATATCCTTTTATTATTAGACTTTTCAAACGTAGATTTTTTTGGGTGAAACATAGAGTAATAAAATGTCTAGCCTACTTCATGTGATATAAAGAAGGCTGTTTTTTTTATAAATATTTATTGAAATTAAATAAAGTTTATGGTAGAGATAAGAAAATGAACTAATTACTTACCTAAACTGATTTCCCTCAATAATGTGTACTAAGGGTAGTCCCGTTGGTAGTTTCTAGCCATGGTGAATTTCTTCCAACCGATGGTGTAGGTTCTTGGAAATATGTTCTTCAAATATGTTACAAATGTGTAACATCTTAGAACATGTTCTTCCCATTTTGTTTTTCGTTCGACTTTAATTTCACAAGAGGGTACTTTTTGAAGGGGGTATGCATTTCCCCCAAATGTAATCCGTTTTCTTCTTTGCTTTCTCTCTCCCTCTCTTTCTCGTTTCAATTTATAAGTACTCATTAAGTGACTCTAACATTATTTCAAAATTCAAATTCAACAAAGTAAATTTCTTACTTTAACTGCAATTTCTTCCTTAATCCTTCGTGTAAGTGTATTTATTACTTACACCTAATGATCAACCATATTTGTCTTTTTGTAATATAAATTCAAATTTAACAAAAGTAAGTACTCATTAAGTGACTCTAACATTATTTCAAATTCAAATTCAACAAAGCAAATTTCTTACTTTAACTGTAATTTCTTCTTTAATCCTTCGTCTGTAGGTGTATTTATTACTTTCACCTAATAATCAACCTTTTTTGTAACTATTTCATTGATTTTTCTTTCTCTCAATCGCGATCCCAATCCCAAATCCTAATCTCCCAACCCCAATCCCCATCTCCATCTATCTCACCAAAACAATGTCAGAAAATCAGGCATCAGATAGCACAAACCAAGTTTTCTCAGTCCAAGAGCCTCCAATTGTAGAAGCAACTTCAATTAATAGGGTTAGTTTAATTATTCTTTCTTTGCATTTGTCTATCCAATAAATTTCTTAGCTGAAATTGATTTAACTATACATGCAATAAAGAAAAAGGATGATATATTTGATTTGCTTTCTTTGGAAATAAAAGAGGTGTGTGCTCGCTAGCTAGATTGTCTTAGATCTATGGAAACCAAGTAAACATAGTTCATTATTTCTAATAGTGGTTAATTATTTAATATATTGAGTCATTTGCCCCTTCACTTGACAATCTAATCTGTTTAAAGCATAGACATAAAAAATTTGTGATTTTTTTTGGGTAGATTTTTTCCTTATATTTTTCTTCAGATTTTTTGGTAGGTTTTCAGTTTAACACGATGTTGGTTTATATTGTTATTCCTGATTTGAGTTTAATTGTTTAAATTCCATAGCAAGGAGGGGAGAGAGAGGCTTGAAATATTTTATCTTACCCCCTATATCGCACCCTGTGTCTCATTAAATCTTAGCTTCACGTGTGTTATTTTACTCATATGTTTAGGGGTTATGATTAAATGAGACATGTAGTATGACATGAGGTAAGATAAAAGATCCGCCGGGGGGGTCATATATATATATATATATATATATATGTATGTATATGGGTTACTTTCTTATATTAATGTGCTACATCCTTAATCCTACTAAATTTATGTGATGATAAACTAATAACATTATGATTTTCTTCTTGAGACAAGACCTAAAAAAGTGATTATGCATTTGTGTGTATGGGTACTATATATAGTCTCATGTTTCATTGTAAACATATACTTTAATAACTTGATATATATTTACTTTCTACCTTTTATATTAACTTGCTCAATCATATATCCCACTATATACATGTGATGATAAACTAATAAGATACTTATTATGTTCCATACTAAGAGTTAACTATTTTATTTTCAAATGTTTCATTTAAAAAGCTACTTTAAAAAATTAAACTTAGAATCGCCTTAGCCTTTCAACCATACGCTCCACGTGTGGTATAAACATATTGATTATGTTCAAACAATTTTTGTAATTACGATCAACTCTAATGATACTTACATATCTTTTAATAATTAAGCTCTTCGACCATGCACTCTTTGGGTGAAACAGAAGGAATGCTAAACTTCTTCCTGAGAGAGTGCCTAAAATACTGATTGTGTATTTGTGTATATGTGTACTATATTCTCAATTAAATTTATTGTGTATTTGTGTATATGTGCATATGGTACTATAGTCTCATGTTTCTTTGTAAACATATACTCTAATCATTTGACATATACTTACTTTCTATCATTTATATTTACTTGTAGAAGAAGGAAGCGCCACCGGGTTGGACGGTTGTACCAGTCTTGCGAAAAAGTGGCAAACATAGAGGACTGTATTATAAGGTTACCTCTCTTACCAAAACTATTAAATTATGAATAAATTTGCTACAATGTGTGCTACTTAGAAAATTGATTATATGAGGAAAAAGTAGACAAAGTTATACCTTCGTAAAACTGAATACATGTTTGCAAAACTTTAACTTATCATAACAATACTTTTCTAATCTCTGTTTGTCTCTACGTATATATGATAAGTTTTTAACATTTTATGTTCTTATGTGTATTTTTGAAATCTTATTTTCAGTATTATGTTGAGCCCGGCACAGAAGTACGTTTCCGATCGTTAAAGAATGCATGGGCTAGATACGACGAAGTTGTGGTAAGCTTGCAAAAAAAAAAAAAAAAACCTATTCAAATAGTAAAAGATAGTATATCTTCTCTAATAATTCTTAGTTGAAAATTATGTTTTCTTGATATCGTCAAATTTGCAGACAATGGAACAACTTGGTCATGAAGACACATCAAACTTAGTTCTCGATGATACTCAGGGACAGGCAAGCTTTATGACTAACCCCTTTTCTAATTTAAGTTAAGAAGAAAACTATTACATAAAGTTTACGTATTTGACATATTGGCCATAGTCTACTTTTCACGCGAATTGATCTATATACAAGTCGATCTATATAATTTTTTAGATACGAACAAAGATAAGGGCCACAAAGAGAAATCTTGTACCACACGAAAATAAAAAATGCGGAAGACATGAAGAAAAATAATTATGATAGTGAAAAGAACAAGAGGGGAATGTACATGGAGAAAAACTGAAGTAGAAAGTTTTAATGATTTGTTTGAAGACATTGCACACCAATTGTCTATATTAATGTTGTTATGTGATGTTTTATTGTGAATTATTGAGTTTTGATGTTTGGTTAAATTTGTTACTAAATGATAACGAAAGTAGGCTATATTTTAATGTGTTTAAAAAAGTATGCATTTTTTTCTTTTACCCATTGTTATGTAAAAACCTTAAAATTAATATTCCAAAAAACTAATTTCTAAAAATCAATTTATAAGTTTTATGTTGAGATGTTGTACCTCTTGGGAACTTGTTTTGGAGTGATATATTCTAATCAATTTCTTATGGATCATTAAGATAATGTCATTCCCAAACCTTCTTCCTATCCTAAATTGGCATAATAGTCACTTTTTGCCAATTTAAAAGAGTTAGGTTTTGCTTCATGGATTATTGAGTTTGAGTTTTGGTATCGGAAGAGTACTAGTATATATATATATATATATAGACGATAATACAATTAGATCCGCTATTCATAGACAAACTTGGGATTTGCGAGCCCATGTAAAACCGCTTGGGAATTCTAGAATGATTTTCTACAGATAGGAAGGGCTGTAACACACACTTTCCTTCTAAGTAATTGCCCCACAGATCCTATATCTATCTATAGGTTTAAGAAATATACCGAAGGGGATTCTTATGTGTATATATATGGGTATATATTACTGATAATTACTTCTACTATGAATAATTTTAACATATATGAGTGTAGCTCTCCGCATCAATGAAAATTGCATCAATGAAAATTGCTGAACCGATCACATTTTTTTAGTGACATTTATAAATTTGAGATTTCAAGTTTGTAACAAACAAAATAAAAAATAATACTCCATCCGTTCCAGGCAAAGTGTTTATCTTACTATTTTGGATCAACTCTAATGTTATCATATTAATTATGTTAAAAAATTATTGTAATTATGATCAACTCTAATGCTAGTTATGTATCTCATAATTTTTAGACTTTTTAAACATAAATTCTTTAGTTGGAATGAGGAGAGTAAAAGTTTAATATATGTGTTCGTAGAACTCATTCTCTCTTTCAATATGAAAAATTATGTTACCAAGTTTACCACTCGTACGTAGATTTACTTGAAACAATACTTAAGCATCTTGACTTTGAGTTTAATAAATTGACTACGTGAATGAATTTGATCTTATTTGTTGGTAATTGGGCTTGCGGCCCGATTATTTAGTCCCGCCCACATGGAAATAATATTTATATTATTTGGTTAATTAGTATCCTAATCCAAGTGGGTTTAGGATTACTTAACCTACAAGAAATATGTTTCTTGTAATAATATAAATAAGCAACAAAAGGGATAAACTCAATCACACAATGGAGAACACGCCTCCTCGATGCCGCCCTCTCTCTCTCCTCCTAAAATCTATCTCAAAAATACTCCTCTAGCCTAACCATCAAGAGGCTTGGATTTGCGTGTAAACTCAAGATGATATCCGTGTTCGTGATATCAATCCGACGAGAGAGACAGCAGTCCCCGCGATATTGGCATACGAAGATCGTAGCTCAAGCGTAATTCTTCCGCTGCGCACAAGGCTCTAGTTCGCATAAAGGTAATCCGTAATTACTGTTTTGATAGCGAACTTGTATGATATATATATGATATATCCTTCATTGGTATCGAGCCATATTGCTTGATCGTCAGATTGTTATGAATCGCATGCTCTTGTTGGGTTTGTTTAAAAGTTTTACCCGATAACTAAACAAATGAGTTTTATTATTTTATGTGTAAAACTTTGAAATTTTCGAAAAATTATATGTCTCAGTTCCCCACGACGAGGCGAACAACATACTAAATTCTCGTTGAATTCGTTATATTTTTCAAAATATCGCAAACCCAAGTTTTGTTGAAAACATTTTTCCGAAATTTTGCGTGCTGATTCAACCTGTTTATGTTCTCAGAAATCGTGATTTTATGGACTGCATTCTGTAGTACTCCGTGAGGGCTTTCCAACGACATATTATATGCTTAATTTAGACTTAAAATGAACGTTTTATGGCCTCGCGGTCTGGCCTTCGCGAATCGATTTTTAGGGTTAAAAAATTCGACCTAAAACGACCCCCACTCTCGGCCTCGATACACGTGCCATTTTGGGCACCTTTCGAGGTAAAAAGTACACCAATGGGAAGTACTTGATGAGTCGAGTCCAACGCCACCGGCCGCCAGCCAT
>CM028383.1:105488736-105556575 GCA_013146195.2 Codonopsis lanceolata | reverse complement strand
ACAAGGTTGTGGCACCTTTCTTTTGGGACTATGAATCTTCGGATTTCATGGGTTGATCAAAATGCAAAATTGCTTCGCTTTGGTAAATAGTGTGAAAGGTTCCTAGTGGCATGTGTTGAATAGCTTGAAATAAAGTAGAGCTATATTCTAGGGAAATAAAGTACCTATAGATTTTGGTTGTGAAAAATTTATGATCTTGGGAGAGAAATTTGGTTGAGAAATTAAAAAAAAAAAAAAAAGAGCAAATTGAAAATAAAATCACAATTTTGAGGCAATATTCAATCAAAATAACATTACTAAACCTACCATCTTTGATCTGGTTTTTACCCACTGTGTGTAATTGGAATTTTATTTTTCTTTTGCCTACTTTTAATTATTTTCCATGTTTTTTAGGCATGAAAATATTGTAGGATTATGCATTGTTGGCAATTATATTGCTGGTAAAATTTTGTCCTAAACTCAGATCGCAGTAAACCCACTTCCAAAAATCGCCAAGTTGAAAATATTTAGTGGTTGTCTAATTTTTGGGAAACCAAGAGTTTTTGAACTGGATATGATGTGCTCGCTTATTGGGTTATGGAAAGTGATCAAATCTTCGCAACACTTCATTTGGTTTTTCAAAATCTTTTGATTTTTTTAGAATTCCTAAAGATGATTTTATCTCTTCCTTTTCCGGTCAAATAGGGAGAGAGATCAAGTGTTTGTGATGGGGATGACGCTTGGTTTTCCTGCACAAATTCGGGGAGATGTGATTTTCTAACCAATGTTAGGTGATTTGATCGTGTTGTATAAACATTTGCTTTTTGATTCGACCGTAAAGGTTCAACAAAGTGGAGATTGTAAGGGTAAAATAGGCATGACCTATTTTATCTTGTTTTCACCTTCTTGGTCAAAGAAAGATTTTAAATTAGTCAATGTTTATTTAGGTGTTAGATTTTGTTTAGAATACTTTTGGTAAATTAGTTTTGATTTTTGATAGGAAAATCTTTCAAATCTTCAAAAGATTTGATCTTTCAAATCTTTCAAAAGATTTAGGCAACATATTTTTGGTAACTAGATTTATGTAAATAAATTTGTTATTTGATGTATCTTAGTCTTAATAGGAAACATAATCTTTCTTAATATTGTATTAATCTCTTTCCTAGTAGGAATTTTTCCTTGTCGCGTGTTCTACAGTGTGGCGCTATATAGCATGAGGTGATTTTCTGGTTGAGATGTACCGCAGAGAGCTTACAAGAGAGAAACTATTCAGGAGCTTGAGGGAGAAAAACTACGACCATATTCGGAGAGCTTGGCGTGCGATGAGCACGAAAGAGATTAGATCGAAAGCTATAAGCGTGAGCATCCTGGCGCCGTAGTTACAAGCGCTTTATCCTTTCGTAAGCCGCGGTGAAACTTGAGAGAATACACCATTGTCGGCTTCATCGATTTATCGAGAAACGCTCTTTGTTGCTTCACGCTCATTCTTTGTTTGAAACTTCAGGAACACGACCTTGTGTTTCCTGAAGTTCTGTTTTTGTGCTTTAGCTTGTTTCGTTGTTTTGGTAGTTGTTCTTAGTCTTTCTTCCCACGTTTGGTTTAGTGTTTATGTGGGATTTTTGGTTCTCCAAGATACGATATCTTGTGAGAATTTTTGTAAGGTTTTTCATTGAAAAACATTGTTGATTTTAGTAAATTTTGTGTGGCCTTGAGGCTTGATCTACAAGTTTGATACTTGTAGATTGTTTTTGTGTGATTTTCTGTCTTCCTAAGTCTTTTTGATTTTAAATCTGAAAACAAAACTTCCGCTGCTATTTTCTGTTACACACTTTGAGTTCACTTTGTTACTGCCATTGTTGCAACATTCACTGCAACATTGACAGCAACATCTTCCCATATTGAGATTCCGTGGCATCGCGTTCTACTTTGTATTTATTACACCTAACATATGCAACCATTCTTTATTAAGTTGTAAGTATTTCCTTGATTGTTCTTTAATTTCATATCCCAATCCCAATTCCTATCCCACTTTAATATGGGTATCTTTGAATCTAAATGTAAATTATTTTATTTCAATAAACGTTACAAAAAATATATTTTATAATTTTAGTATTTTTATTATGTAATATCACTTTAGCCATGAATTTTATTGATTACATTTAAAAAAAAAATTATGGTGCTAATGTCGGCGATAAACAAATATCATTTGATATTCTTGACAAAATTATGTAGGTAGGTAATTTGAAAAGTATAACATTGATAGACAACTTAATATGTGCAGTTAATCAAGGGGTAGTTTTGTCAAAATATGAGTTTGATTTATGTAATAATTGGCAATGTACTGAATATATAATCACAAATTGTAGGGGAAATAGTCTATCTTTAAAGTTTTTTTTTTCATTTAAGATATTGTTGTTGCGCAAATTAACTATAAGAATAATAATTGTTTGATCCTAAAGTTTAGGGATGGCTCAACATTATGGAAGCCTAAAGCGAATTTTAAAATGATGTCTTTTTAAAGCATGTACTATTTTAAAAAAAATTAGTATTACATTTTTATCTAAATTTTATCTTTCATATTTTTTGGGATGTAAAATCATTTATTAAACTATTGTAATCAATTTCATTTAATAATTTTTTCAATATATAATAAAGCTAGTCAATTTAATCTTAATTTGTTGAGACATTGTCGTTCATTAACTTTTTTCTGTCGATTCAACAATTATTATTCTATAAATGAAATACACATTTGAAAAAAAAAAGTCTTATTGTATAATTAAGAATGTCAATTAGTATATTATTTTTAATTTATATAATTACACTTACAAAAATTTAGTTCAGTAAATTTATTTAATCCATCAAAGTCATAGTTGTCATAATGTATTAATGAATGTTCAAGGTTAAGACAATTTTATTTTTTTAAAAAATTATTATCCAATGACCTTAATTTC
The DNA here is from genome assembly GCA_013146195.2 of Codonopsis lanceolata. Taxonomy (NCBI): domain Eukaryota; kingdom Viridiplantae; phylum Streptophyta; class Magnoliopsida; order Asterales; family Campanulaceae; genus Codonopsis; species Codonopsis lanceolata. The sequence continues at coordinate 105,553,645 of CM028383.1, read as the reverse complement.
CCAATGCTAAATAGAAAGCCTGAAATATCTTGATACATTTTAAATTGTTCAAATTTACTTTGAAATGAAATAATTGTTTTATCTATTATGTACAAGAAGTAATCAATTTTAAAAACTCTTTAGAAGGTCTTACAACTTTATTGTCAATAATTTCATCAAATTGTTTCTTTCTATGAATTATACATTTTTCATCAAACTAAAAGTTCTTAATTTTTTTAAAAAATATAATAAGTACTGTAGTGTGTGTGTGTGTGTGTGTGTGTGTGTGTGGAGGCGTAAGCCCTTGCTTCACTAGCCTTGGGCCGGCCATGAGTTTTCGGTCATCAAACTTGTAGAAGAAATGTATTTTAGAGACAAAGAACATGAGTAAGAGCATGTACAAGTAAACAAAGCTCCCGATCTTGGGGAGCTTAAGCTCAATTTTTTCGATCTATATTACTCCCTCCGTTCTTAAATTATTGTCCTAGTTGACTCGACGTACAGATTAAGAAAAACCAATTCACTTGATTATTTATATTGATTTAATATGTAGTTTCCTTTAAAGTCCATGTGTATGGGGCCCATAATTAAAGTATGGTGAAAAAGTAAGGGTAAAATGGTAAAAGTGATGTTCTAAAAAGGTAAGTTTCAAAGTGGATAATTATTTTGGGACGGACGAAAAAGGAAAGGAAGACAATAATTTAGGGACGGAGGGAGTATAAAATAGCTAGATAATTGACTAGGGTTATTCAGAGTTTGAGATTAAATTATCTTAAAATATTTAACGGTTGAGATTCATCATCACATTCACATTTGTGAGTAGTTATCCATTTTTAACTTCTTATTTTTTCTTTCCCTATTACAACTTACCCCCTACAATTAATGTTATGAGTAGTCACCCATTTTTTCTCATATGTTTTATCTTCACATTACAAAATCACACCCTACGATTAATCTTCTGAACAGTCACCCCTTATAAAACACCAATTCCTCAACTATCACTTGAAACAATGTAACATTCAACTGTAACATTTTTTTAAAATCACACATTCTATTTAGACACTGTCATTTCAATTGACGAAATCAGATATACTGACACCGTGCCATAGGCACGGGCATTAAGATCTAGTCTATATTTTAAAACAACTAGGTAATTGACTAGGGCTATTCAGAGGTTAAGATTAAATTATCTTAAAAAATTTAACGGTTAAGATTCACCCTTACATTCACATGTGTGAGTAGTTATCCATTTTTAACTCTCTATTTTTTTCTTGGGTAATGCTTGGGTCACTCTCATTTTGCACCAAAATATGGGTACTCTATGACATGACACACTCTCATTGGTTGGAGTGGTGGGACCCATAAAATGTCCAACCAATGAGAGTGTGTCATGTCATAGAGTACCCATATTTTGATGCAAAATGAGAGTGACTCTAGCATTGCCCTTTTTTCTTTCCCTATTACAAGTCACTCCCTACAATTAATATTATGAGTAGTCACCCATTTTTCTTCTCCCTATATTTTATATTCATATTACAAAGTCACACACTGCGATTAATCTTCTGAACAGTCACCCCTTATAAAACATCGGTCCCTGAACTTTCACTTGAAGCAATGTATCCTTCAACTGTAATATTTTTTTAAATCGCCTTCAACTGTAATATTTTTTTAAATCGCACCTCCTATTTAGGCACTATCATTTCAATTGACGAAATCAGATATATTGGCACTGTGCCATAGGCACGGGCATGAAGATCTAGTTTTATTACAAAAATATCATTAAGCTCCCAAAAATGAATACCCTTCCAACAATGCACAAACTCCAACACTTTTATCTATCACACCATCTTTATCTTAATTAATTTAATAACTACTTAAATAGCTCACGGTACAACCAATTGTAATCATCTTCCTCTTCTTCTGTTTCGTTTTCCTTTTTCATCAGAAACTCTAATTGTCTGAATAAATGATCCTTTCTGGCCTCCTCCACCTTCTTTTTTTCTTCCTCTAGCCTCATTTGTGCAAAACTCATCAATTGGTCAAACTTATCATTAAACTCGAATCGATTTGATTTTCTTTCTTCAACTCTTCAAATTGAGCCTCCTTAATTACACATTTTCCTCTATTCTTTGAAACTATCCTACCCAGAGGTCGATCTGGATATGTAGTTGAGGCTTCTTCGGTATTGGAGGAAGAATTCGAAAAATAACTGACTTCATTTATTCGACTTTTCTTTGAGCCATTAGTGATGTCGGACGGGGTAGGAAGAAGTTGAGTTCGTTAACGTACGAACGAACGGGTGATTGATTTTGTTCAATCGAACAAGAAAATAACAAGAAAACAACAATTAAGTGGCTGCTTTCTAAGAAAAAGAAGATAATTTTTTATTTCATAAGTTGTTGCCTTAACACTTAAAAGACTCCCCTTTATATAGGTTGTCAAATGGGGGGTCTTGGGCAAAGGAAAAGACAAGATACATGAACATGTGGAGAAGAGGGAAAATCAAAAAACAAAGGAAAATCAAAAGACATGCTAAAAAAAGACTGAGGAAAATCAAAAGACAGGCTGAAAAAATGACTAAGTCTGGATGCACCTCATCATTCCCTTCCACTTAGCTGACAAGTCGACCCAGAATTATCGTCTGAATAATACGGGTAGAGATCAGAAACATTGAACGCCTTAGAAATCTGCATGTGATCAAGTAAATCTAATTAAGATGTAGGAATTATCATTAATCTTCTTGAGATTCTTAAAAGGACCGATTTTACGAGAATCAAGCTTGTTATGTCCCCCTCTTCGCTCTTTACACAAATAAACCGTCACCATATCACCAACTTGGAAGAGCTTTGTGCGACGGTGCTGGTCAGCTACGGTCTTATAACTAGCAGTCGTCTGCTCCAACTTTTTCTTTACTTCTACAATTGTATCCATATGATGACGAGCCAATAAATCTGTAGCTTCACTCTTCTTAAGATCCTTAGGAAGGTTGATAAGGTCAACAATGGTAGCCAGAACTCTTCTGTAGACAACGGCAAACGGTGACATGCCCGTGGCTCAATGTTGTGAGCTATTATAGGCAAATTATGCTTGAGCCAAAGAAACATCCTGCTTCATTTTGTTCTCGATACACAAGCACTGTAGAAAGTTTCCCAAAGTACGATTGATTACCTTAGTTTGCCAATCTGTTTGGGGGTGGGCTGAACTGCTGAATTTCAGCGTTGTTCCAAAAAGTTTCCACAAAGTATTGCAGAATACAACAAGAAACTTTGGATCATGATCAGAAGTAAGGGTGCGAGATATACCATGCAGTCGAACTATTTCTTGAAAAACTACCTTAGCAACATGGGGTTCATCAATAGTTTGCTTGCATGGAATGAAATGGCCCATTTTTGAAAAATGATCCACCACAACAAATATAGAATCAAAGCCTCTTTGTGTATGCGACAGACCTAGAACAAAATCAATAGATAGATCCTCCCAAGGCTGTTCTAGAATATGCAATGGCATATAGAGTCCAATGTTCTAGCTATGTCCCTTTTTCAGTTTGACATATAGAACACTTCTACACAATCCTCTCTGCATCCCTTTTCAACTAGGGCCAAAATACCTCTCCTTAAGTCAGCCAATGGTTTTGTCCCGACCCAAATGAGAACTAAGTCCTTTAGCATAAAGCTCACGAATAAGTTTTTCCCGTAATGAAGTTCGCGGAATACACAGTCGATTCCCTTTAAAAAGATAGCCATCCTGAATCAAGAAGTCTTATGTAGGTTGCTTGGTAAGATGCTTGGACCAAATACCTCCATAATCGTGGTCATCAACATAAAGTTCAGGGAGAAATTCGAACCTAATAACCTTATTGCTTACAGTGACAAGAAGAGATGCATGCCGACTCAAAGCATCAGCGACTCTATTAGATACACCTGACTTGTGCTTAATCGCATAATTAAACTAATCAAAGTAAGCTACCCATCGAACATGCATTTTATTTTAAGATCCCATTGAAATAAAAAATGTACTAATGACTGAGGATCAGAATATAACACAAACTCTTTAGGCAGTAAATAATGTTCCCAATTTTTAAAGGCGTGGATAACAACAAAAAGTTCCTGATCATAAGTAGGACAGCTTTGGCATGACTCATTGAACTTCTCACTTAAAAAGGCAATGGGGAGGCCTTTTGTGATAGAACTCCTCCTACACCTGTCCTACAAGCGTCACATTCCACCTAAAATTCCTTGTCAAAATTAGGTAATGCAAGTATAGGGACTGAAGTGAATTTTTGTTTGATCTCCTCAAAAGCTCTTGTGACCTCATGGGTCAATGCGAAAGGACGAGACTACTTTAGACAGTCCGTGATAGGTGCAACAATTCCGAATAAAACGTCTATAAAATGTTTCCAAACCATGAAAACTACGTACCTCAGTGATGGCGGTAGGGGTAGGCCACTCAACGATGGCCTGGATTTTCTACTTATCAACCTCAACGCCATCCTTTCTGATCACATATCCCAACAATAAAACACGATCTACCATGAATGACATTTCTTCAAATTAATGTAAAGCTTATTGTCTCGGAGAGCAGTCATAACTTGTCTAAGATGGCCTTCATAGCTTCTCAATAGTTTGATGTATATAAGAATATCATCGAAGTAGACTACAACAAATTTATTGAGAAATGGTTTAAGCATTTGTTTCATAAGTTGTATGAATGTGCTGGGTGCATTAGAAAGGCCAATTGTCATCACGATCCATTCATATAACCCCTACTTGGTCTTGAAAGCAGTCTTCCATTCATCTCCACGGCGGATACGAATATGATGATAACCGCTCGTCAAATCAATTTTGGTGTAGACAATTGAGCCTGATAGCTGATCCAGTATATCCTCCAATCGGGGAATAGGAAATATGTACTGTATAGTGATATGATTGATAGCTCGGCTATCCACACACATATGACAGTTGTTACCCTTCTTTGGCACCAACAAAGCAGGCACTGTACACACACTTATACTCTCACGTACATGCCTAATACGTAATAAATCTTCCACCTTTTCTTGTAGAATTCTGGCCTCCTCAGGATTAAGATGATAATGGGGTAGGTTGGGTAATCTGGAACCAAGAATAAAGTCAATGTGATGCTGAATATCATGCAAAGGAGGTAGTTGAGAAGGTTCTGCAGTGAGCTGTGTAAATTTTGATAATAGTTGATGAGCAACTTTAAAAATCTTTGATTCCCCATAATCAGGTTTAACAACCAAACCATAGGCACCACCATTTTCTTTCACATCCGCCATAAAAGAACCAGTAGATTCTGAGAGAGAGTGAGGAAAGTCTGCCCTTCCACTTTAGAAGGTAACTCCAGACTACCTAACGGTGCAATTACAATCTTCTTGCCTTGCCACCGGAACATGTAAACATTATCTCGACCCTTGTGAGTAACATCGACATCATACTACCAAGGACGACCCAATAAAATCTGACATACATCCATTTCAACAACATTGCAAAAGACATCAGCTGAATATAACTTACCCATGGCTAATGGGACTTTGCAAATATGATTTACCTGATTTTGGGCCTTTCTAGATCCACCCAATCTGATACAGATTCGGGTGTGGTTCAGTTGGGAGTTGTAACTGGTCAACCAATTTATGAGCAATCAAGTTCTCACAGCTGTAACTATCAATGATCAAGTTGCAAATCATTTTCCCCACTTGATATTTTACTTGAAAAATTCGTCATTACTGACTTGGGTCTTCTTGTTTGGGCGAACAAAAAGTGCACTGAACAACAAACACATAATCATCATTCTCGTCGCCACATACATCATTAGTTTCATAGTTCTGCTATTCATTACCTAGGTGTCCTTGTGCATCCTCAACTGCGGTATCAACCACGTGAACTGGCCTGTGACTAGGACACTCATTAGACTTGTGCCCTAGCTGATTACATCTGTAGTATTTAATCGGTTGTGGATGCTGGTATGGATTCTGGCTAACTGGTCTACCTGTAGGATGGGAAGTCATTTGAGTCTATTAGGTTACAGATGGTCCACGTCTGACCTTAGTACCGAATGACGCAGATGGTCGGATATGTACAGATGTAGGTGGATGCTGCTGTGTGGGTGTGGTTGTTGAGTATTTACATAAGTTCGTCGAGGATGGGTAAATCGTGGGTGGTTGAGATAGTCGAGCCTCTGCTCGGGTTGCCATTTCTCGAGCATCTATCAGGGACATAATGGCCTAGACACCAAGACATTCCTGAATTTCAGGTTTTAATCCCCTGACGTATCTAGTAACCTGATGATTGTCATCTTCCCGAATATTGCATCGAGCTATCAATCGAAGAAATTCTTTTGTATAATCGGCCCCTGAACGATTGCCTTGATAGCAATCGAGTAACTGGGGGCACAGGTTTTGAGTATAATCACGTGGAAGAAATCTTTGCTGCAATAACTTTTTCATCAAAGGCCAATCTCAAACTGGAGGTTGGCGAAGGCGGTAACGTTCTTCTCACAGATTCTTCCATGAAGCTCATGCACTTCCCCATAATTTATATGTAACAATAGACACCTTTCTTTCTTCACTAACTTCCATAATCTCAAATAACCGTTCAACCTCATTAAGCCAATCAAGGAACGATTCTATCTCCAAGCTACCATTAAAAATTGAAATTTTAGCCTTGATGCGATATCCATTATAATCATCTCTATGGAGAAAGTGACCTAGATGTGGTTGGATAATAGCAACATGGACTCGTGGGCATTGGTGAGCGATATTTGGTACGAGTTTACGAGCTGCTGGATCTGGATTGTCACATGGTTGTACTACAAGACGAAGGGCAGCGAAAACTTCCTGAATAGAAGCACGTGTCTCATCTGTCAGGGCTGTAATTCGCTGGTCTAGAGCTGCAAAATGCTGGTACATGTTGAGTTCTTCAGCCATTGACGCGATGAACCAAAGAGATTAATGAAGTGAAGGCGGCCATAGATCAGTAGTAGCAGCGAGGGTGACAAGACTGCAATCTTTAGAAAAATTGCAACAAACTACTCTGATACCAACTGATGTAGGACATGGTAGGAAGAAGTTAAGTTCGTTAACGTACGAACAAACGGGTGATTGATTTCGTTCAATCGAACAAGAAAACAACAACTAAGTGACTGCTTTCTTAAGAAGAAGAAGATATATTTTTATTTCATAAGTTGTTGCCTTAACACTTAAAAGACTCCCCTTTATATAGGCTGCCAAATGGGGGTCTTGGGCATAGGAAAAGACAAGATACATGAACATGTGGAGAAGAGGGAAAATCAAAAGACTAAGGAAAATCAAAAGACAGGCTGAAAAAAGATATTTGGATGCACCTCATCAACTAGTGTCTGAATTTTGAACCGTTTCAACATTTGCCGCCCACCACTTTGGTATCTTTCAAAGGACTCCTAAGGCTTCCATGAAGGTGAAACGTTTTCCCTCATTAGCTTGATAAATACTATGTGCCTTGTTAATAACATCATCATCATTCCACCCACTTACTTTGGTAGCTAATGCATAGTTAAAGGCTCCTGAGAATTTTGCAGCTGCCCTTGACACCTTTCCAAAATGGATTTTACATTGACATGAATTTTGGGGAAGACCCTCCTATTTATGTGTAATGCAACAATCTGCAACTTTTTGCCAAAATTGGTTGGAAGTTTGGTTTGTGCCAACATAATTGTCGATAGTCATATTCTCCCAAGATTTACACAGTTTTTTGGTCTCATTTATGGATCACCTTACTCTTGTTGTTGATTTTTCATTTTGAGGATTGTTTTCATCAACCAAGGCATCCTCGTGTTCCTCTTTATAATTAACTGGTTCCGGTTGTGTTAAAAAATGAGACAAATTTGAAAGTGGGGGACTACCTGAAACATTTTCATATGTAGAACTTCTCATCATTCTCATAGGGAAATACCCTTGGTTGAACTGTGATTGTTCGGACGAAAAAGGTAAATGAGTATTTTCAAATTGTTGTTGTGGCATATGAGAAAATGAGACAAATGATTATTGTGGCATATGAGAAAATGTATGAAAAATTCTAAATTGTTGAGGGTTTTGAAGATTTTTGTTGAATTTTTTTGGAATTGTTGTATTGAAGGCTGATTTTCAAAATCAAAAATAGGATATGATGATGCTTGGTTTTGTAAAGTTGGTTGGGGAATTTGACGATCAGAGTGTTGATTTGGCGTAGATGAACGTGAATAATGACATTAATTGACTACTAAATAATAATAAAACCAATAATAATAACAATAATAATAACACAATACTACTTAAATAAGAACAATAAACAATAGCAATATAAATATTAATGACACTAATATTAATATTTAATGGCAATATTAATAATAAAAATTTATCTTACATAGTAAATAATTACAAATTAATTAACAAGTTAATAAATAGTAATATCTAATAGCAATATTAAATATTGATTAAGAAATTAATTTTGAAGAGAGAGGAGAGAGAAAAATGGCTAGAAACTTGAAAAAATCATTTTTTTCAAATATCTAAATGAAACAAACAAAGTTTCTATTTATAGGTAAAAATGTGTACTTTAATTTAAACAAAAATAAATAAAATAAAATTTTATGGTTGAAAATTGGTCAAGAAAAACAAGGGTGGAAAAGAAATTCGGTCCACTACAATTGCGCCACGTGGAAAGAGGAGTGGCAGGAAGGGCAGCACTCTAGCAAGGGCATGTTGGATGAAAATTTCCAAAAAGACCGAGTTTTTTGTGAAATTTTAGCTGAGCAACGTCATTTTGGCATGTAATTTTTTCTTAAGCCGACGAGCTTCTTTAGCTCCTGAAACACCTTTTTGCTTGAATAAGTACCAAATAAAAACCAATGTTATTTTGAAGAATCTCCATTAACCCCATAAGCACCCCTATAGAATCCTTGTTATATGTTGTCTAAGATAAACCTAAGTCAATCTAAGGGTGTTTTAGAAAACATAATGCAAAACTCAAATTAATCTTGGCTACGAGGTTTTTCGGAGCTTCATCAATACAAATCTTGAAACACCGATTAAGATAGTTGTAGCAAACACTAGTACTTCTTATGTTTTCAAATAATCATCGTCTTTGACCTGGTATACCGTTTAAGAAATAAATAATTGATTGTATTATAAATATTGATGTAATGCGCGGTTTCCTTTTGAGTTCACTTTCAAAAATTAAGACATAAAAGTGTCATTTTATTACTAATGAGCTACTAATAGTGTCATTTTTTAAAAAGTTTGACTTTCAAATGAAAACTCTTTCCCTGAAACGGAGAGAGTATAATTTACTCTTCTTAGTACCAATTATTCCCTTCGTCTCAAAATAAGCATGTTATATTAATTTTAAATTTACACCAATTTTAAGAAAACTTTTTGACTTTTAAACGATTTTTAGTACCCTTATAATATCATCTACTCTCTATTTTCCTAAATAATTGTTCTACTTTCCTTTTATATCGGTTTCAAAGTAATTGTCATGTTTCTAAGTTTTTCTTTTTTAGGAAACATTTTTACTACTTTATCTTTTTTTTCTTCCAACTTTAATTATGATCATATGTACAAGGGCTTAAAAGGAAACTACACATTATACTAATATTTATAATCGAATCAATTAGTTTTTCTTAAACGATATCTTAGATCAAACAAGATGATTATTTAGAAATGGAAGGAGTAATAGTTTCAAATCATGTCTTTTCCATCTCACAATAATAAGGGTATTTTAGACGGTTGCTTTGAAAAATTTCCTCGTGTCTCAAAGAATAAAATATTACCTCCGTTCCACCTAAAGAGTCCATATTTGAAAAGTCTAATTATTAGGATATATAGATAGCATTAAAATTGATCATAATAATTACAAAAATGTTTGAGCATAATTAATATATTAATAGAAAATATGAGGGTAAAGGAGAAATGTTATGGAAATGATAAACACAATTTTTTTAAAGTAGACTTTTAAAGTGAAACATCTCAAAACAGTATGTTGAACTCTTTGCCCGGAATGGAATGAGCAAATCATATTGGAGAAATTGCGAGACAGTACATTTTCTCAAATATTTATTTACTCCACTCTTTCGTTCTTTTTTTTTTCAATCGCTAAATCCTATTTTCAAAATATTGTTCCTATATTACCAAAATTCAGAGAACGCTATAAATTTCTTTTTCTTCTCCCTTCTTCTTCTTCTCCCTCATCGTTAAATTTATTCGTCCAAAGACATAAAAAAAAGTATGAAGAGGAAAAGAAAGTGGGGAGTTGTATTGAAACATAATTGTTTATAATTATTTAAACCCATTAATTAGACCTTAAAACATAAAACAACAAGTAGTAATCAGTTAGGAGACATAGAAACTCACCTACTTGATTTAGATCACTCTAATAGATTTATCTAAGTGAAATTCAATAGGTAGAGTTAATTAAGTCTCGCATGTTTAGAACGATAGTTAGTTGTAAATTAAAATCAAATTGATTAGACTTTAGCAAGTTTGAAGTTCTTTCTGCTAAAGTTTAGCAGGTAGACCTACAACTAATGTTTTGACACTTTAAAAAAGATAAAATAAATTTAGACTAAGGTAGATAGTTTTCACAATGTCTTATCCATCTATCTGCCGCGACTTAGTCATCGGCAGCTAGCTAGCTGCTGATCCCTTTACCTAACAGTTACAATTTCTTAGAAAACGGTTTCTTACACCTACTATTAGCTAAAAATCAGTTTTCAGTCGCTATGCTTTCCTATACCTAAATCTCTATCTGCTGAAAAATGTACTCTGTTGAAAAAATACATGCACTTTAATCTAATTACGAAATTAATGCTTTTAAAATTTCTTAAAACAACATTTTCGAAAACGCGTGGACTTTACTTTCGTTTAAACGCTTAGCTAAAAAAATCAGCCTTTCATTAAAAGATAAAACATTCTGCTGTAAGCTAAAGTAATTAGCAGATAGCATCTGCTGATAATCAATGTAAGTCATAGCTTTAAAAGCTACTCTATCTACTTACCTTTTAATTAAAATATTTAAAAAATGTTTTTAAAAAACACTTTCGTCCATTCTCACGTATTTAATTCTTGGTTGTCTAAATTCAAACGTTAAACTGTTCAAAATGAGACTTTTTGTAAATTCATTAAATTACTAAACAATTTATCATTGCATTAAATATTCCACAGTGTATCATATCTTCTAGCCAACCACCATCTTTAATATATCATACTAGAAATATCTACTCTCCTCATTTTATAGAAAAAGTTATCTAACCTCTATCTATGAATTTATGATCTTATGATAGGCGATATCTTCTGTATCAGAAATCCTCTTCAAGATCTCCAAGCTTTAAAATATAGATTTGATCATCGCTCTTAGAAATCATCTTTGCTATTTCAAAACGGCTATTTTCAATTATCTCTATATAAAGCAGTTAGGAGCAATGATTGAAAAACATGAGGAACTGTGTACAAACATTTCACTTATCCCTTCAAGCTACTCCTTCCTTGAAATGTTCCGGTACTCATGATAGAATATATAAGAGAATAGAGGATAGAATGGTTGAAGAAATTCATCACTCAAATGATATTCCTTCTTTGATTCCTTCAAGCAATTCTTCCCTTGATGAGTTTCAATCCTTAAACAATTACTAGATATTCTTTCACCTCTTATTCCTTTTTAGTTCATGTTTAGACAATTATTGTATTATTTCATACTTCTTCCTAATCTTAAAATAATACTTGATTGTTACACGAGTATGATTGTTGTTCAATCATACTCCTCAAACACTAGTTTTTGTTGTACACAGATCCGTTAGTGATCATTTAAAATTTCAATATATTTAATGCACTTCAAAATCCAAGTTTGACCAACTTCGGTAGTGGATGTAGCAGTTTTAACATTGTGAACCACTTCAAATACTCTGTTCTTCTATATGATGTTTTTACTGTTCATACACTTAAGCAACTTCGATCTACTTAAGTGTATAACAGTTACATCCCTGAATTATTTACTTAGTTGATCTTATATATTGTATTTCAATTCATACACTTAAACAACTTCTATCTACTTAAGTGTATAACAGTTACATCCCTGAATTATTTACATAGTTGATCTTATATATTGTATTTCAATTCAGTCCATATACTTAAGTGATTAAAGGAAAACCAAATCAAATTGTTTTTCATTCAGCAGCTGCTACCTAAACTGTTTTACGTTCAGTAGATGCTACCTGCTGCTAAAAAACTTATCTTTTTCGTTGCAACTTTTAAAAAATTTCAAAATAACTCTTAAAGTTTTTAAAAGACTATTCACCCCCCTCTAGCCTTATTTCGTTGCCAACTGGACTTACCAGTTGGGTGGTGAAGAAGAACGGTGGTTGCTACATAACTGTTTCTTCATCACCCTAACTTCCCACACTTTTACTTATTCATATCATGTTGTTGTTTTTCATCTGTAACATTGTGTTTATGTGGTTTAATATAGATTTACTTTTGTGTTTTTGTGTTGCTATGCATGTAAAGTGTTATATGAAATGTCTGAATGTAATTATTTTGTTGTTGGATACCTTTTCAAATCTGCATGCATTAATTTTATAACACAATGCATCATTTGTGAATCGTGATGCATCGATTTGAATTTGAGATGCAAGAATGATTCATATAAATTTGAATAATTTGTTGATTGTGTACTATAAAGAAACTTGATGAAGGTCTGGTTTCATAATGATTTGCACCACGATGCATCAATATTTTTGAAGTGCAATGCATGAATTGAATTAGGTAATTTAAATTGATGCATTGCAGTGCCTAAATTGATGCATCACGGTGCAAAATTGAATAAGATAATTTAAATTGATGCATCGCGATGTAAAAATTGATGTAACGCGATGCACTTAGTAAGTGATCTCCGTAGCGTGCCTTCAGATCATTAAGAGTATCGTAGTTTTTTCTCTTTCAAAAGCGTCTTTTTCCAGTTTTTTAAAAAAGGGTAAAACTCTGGCCAGTCCCTTTTTCAAAGTTTCTAACCCCTACAGTACCCCGTTCTTTTTTTCAACCGTAAAAGACCACCTTTCAAAATATTATTCCAAAAATATCATCGTCTCCTTCAACTGCTCCGACAACACACTTTTGATTTATGAGATACGAAACTCTAATGGATCTGTATTATGTTGAATGATTTTTCAGTTGAGACGAAGGTGGGGAAGGAGAAGGAAGAAAAAGGCTTACGATGAAGGAGATAGAAGAAGTAGGTGGATGACGTGGTCTAATTCATTATGATAATTGCATCGCGGTGCAAACTGGATTAGATAATATTTTATGTACCATGGTACATAAAAGTTTATACCACGGTGCAACTTGGATTAAGTATATGTATCGTGATTCAAAAATTAATTCATCGTGGTACATAAAAAGTTGGTACCACACAGGGCCGACCCTAGGGGGGGTGGCTGGAGGGGCTACCGCCATGGGCCCTCAATTTTTAGAGCCTCAAATGTTTGGGTACTACCTGTATATTTAGTGTATATATTTATATATTATACTGTTAAAAAGATTTTCAATTGATTGTCTTAACTTGGTGGTTAAGATGCCTATGATTTAAGCTAGAGGTCCCAGGTATGAATCTTGGAATGTTACTTGTTTTAGTTTGTTACTTTTTGTAGTCTGTGAACTGAATATAAGTTGTAATGTGTTGATAATTTTAGTGTAGAATAATAGATGAGTCAATGGTAATCATACTTGGTAGATTGTGAAAGAACTTGGGTTCAGTTCTTGCTATGAACTTTTAGTACTTTTCTTTTTCCAAATACTTTAAATGATTTCATTTTTATAAACTCCCCCCCCCCCTTTTTTTGTCATGGGCCTCTCGAAACTAAGGGTCGGCCCTGGTACTACAGTGCAATTAGATTAGACAATTAAACTAACGAACCACGGTGCAAAAATAAATACAATAAAATCGATGAATCGCGATACGATAGGACTAGGCAATTAAATTATTGAACTGTGGTGCAAAATTAATGCAGTAAAATTGATAAATCGCGGTGCAATTAGAATAGGAAATTAAGCTATTGAAATGCGGTTCAAAAATTAATGCAATAAAATTGATGAATCACGGTTTGATAGTCAATGCACCGCGATTCATTTATGTAGTGCACTTCATGCTTATTAAGGGCATCACAGTCTTTTTGACCTCAAAAGTGTCCATTTCTGGTTTGAAAAAAAAACATAGGACTGTAGCGATTAGAAACTTTGAAAAGTGGATCGACCCGCAATTTTTCTTAAAAAATGAATAATTACGCGTCGGTACCATTTTATGAAATTGTAGCCGCTTCACTTTCTTATTTTTTTTATTTAACAGGTAAAGTGTTTTTTCAAAATTTTGTTCCCAAAATGTCCTGAGTTTGTTTCGTCCTATCTCCTTCTCTGACCTTCTTTGACCTTCTCTCTCTTCACCGTCCTAAACCAAACAGAATATAGCCATAAGTACCGAACATTTTCTTATATTGAGTGATTTTCCTTTGTTTAAGTGATTGATAAACAAAAAAGCAGGTACTGGAATGAACAAAAGAAATCAACGAATACAAAACGACACGGAGGGAGGATATGAAAACGACACCAATGTTAACGATAAGAGCACCTTCCATGGGAGTTACACATTTGAAGAAGAAGGGCACCTTCCATGGCAATTGGTAGACTTCAATCATTCATTCCAATACAATACTAGAGAGCTTGGGCCTTACGTAAATTGAATCCAAACTTTTCGCACATGATGTGGGTGTCGATGCCTATGATGTGAGCGTCGTTTGGGCAATGACCAATGTTTTTCCTTGGGCTATGATGCTTAGTTTCCTTGGGCTATGATGTGGGCGTCGTTTGGGCAATTGCCTATGATGCTTACTTTCCATACATGCCTCTGATGTGGGCATCGTTTATGCAGTGACCAATGTTTTTCCTTGGGTTATGATGCTTAGTTTCCTTTAGGGGTGAACTTGGTCCGGTTCGGTCTAGTTTTTGAAAAAAAAGATAGAATTAGACCAATAGTCTGGTTCTAAAAAAAATTAGAACAGGAACCAACCCAATATATATGAGAACCAAAGCATTGGTCCGGTTCAGAACCAATCAAAGATGTATGAGAACCAGGACCGGACCAATACTATGATTTTTTACCTTTTAACTGTTTAATACAAATACATAATAAAATTTGTAAGACTGAAACTTTATAAAAAAATTAAAAAACCTTCGATAAAAGTACATTCAACAATTAAAAATGTCAAACTCATAAACTCATAACATGGAAACAAAATAATAAAAGAGTACCAACTAAAAAGTAGAACAAAGAAAATATTATGAATTAATATATATATATATATATATATATATATATATATATATAATATACTTATATAATATATAATAATAATAATAATAATAATAATAATAATAATAATAATAATAAATAACATATTGGGTCGGTTCGGTCCGGTTCCGTGTTTTTTTAGTTTGAGAACCGGGACCAACCCAAATGTCTGATTTTATGAAAATTTAGATCCAGGACCAAACCAAAGTATTGGTCCGGTTCAGTTTTGATTGGATCGGTTCGATTCGAAAAAATCCTTCACACCCCTTGTTTCCTTGGCCAATGATGTGTGTGTCGTTTGGGCAGATACTCTAACAACACATGGTATTTAGGAACTTACAACGCCAATTTTTTGCATCGTACCTCTTACAACAACCAATTTTTGCATCGTACCATTCTTGGAGTTGTGATGTTTGCCTCGTAGGCTTCAATGCTTGTGTTGTAGGCTCCGATGTTTACCTCGTAGTCTTCAATGCTTGCGTATTTAACTCTGTAACTGTAAGTAAGGAAGCTTACAAATGATTGACAATAAATTTTGGTGATGTAGATTTATATAGCCTACACTCATCCAGTTGCAAGGAACAAAATGAAATGAATTCCAGCTAATGAGATTGTTATTAGGGGAGGAAATGGATTTCTTGAACTCCAAAAGTATGTTTTGGGTTTACAGTGTATGTTTCCTATCAAATGAGATATATGTTCATATCTATTTGATTCTCTTATGTGATTTTGAAAAACGGAAAAAGAAAAGAGATCGATATCTATGACTTAGTTAGTTCCTCAAGGACTATTACTCCTCATTCGATTTTCTATTTTCCGAAAATGAACGATAAATTCAAATCCGAAAATGAACGACGTCCAATGTTTTGAGCGATGCCCAAATTTGGGTAGTGACTTTTGCATTGTGACACCCAAAATTTTGAGCGATGCCCAAATTTGGGCAGTGATTTTTGCATTTCGACGCCCAAAATTTTGAACGATCCCCAATGTTTTTCATTGCGATGCCCAAATTTGTGCTGTGGCTTTGTCCGCGCGTCTTTCCTTTATTAAGGGTATCTTTGTCATTCTCCCTCCAAAAGTGTACTTTAGCGATTTAAAACAAATATAGTGGACTTTTGTGGTTATATTTTCTCCACAGAGGACCGGCCCGATTATCACAAAAAAAGAGAAAAAATTACAAGCCGGTACATCTTTTAAAACATGTTTTCAAATAAATCAAACTATTTTTTAGACATATCTTTTAGGTACAATTTTGGGGCGAAAGTACATCAATGCCCTTTCCTCCCCACCTTCCTTTGCCGCCTCCGTTCTCTCTCAATTCTCTCCGTTCTCCATCTCTATACAACAAACACACACACACGCCTACATAAAATCAACCACGCTCCAACATATTCTTTTTATGGTTTTTGTTATTCCTTCACTTGTTAAACACACTTCTCAAGCCTTTAAACCAAATTTAGTTAAAAAGAGTTGGGATTGGATTAATTTGGTGTTGGTTTTATTTGCATTAGCCTTTGGATTTCTTAGTAGAAACATAAATGAGGATAGGAACTATGATGGGTATCGAAGAACTGGATCTATTTCATCTAATGGACCTCCCAAATCCAATCCATCAACACCACGTCAACAATGGTTTGACTTTCCAAATCAAACTGTTTTCAACAATTCTGGTGGCATGGGTGGGTTGAGGAGACATAGAACTAGCAGCTATTACCCTGATTTACATGAATTATCACCCCCGGTTGTCGCCGGCGATGATACCTGGCGATTTACAGATGATACCCATTTGAATAACTCTTGGGTTTGGGGTTCGGATCACCCTCATCGACACCCCAACTGGAAAGAACTTGACATGCATCAACATTTTTGCATCAACAACCTGATGCCTGGTTAAAAAACTATGCGTGAAGGAGGAACAACTGTAGGCATCAGCATTTTTGACATCAGTAACCTGACGCCTGGTTGAAAAAGTTGTAGGCATCAACATTTTTGGATTATTTTTCAACTGATGACAAGCCTTGGCATCAGCTTTTTGGCATCAACTTTTTTGAATTTTTTTTGGCTTGAATAAACTGTGAAAACAATGCTGATGTCAAACCTTGACATCAACATTATTGGATTTTTTGTCTTGAAAAAACTGTAGGCATCAGCATTATTGGATTATTTTTCACCTGATTCCAAGTCTTGACATCATCTTTTTGACATCAAATTTTTTGAATTTTTTTGGCTTGAATAAACTGTGAAAAAATGCTGATGCCAAACCTTGGCATCGGCTTTTTTGAATTTTTTTTAGATCGGATTAAATTTATCTTCATTAATAGCATTTTTGTCATTTGACAACCAATTTCTAGTTACATGAAATATCTAAAAAATTGATGATCTTAGATGAAAACATATTTCTAAAATTGTAGCCACTTAAAATTTACCCAAAAAAAAACATAATAAACTGGATGGAAAACTTTGAGAACTAAATTTACCCAATCATATTTCCGGTGCTGCTACAATACATAATTGGGCTGGACCTATTTGGGTTGTAGGTATCAATCTTAAAAAGCATCTCGTGGGGAACATTAAAAAGCCCACTAGAGTACTACGAGTCCACAACAAAAATACAGCCAATCCCACGCCAGCTGGCAGCAACAGCTAACCATTGAGTGCCCAACGGCCAAACCCAGGAAGAAACGTAAACCACCCAAGACGGGCCAAGTGGGCTATGTTGTTGGCCCCACATCATCAAATGGGCCTAAAACCTTTTAACGAGTCCAAGTAGTTTACTTACATTTCAAAGTAGCCGTTACACCTCCCCCCACCTCCTCCACCAATACTAACTGTTAACCCGTAAAGCGTAATTATACAAAATCTTTCCACCAAGAAATCCGTGCTCCCGCTCCCTCTCTCTCTCTCTCTCACACGCACACACAAATACACACACACACACACACACATATATATATATATATATATATATATTCTATTTGGATTTTATGCTTTCTCCTTCTATATGTATATCTATTTCTTGGTCATAAAATTCTAGTTCTCAGTTTCTCACCATTCTTTCTCTCTCTCTCTCTCTCTCTCTCTCACACACACACACAATCAAGAAAGAGAGTATTTGGCAGAGCTCAAAGATGACTCCATCAATTTCAATGGAACTGACATCAACCCCATTGCTATCATCAACAACCGCAACATCAACAGCCAGCAGTAGCGGCATGAACAGCGAAGCGGACGACAGCCCGGCCTCGTCTCATCGTTTCAATCTCCAATTTCAAATCTCCAAAATACCTCTCCCCTGTTTCCACTCCTACCGATCACTAGCTGTTCTTTCTGGTCACATCGGCTCTGTTTCTTGTTTAGCCTTATGCGGTGAATTCATCCTCAGTGCTTCTCAAGGAAAAGACATCATTGTTTGGCAACAACCTGATCTTCGAGAGTTTACAAAGTTCGGACAAGGGGATGGATCGGTGAAAGCACTTGTGACCGTTGGCAACAAGGTGTTTACGGCGCATCAAGATAGTCGAGTAAGGGTTTGGAAGGTTTCAAGAAGCTCGGAAAATCTGTTTAGGCTTCTCGATACACTTCCCACTACAAAGGACTATTTGGGCAAATTCATGAAACAGAGTAATTATGTGCAGACAAGAAGGCATCACAAGCGTTTGTGGATTGAACATGCGGACAGCATTTCTTGTTTGGCGGTTTATAACGGATTGATTTACTCGGGTTCTTGGGACAAGACTCTTAAGGTGTGGAGGATTTCTGATTTGAAGTGTTTGGAATCCATTAAAGCACACGACGATGCGATTAATGGGTTGATCGCTAGTAAGGGGATCGTGTATTCAGCTTCTGCTGATGGAAAAATCAAAGCTTGGGGGAAGGAAGGAAAGAGTTACCATTCATTGAAGGGTATTTTGGAAGGTCATAAGGATATTTCGGTAAATGCGGTGGTTGCCTCAGAAGATGGAAGATTGGTTTACGGAGGGGGCTCGGATGGGTATGTGATGGGGTGGTTAGGGAATATAGAATTTGATAGTTGGAAGGTAGTTTGTGAGGTGAAAGCACATAAAATTGCAGTGTTGTGTATGTGCCTAAAAGGCGAGATTTTGTGCAGTGGATCAGCTGATAAGACAATTGGGATATGGAAGAGAGAGATCAATGGAGGGTTGTATAGAGTTGGGGTGATAAAGGGTCACGAAGGGCCGGTCAAGTGTTTGCAAGCCTCGCCGAATAGCATTGGAGGTGGATTCATGCTCTATAGCGGAAGCCTTGACAAGAGTTTGAGGGTTTGGTGGGTTCCTAACTACTGTGATTCGAAAACCGAGGAGCTGCCTGCGGTCCAAAGTAAGCAGCAGGGTACTGAAATGGGATTTTGCTAGAAAAACGTTGGTTGATCGAGACGTGAGGGATCGATGAAGCACTGGTGCCTTTTTTTGAGTGTTTGCAGTGCATTTTGGATTAGTTCTTGAATTCTTGTTTATGGTCACGTTGAGAAGAAAGGCAAAAACTAGGGCCTTGTTCTTCCTGCATTAACTTTTTGAACTGTTCTTTTCCTTAAAATGGTTTCCTTTTTCGAGTGTGATTTTGTGTTTGGGGCTTGATAATGGTAAATCAAAGTGTAAATGACATGATATTCTTATTGAGTGATTTTCAAATGTAAGAATTGAATTTTATTGAGAAATATATAATCTGTTCTTTTGCTGTCATTTATGTCTGTCATCTTTATATAATTGCAGTCTTAATTAAGTTTGGATATGACAAAACTTATGATAAACATCTGATTAATTACTCCATATCATGTGAACTGTTATGGCAAATACAGATTCCATTTCTTTAGATATTAAGTTTGTCTATAAGGGGGATTCGGAATCTTTCTATTAATTTTATGGTACTTTTCTATTTCTTGATATTTTCTTGATAGTTCTCGTCGTTTATAACTGTCATCTACGTATAACCCATTCTCGATCTTTAAAATAATAAAAAGAGAGAAAATAAATGGTTTGGTTTCATCCTTAGGAAAGGATCGGGTCGTCGGGATATTTTTAAAAAGAAAAAGAAAAGAGCAGGTGCAGTTGAACCAACTGTCTTAGAATTCATCTAGCAGGCTTAGCTCTCCCCTGACAGATTCATTCTACGTATAAGCCGCCGAGGACCACCAATCTTGTGGTCCTTCCCGGCTCGAGCATTAGTCTTTAGTCCTTCCGGCCTGGGAATACCTTGGAAAACTATAAAAAAAAGGGATTCATTATACCCTCCTGACTTTGGATAAGAGAAATCAACAGCAGTATTAAGAATTTGGGACTGAATTTTTTCAGTTATAGAGTTTTGAAATTGGTGGTTTAACTGTCTTTATTATTTAGCTTCCAAACCACTGGGATAACCTGGTATTTTTGATGACTCATGTATTGACCTGATTATTTATTATGAGAAGAAATTTTTGCTTAAAAGTATTGCAATGGTTGCACCTACTTTGCATCATCTACACAAATAATTTTCTTGGCCGCCACAGACCTAATTTTGAGACACCCGTCAGCTTAAGGAAAAATTATCCAAATACGCATACTTGTTTTACTTTTCATTTTCATACCGGTGCCATATGGAGAAACGATGACAGAGAACTATTTCAAGTCAACACTCGGCTCAAAACACGATGATGCGTTTGTGTTAGATCAGTAAAGAAAGCTAGAACAGTGAATGATCTATGCTCCAGCTCAAGAAACTTTACGACCCTGTGAATTAGTGAACTGTTTCTTATAGAAAGGATGCTGCTCGACTTGAGAATTGGTTTCCTGTCCAATATGAATACGCGTATGAACCTTGCCTAGGAATGAGAAAGACCAAACAAGCGTTGAAATTTATAAATATGAGCTTTATTGAAAGAAAAAGAGAAAGAGAGACAGATTATTCCAGATGGACCACCTGATAATAAACAGAAAAAGAAAAAGAGAAAGTGGAAACTTTGATGAATGAGAACAAATCTTACAAGGGATGCTGCTACCAAACACTAATATTAGTATATATATATAGCGAGAAAAGTTCAAGCAACCAGGTAAGCACTTTCCTAAACTAATACAAGATATTAATTTCCAGTTGATATTTGTAGTATGGACCAAACCATGCAGATCCCACTTAACGAAATATTTTTGAAATTCGGCCATGGTTCCTTTTGAGCTAATGGATGTGTACGTCACGTAAAATATGAACTTGATATCAAGAAATATCAGAGTAATATAAACACAAAATCAAGGTACAACACGAGAAAATGGAAAAGGAACTGCTGCACAGCCTGCACTACTGGTTTCTCAACAATACTGATGTCCTCTTTCAGATGCTGAATTTGACATAATTAAGAACTCGGCTTATACCATGCTTTCACTTGTATTTTGAGCTCAAATTGCTTATGATCAATCTAAAAATCAAAAATATTTCTTTCGCTGTATTTATGTATGTTGCAGTTGCTCTGTCATAATTATCTCCGAAGGTTTCTGTCAACATCGCAAACAGGATAACATCTGTGCATAACACGGAGCTACCTCTCGATATTAATTATGTGCTACACAATACCGACAGAATTTGAAAAAGCAATTAGCCGAGGTTGTCCAGACTCATTTTTTTTTTTGCAATAGCTTGTCTAGATATAATCATAGTTTAAGAATTCTTGGAGCTCTTGTATATAGGTGTTTTCTTTGTATTTTCTTGCTAGCTAGTAGGCGGTAATTATATTCAATGCAGGTCAGGGACCACCTTCGAGCAAAAAGGAATCGATCATTGGTTCAGGCTTCGATCAGCACATTTCAATGAAAGTTGCAGTAATTTTAGTCTTTTACGAACAATGAAACTTCACTTGTGTTTCGAGTACATGGGTCGAAAAAGGCAAAAACACGGCCCTGTTCATCCTGCATTCATTTCAACGAAAAATAATCTGGTCTCGTGCTGTCATTTACACCTAGTTATTAATATCTAATTGCAGTCTCTGAATTTTCATATGATAAAATTGAAGATAAAACATTTGATCTACTCCATGTCACATGTTAAGTATCAGCCAAATACAGTAGACATTTCTTAATCTTGTATATATAAAAAGCCATGAACCGTGTTCATCTGGAACGGGGGGATATGAGGAATCTTTCCCTTAATCTTATTGTACTTTATTGCATCTTAATATTTTTATTGCTAGTTTCGTTGTCTGTAATTGTCATCTATGTAAAAGCCATTCTCGAGACGAGAGAATGGATTGTTTAGTTCATTTTCCAGGAAAGTAGCATGTCGCCAGGGATTAAAAAAGAAAAAAAACTTTAGCAGGTGCGGCTGAACGGCTGAACCCCATTGACTCATGTCTTAGAATTCTTCTAATTATAGGCTTAGCTCCCTAATATAGATAATTGCGATCTTGACTCTCGTATGAATCTCAACATTTACAATTATCTGCTGATCAATAATACTCTTCAACTTTGATGCTTTTTTACTTCTTTTATGATGATCTAGGCGCTGCCAAACTCAGTATAGCCTAACCTGTTTATCTTTGTTGACTCAGATATCGATCAAACTACATATTTTGAAAGAAAATTTGGTTCATTTTGTTGTACAATAATACTGAAATGCATATCTTGGTTACAACTTACAAGAAGCTAGCGATACCTATGTAGGAATAAAGAAAACGGAAATATAGAAGGAAAAATAATATTTGATAAAATTGAGTTGTTACAGTAGAGCTCTATTATTTAATTTCACTTGTAGCGATTGATTCTTGGTAATTTATAAATGCCATAGGCATAAGCCTTTTTATAGATAACAAAAATGACTCTTGAGTATCCTACCTAGAAAATATAAAAAGTAGGCAAAACCCGTCATTGGGCCACCAAACTTTCCAAAAACTTGCAAGGTGGCCACTGAAAATTTAAAACTTGCAATGAGACCACTGTACATTAGTTAGGCTGCAAGCAAGCCCTTTTTTTGGATGGATGTTAGATTCATTAGTTAAATTATGTAAAATATCTATTTTGCCCCCAACTATCACTCATTCTCTCTCTTCCAATTCAAACTCCCTTCATCTTCCAGACATCTCCCTAAATCCGCCCAACAGCCATCCTCCACTGCCGACGAACACTGCCCTCTCCCATCCACCGCTCACAATCGCCATCTCTTCCCTCTTTCTCTCTCTCTCTCTCTCTCTCTCTCTCTCTCTCTCTCTCTCTCTCCAGCTTTGATTTCATCTCCGTTGCCATCGCCATCACCCACTATCTCCATATCGCTGAATCCGGCCAAATCGCCCCGACATCTCCATCTCTATCTCTTTCCACATCACAGTGCCGAAATTCCCGTCCAATCGGCTTCCTCTTATTAATTTTATCTCCTCCACTTTGCTTTCTTTTTCATCTCCACCCACAATTGTTCCAGCCTGTAGATCCGACCGATCTTTCTCTCTATCACCCACAGGTCCGCCAAACCCCTCATCTTCCCTTTATCATCGGCGAAGTGACCCCCGATTTTCTTTCTCATCCTCGATTTCTCTTCTTAATTTCCAATAATAGCATATTTGGTCCATTCGCGCTTCCAACAAAGCGCCGACTTCTTTCTCCATCTCCACTGGCTTGGCTACCTCCGGCACCAACCCCCACTCTCCTTTGCCATCTCCAGCCTAGCAGAGCCGGCAAAGCTCGCCCCTGCTCCATCTCTACCGACGAGGATAAGTCGTCGGCCCCTGCTCCAACGCCGCCTGCTAGGAAGAAGGTCGGCATCAATAAAAAAGAAGATGGTGAAGCCGAAACGAACTGGGAGAGAGACTGAGAAGGGTTTGCTTTGTCGAAGATGGCGTAAGAGCTCAAAATTGCAGGAGGCCGATGATGGGGTTGCTGTACCAGATCTAGGGAAGACAAAAACAGAGGCCGGCGGACTGCTTTAGGCCGGACTCAAAGCTGGATCCGGTAAGGAGAAAGCTGGGGTTGATATATAACCATTTTTTTTATTTCCACCCTTTTGGTTTATAATTTCACATTAAGGTTTAGTAGTTACATGGGCAAAATAGGTAATGACATAATTTAATGGCCAAATTTAACGGTCATCCAAAAAATGGGCTCGCTTGTATCCTTACTAATGTACAGTGGTCTCATTACAAGTTTTAAACTTTCGATGGCCGCCTTGCAAGTTTTTGAAAAGTTGGGTGGCCAAATGGAGGGTTTTGCCTAAAAAGTATTTACCTAAGTTCATGATAAGGAGTCATGTATTTGCAAATACATGAATAGTAATTTATTCAAAGTGCATGAATTCCAACACTCCCCCTTAATGCACTTTCTTCATAAACTCCATTCAGCTTTTATGTTTGATTTTTCTCGATCATTCTCATCTTTTTGATCTTCATGGCTTTTACCCATACTTCATGCCTTTGTGCTTCTTCAAATCCTTTTGGCTCCATACCAACAAAGTTGCAAGGTTCATACAAATTTTGAAAACTTTGAGTTTGTAAAAGAGGATTCTCAGATGAAGAATAATATGGAAAAACTGGTTGAGCACTTGAACTACTCCTAATATCATTTTTTTACTTCTTCTTGCAGCTATTGGAGTTGGAGTTGTAACTTTCTTTTGCAATTGCTCACTTCGAATTTTACCTTATTCTGGCATAAAAACATGTGATGTCTCAAATGGTTTTAGTTTACTCCATTCTTCAATCGAACTTGTGTTCTTCACAACTTTTGTTGGACTATTGAGAATGTAGATAGTTGTATTCATAGAGGAAATTTTTTCTTCGTAGCACATTGAATCTTGAGTTACATCCACCTTCAAGGCAACTTCTTCTCCGTAGCACATTGAAAAAGGAAATGTTTTATTTGGTGACAAGAAAACTGACATGACAAGCTTCTCAGATTTGTCATAAATAGCACACTTTGTATCTTCAAAGATTACTTTGTAACCATTTCTCATAAGCCCTACACTCAATAGATTTGATGCAATATTTGGAACAAGTAAAACATCACGCATATATTTGACTCCTTTCTTTGTTTGAATGAGAATACTTCCTTTCCCTAATGCTTTGTGAGAATAATCATCCCCCATTGTGATTAAAGGGAGTAACTGAAGTGTCCAAATCAACAAACAATTTCTCATTTGATGTCATATGGTTACTGCAACCACTATCAACGTACCAAACATCATTTCCTTCACTGGATTTTGATTGACTAGCATAGAATAAAGTCTCTTCTTTTGCTTCATCATTCTCCGCAAAGTTTGCTTGATTTGATTTCTTGAACCTGCAGCTTTTCTCAACATGACCAAATTTGCTACAATGATTGCACTTTGGTTTCCAACGATGAAAATAATCAACTGTGTCATGATTATCTTTATAACAAATTTGACAACACATTTTACCTTCATTGCTCGAGTCACCACTTTTCCAACTTCTTTGTTTCCATCCTTGTTGATTTTCTTGACCATTTTCTCTTGTAGAGAACTTATTCGTATTCGATTTGAATGATAGCTTCGATTGAAAAGCACTTTCAACCGGTTGGTCACTACGTTGCAACCTTCTTTGCTCATGAGACTGTAAAGAACCAATCAACTGCTTCATTGACAAGGTCGCAAGATCCTTTGACTCTTCAATAGCCGAAAGTATTGAATCGTACTTTTTTTGGCAAGCTAATCAAGATCTTCTCAACAATTTGCTGATCGGTCATCTCTTCTCCAAGTGTTCGAATTTGATTGACCACTTCGACAACTCTAGAAGAGTAGTCTTTGATGCACTCAGATTCGTTCATCTTCAGATTATGGAAATCCCTACGCAATGTTTGAAGCTTGATGGTTTGTACTTTGCTATCACCTTCAAACTCCTTTGCCAAAATCTCTCAAGCTTCTTTTGCAGTTTCTGCTCTTATAATTCTTGGAAAAATATTTTCAGCAACTCTGTTTTGAATCTTCGTGAGAGCTTTGGCATCCTTCATCATGCCCGCTTCAAGCAGGTTTCGGTGTCGGGTACTTCAAACCCTTCTTCAACAAAGTTCCAATGTTCTTCTGATCGAAGAAAAGTTCTCATCTTCACCTTCCAAAAACCATAGTTTTCTCCTCCAATAATTGGAAGCATGGAGTAGGAAACAGGTTGGCCATCTTTTGAAGTAGAAGCCATCTATGTAGAGAAATTTTGAACACCCAAATATGAACGAACAAAGCTATGATACCAATTTGTAGGAATAAAGAAAACAGAAATATAGAAGGAAGAATAATATTTAATAAAATTGAGTTGCTATAGCAGAGCTCTATTATTTAATTTCACTTGTAGTGATTGATTCTTGGTAACTTACAAATGCATAGGCATAAACCCTTTTATAATTAACAAAAATGACTCTTGAGTATGCTACCTAGAAAATGTAAAAAGTATTTGCTTAGGTTCATGATAAGGATTCATGTATTTGCAACTACATGAATAGTAATTTTTTCAAAGTGCATGAATTCCAACAACCTACTCTGCATCATCTCGACGACCTGTCAACTTTTATATTATTGTCCAAAATTCAACGCTTCTTTTATTTACGTGACTACACAGTGAGATCATTTCCAAATAAGAAATTGTGGTAGACCAAGTTACAAACCTAGAAAAATGAATGCCAATATATGCTCGAATCCATTCCCACCTCATTAGAACGTCTGTGATCTTATGAACTTCTACGAGTTCATTTTACCGAGAAGGTGTTGCTAGCAGCTTAGGGAACTCCATTTGGCACATACTATGGCGGTATGGCCTGAAGATTGGTTAATTTCATGTCCAGTATGTATATAAATATGAATCTTACTCGGGAAATAGAAAGATACACACCTATGTGTGTGTTAAGTAACCAACTCGTTATCTAAAAGCTTAAGTTGTTAGATAGAGGACCAACAACGTAAATCATTCTTTAAGTGTGTGTGCAGTGGCAGCCACACGTGTTAATTGATATATTTTTTCTTTCTTTTAAACTGTTATCGTAATCTTTTTGTCAGGCCTGTTTTTTTCGACCCGCAATTTTTCATACAAATTAATCAATTTACTGTTTTACCAAGATTAATTCTACTGCTATTGAATAAAAAATTATTTTGCAACACCAATTTCCAAATAATGTCTCAATTTTTTAAAAGAATTTTCATTGTAGTTTTTAAAAAGTTGATGAATGTCAAATTTTTAAACGAAAAATTATGTGCGGACATTCATTTCAATGTAATATTGATATATATGAAATATAAAGAATGTCTCTCTGTCACGTTTAATCTCATAATCTCAACTGTTTTTATCACGTTTTTCTTCCATCCCTATTTTATGACTGTGAAAATTATTGAGATATTATAGTTTACAAGACGGTTTACAGTTATTATTTTACATTTAATATTTTACAGTTAATATTTTACGGTTTTACAGTTATTTGCGAAAATTAGTTACTCTTTTACTGAGATATTACGATTTTACAGTTAATATTTTACAGTTAATATTTTACAGTTTCACAGTTTTATGGTTGCGAAAATTTGTATTTGTATTTTTTCTTTTTAATTGTTATCGTAATTAACTTAATCAATTTAATTTTTTTCAGACCCGTAATTTTGTATACAAATTTAAAAAAATTAAAAAAAAACGTAAGTTTTGTAATTTGAAATATTATTTTTTTTATTTTTAACTGTTATCGTAATTAACTTAAGCAATTTAATTTTTGTATGGCCCGTTTTGTCCGACCCACAATTTTGTATACAAATTATTAATTAATCCCTCCGTTCCGGGCAAAGAGACCCCGTTTGAAAGTTCAATTTTTTAATAAAATAATATTTTTAGTAGTTCATTTCTACAATATCTGTTTTATTTATTGATAAATTTTCAAACTAACGTCGTGCCATCGGCATGGACAAGAGTACTAGTTTCATTACAAATCCTCTCATATCCCAACGTCCTTACTTGGCTGTGACACCATTTGAGTTTTTTTATTTATTTATATTTTTAATTACTAATCAGTAATCTCTCGATTCTCACTCACACAACGGACACAAATTATTCAATCAATTTGAGGGGCTTGTTGCTCCATCTAGATTCCTAATGCGAAGAAGAAATACTTGTCGTACCCATTGGTGTATCGGCTTTTGAAGTTAGCGTTGATTATGTCGGTAGTAACAAGTGTAGAAAGATGTTTCTCTGCAGTAAATATTGTCAACTGATTTACCAAACCAAATTTGTGATCAATTTATAAATGATTGTCTTCTATGTTTTATTGAAAAAATATTCTTAACATCATTATAAATGATGATGTAATTAAACGTTTTCAAAGTATGAAAATGCGTAGGAGACAATTATGATTTCTAAGCTTTATTGAGTTTGTGCCCCCACTTGAGAAATGAGAGAGAGAGAGAGTACTCGGGATCACCTGAAACAATAGAAAAACATAAGAGAAAAAGAAACTTGGACGAATGGAAACAAAACTTACAAGGAATGCAGCCACCAAACCAGTAGTATTTTAGAGTTGGCTCCTTACAATAACAAGGGACCACAGAAAAGTTGAAGCAAGTAGACAAGCACTTTTCCTAAACAATTTCATATAATTTTCAAGTTGATTAATAAAACATGAATGATGAATCAAACCAGTTCCTTCTGGGCTAATTCTTCAAGTCAGAGTAAACAAATTAAAAGGCTTGCATGAGTGGAATCTCATATCAAACACAATAGGAAAAGATCGAGACAAAGAATAGCACTACTGCTACTGGTTTAGTATATATATTAACGACGATACACCTTTTTAGATTGCTAGCTAATATATAATTATTGCTGCCTAGCCTGCCTCTACGTACGATACTCAAGAACGCAAGCAACGTGCTTCAATCAATTCATCAACCTTACAAATTCCCCCGTGATTTTTAAGTTTTAATATTGAAACATATAGACTCCATGCGAAAGCCTTACACTTTGATCTTTCAGTACTTTTTTACACGCGAAAGCCTTACAATTTTTAAGTTTTAATATTGAAACATATAAACTACCCTTAAACTTGATCATCACGAGCATTATCGAGAGAGCGAATGTAGGACCACATGAAAACAAATAAGAAAAAGGAAACGAAACGATGGTGCCACCTAAAGGCGAAAACTGATATTTAGAGTTTGCTTGTTACAATAACAAAGGGACCAACAAGAAAGTTGAAGCAAAGTAGGCAGGCATTTTGCTGAACAATTACATATAGTTTCCAGTAGTTGATAATATGATGAAGCAAAACCTACAGTCTTCAGATCAATCCCACATTCAATATGTAATGGATTCTCAAGTCATGTCTTTTATGAACTTGATATATGGAGGCCAAAAAAAAAATTCAAATATTTTAGACAGAGTGGAAGAGCTTATAGCACTACTGGTTTAAGATAAACATATCATGAACGATGATACAAACTTTATAGATATGTTAATATATTATTTTGCTCGCTCTACAAAAGTTGCTGATTTAGAAGATTTCCAAGCTTGGGCTGATACGCTGATTTTCTGCTTATATTCAGGCCTTATCTGTTTAGAAATGTTTGACTTCAAAATATTACCCTTACTTTTTCTACTTTAATTATTATCGCATGCACAAAGGCATGAAGGGAAACCTCATGCATGATGCATTACACAAATATTTATAATGCAGTCAATTATTTTAAAACGGTATGTTATATCAAAGAGAATGATCATTTAGGAATGGAGGGAGTTACTCTTTTTTAAACTCTCATCTAATTTTATTCATAATGTTGGTAAAGTATAATGATAACCATTTCTACTTCCTAGTTTTTCATGTGCTGCTTTTTCATCAGAACCAAACTACACTGTTTTCTTGCTGCATTTTTCATATGATGTGAACTAATATCTAATTAAATGAATTAATTTACGACGACAATGTTCGAAAGTCTGGTCCACTACATTGGCTCACTAAGCACCTAACAGGTCATCTAGGCATACCACAAGCCCATCCAACCTAGCACGTCATCTAGGCATACCATAAACCATCCAAAAGTGATATTCGTGTCCGGTAGTAGTAACGTTTAACCATTTATTATTTATAAGTCACAAGTCCCACATCTAACAGATTTAATTCATGAAAATATGACAATATAAAAACTTGCAATTTTGTTTTACGCTAGAAAAATCATGGTCTTTGAGAACGAAAATGAAACGGTGGAGGTGGGCGCGCTCGAGCGTGTGTGTGTCTGAGAGAGAGAGAGAGAGAGAGAGAGTAGTTACAGCACACCAGATGATGTGCATGCATATTATTATCATTTATTATGTTATTGTCAAACACATGGATTGGCGTTTGATAGGTGGCCTTAGCTCATCTTAATTATGCATATAATTAGAACCAGACAGCATGGATCCGGCATTGTTGAGGCTGCTGCATGTTGCATTTTTGGGGCAAGCTCTCAGCCTTCTTGACAACTTGCTGCATCTTCTCTCCTTGCCACTGTTCTTCTTGTCCTTGTTGCTGCCTCCTCACCACCTGCTTAATCGCCTCGCATCGGCACTGTTGGTCAATGTTCCTCAACTCCTGGCAGCACTGCTTGAGTTGCTGAGGCATCTCATTCTCATCAATCTCTGGGTTCACACCCTCCTTGTATGGTCCTCGCTGGGTCAAGTACGATGCGCATTGGTGAAACTGCTGCCTCTGCACCTGCTCGGAGCATCTCTGCTGCCTCGGGTTATCTTCCTCGACCACGGTGGTCGTAATGGTGGTGTAAGTGGAAGCCTCTGCAAGGGTCAAGAGAGCCATTAGGAGTGATATTGCTATAACTGCAAGCTTTGTTGCCATTGTTATTGATGATTTCAGAGATGAAAAATGCTATTCAGCTTTGAAGCCTTAGATGGATGGTGTGGGGGTGGTGATGGAAAGGGGGTATTTTTACGAGAATGGGAGGGTCCAATGAAAAGGGGTCCAATTGTCAAATATCATAAATCTACTCCCAATTTTTTTCTTCGGTGTCCATGGTTTGCATGTCAAAAACGTGTTGAAATCTTGGCAGTGGGGTAAATATTCGAAGCGATTGAGGTGTCTGATAATTGTTAATCGGTTGGAATTTTACATGCAAATGCTTCCATGAGAGATCTTTGTCTCTTAGGATGAACCAAACCAACTGATCTCCCTAAATTTTTGATAATATTATATATATTTTTATAATAATTTGAATAATTATACTTGGGCCTATTCCTTAGTTATCTTTGGTCCGGTATTATGTTTGTTTAACCTAATTTGAAAATAAATGATAGTCGTGTCTATTTTGAATTAATAGTGAGCTCACTTAGTTTTGCTACACAATTGAGTTGTTTTGAGATTGGGCTTGAGCCCAAATCAGTTTACCATTTGAAAATAATAATAATAATAATAATACTAATAATAATAATACTAATAATAATAATAATAATAATAATAATAATAATAATAATAATAATAATAATAATAATAATAATAATAATAATAATAATAGTAATAATAATAATAATAATAATAATAATAATAATAATAATAATACTAATAATAATAATAATAATACTAATAATAATAATAATAATAATAATAATAATAATAATAATAATAAGAATAATAATAAGAACAATAACAACAACAACAACAACAACAACAACAATAATAACAAACATAATTATTACCGCAAGTTAATTACCATCATAGAGTTAGTAATTAGGGGGATCTGAGGGGGATTGTTCGTGGTGCCGTTGAAGAGAAAACGGGGACGGCTATTAAGCCGCAATAATGGTGAAGCTCAAGGGGCTTTCACGGTGAGTATATAAGAGGGTAGATTACCTCTAGTTAAGGCCTTCGCAAAAAATAAGAACAAAGATTGAGATAATTTTGAGAAAGGGTGCACGAAAGAATTGAAGTCTTTGGCGAAGTTTCGGAGTGGAAAGGAACCATCGACACACCAAACCTCCGACGGATGAGATCATGAGTCCTTGAGTTGAGGTAAGGTATTTGATCCTTTATATTCGTTGGGTTATAACTGTAACACTCGATGTTTTAGTAAGTTTAATTATCACATAATTATCTACTTTTGTGCATGTTATAATTGACTGGATAATATTTTGTTGACTTTTCTTAATTAATTATATGGTACTAAATAATACAAATATTAATATTATAATAAATTTAACTAAGTTACGTTGACTATTTTATAGTGTTAAAATATTATGTATCGAAATGCTATAATTGTAAAAATCAGATTGTTAACATTTGGAAATTAATTTTATATTAATTGGTATAAGTTTGATTAGTCAATGTTGTGTTTAACTTTAAAATAATATTTTGGTTTGTATAAAATTATAATAGTATTATATTATATATTATTATTGTCACGGCCCAAAATCCCTCCCAAACTGGAGTCTAAAATTGGGCATGATGAGTTTGCTATTAACACTAGACTACCTGTAAACAGAAAAACCAACAACAACTGGAAGAGCAGCAGCAATCAGACTGCGCTACTATATACAAAAAACCAAAAGAAAGTACTATCCAGAGTTATACAAAGGATAATATAATTTTTTGGTCCCTGAACTATACCAATACTATGCATTTGGTCCCTGTACTTTTTTGTAATATGTTTGGTCCTTAAAGTAGGTGTTTGGTAAGAGATTATCCCCTAACAGGGTTACCGTCAGTTTTGCCGTCAACATTAAATTAAAATCCCAAATTTACCCTTACGTCTTAGGGCATCTAATGAAATCTCAAATTTTCCCATGAATCTTTTTTTTCATCCTAAACAGTAAACATCAATCCAGCAAATTTTATTACAAAAGTCAACACAAAGTGCTACCCAAACATCAATCCAACAATTTTATTACAGACATCAACTGAATGACACTCTTTATCGCTAGGTGGTATATTTGATAACAGCTCCAGCTTCTGTCAACAAAGGAACGAGCTTCCCTCCGTTGTGCAGTCCAGTAGTATTATCACAGCCGCCTATATGCTTCCCACCAATAAACACATTTGGCACAGTTGGCTGCCCAGTCCACGTAGCAAGTGCTGCTTGTATCTCACTTACATCGCTTTCTTTGTCAAGTTCATAGGCCTTGTAAGAGACACCGATCTGATCGAACAACTTCTTAACACTAATGCAGAACAGACAGAACGTCTTGCTGAAGACGACGACGGGATTGGATGAAACGATCTCTTTCGCCTTTGCTGCCGCCATTGTTGATGAAAATTTCTCCCTCGCTCTTGAATTGTCTCGCTCAGTCGCTCTAATTAAAATGGTGGGTTTGCCCATGAATCGAGATCTACTTCTTCCAACAGATTTTGGGGAGCCGCTGAGTTTGTTTTCCTACACAGATTTTGGTGGTTCCCAAGATTTCATATGAGCCCTGATTTTGTGTCGTTGGAGAGGGAGAATCAAAGGGGTTTCATTGCTGCTTCGAGAAATAACAATCCCAACCCCGACGATGAAAGCAACAACAAAAAAGATACCCATGCTTCGTCAAATGGGAATCTGTCTCCGTCTTCACTCATTCTATCCATGGCAATGGCGGTTGGAAATGGAAGGGTCACGCACTGGGAGCCCAGATCCGCTCCCATCTCCTCCGCCTCCCAAGATCTCCACCATACCCACTAGCCTCCTTCTCCAATTTCTTTCTCCTCCGGCCATTCTTCTTCTTCATCGCCGACCCCAAATCCCCCATACCCCCCAGCGACTTCTCTCCTGCCCGGCCAAAAACACCTCATGTCTGCCATCGTGGTCGGATCTTGAAGTAGGGGCAGCGATGGGCTTGCTTCTATAGATCTGGGGCGAGGACGGAAGGGGATGGAAAGATCTGAACTCGGGTTTAGGAGATCGACGAGATGGAGTTAGAGCGCAGGAGATTCGAGCGTGAGAGATGAGGGAGAGAGAGAAAGCGCAGTTGGGCTTCCTTCATTGCCATTGAAATCATGAACAAGTTCATCTTGTTCATTGAAAATCATTAACATTCAAAAAAGTTCATTTGCTACTTTTCCATTTCTTTTTTTTTACCATTAATATTACTAAGGGTATATTTGGGTTTTCAAAAAAAACATAACAGCAAAACTGACGGTACCCGTCAGGGGGTAATCTCTTACCAAAAACCTACTTTAAGGACCAAATACATTACAAAAAAAGTACAGGGACCAAATGCATAGTATTGGTATAGTTCAGGGATCAAAAAATTATATTATCCTTATACAAACTCTAACTATATTATACACAACAGGAAGACATCCAATCTTCCACCAAAAGAAGGTTTACAACAGCTAAGAGTTCTATACAAAAGTAGGTCGACAAGACCCATAACTACCCGCCAAAATAATAACCACGTACTGGTCTCCGGCACTCCTGAATAGCTCACGATTACTTCCTCGTTTGACTGTGATTTAATGAAAACAAATAAACAAACAATGAGATTTCACTCAATAAGGCTCCACTATACTTATGTACGCTATAAATGAATGCAACATATCAAGTGTCTCATGATGACAGTTCATATAGAGAGTTTATAACATGTTATGTAACATTTAAACAATAAACTGTCACATAGGTACATAAATACACAATTAAGGATAAAAGATTGAGATACATCTCCAATCATTCACTTCCGACCTTATAACTCATTGTTGTTGTAGTTCTCATCATTCGATCACTTTCAAGAGTATTAGATTATTAACAACCCGGGTACTAAGTCGACATGAGGCCAAGTCCCTACAACCTCAGTAGTCGTGCCACTAAAGAGTATTACCTCCGCTATGGCCATTAGCGAAGGGTTGAGTCACATAGAGCTCCATACTTGACTCACACTGCCCTTCGCCCTATGTCAAGTCCGGGGTCGCCCTACACTTCCCTAAAAGAGTATTGTCACATAATAAACACCACCAAGTGTTCCAAGTATTGTTCACAAATATTGTTCCTTTATTCATGTGTTGATCCTCATAGGTTCTAGATTTGGTTGAGTCATCTTCTGATTCTATTGTACAGTGGCTAATAGGTCTGCGTACCGATTAGTGTGACAACTGTCTTAGAATCAAGGTTGTTTAGAACTGTTTTAGTGTTAGTTTAGGCGCGGATAAGCAGGCTTCAACAACAACCTTAGAAGAACAACAGACTTTGAAGTCTGCTCAAGAGCGAAAAATCAAGACTAGCCAAAACATGGAGTTATGTCTCATAAAGTCTTATCTCGATATTTTTTTTGAAATATCTAGTCAAAATATCTTCATCAGATTTCACTCCAAAGAAGTCAACTGCATACTGACAACTGTCCAGTCTGTCTCCTGAATCATGATGTCTGAAGACATTACCCCTTTTGGCTAAGAAGACTTTCACAGCTGCAACGCCTACAACCTGAAACCTCACTCTATTTGGGAATGTCTTCTCTACAAACATTGCATCTCTGATGACTGTGCCGCACACATCCCCCAAAGCACCGAATTGCATTCAATGCAATAGAACGTTGGACACAGTTCTCTCTGCCTCGGTCCAACGGTCCAAAAGATCTCTTTGGTATTTATTCAAGTTTTGAAGATCTGAAAACAACTCTTACTCTTGCGCATTAAACATTCAAGCTTCATCTTCAACACTCAAGCATTCAAGAGATCAAAAGGACAAGGACTAACACTTCACCAAACTTCTCAAGCCGCAATGCGCCAATCTTTACTCCATTTCAATTTCAGCTTCATCTAGTTTGCTTTTAAAAACTGTTCTTTACTTTAGCACGTGAGAGAACAATTAATCATTGATTGTTTCTCTCACCATTATATACTTGGTTCAAAACTCATTTTGTACACGATCCATTAGAGATCTTACTTATAAACCTAGTGGATAAACTAGTGCACCTTTTAAAATTCAAAGCTAACCACTTTGGTAGTGGACGTAGTACTATTCACAGTACGAAACATTTCTAAACTTTGTGTTCTGTCTGATCTGTTTCTATATTTCTATTAGCTGCTTCTACTTAACAAAAACCTCTACTGAATCTGTGTTTTACTTAAGCAGCCTACCAATCAGTTCAGAACCTCTTTCGTTTTCTGCTGCATTAACACTTCTAGTAAAATCCTTTTAAGAAATCATTAAGAAGTGTTTGAAAAAGTTTTTATAAAAACACAACTAGCTAGGCTATTCAACCCCCCCTCCCCTTCTAGCCTAGATTGAGCCTACTCCGAGACCAACTTCATGACTATTCAAAACTGTAACACATATGACGAGCTATAAAGTAAACTCGTCAACCACTTAGCATCGATAATTCACGTATTTCACATAAGCTTGTTAATCTCAACTCAGTCACAATCATAATTTGTAAATATATTCAAAAGCACGGATATTTATCAAATAACCAATAATATAACCAATTAATCACACATTAACCACAAGTAACGAATTAATTCAACGTATAACAAATATTAACCGCGATAAATAGACTATTGACCGTGCAACAATGAACATACAAAAGCAAGTAGTTCCTTACCAAATATGTAGAAATTCGTCCGATTAAATTACGTCAAAATAACTTTAAAGTAACCCATGAGGTAAACCATAAGTTTTTCTGGTATTGAATCGAATAAATAAGTTATAATTAAAAATTATAGAAAAACCCTCCATATATATTTTTGTTCTCGCACTCTTCTGAATCTCTCAAAGTTACGGCCTACGGGACCGAAGGATGAACGAAGAAAGAAAGCATCTCACTTATATATTACTCCGTATTAGGTAAGAAAAGTGGGTAAGGCGGTGGCACAATTGGAGTCAAGATGTGCGGCGTGATCATGCACGGCAAAAAGGAGGAGAAATGGAATTACTAAGGCCACATCACATATATTAACTAAGGAATGATTTAATAATTAATAATATAATAAATCATAAATATATCATACTAATATAATAATAAATAATATAATACTATTATAATTTTATACAATTAAAATATTATTTTAAAGTTGAACAAATATTCACTAGTTAAATTATTTACCAATTAATATAAAATCAGTTCCCAAATGTTAATAATTAGATTATAATAATTGTAGCATTTAGGTCAATATAATATTTTAATACTATAAAATAGTCAACATAACTTACTTAAATTTATTACAGTATTAATATTTGTATTATTTAGTATCATATAATTAAAAAAAGTCAACAAAATATTATCCAATCAATTATAATATACACCAAAATAGATAATTATGTGATAATTAAATTTACTAAAACCTCGGTATTACAATTATATTAGTATTTTATACTATATGAATCCTTAGCTTTTGGTGGAAGCCTAATGAGTTACTTGATAACAATTCATACAATTTCCCTCATTCTGTCGTGTTGACCGCCGCAATTGTGGATTCAATTGTCTTGCCATTTTTTTTTGTCTATAATATATAAGTTAGTTTCTCTCTCTTCTTCTATCATTATTCAATCTATAAGTTCAAGAGTTACAGAGAACTGCGAGAACGAAAATGTACGGAGGGTTTTTTTATATAATTTATAATTCAACCTTATTTCTTAAATCCAACACCGGGAAAGCTTATAATTTAGCTCGTGAGTTACTTTAAAGCTATTTTAGCGTATTTTAATCGGGCAAATTTCTACCTTTTGGCAAGGAACTACTTGCTTATGTATGTTTATTGTTGCATGGTCAATCTATATTGTCAATATTTGATATTCATACGGATCTTATATCATGGAGCCCCATTTAGATATTTATGGGTTAATACGTAAACCTATCATTAAATTTCAGAAACAATCGGCTAGCCGAGTTGGTCCTTGTTGAACATAGAAGGTTTGCGCCAAGGTGGTTATGGGTTCGATACTGCCCAGCTATCTAATTTTGTTTTTTATACTCATTTTCTCTATTTGCTACGGTATCCCCTCCACTTTCAATGTTTTTCGCCGAATTCTCATATCTTATAGTTTAATCCTTTGTTAGCTCCGTTAGCCATCAATTAGCATCAATTGGCTTGGGATACTTGACATATCCTAACGGAATTATAAATGAAAATTTATTATAATGAAACATTTAATGTGACACATTTTAATGTTAAAAGTGACACTATAAATGAAAATCTATTATAATTTTTATTAAAATACAAAGTAACACTCTTAATACTAAAAAATGACATATTTAATACTAAAAAGTGACACTCTTATAATATTAAAAAGTAACACTCTTAATACTAAAAAGTGATACTCTTATAATACTAAAAATGATATTATTAATACTAAAAAGTGACACTCTTAATTCTAAAAAGTGACACATTTAATATTAAATGTGATACTATAAATAAAAATTTATTATAATTCTTATTAAAATACAAAATAACACTATTAATACTAAAAGGTGACACATTAATACTAAAAAGTGACACTCTTAATACTAAATAGTGACACATTTAATATTAAAAAGTGACTCTCATAATACTAAAAAGTGATCCTCTTAATACTAAAAAGTGACACTCTTAATAGTAAAAAGTGACACTCTTATTACTAAAAAGTGATACTCTTATTACTAAATAGTGACACTCTTAATACTAAAAAGTGACTAATACTAAAGTGACACTCTTAATACTAAAAGTGACACTCTTAATACTAAAAGTGACACTCTTAATATTAAAAAGTGACAAATTTAATACTAAAATGTGACACTCTTAATACTAAAAGTGACACTTTTAATACTAAAAGTGACACTCTTAATACTAAATAGTGACACATTTAATACTAAAAGTAACACTCTTAATACTAAAAGTGACATTCTTATAATATTAAAAGTGACACTCTTAATACTAAAAGTGACACTCTTAATAGTGACACTCTTATTACTAAAAAGTGATACTCTTATTACTAAAAAGTGACACTCTTAATACTAAAAAGTGATATTCTTAATATTAAAAAGTGACACTCTTAATACTAAAAAGTGACAAATTTAATACTAAAAGTGACACTCTTAATACTTGACACTCGTAATACTAAAAATGACACATTTAATACTAAAAGTGACACTCTTAATTCTTTGATTCCTCTTCACCATAACTCTCTCATTTTTTAGTATTAAAAGTGTCACTTTTAGTATTAAATTGTCAATTTTAGCATTAAAAATGTCACTTTTAGTATTAAGAGTATTATTTTGTATTTTAATAAGAATTATAATAAATTACCCTTTATAGTGTCACTTTCAACCTTAAAATATATCACTTTTGTCTTTTTAATGTGTCACGTTTGGCTTTAAACGTATCATTTAGCATTTCGTTAAAGTCGATTAAGATCCGTCAAGTATCTCAAGACAATTGATACTAACGGGGCTGACAAAGGATTAAATTGTAAGGCGTGGAAAATATAAGAATTACTGTGGCAAACCTTGAAAGTGCAAGGGCACCGGAGCAAAACAACACATTTATGACAATAAAACATAATTGGAGCAGTAGGGAGTTTCGAACCGCAGACCTAAGCGCGGGGTACTAAACCTCATTCTTTTTCGGTAAACCACCTTACCTGGTGGCCTTTTGAAAATTTTTAGAACATATTATTTATTTATTATGACCCGCGAATTTTTAAAAGCTTATAAGGATCCGAAATACATATGGAATTGATTCGTTACTTGTGGTTAATTGGTTATATTGCTGGTTATTTGATAATAAGCCGTGCTTTTGAATATGTTTACAAATTGTGATTGTAACTGAGTTGAGATTAACAAGCTTAATTATGGGAAATACATAAATTATCCATGTTAAGTGGTTGACGAGTTTACTTTATAGGTTGCATATTTGTTACAGTTTTAAATAGTCAATAAATGAATAATCTTTGTGAACAATACTTGGAACACATGGTGGTGTTTGTTATATGACAATAATCTTTTAGGGAAGTGTAGGGCGACCCCGGACATGACATGGGGCGAAGGGCGGTGTGAGTCAAGTGTGGAGCTCTATGTGACCTAACCCTTCGCTAATGGTCATAGCGGAGGTAATACTCTTTAGTGACACGACTGCTGAGGTTGTAGGGACTTAGCCTCGTGTCGACTTGATATCCGGGTTGTTAATAATCTAATACTCTTGAAAGTGATCGAATGATGAGAACTACAACAACAATGTGTTATAAGGTCGGAAGTGGATGATTGGAGATGTATCTCAATCTTATATCCTTTATTGTGTATTTATATATCTATGTGACAGTTTATTGATTAAATGTTAAATAACATGTTATAAACTCTCTATATTTACTGTCATCATGGTATGCTTGATATGTTGCATCCATTCATAGCATGCATAAGTATAGTGGAACCTTATTGAGTTAAATCTCACTGTTTGTTTTGTTTTCCTTAGATCACAGCCATGCAAGGAAGTGATCGTGAGCTGTTCAGGAGTGCCAGAGAGCAGGTGGTTACTATTTTGGGTAGTTGTGAGTCTTGTCGACCTACCTTTGTATAGAACTCTCAGCTATTGTAAACTTTCTTTTGGTGGAAGATTGGATGTCTTCCTGTTGCGTATAGTTTGGTTGGAGTTTGTATAACTCTGGATAATACTTTCTTTTGGTTTGTTGTATATAGTAGCGCAGCCTGATTGCTGCTGCTCTTCCAGTTGTTGTTGGTTTTTCTATTTACAGGTGGTTTAGTGTTAATAGCAAACCCATCATGCCCGATTTTAGACTCCAGTTTAGGGGTTTGATTTTGGGACATGACAGTTTTGGTATCAGAGCCTAGGTTAGGGCTTGTAGCCAGGAGATAATCCTTGGCCTAGGGTTGTAAATTATTTTGTGAATTGTGTGATTGAGGTTGGTTGTGTGTAGGTTCAGATGGTTGGATCGAGAGGCCGTGGGTGTGGCTCTCATAGAGCTAGCTCAAATATCGTTGGTGAGGGAGTTGAGAGTCCTAACAATGCTCCTAATCAACATGCACGTGCTATTCAGCAGGGTGATATGGGTGGTTTGTATGATCTGATAGAAAGGCAAGGGGCAGCATTGGAAAGGCAGGGGCAACATTTGAAAGAATGAATGCTATGATGGCACGCCAGTTTGAGGCTGGTAATAGAATGGTAGAACAACAACACTTACAACATGTTGAACATGAGAATCCTCCAGCACCAATGAACACTGGAATTATTCAGGGGACAATTGCACTTGAGAGGTTCTTGAAAATGAGTCCAAGATTTTATAATGGTGAACCTGATGTGTTGAAAGCTGAAGGTTGGATTGAGAATATGGAAAAGATCTTTAGAACACTGGGTCGTTCAGAGGAAGAAAAGGTAATCTTTGCTACTTTCAAGATTGAAGGTCAGCAGAACATTGGTGGACCTTGCTTAAAGCTAAGTGGGGTATGGAGAGGACACCGCAGACATGGGCTAATTTCTTACCTGAGTTCAAGAAGAAATTTATTCCAGTAGTGGTGCAACAACAAAGAGAGAGGGAATTCTTAGCACTGGAACAAGGGTGTGGCACAGTATGAGGCTAAGTTTACGCAACTAGTCAGGTACAATACTCATATGGTTGCAACTGAAGAAAGGAAAGCTAGTAAACTCATAGAGGGTTTGAAGATTAAACTTCGTAACAGACTGGTTCTTTTTGAGATTGTTGATTATCAGTTAGCAGTTCGAAGGGCCATGCATATTGAGAATGATCTGGATGCTCAGAGGCAAAAAAGAACATTAGTATCTTGTCCACCACCAGCACAAACAACAGGTAGGGGACAAGGTAACTTTGGTAGAGGTAGTTACAGTGCACCTACAAGTAGAGGACAGGGGAATGCTGGTAATAGAGGAGGTTTTAATAATCAGAGTAGTGGTGGGCAAAGACATCAACAACAACTACAACAGACTGGTTACCAGATGGGCATGTAGTCATGGCAACAATCCAGGGATGCTGCGAGCAGTGCTAGTGTAGTAACTAGACCATCAGTTGGGTCTAGGTGTACATTTTGTAAGTCTCCATGACATACCACTGAGAATTTCTAGGGTAGGCAAGGAAGGTGTAGGGTTTGTGGTTTGTCTGAGCATGAGCGTAAAAATTGTCCTAAATGGAAGAATCAGCTAGTGCAGAGTCAGACTCAATCTACTTCAGGGGTGAAGAGAGGTGTAGATGAGAAACCTAAAGTTCAGGGACGTGTGTTTGCCTTAGACCAGAAAGATGTTCTTGAGTCTACTTCTGTCATAGGAGGTATTCTTACTATCTGTGAGTCTAAAGCTCAGGTATTGATAGACCTAGGATCATCTCATTCATATGTGGCATCTCATTTTGTGGATCATTTGCATGTGCTTCCTTATGTGTTGCCTTATGTGCTAGAGGTTTCCACCCTGGTAGGTGAGTGTGTGATAGCTAGTATGGTGTATAAGGCATGTGATGTGTTTGTGGATGACCATAAGTTGTCTGCTGATTTAATTGTCTTACCGATTCGGGATTTTGATGTTATTTTGGGGGATGGACTAGTTATGTGCATATCATGCTTGTGTTGATTGCTATCAAGCCTATCATAAACTAGTTACTTTTAAAATTCCGAATCAGCCTGAGTATCAGTTTTGGGGAGAAAAAGTGGTGGTTGGATACATGTTATATCTTCATTGCAGGCTCATAAATTGATTGCTAGTGGTTGCACTGGGTATTTGGCACATGTATTTGATGGGAGCAAGACTATGCCTAAATTGGAAGATGTACCAATTGTTTGTGAATATGCTGATGTGTTTCTTACCGACTATTCCTTACCACCTGAAAGGGAGATAGAGTTTTGTATTGAATTGTTACCTGGAACAACACCGATCTCTAAGGCACCTTATAGAATGGCACCGGCAGAATTAAAGGAATTGAAGATTCAGTTGCAGGAATTACTTGACAGGGGTTTTATCAAGCATAGTGTTTCACCGTGGGGTGCACCTGTGTTGTTTGTTAAGAAGAAAGATGGGACACTGAGGTTATGCATTGATTATAGGCAGCTGAATCAGGTGACTGTGAAGAATAAATATCCTTTGCCACACATTGATGACTTGTTTGATCAACTACGGGGAGCAGTTGTGTTCTCGAAGTTTGATCCGAGGAGTGGTTATCATCAGTTGAGAATCCGGACTGAAGACTGCTTTCAGAACGAGGTATGGACATTATGAATTCATAGTTATGCCATTTGGATTGACCAATGCACCTGCAGTTTTTATGGATTTGATGAATCGAGTCTTCCAACCATATCTTGATGATTTCGTGGTAGTGTTTATTGATGATATTCTTGTATACTCTAAATCCTTAGAGGAACATGAGCAACACTTGAGACTGATTCTAAGCTTACTGCGGGAGAAGCAATTATATACAAAGTTCAGTAAGTGTGCTGACCTCTTGCCCTAGCATGACTTGATCTGCCGGCCTTTCATCATCATCACCTTGGCGCCTGGCCCGACTCACGACATCGTTCCCCCTGCAAGTGAATTCATCCAATATCCGTTGGTATAGCTTAGCGAGGCCAAAGAAGCCCTTCACCACCTTTCGATAGGATGAAACATCGACCTAAAAAGAGAATAGCAAAGAAAAAGGAATGGATATCAGTCCAGGAGAAAAAAATATTATTAAACAGCAAGTCAGAAAGAAAAAAGAGGTAGAAATAAAAAGTATACCGCACGGGCCCGCTCAGGATTTTGAAACCACTCCGGGACCTCTGTATCAGGCAAAGTATCCTTCACAAGTCTTCCTTCATGATGATACTGGAAGGTGGAGAAATCTTCAGCGGGGATGAAATAATCCGACTGAGCATCGAGAACCAGATGAGAAGGCCTTGGCCTATCAGAAACATTCGATGCACGCCTCGCTATTGCAGGAGCAGAATGGAGCATTGTCCTAAAAAATCCTCGTAAGCCATGACAGGATAATCCTTATGAGGAACAATATATCCCGACAGGCACTGATACCGGTTCAGCAGAAAATTTGGGACAATCACCCAGGCTGGTGGTGCAGATGGTGTCACTGGGCCCATAGGATAGAGAAAGTGCTGACGGTTGACCCGTTCGCCTATATATAAAGAATCAACCATGATGGATACCATCAGAATCCAGCGGCGGCTTATCTCTAAAGAAGTCAGATACGGTCCAGTCAGACCC
The DNA here is from genome assembly GCA_013146195.2 of Codonopsis lanceolata. Taxonomy (NCBI): domain Eukaryota; kingdom Viridiplantae; phylum Streptophyta; class Magnoliopsida; order Asterales; family Campanulaceae; genus Codonopsis; species Codonopsis lanceolata. The sequence goes on along the minus strand of CM028383.1, from coordinate 105,509,295 downwards.
CTCCAGGGAGATAGATGCACCGTGCTCGAGCTCGAGCTCACAATCCTATCATGAACCATTGCCTTGTTCAAACTATTGCCATCCTGGTCCTCTTTCACCCGGTTAGCATTCACGAATTCAGCCAAGAAAGGTGGCTCGTGAATACGTCTCTTCAATGGGCCAGGGGAAAAAGTAAAAACTGAATAGGCCCAGACCTGCAAAAAGAAAAAAATCAGCCAGTGAAAAAAAAATCAATAAATGCTGGCAAGTATCAAAAGCAGGAAAAAAAGATAAGAGAGATACCTCCCAAGCCGGAGCAAAGCCATTGAGGACTGGAGAATCATTACGGCTGACATGATCCATAGAAGCATAAAGTTCAGCCAGGCCTGCCTGCCCCCAATCATGATCAGAAACCAGGTATAAGTCCCGAAGGCATCCCAGAATAGAAACCCGCAAGGTGGTGGATGAATTAGCAAATAAAGTCATCCCCAGAAAGAAGAACATAAATGTCCTGGCGACACGAGTGATAGCCTCATAATCATCGTGATCAACCTGCCTGGCATGCTGCTCCAGCCAACTCTTCACACTGCCGATGCGGATCTCATCAGCACTCTTGTAATCTGGCTCGAAGCCCAAAAGGTCTTCTACCACATCATGCTGATGCCTCAGAGTAAAGTCTGGCTCCAGATGTCTACCACTGCTGGTAGGAATGCCTGTAATCGCAGCAAAATCACAGAGGGTCATGGTGGCCTCGCACCATCTGAAGTGAAAAGTGTGGGTGGTGTCCCACCAATACTCCCTTAAGACTTCAAATGTGGGCAAGTAGCTGCGAAAGGGACGAAAAGCCCACAAAAATACGCCGAACCCGGTTTGCTCAACCAGAAGCACTACTTGCGGTGGCAGTGAGTTATAAATAGAAGCCACTTTATCACAGTGGGCCCGAATTCTGGTGAGAGTCTTGTGTGCCTGAGAGAGAGAGAGAGAGAGAGAGAGAGAGAAATCATCATCTCAGAAAAGAAAAAGGGAGGTAAACTCTTATCTTTCCTATTAGCTCACTATGCATGCTATATCTCATATAATTGCATTAATTATGCCATGTCCATCTTTACTATGCATTTTAGAAGAAAAAAAAATGATGATAGATAATATATATGCATATATTATTTTAGCATCTATTGTGTGCATTTATCTCAGAGTGTGTGCATACTGCATTTTCAAATAAAATAAATATAATATAAAAAATAAATAATAAATAATACCTATGTTGCATGCATTAAATAATATGTCTGTTGCATTTTACATGCATTTAAAGAAAGAGAAAATTATATCTGTTGCATTTTGCATGTATAAAAATATATATTTGCAGCACATGCATTATTAGGAAAAAAAATATATCTGAAAAAAATGCAACATGTATCTGAAATATATATCACATGAGCACGCATCATCTTAAAATATCTGTAGCCCGAGCATGCATCGTAGAGTCGAAATATATCAGTTACATGAAACATGCATCGTAGAATCAAATAGTGTCAATTACATGAGTATGCATCGCAAAATTAACTAGCACGAATTTCATATTCTTGCTATAATATAATTGCCAAATTACATCATTCTCGCATAAATCATACATGCATAAGCATCAAAATCAAGAGCAGGTATACTCCAAAGGTGCCAAAATAGCAAGAAATCCAAAGAATTCGAAAAATTCAACTAAATGGGTTGAAGGAAAAAGAAGACTTACAGCCGGATCTTGAAGGTTTGCGACATGGGTATGCCGATCTCGGAGTATATTACTCCAATCATCTCGTGAGTGCCAATATCGGATGACATTTCGACTCAAAGGAGGAAGCTCCCTACGTTCCTCGCCGATTCCGGGTTCATCGGTGCCTTTCCCTTTCGAGATCTTGAAGAAGAAGCCATCTAGCAAGCAAAACAATTTATTTGGCGGAAGAAAATCGAGAAAAGGCGAAGAAATGAGGAAGAAATGGCCGTCAGCAACAATGGAGGAAATGGAAGACGGAAGAAGAAGAGAGAAGCTGCTGCTTCATCTCCTCCTCCCCGTAAGTGGTTAAAAGGGTGGAAAGTTTCACTTTCCCCCCTCCAAAGTCCAGTTTAGCGCTTAAATCCTCAAGTTTGCTCAAATCGCAAAATGACCCTGAAGTCATAACAGAAAGTTAACTGCTGTTAACAAAGTTGACTTCCATTCATCAAAAATCAAAGGAAAAGTTATATCCCCAGCAGAATAGCCACAAGAAAGCCAGAAAAAGGGAAAAGTGCGCCATTCAGATCCCCAGCAGGATGCCCGCAACCAAAAGAAAGAAAGAAATGAAGAAAAAAGAAAAGAAAGAAGAAAAAAAAAGAAAAAAAAGAAAGAAAGAAGAAAGAAAAAAAAGGAAAAGAAAAAGAAAGACAAAAAGGAAAAGAAAGAAGAAAAAAAAGAGAAAAGAAAACAAAAGAAAAAAGAAAAAAAGAGAAAAAAAAAAGAAAAGAAGAAAAAAGAGAAAAGAAAAGAAAAGGTTCCACCATCATGTTCGACGACGGGTATTGACCCTGAGGATCCGATGCCTAGAAGAAAGGTTCCACCATCGTGTTCGACGACGGGTATTGACCCTGAGGATCCGATGTCCAGAAGAAAGAATCCTACCATCGTGTTTGACGACGGATATTGACCCTGAGGATGCGATGTCCAGAAGAAAGAATCCCACCATCGTGTTCGACGACGAGTATTGACCCTGAGGATCCGATGTCCAGAAGAAAGAATTCGACCATCGTATTCGACGATGGGCATTGACCCTGAGGATCTGATGTCCAGAAGAAAGAATCACACCATCATGTTCGACGACGGGTATTAACCCTGAGGATCCGATGTCCAGAAGAAAGGTTCCACCATCGTGTTCGACGACGGGTATTGACCCTGAGGATCCGATGCCTAGAAGAAAGGTTCCTCCATCGTGTTCGACGATGGGTATTGACCCTGAGGATCCGATGTCCAGAAGAAATAATCCCACCATCGTGTTCGACGACGGGTATTGACCCTGAGGATCCGATGTCCAGAAGAAAGGTTCCACCATCGTATTCAACGACGAGTATTGACCCTGAGGATACGATGTCCAGAAAAGAAAAGGTTCCACCATCGTGCTCGATGACGGGTATTGACCCTGAGGATCTGATGTCCAGAAGAAAGAATCCCACCATCGTGTTTGACGACGGGTATTGACCTTGAGGATCCGATGTCCAGAAGAAAGGTTCCATTATCGTATTCGACGACGGGTATTGACCCTGAGGATCCGATCTCCAGAAGAAGAAAGGTTCCACCATCGTGTTCGACGATGGGTATTGATCCTGAGGATTTGATATCTAGAAGAAAGGTTCCACCATCGTGTTCGACGATAGGTATTGATCCTGAGGATCCGATGTCCAGAAGAAAGAATCCCACCATCATTTTCCATGACGGGTATTGACCCTGAGGATCCGATGTCCAGAAAAGAAAAGGTTCCACCATCGTGTTCGACGATGGGTATTGACCATGAGGATATGATGTCCAGAAGAAAGAATCCCACCATCGTATTCGACGACAGGTATTGACCTTGAGGATCCGATGTCCAGAAGAAAGAATTCCATCATCATGTTCGACGACGGGTATTGACCCTGAGAATGCGGTGTCTAGAAGAAGAAAGCCCCACTATCATATTTGACGATGGGTATTGACCCTAAGGATACGATATCATGTTATCCCACCTATTGGTATTTGCTTGTCTATGGAGGCCGAACTACATTTGGTCTTATTCCCGAGAAAGGGATATGTAGGCAGCCTACCTAGTAGGTGCGACCATCAAAGCATTTCACTTGCATATCTGCTCTAAAAACCACGATGACCAACTATAACCAACTAAAAATGTTTAGGGTATGTGAGATTTGAACTGCATCCTAAACTGTTGCATTATAACTGCTACATATTGCATTTCTCCCCATTATAATTCCCACGAAATTTGGGAGTTTATTTCTTATCAACGATGTTCACTTACATGGTAAGTTTCGATTTACCCTTAAACTCCATCGTTGAGGGGCTCTGTAGACACCTCAATTTCGTACCCTTGGTATGTGACATGGCATAAAATATCAAGACATGTTAAAAGGACTAACGAATGTCAAGTTACAGGGTTGAAAGTGCAAAAGAAAAAGCAGGATGCATAAACACTAAAATGCAAGGGGCCAAAGTACCAAAAAAAGGAGGAAAAATGGCCCTGGGCGCTGCCTACAGCCACCTTGGGCCCGACGCCCATACCACTTATGGGCGGCACCCAACAGTCCCCAATCTCTTGTAGCAGTTTGCTTAAGGTGCAACTCTCTCAGCGTACGGTACAAGCCGATGAAGCACGAAAAATAAAACTTAATGACAAAGGAATCCTCAGTCCCGGGCTATAAATAAAGCCTCCCGACTTCAGAAAAAAACACAGTGCGCACACAGTTCACAAACTTTCACCGCGTTGTGAGTGATCGTCCTCCTTAGAGAGCGCCGAAGAAATTTCCTCTCCAGCCCCGAAGCTCTACCAAATCTCCCCAAACACTAAAACTCTCCGGCCAAAGTGAAGCCTAGTTGCCCTGCTAGGATTCCACCCTATTCTACCGGTCCAAAAATCCCAAAAAGAGCAGTTGCCCTGTCCGATTCCAGACGCCAAATCAGCAAAAAACAAGCAGTTGCTCTGCCCAATTTCTGACGCCAACCAGCAAGCATACCAGCAAAAGCAAGCAGTTGCGCCGCCCGGATCCCGAGGCGAAAAACAGCTTTTCGGAAACAGTCACCCTGTCCGAAATTAGTCAAATCAAAAAAGTCTCCCTCTCCCCGAAGGCCAGAGCGAGCGCACCCTAGGACTTACCAAAAGGAGCTTGGTAAAGGATAGAACCCCCACGCTTCAAGAGGTAGGTCTATTAAAGTTTATTTACTTTTATTGTCTAAAAAGTGCTATTTAGATTAGTCCAATGTAACAAAAATAAGCAGTTGTGTTGCCCGAAATTCTATAGAAAATAACACTAAAAAGAGCCATTATTATGGCCAAATTTTTATAAATATATTTGTAATTTCAGGAAGGAGGCTGTTGTAAGTTTGTAATAATTTCCTTATATATACGCAAATATATATTTAATGCTTTGTTTCAATTGTTAAATAAATATAAAAAACATATTTAAGCCAAAAACTATTTTGAGGCCGAAAGGGCGAGTTGGGTGCCTAACCCTTTCCCACCTCGTAACTTAGCCTCCGAACCCTTTGCAAATCTGGTTATCTTTGGTTTTTCTTTGCTTTCCTCAAAATAAAGATGGCGACTTTATTGATCACATTTTGAGTCCACAATTGAGGTCGGGCGTATTCCCACGCGCCTTAAAGGTTTTAAAACCACCCACCTTCTCATCGGCGGGGGATCGGTCAAATAACGGGGCACTCACACCCATCATGCCCGATTTTAGACTTCCGTTTGGGGGTTTGATTTTGGGGTGTGACAGTAACATTTTCAGGCAAGTGATTGGTGGTTCCATTTATAGTGGATTAGAGGGAGGGCTGTAACTGGAAGAAATCACAAAGGGAGTGTTGAAGATTATAAAATATATATATGAGCAACGGCCAGAGTGCAAAATATAAGAGAATGAAGAGGTATGTGGGAAGAGCAGGAGTATGTACTTTGTGCATAAAGTGTATAAAATATGTTTGGGTTAATGAATGGGTTTGATTGAATAAGTCAAGTCAAAACCAAATTGAGTAATGGAGGTGATGGGTGGAGGAAGATAAAACAAAGGAAGGAAATTGAGTAATGTATTGTGAGTGTAAAACAAGATTTATTTATTAAAATTTGGTTAAATTACTTAGATACTAGTAAAACTAGTTTTTTTAACCCGTGCGTTAAACGCACGTCAACTAAATCGTACATAAACAAAATAAAGAGGATAAAAAATCTTAAATGATAAAATAAGAAGAATTGGTTTACTAACAATTACACATAAGTATATCACTAATCATTATAGATTCTAAAAAAATTCCTTATACACAACATTTGTTATCTTATTAGTTGGTTTTTCATTTTCACCGCATATCAATATCTAGTTTCTTCAAAAAGAAACCTACAGCTACATATAATTATTGACTTTGACACTTGTTAATTGTTATTGCATATGATACAAGCAATGGTAATTGTCTTCTTTGGAACATGATAGACAGTCTTACATCGGATGGAGTTCATGACAATTTTAGGTTAAAAACCTTTTCTCCAATAATGCTTCCTTTCAAAAAATTTGTTTCAATAATATGATCCCCAAGATTTTGTGATGATTAGTCTTGTTACATTGCACAAGCCTACAACATGCTCAATAATTCTCAATAGTATTACTCGAACACTGATCGATGTATTTTATACGTCGATATCATGTACTTTTATGACTTAAATTAAGCAATTCCACGAGACTTTATGCTACTGATATGAGTTTTTGAGTTGTTTTATGAGTTTCAGGTAGAGCTGTCAAGGTGGGTTGGCGGGGCGGGTTTTAATCCAAAAGGGCACAATAATAAGCTAGAAGGGGGGGGTTGAATAGCTTATTAGACACTTAAAACTTTTAAGTAAGTTCCTTTGACAAGCACTTGCAATCTATTTGGAAGATTGAAGTAGCGGAAGTCTTGCAAGGAAACAGGTTCAAGTCTGCCGATTAAGGACTACCGGTAGACTTGACTGACTACTCAAGTCTGTAGTTAAGGATATAGATAAAGGAAATAATAAACAGTTCAAGAGTAAGCAAGTAGTAGAAGTAAGAACACAAGTATTTGAGATGGTTCACACTATAAAGAGTGCTACGTCCACCACCAAGGCAGTCAACCTTGGATTTAAAAGTGCACTATGTTTTCCACTAGTTCTATTACAAGGAATATATCCAATGGATCGTGTAAAATAATATTGACTTGTGTTTGGGGGTTTAGGAATTAAATATCTGGGTAAACAAGATATTTAATTCGTGCAGAAGAATAGTTATGAAGGATAACAACAAGAAGTTAAAAGATAAGTGTTGACGCAGGTCTTCTTGTTATTGTCGAGGACTTCTTGATCAGTTTAAGATCTCTTGAATGCACTGAGTATAAAGACTTTGAGTTGTTGAAGATTTTCAGAGCATTTCGTCAAGTGTTTTTCTTCAGTCTTTAATGGAGGTATTTATAGCTGGAGCATTCTGGAGATCCGTTGGAGAAGACGAAGTGTAACAGCTCTATTAGGTTGAATGCATTAAATGCATGGAGCTATCTTGATGATTTCGTCTTCACTGATATGGAGTAGGGAATGGGTGCAGAGATTGGTAGGAGAGCAATCCGGATGTCAGATCTGCAAGAGTTGGTGCATCGTAGGTGACCTGCTTCACCGCTTGCCATCGCGGAAAGTCTTCCTCGCTTAAAACTGTTTTAGGCGTGTCTGAGAAGCCAGGGAATGTCTTAATTTAAATTCAAACTGATAAAAATAAATTTAATTAATCCACTAAGACTTGTTTGACTAGACACGTCATGCTTGACCATGTGCAGACAAGGCCTGCCGCTGGTTGCTGTTGCAGGTCTTCCGGTGAAGCACAACTGAGGTCTTCCGCTGAACCTGTGAAGCCTATAAAATAAACTATTCTTTGGAAAAGTTCTATACACAGTTGCCACAATAATTGATACGCAGCCCAATTAGCCACTAGAGTATAAAATTAATGTAATGTATGAGCAGATATAAATCTAAATACAAATGAGAATCAAGAATCTCCTCCTATTTGTATCTGGTCATCATTACTTACAAATGAGGGCTATAAAAAACTATATGATAGATAATAGCATGTCTAAAAGTATTTTTAATTTTATAATGGTAGACATGCCTCTATCAAGCAGGAGAACACCTTAGGTGTAAAATCTAATCTAGGTGCTTACAAGATAGCAGAGATAAAATAGAACAAGACACAGATTAGTAGTAAACAGTTCAAATGTGGATTTAAACTGAGTGATTAAATTCTAAGTAGGTATGAATTGAAATAACAAGAATTTTAAACCATAGACATTTTGAAACTAAATTAATCTTCTGTATTAAAAACGAGAAGTTTAATATTACAAAGTTTTCAAAAAATTAAGATAGATACAAAGGTTAAGGGAAGAAAAGATACATATTTACCAAGGTATTTTCCATTTGCCTTTGTCTGCTGCTTCTTTCTCTCTTCTTTGTCGCTCAAGCTCTTCAGTTATTCTGATATATTCATCATCGGCAGAAGTGGGAGGTCTAGTGGATCGAGAATGGTAGTCCAGTTCTTAACGAAGATGTATGTTCTCTTCCAAAAACATCTGGTTGATAGACTTCATTTGTTTCTCCTCCGTGATGGCCAGATCACGTTCTCGCCAAGCATTCATAATATCATGAGCGGAGTCGCGAGCAATGTTGTTGAGCTCGAGGACAGCCGGGCGGCTGTGGCTAAGATGGAGAGTGATGGTGTGGAATAACTCATAGAACAGAGATGAGAAGAGCCGGGCGCATTCAGATCGTTGAGCTTCAACATTAATTTTGACATCCGTAAACTCGTGCTTCATCTGTCCAAATCGGGTCCACACATCATCTTGAAATTGGCGAAGAAGAGCAGCATTTCTATCATTTGGCTTGGACGCGGCAGTGGCAATCTCAGCGACAGCAGTGGAGATGCTTGTCAATTCTCCTATCTTGTCGTAGATGGCGTCCATGCGAGACAAGATTTCAGCATTGGCCAACTGAGAGGGAGAAAGGTCCAGGCCAATGTGAATATGATCACCATCAGCAGAAGAGGTGGCTTCATCAGTGGACATGGGCCGGAAGGGCTGTTGGAGAGGCGGAGTGACTGAGCTGGAAAAGGTTGAGTCTTGGGTGGGGATAGTGTGGGTAGAAGAGGAGTTGGTGGTTGGTGGGGAGGGAGGAGGTGTTGGAGGAGAATCTAACTCAATGTCAGTGTCGGAGTTGTCACTGACGATTGATGATTCTGGTAAGGGGTCGGTAGAGAACCAAAAAGAGGGGGCTGGATAGAAAAGAGATTTGGGTTTGAGGAGGTTTGGTTGAGGTTGAGCTTGGGGAATATATTTGCTACCGATGAAAGTTCAAAGAGGAACTTGGAGGCAGTATAGTCTAATGGTTTCTGAGGAGAGAGTTGGGTTGGTTTAGTTTGGGTAGAAGGACTGGTTTGGGTTCGATGAGGTGAAGAAGGGGTAGATGGGTTAGGAGAATAGTTGAAAGGGGTAGGAGGAGGTGTAGGAGTTCTGGTAAGCTCCTCCTGTCTTTGTGGCTCCTCCTGAGGGATAGACTCCTCCGGAGGGGGTGAAGTCCTTTGAGTAGATGACTCAGTAGGAATGGGTTGGTTGTTGGTAGAGGGTTGGTCGGTGGTAAAGGGTTGGTTGGCGGTAGAGGGTTGGTTGGTGATAGAGGGTTGGTTGGAGGCAGACTTCTTTTTCTTCCTTAGCAACTGAATAGGGGGCTCAGCTGCATCATCGGGAGAATCTTGAGTGTCTGCAGGTGGCTGGGTTTGAAAGGTTTTACGTAGTCGCCTACGTTTTGGTTTTGGTGAAGGTGAAGGTGAGGGTTGTCATTTATTTTTGGGAGAAGGCTGGGTAGAGGAGGCAGGTTGATATGGAGAAGATGGTGGAGGAGATGAAGGATTACCGGCAGTAGTAGAAGAGCGGCCAGTAGGCTTGTCCTGTCTTCCTGCCTTCAGCTCTTGCCTGATCCACTTGGCTTGACGCTTCTCAGCTTCGTCTTCTTCCGCCCGTGCCTTTTTGGCCTTGGCTGATTGTTTGGACTTTAACAGCTGCTCTGACTCGCCAGCCAAATCCTTTGCTTGTTGGTGAATGGCTTGAGCTACTTGGTCGTTGAATTTGTCAGAGGCCTTTTTGAAGCTCTTGCTAGCAGCTTCATGTGCAGCCATGTTGAACCGCATAACAACTATAGGCATCGGCTTAGCAACCTTTTCAAGAGAGATGTTTGGTAGACCTTTTTGCTGCCATCGCTTGTTCTCATATTCAGTATATTTGTTGAAGAATGAGGCGGTCAGCTGTTTGTCCTTTTTCACCAGAAGAAGTTCATCTTCCTTAATGGAAGAGTTGATTTGCTCTGTGTCTCGCAGAAGAACGTTGATTAGCCTGACAAAAGGTCGTTTGCTGTTGGGGTTGTTCTTTACTTTCTCAAGGCACTGCTTCAATTCATTGAACACAATAGTGCCGTAATTGAGGTGAGTCTGTAGGTAGACGACACTTGTGAGGTTCAGCTGTTGTGTAGTGAACATATCGTGGGCCCGCTTTTGAATAGCTAGTCCCTTGTCAATCATATGGGAGCAAGAGACGCCCGGAAAGAGATTCCTCAAAGATCTTGCCTCGAGGTTCCCTTGGAGTATCAACTTCCCTCATTGCTTCCCAGGCATGGTTAGCCTCAGCAATTGAAGATTCTAGAGCACCACCAAAATGTACGCCAATAATGGTGGAAATTGTCTTGGCAATGATTGAGACGGGTCGACCTCGAATCCATCCTCGCAGTGCAATTTGATTTCTGACTATCATTCGTTGGTAGAATTCTTCAGTCAGGAGGATGCTGTAGTCTTCGTCGTTAAGGCAGAAGAGTGGTAGAATCCCCGAAGCGTTCATATCTTCGCAGGCTTTGACTCCGGCGGCAATCGTGCAAACGGATTCGAGATCTATGCACATGCCGGGTATATACAGTTTTGGGTCCAGAGTGACTATGACGTCGTGAGCGGCGGGAAATGGAGGGTACCGGGTGTAAATTGACGTCCAAACTAGGTGGGATGACCTTTTCAGGGTCAAACTCCTTCCTGCTGTCACGTTTGGATTTAGAAGATTTTACCTGAAAGAATACAATCAGAAATTAGGGCTTTTTACCTCACATAATAAACAAGCAAAGATTTCAATTTTTCTAAAATTATTGGAAATTTTCGATGAATTTTTTTGAAACCCTTGAATGTTTTGGGAAAATGAACCATAGAAACATTAACAGATGATTTCTAAAAGAATAAGTACTCAAAGCATATAGAAGACTGTTAGTTTCTAGGTTTTGAAGAACAACAATGGCGGTTACTGTCAGATACGCGAAAGTGTCCTTTCGAATTCCATAACAAGTAGCTTAAAAGATGAAATACTAAACAAAAATTAATGAATAGCAAGTCGGAGAGTAATGAAGAGCATACCATTGTTGCTGTTGAGAAGAAGAAACAAGAATAATTTGGAAATTGAGGGAGCAGTTGCAGAGAGAGTGAGAGAGAGAGGGTTTGAGTAGAGAGAGAAATATTTGGACAAAGGGTTTTCGTAAAGTTTTTGGAAAGGGCGGTTCAAGGTCTATTTAAAGAAAAATTTTAGCGCAAAAGCTGGAACTTAAGATATTTTCTAAGTAGAAAGATTTTACTCTTGACCCCCTTTTCGTTTAGAAACCTTTTTCGCTAAAATAGACTAAGTAGAGATACTGACCTTTAAGTCTTCCGATAGAGGGTAAATGAAGTCTTCCGGTAAGTATAAATCTAAGTCTACCGGTATGAAAGAAAAACTTTAAGATATTGAGTTTAAGCAGTAGGATCAATCATACCAAGATTTCTCCTTAAATAAGCAAACCTGGTTGCATCCAGTGGCTTTGTGAGAATGTCAGCCAATTGATGTTCAGTTGGAACGTATTCCAGACTGATGTTACCTTTCTCCACATGATCTTTGAGGAAGTGATAACGGATATCAATGTGCTTTGTCTTCGAGTGCATCATCGATTCTTGGAGACCGAAATTGCCGAGGTGTTGTCACACATAATTGGACAATTTGCGCCTTGATGTTGTAGTCCACTAGTTGTTGCTTCATCCATAATAAGCCGAGAGCAACAAATGGCAAAGAATATATTCTCGCCTCTGTGGTGGAGTTTGCAACCGATCCTTGTTTCTTGCATGACCATGAGACAAGTCTATTTCCAAGAAATTGACAAGTCCCACTGGTGCTTCTTCTGCTCACTTTGCAGGCTGCATAATCTGCATCTGAGTATCCAACTAGATCGAAGTTGTTGCGTTTGGAATACCAGATACCTAGATTTGTAGTCGTTGAAACATATCTGATGATACGCTTGGCGAGCAAGCAAATGTGATTCCTTTGGATCTCGCTCGAAATCTTGCACAAACACAAACAACAAACATAATATCGCTCATCGGGCAAGAAGGTAAAGAAGTGAACCTATGATTCCTCGGTACTTGGTCATGTTCTCTTGCTTTCCCTTCTCATCTTTATCAAGATGGCAGTCGGTAGACATTGGAGTCTCAAATCCTTTTCGAATCAAGACCAAATTTCTTGATGAGTTCCTTTGCATATTTGGTTTGGCCGATGAAGATTCCGGAAGTCCGTTGAATCTGTAGTCCTAGAAAGTAGGTAAGTTCTCCCATCATACTCATCTCGAACTTGCTTTGCATCGCCTTCTCGAATCTCTTGCACATGCTTTGGTTAGTTGATCCAAAGATGATGTGTCGCCCACATAGATTTGTACCGTAAGAGAATGACCTTTGTGCTTGAGGATGAACAGAGTTGTGTCTATTCTTCCTCTCACGAATCCTTGTTCAATTAAGAATTTGGATAGAGTTTCATACCAAGCTCGGGAGCTTGTTTTAGGCCATAGAGTGCTTTCTTGAGTCGGTAGACATGATCCTGCTTTGTCTTGAATGACAAAACCGGAGGTTGTTCAACGTATACCGCTTTCTTGAAGATCACCATTCGTAAAGGCACTCTTCACATCCATCTGATAAACTTTGAAGTCCATGAACGAAGCATAGGCTAGAAAGAGTCTGATTGCTTCTAATCTAGCAACAGAGCAAATGTTTCATCGAAGTCAATTCCTTCTTCTGTCGGTAGCCTTGAGCAACCAATCTAGCTTTGTTTCTCGGTGACGCTCCCATCTTCATCTCTCTTGTTCTCAGATACCCATTTGGTGGTAACCGGATGGTCTTTGAACTAAGCTCCACACTTTGCATCTTTCAAACCGGTTTCTTCTTGCATAGCTTCAATCCAAGAATGATCTTCGATAGCTTCATTAATCTTCTTTGGCTCGATTTCAGATACGAATGCAAATGCAAACATAGTCTCATTTCGAACTCTATTCCTCGCGAACTCCTGAGTTGAGATCACCAATGATTTGAGAAATAGGATGATCTCTTGTTTCAATAATAGTTGGAGGAAGATCACTTCTGGTGGGTTCTTCCCTTAAGAATTCGAGTAGGTTGAGAAGGTGATTCACCAAAATCAGTTCAAGAGATAGGATCTTTGAAACCTTCATTTTCTCGTGAACAAGAAGGGTGAGTGATCTCGCAAAGGTGTTTGGGGTAAAACGTAAGAGATAGGTTCGGGTCAACGTAAGAGTTGAGCACCGGCAGTTGAAGTCCGCCTGAAGGGTTAGCGAACGAAGGGTCTCAGCTGCCTCAAGTGGAGTAGAAGTAGATGTTGTATTTGTACCTGTCTCATCATTATCAGAATCATTAGCAACATTCGGAGCCTTTCTAGGCTCTAACAAGTCATATTCATCAAAAGTAACATGCACAGATTCTAAAATTTTTAAAGAAGTTTTACTGAAAATGCGAAATGCTTTTGAATGTTTGGAATAGCCTAGAAAAATTCCTTCGTCTGATTTTGCATCAAATTTTCCTCTATATTCTTTTCCATTATAAAGAATAAAAACATTTACCGAAGATTTTAAAAATCCTATGTTTGGGGCTCTTCCTCTCCATATTTCATATGGAGTTTTGTTATGAAACTTGTTTACCGTGGATCTGCTCGGGTAAAACATGCAGAGTTGACGCTTCGCCTGTAAATACTTTGGAAGTTTTGCTTCGCCAAAGATAGTTCTTGCTGCTTCAATCAGTGTTCTGTTCTTCCGTTCAGCTACACCATTTTGTTGAGGAGTTCCGGCAGAGAAGTTGTGGCCGATCCCGTGGTCATCACAATATCTTTCTACACCGTTGTTCTTGAATTCGGTGCCATTGTCTGATCTTATGTCACTAATGTCTTCAAGCTTTTGGGTTTGAAGTCTTCTGAAAAGAGCGGTGACTAGATCATATGTCTCATCTTTCGAAGTCATTGTTTCGATCCAGGTGAACCTAGAGTAGTCGTCAACTACTACAAGTGTGTACTTGTCTCCTGAGATACTGACTGTAGTGATTGGTCCAAAGAGATCCATATGCAGAAGTTGAAGAGGTCTGTTTGTTGACATGACAGACTTTCTTTTGAAGGAAGACTTGGAAAGTTTTCCTAATTGGCAAGCTTTACAACTTCTGTCATGGTCGGCAGACACCGTAGGTAGACCTTTGACAAGCCCATCTTTGGAGAGCTTGGAGAGGTGCTTGAAGTTGAGGTGACTGAGACGCTTGTGCCATAGCCAACTGTTGTCACGAACGTTGTTAGCAACTAGGCAAAGGCTGGAGAATCTCCCTAGAAGATTTAAGTCCACGACATAGGCGTTTCCTTGTCTATTGCCGGTCAGTATTGTAGAGCAGGATTCACGATCTTTGATAAGACATTGGTTGGAGTTGAATTGGCAGATTAGTCCTTTGTCGCAGAATTGGGATATGCTCAGAAGATTATGCTTTAAGCCGTTCACTAGAGAAACTTTGTTGATGGAGAGACTTCCTCTAGTGATTGAGCCATACCCAATTGTTTTCCCTCTTGCATTGTCTCCGAAAATAACTGTGGGACCTTTGGCTTCAACTATATCTGAGAGTAGACTTTTGTTCCCTGTCATGTGTCTTGAGCAGCCACTGTCCAGGTACCAGATGTCCTTATCTTCTGAATCTATAGCCATGAAGCATACCTGAAAAAGATTTAAAGAAACAAGGTCCCCTTTATTTTCTTTTGGGTCCTAAGGATTAGCAACCTTTGGAACCCATACCTGCCTAACCTTGAGAGAACTAGGTCTCTCAGATTTTGGAGTGAACCTTAGCAGGCATTCTAGGGCCAGATGGCCTAGGCAATTGCAAGAATGACATAAATGGAAGTTCCATAGAGAACTGTCAATGGCCTTAGCTAAAGAGTGATTGTGATTATTCTTGATCTTAACAGCAGTCCTTGGTTCAGCTTGCTTGTTGACGGTAGACTTAATTGGTTTCTTTTGGATCTTCCTAGGTATGTTACCAGCAGATTTAGCCTTGGCTGGTCTGTTGATAATCCTTTTAGGAGGATCCGGTAGAATACCTTTAAGTTTACTTTCAACAGGTACAGGGGCCTTGCCTGTTTCATAGACAAACTTGATAGTCACCGGTAGAGATTTCGTAGGTCTACCGCCAGCAGACTTAGCCTTGGCAGAGTTGTTGTAGACTTTAGTTTCTCTACCGTTACTTTCTCAAGTTTCTCATTAGAAGCAAGAATCTTGGCTTTCCTTTCGAGCCTTGGGGTAAACATAAGGTACACTTGTATAACCAAGACCTTGTTTCCCCTTGTTTCCGAACGTCTGTTTAGAGAAGGAGATATCATAAGCAGTCTCGGAGGATTCACCTTTCTCTATGACAGATGAGTATGTCATACTGGGCTCATCAGAATATCCTATGCCAGATTTATCTTTACATGACTTTTGGCTTGAAAGGATTTCTTCAAAGGTATCCTTGAGTCGCTCCAAGAGTCAATTGTCTTTTGCAAGGCAATTTTCTCCAGGTCAAGTCCTTTGATGTGCTCAGTGAGACATTCGATTTTGTCACAAAGGAATTTGTTTTCTCCTTTAAGCTTGATACTCTCTTGTTGACAGCTATTGAGAGTTTGAATCTCAGCTGCCATCAGAGATTTCTCAGCAGCAAGCTTCTCACAGTTCTTGGCGAGTTTTACATAGGCTACTCTAAAGGAATTGAACTCTTCAAGCATATCTTGATTATCTTTAAGAAGTTCTTCCTTCGAAGTTCTCACAGCTTGATCTCACTTTTGTCCAAGGGACTAGGTGAGACTTCGACTTCATGTTCGAGTCATAGGTGGGACTCGAATCATGAGCTATTAAGCATATGTTAGCTTGCTCACAATCGTCCTCTTCCTCGTCTGAATCAGTCTCAAACCATGTAGCAACCTGTTTATCTTCTATGTCTTCAGCCAGCATACCCTTTTGCTTTTGAAATTTTTTATAAGTAGGCCTTCTGTATGCTTCAAATTTTGGCTTTGGACATTTGGAGGCGAAGTGACCTGTGTTTTCTACAATTGTAACACACAAGCTCTTCTTTAGATGAGCTTTCACCAGTCTTTCTAAAAGACTGGTGTGTGTCCTTCCTTCCATATTTTGCAAACTTTTGAAAACGCATTTTACAAACATAGCAAATTGTTCGTCTGAAAGAAAATCATTTTCACTGGAGGAAGTGGAAGGTTTGTTTTCAACTGGTTTCTTCTTGACCATGGTCGGCAAGGACACGCTCGAACTGTTTGTCCTGCTCTAGAGCTTGATTTACTTCGAGCTCATAAACCTTCAAACTTGCGTAAAGACTACGGAGAGTCATTTCGTTTAAGTTTTTGGATTCTTTCATGGCAGTGGTCTTAACATGCCACAAGCTACCTAGAGAGCCTAGAAATCTCATGTTCATTTCCTTTTTGTCATAGGTTTTACCAAGAGAAAAGCAACTATTAATTACCTCACTGAAGCGATCGTCGTAGCTTGTCTCGTAGTTTCCTTGGGATCTTTCTTGAAGGAGTCAAACCGCTGGATGAATGTGTATTTTCTCGTTATCTCTTGTGTCTTGGTCTCCTTCCAAGTATTCCACAAGAGCTTCCCACATCTCTTTTGCAGTGGTACATCGGATCACTTGTTGGTACGTGCTTGTGTCTAGAGAGCTAGTTATGATGTTGATTGCTTTGCTATCTAGCTCTACTAGTTTTTTCCCTCGTCCATTCTGATTCTTCTTTGGGTACTTCGGCAGGATTCCCAGCGATGGAGGCTAGAAGGTTGGCCTTCATTGGTACATGTTGTCCTGCTATTACGCACTTCCATAACCTGTTGTCAATGGAGTTCATAAAACGCATTACCTTATCCTTCCAAACATCGAAATGGCCTTCGTCCAATATTGGGACGTGGTTCGCATTTGATGTAGGCAGCATGTAGTGTGTTTGTGCCATTGGATCGAGTCTCTCAAGAGTTTAATCTCGGAAAAACTAGTTTTCAAAGAGTTAAGCTCTGATACCAATTGTTAGTCCCAAAGGGCACAATAATAAGCTAGAAGGGGGGTTGAATAGCTTATTAGACACTTAAAAACTTTTTAAGTAAGTTCCTTTGACAAGCACTTGCAATCTATTTGGAAGATTGAAGTAGCGGAAGTCTTGCAAGGAAACAGGTTCAAGTCTGCCGATTAAGGACTACCTAGACTTGATGACTACTCAAGTCTGCTTGAGGATATAGGATAAAGGAAATAATAAACAGCTCAAGAGTAAACAAGCAAGAAAGGAAGAACACAAGTATTTGGGATGGTTCACACTATAAAGAGTGCTACGTCCACCACCAAGGCAGTCAACCTTGGATTTAAAAGTGCACTATGTTTTCCACTAGTTCTATTACAAGGAATATACCCAATGGATCGTGTACAAAAATATTGACTTGTGTTTGGGGGTTTAGGAATTAAATATCTGGGTAAACAAGATATTTAATTCGTGCAGAAGAATAGTTATGAAGGATAACAACAAGAAGTTAAAAGATAAGTGTTGATGCAGTCTTCTTGTTGTTGTCGAGGACTTCTTGATCGCTTTAAGATCTCTTGAATGCACCGAGTATAAAGACTTTGAGTTGTTGAAGATTTTCGAGCATTTCATCAAGTGTTTTTCTTCGCCTTTAATGGAGGTATTTATAGTCGAGCATTCGAGATCCGTCCGCTGGGAAGACGAAGTGTAACTCTATTAGGTTGAATGCATTAAATGCATGGAACTGTCTTGATGATTTCGTCTTCACTGATATGGAGCAGGGAATGGGTGCAGAGACAATTGCAGAGATTGGTAGGAGAGAAATCCGGATGTCGATTCGCAAGAGTTGGTATAGGTAGGTGACTGCTCTCACATGCTCGTCACTGCTCGCATCGCAAAGTCTTCCTCGCGAAAGTTGTTTTAGGCGTGTCTGAGAAGCCAGGGAATGTCTTAATTTAAATTCAAACTGATAAGAATAAATTTAATTAATCCACTAAGACTTGTTTGACTAGACACGTCATGCTTGACCATGTGCGCACAAGGTCCGCCTTTGTTCGCATGTGTCTTCCTGTGAAGCACAACCGAGGTCTTCCATTGAACCTGAAGCCTATAAAATAAGCTATTCTTTGGAAAAGTTCTATACACAGTTGCCACGCTAATTGATACACAGCCCAATTAGCCACTAGTGTATAAAACTAATGTAATGTATGAGCAGATATAAATCTAAATACAAATGAGAATCAACAATCTCCTCCTATTTGTATCTGGTCATCATTACTTACAAATGATGGCTATAAACAACTATATGATAGATAATAGCATGTCTAAAAGTATTTTTAATTTTATAATGGTAGACATGCCTCTATCAAACAGGACAACACCTCAGGTGTAAAATCTAATCTAGGTGCTTAAAAGATAGCGTAGATAAAAAAGAGAACAACACACGATTAGTAGTAAACAGGCTCAAATGTGGATTTAAACCGAAAGTGATTAAATTCTAAGTGTATGAATTGAAATAACAAGAATTTTAAACAATAGACATTTTGAAACTCAATCAATCTTCTGTATTAAAAACGAGAAGTTTAATATTACAGAGTTTTCAAAAAATTAAGATAGATACAAAGGTTAAGGGAAGAAAAGATACAGATTTACCAAGGTCTTTTCCATTTGCCTTTGTCTGCTGCTTCTTTCTCTCTTCTCTGTATTACCAAGATTTACCAAGGTATTCATCATCGACAGAAGTAGGAGGTCTAGTGGATCGAGAACGGTAGTCCAGTTCTTCCCGAAGACGTATGTTCTCTTCCAAAAGCATCTGGTTGATAGACTTCATTTGTTTTCTCCGATGCGCCGGATCACGCTCGCCGAGCATTCATAACATCATGAGCGAGTCGCGAGCAATGTTATTGAGCTCGAGGACGAGCGGGCGTGCGCCGAGATGGAGAGTGATGGCGTGGAATAACTCATAGAACGTAGATGAACGTAGCCGGCACATTCAGATCGTTGAGCTTCAACATTAATTTTGACATCTGTAAACTCGTGCTTCATCTGTCCAAATCGGGTCCACACGTCAGTTCTCAGTGGCAGCGGTGGAGATGCTTGTCAGTTCTCCTATCCTGTCGTAGATGGCGTCCAGGCGAGACAAGATTTCAGCATTGGCCGACTGAGAGGGAGAAGGGTCCATGCCAATGTGAATATGATCACCGTCGGCAGAAGAGGTGGCTTCATCAGTGGACACGGGCCGGAAGGGCTGTTGGAGAGGCGGAGTGACTGAGCTGGAAGAGGTTGAGTCTTGGGTGAGGATAGTGTGGGTGAAAGAGGAGTTGGTGGTTGGTGGGGAGGGAGGAGGTGTTGGAGGAGAATCTAACTCAATGTCAGTGTCGGAGTTGTCACTGACGATTGATGATTCAGTAAGGGAGTAGAGAACCAAAAATTTGGATAGAAAAGGGATTTGGGTTTGAGAAGGTTTGGTTGAGGTTGAGCTTGGGGGAATGTATCTGCTACCGATGAAAGTTCAAAGAGTAACTTGGAGGCAGCAGAGTCTAATGGTTTCTAAGGAGAGAGTTGGGTTGGTTTAGTTTGGGTAGAAGGACTGGTTTGGGTTCGATGAGGTGAAGAAGGGGTAGATGGGTTAGGAGAATAGTTGAAAGGGGAAGGAGGAGGTGTAGGAGTTCTGGTAAGCTCCTCCTGTCTTTGTGGCTCCTCCTGAGGGATAGACTCCTTGGGAGGCGGTGAAGTCCTCTGAGTAAATGACTCAGTAGGAATGGGTTGGTTGTCGGTAGAGGGTTGATTGGCGGTAGAGGGTTGGTCGGCGGTAGAGGGTTGGTTGGAGGCAGACTTCTTTTTCTTCCTTAGCATTTGAATAGGGGGCTCAGCTGCGTCATCAGCAGAATCTTGAGTGTCTGCAGGTGGCTGGGTTTGAAAGGTTTTACGTAGTCGCCTACGTTTTGGTGAAGGTGAAGGTGAGGGTTGTCGTTTATTTTGGGAGAAAATTTGGGTAGAGAGGCGTTGATGTGGAGAAGGTGGTGGAGGAGATGAAGGATTAGGCGGATGAAGAGCGGCCGATAGGCTTGTCTGTCTTCACCGCCTTCGGCTCTTGCGATCCGCGGCGGCTTTTCGGCCGTCTTCTTCGCTTGTGCCTTTTTGGCCTTGGCTGATTGTTTGGACTTTAATAGCTGCTCTGACTCGCCAGCCAAATCATTTGCTTGTTGGTGAATGGTTTGAGCTACTTGGTCGTTGAATTTGTCAGAGGCCTTTTTGAAGCTCTTGCTAGCAGCTTCATAAGTAGCCATGTTGAAGCGCATAACAACTATAGGCGTCGGCTTAGCAACCTTTTTAAGAGAGATGCTTGGTAGACCTTTTTGCTGCCGTCGCTTGTTCTCATATTCAGTATATTTGTTGAAGAATGAGGCGGTCAACTGTTT
>CM028383.1:105460224-105488636 GCA_013146195.2 Codonopsis lanceolata | reverse complement strand
GAGAGGAGTTCGAGGCTTCTTATGTACCGATGGTAGTGAGGCGAGAGGAGAGAAGGAGTTCCAAGATTTGGGCGAGGGTTATAATGTGGCTCGGTATTCGTCAAGTTCAACGAGTTGTCGCGGTATGCTGCGCATCTTGTACCGAGATAGGCGAGGGTTCTTAAGTTCGTTAAGGGTTTGAAAGCCGAGTTTAGGAGGCGGCTTTTGTCTCTTCGGTTGTGGTTATCGGGCGCGGTAGATCGTGCCTATGAGATAGAGAGATATTGAGGAAGCGGGGAAGACTTATGTGCGATCTTCACATGGCATCAATCATCACATGGGCCTCGTGGCATTAGGGGAGAGGCTAGGGAGTCGAGGAAGTGGAGTCGGCCAGTAGGGAACAGCGTCGCAATGAGTGGCCATGGTAGGCAACCGATCGGTGGGCAAATGCAGACGGCCGATAAAGTGATCGCGCTCCATCTTCTCGAGGCAGGGGGCGGAGCGGTGCAATGGTATGTTCTTATTGTGGTGCCGCAGGGGAGCCTTGAGTTAAGGCGGTGTTGGACTAAAGGCTGCTAAGTGTCACTTGGTGTGGGAGATGGGTCATATGAGGAGAGATGTGAGAGGGATAGTGATGGGCGTCAGAAAGCGCTTGAACACGTGTATTCTTATTTGGATCGTGGTGTCCCGAGTCTACTTCGGTGATTTGAGGTATTCTCTCGGTTTTCGGTCATAGAGCTCGAGTTCTTATAGATCAGGGGTCTACTCATTCATATGTCGCATCATATTTTATAGATCATTTATGTGTATTGCCACCTTGTTGCCTTATGTTCTTGAGGTGTACACCGTTGGGTGATTATATGTTGGCGCTGAGGTCTATAGGGGTTCGATATACTTGTTTGTGATCGGGTTTTGCATGCGGTTGGTAGTATTGCCTATCTGGATTTTGATGTGATATTGGGTATGGATTGGCTATGTGTTTACCATGCTTTAGTAGATTGCCGTCGCAAAGAGGTTACTTTTGCCATGCCAGTATTCAGGAATTTGTGTTTCTGGTGATCATGCTTTGAATGGTATACATGTTATTTACGCTTTGCGGGCTAGGAACTTCTATCTCGAGAGGGTATGCAGGTATATTGCTTGTATGTTTGATACTAGCATGTCTACTTGTTAGTATAGAAGATGTCTGGGTAGTTAATGAATTTCGGATGTCTTTTAAATGATTATGCATTACCTCCGGCCAGAGCTAGAGTTTTGCATTGAGGTTTTGCAGGTACTTCACCTATCTCTAGAGCACCTTATAGGATGGCTCAGTGAGTTGAGAGAGTTGAAGGAAGGCTTCGGTGCGGAGGCTTCTTGGATAAGGAGTTTATTAAACCGAATGTGTGTCTCAGGTAGGGGTGCTTTGGTGTTGTTTGTGAAGGATGGTAGTTTGCGGTTGTGCATTGACTATCGTTAGTTGAACCAGGGTTACTATAAAGAATAAGTATCCATTACCTCACATTGATGATCTCTTTGATCGGCTTCGAGTGCTGTTGTGTATTCAAGTTAGACTTGAGGAGTGGTTACCACCGGGTTGAGGGTTCGAGGCGGAGGATGTCGAAGAGCGACCACAAATGCAGCGTCCCCAAGTATGACCATTATGAGTTTGTTGTTATGTCGTTTGGTTTACAAACGCCCGCTGCCGTTTTGTGGACTTGATGAATAGGGTGTTTCATGAGTACCTTGATTGTTTTGTAGTGGTGTTCATTTGAGAGAGGTTCATCTTGTTGTTGCATAAGCATTGAGGCTAAAAGAAATTTGCTAAGTTTAGCAAGTGTGCATTTTGGCTAGAACAAGTTGCTTTTCTTGGGCATGTTGTTCTAGTGATGGTATCACCTGGATCCATCAAAAGTTGAGGCTCTGTTACCAAGTGGAAGACTCCAAGTACGCTGACCAAGTCCGTAGTTTCTGGGCTTGCGGGTTATTACCGTAGGTTTATTGAGGGATTTTTAAGATTGCTACTCCTATGACCAATCTTACTCGTAAGAAGTCCGCTTTGTTTGGAGTGACAAGTGCGAGGCTAGTTTTCGAGTTGAAGAGGAGGTTGACTACGCCTCGCTCGCTTTTAGCGTTGCCTAGTGGTTGTGATAACTTCGTGGTTTATTGTGATGCTTCTTTGGAAGGTTTAGGTTGTGTGCTTATGCGCAGGAAGGTTATTGCCTATGCTTCTAGGAAGTTGTCACCGTATGAGCATAATTATCCGACTCATGATCTTGAGTTGGCAGCTATTATCTTTGCGCTTCACAAGTGGAAACACTATCTTTATGGAGCTAAGTTTGAGGTGTATACGGATCATAAGAGTCTCAAATACCTTTTCTCACAAAAGGAGTTGAATATGAGATGTAGGCGATGGATGGAGAAGCTTAAGGATCACGATTGTACTATCTTGTACCATCCGGAAGGCGAATGTTGTCATGATGCATTGAGTAGGAGATATTACATGTCTTGTTTGATGATGAGGGAATGGAAGATGCTTGAGGATGTCCGTGAATGGAGTCTTATGAGTGAACATGTTTTCTAGTGTTCGTGCTACACCAAGTTGTTTGGGTTGATCAAGGAAGCTCAAGCTACCGATCCGCATTTGATGAAGATTATCGATGGATTGGGTGAGAATAATACACCCGAAGTTCGTGATAAATGCTATGGGATCTTGACATTCCGTAGTAGGATTATGCTCCTTCTTCCGATGAAGTGAAACGTATGGTTCTTGATGAGGCTCACAAGGCCAAGTATACGATACATCCAGGTAGTACTAAGATGTACCGTGACTTGAAGAGGCAGTTTTGGTGGAATGGTATGAAGAGGGAGATAGCTCAGTATGTTTCGAGATGTCTTACGTGTCAGCAGGTTAAGGCTGAGCACCAGAGACCTGCCGGTTTGCTTCAGCCACTTGATATTCTGGAGTGGAAGTGGGAGCATATCACCATGGATTTTGTTACAGGATTGCCACGTACTCGTAGAGGCTTTGATGCAGTTTGGGTTATCGTTGATAGGTTGACTAAGTCTTCTCATTTTATTCCTATTGTGATTTCCTACAGTTTGAGTCAGTTGGCAGCGTTGTACATTCAGGAGATTGTGAGACTACATGGTGTCTCTTAGTTAGCAGGTCGAGATAGAGACCCCAGATTTACTTCTAGGTTCTGGCATTCTTTGCAGGAGGCTATGGGTACAAAGTTGAATTTCAGTACTGCGTTTCATCCACAGTCTGATGGTCAGTCGGAGTGATTGATACAGATTTTGGAGGATATGTTACGTGAATGTGCTATGGATTTCAAGGGTAGTTGGGATTCACATCTACCATTGGCTGAGCTCGCGTATAATAATAGTTATCAATCGAGCATTGAGATGGCGCCATACGAGGCTTTGTATGGGCATAAGTGTCGATCACCGATTTGTTGGGATGAAGTCGGTGAGGCTAGGTTATGGGGTTCGGAGATGGTACAACAGTCGACTGAGAGTGTGAAGCTGATTAGAGACAGGTTGCTTACAACTCAGAGTAGACAGAAAAGCTACGCGGACAACCGGAGGCGTGATCTTGAGTTTCAGGTTGGTGACTATGTGTTCTTGAAGGTATCGCCCCGGCGCGGTACAAAGCGGTTTGGGAAGAAAGGGAAACTTTCTCCGAGATTTATTGGTCCGTTTGAGATCTTAGAGCGGATTGGTTCTTTGGCTTATCGACTTGCGTTACCAACGTCTATATCGGGTGTCCATGATGTGTTTCATGTTTCTATGTTTCGTAAGTACTTGAAGGACGAGTCACATGTCCTCACTTATGAGGAGATTACCTTTGAGCCCGATCTTTCCTACGTTGAGAAACCAGTGAGAATTCTTGATACCAAGGAGCAAGTCTTGAGGACTAAGCGGATTCCTTTAGTGAAGGTCTTGTGGAAGAATCATGATATTGAGGAAGCCACATGGGAGACTGAGCTTGAGATGAGGGAGAAATACCCTTACTTGTTCGAGATTTCTGGTATGAATTTAGGGACTAAATTCCTTTAAGTGGGGGAGGATGTGAGAACCCAAACCCCATTTCATGTTTGTTATCCTGATAACATGTTTATTGTATGTCTTAGCATGTTAGAGACTTCATTTTATTCATATCATGCTTGCACAATCAATGTTCATAGATTTGTTGCATTTGGAAATAAGATGACCAACATATTACTTCACAGATTCAGTCCAGTTTGGGCAAATTTCGGGAAAATTCTGGTACCAATATACTAAACAGAATTTTCTAAATATTTAGTATGTTTTACCTGCATATGTTAGGATACTCCCTGTAAAATTTGGTAATTTTCCAAGGTCTCTAAGTACCTCATTTAGGTCTTGACTTACGGCTGTGCCAGAATTCTATTTTCAGGAAATCGACTTCTGTACTTGTTTTTGTTGTAACTTTATTTTGATGAATATAAGTCCAAATTGAGTAATTTAAAATTCTAAAATATATTTTAATGAGTCTAGTTTCAGAAATATCAAAAATCACCTCATTTGGAGTTGTGAACTATTTATGGTCGATTTTACAAGATCGACTGCCCAGTAACAATAATCTGGAAATTGGTCCCTGAATTCACACTTACGGGATTTTTGAGTTGTTTTGGCTATTGACCACCAAGCCCTTGGCCCTTGGACGTCTTTGGTGAGTCAAGCCCCCTTTGTTGACTCTCCTACAACCCCTCTAAGCCCTTGGATCAATCCTTATCAATGACCATCATTCCTTAGCCAATAAGAAGCAAAATAACCACCTTCACATGGATTGAGGTTTTGTTGGTAAGTATATAAACAATTTTATGCCTATTCAGCCATTAGAGATCACCAAAGCTCCATCATTTGCAGAGAGTGACCACCATTTTCGTCCTTGGAGAGAACCCTAACTTGGGAGGCCATTTGCCGGAGTTCCGGTGATCCGATCGGCGATCCGAGACCGCCAAATCGAAGGCCTTGCTCTCCTCTACAACAATCCTTGGTTTAATCCTCCTTTCATCCATTATTCATAGGCTTAAGGTGAGTTGACGATTTCCAGAAATTTTCATGTTCAATATTATAACATGAACCCTTCATTATAGTTGTTCTATTGATGCTTAGGAACACTTTTTGTGAAGAAGAATCCTCCAATTCAACCTTTGAAATGTGTGTAGGATTTGATGATTTCTTTATGAAGTTGTGATTTTGACTTTGTGTAAAGCATGAATGTTGTCTATTATGTGCCTAGGAACAACTCTTGTGAAAGAATATGTTTCAATTCTAGGTTTAACAAAATCACCGATTCTAGGGTTGAAAACTCGGGAATGTGTTTATGGCTAGTTTAAGGTCATGAACGGCTTAGTTATCAAGTTCTAAATGAACGGAGAACATAGAAAAGGGCAATGTGATGCATATAGTATCAATGCTCTACTTGGTTGCATTTTAGTAAAGCTCGTCGGATTTGAGATTAGGGAGTTATTGAACAATACCGACTCCACATTCAATCCCTACGATGTTTGTAGTTCGTTAGACTAATGTATTATCTTACGTGACTTTGAGATGGATTGAAGGGCATGTTTGATATGTGTGCTTATAAGACTCAATCGAGTTCTTATGCGGTTTATATGATTTTGTGAAGTAAATGCATGATTGAGAGCATGTTGTAGAATGATATATCTATTTGACATGTTGAATTCGCTCTTGTCGAATTCCTATTTGATTTCTTAATGAGTAAACAACTACTTGTTGAATAAGTTCGCTTTTG
This sequence comes from Codonopsis lanceolata, assembly GCA_013146195.2. Taxonomy (NCBI): domain Eukaryota; kingdom Viridiplantae; phylum Streptophyta; class Magnoliopsida; order Asterales; family Campanulaceae; genus Codonopsis; species Codonopsis lanceolata. Next base: position 105,482,890 of record CM028383.1, on the reverse strand, counting down.
TCGAACTTGTTCCTTATTTGAGATTATATGACGAGTAAACATCGACTTGGCATTGCATTAGTCCAGCTAGCATATTTGGTTGAGTCGATGGTGTGACAATGCATCGCCGTCACAAGTTATGGGACTCGTGATAGTGATGGGTTGTTATACCGGGTTTTTATCACACACCCCTCCACTGTTGGCGACAGTGGGGAAGTAGCCCCTTTGCTGTAACCAAGAGAGCACATTGGCAAGTCTAATTACCAAGTAGAGAGCTCGGTACTTTGATACACTCATCACGGGTATCATTGGCACGAAATGTTAACATTGTGTATTGCAGGAGCTACGTAGCGGCACCGGTTCCATAACATATCCTCCTTATATGTGATTTACTTTATAGCACCTATGTGAAACAATGTGCTATCATGGATATGTGATTTAAGTGTTTATATAAATGAATGCATGAAATGACTTGATATTAAAGATGATATCTTGCTATGTATGTTGCATGATGCCATGACATGCATAATTGTTAACTCACAAAGTCTTTATGACTTACCCCCTCCCTTTTACTGCTTTAGATCCGAGCTGTTCAGGTCCTTCTCGTTGAGGCATTGCAGGGTTCGAACTTGTCCGTGTTCACTCGCGACAAGGTTGTGGTATATAGATGTCCTTCTTTTGATCTCTTTTGTAAGGACGTTGGGATTAGCAAGTCATTTAGGGGCCGTTTGGTAACCAGGATTAAGGCCAGATAGGATTAATAAGCCAAGTTACCTGATGTTTGGTACGCAATAAGTGGTCGGGACTAATAGCACGAGTTATTCGGATAAATTCATTATCCCCCTCGCTATTAATACCAACGGGGAGGGTGGTATTATTAGCGCCCTCACTAAAAAAATTTGGGATTAACATTTATAATCTCAAAACTACCCCCGATATACAAGTGAGGATTAATAGCGAGGGCACTAATAGTACTGAGATTAATAATACTGCTTCTCCTTGTCTAACTACCAGACAAGCCCTTAGACTTCGCTTTGGGAACTTTGTTTATTTGTATTTATGTCTATACTTGTAGTATCATGTATCCTATTTTGAGTGCCGGCGCATGTACGCCGAGCCTTGTATAGATGTAGTTTGGTTCACATGTTTTAAATCTTCCGCTGGGAATTACTTTAGCTCTTATTTATTTATGTTGTTTCTCCGGCATGTTGTAGCCGTCGAGGTATATTTGCATGAACTGTTTAGTGTTGGGTTCCGGTTGTAAAGTCGCCGATGATTTGATATACTTGTCTTTAACTGTTATATCAGATGTAAAAAGTTTTAAATTATTCCGGCCTTTTAGTGCCGAGTCGCGCTTCATCTACAATGTTGCGTCACGTTGTTTTCTATAATTGAGTCTTTACATGTATTGTTGTCCTATTTGGATGACTTGACTTGTGATTCCACCTCGGAGTCCGGGTCGGGTCGTCACAGATGCAGTATGTTTTGTCGTTTCGCCCAGAATAGGAAAAGCGATGAGATTTTAAAAGACGAGATGTAAATGTGGAATTTTAAATGACAGAATGTAAAGAAAGCTATGTAAGGTGTGTGCAGACAATTCTCAAGACCTGGGGTTTACACCCCTTGTGGAAATATCCAAAACCAAAAAATTTGTAAAAACAAGATATTTTTGGATCGTTCCCAAGACTCAAGGTTTACACCCCTGGGGTTTGTGGATCGTTCCCAAGATATTTTTGGATCGTTCCCAGAAATTTTGTAAAAGAGAGATGTTTGTGGACCATTCCCAAGACCTGGGGTTTGCACCCCTTCCGTGAGATGATCAAAATCAGAAATTTTGTAAAAGAGAGATGTTTGTGGACCATTCCCAAGACTTGGGGTTTGCACCCCTTGTGGGAGATGATCAAAATCAGAAATTTTATAAAAGAGAGATGACATGTCTGTAAAACATTAAAATAAAATGCAGAACGCTGTTATTGTTCGTGTGAAAAAAAATTTGTAGGGAGTAGTTTTGTTGTGTCAGGCAAAGGGGTTGTCGATAGCAACTCTGTTGGGGAACGTCAACCTCCTTTAAGTCAGGATTGATCTTGAAGGGGCCGATTTACAAAAATGCATACTCTAGGGGTTTAGCTGCAGATCTTCAAACTTTGAGGGGCTTGATTTGTGAATCTCTTCCTCCTCTGTCCAAATCTCGTTGGCAATGCTTCGATCTATCTTGGACAAAACTGTGCCATCTTCATCAAGATTGATTAATGTGCCATCATCAGCAGGATTGGCTGATATGCCATCTTCAGTAGGATTGATGGTGTGCCATCATCGGTATGTTTGATGATGTGTCATCTTCAGCATGTTTGATGATGTTCCATCTTCGGCATGTTTTGATGATGTGTCATCGTCGGCGTGTTTGATAAATGTGCCATCGTCGGAGAGATTATTGATACGCAATCTTCGGCAGGATTGATGAGGCATGCCATCACCGGTAGTATTGACTGATTTGCTATCTTCTGTGTGTGTAATATGGAATGATTTATTTCTTAATCTTAACATTGTCATGTTGAGTGTTTTCTTCGAAAACAAGTTTCCTAGGCCCTATATAAAGAGGAGTTCGTCCTTGATGATGTACATGCTTTGAGAGAGAATTTTAGGGAGAGAGATTGTGCTAGGAAAAGCCCATGTACTACGGAATGCTGCATCATCGACATCTACATTGATCGACAGCTTCCTAGTCTCTTTGTTTTACCCACTGTTTTGTTTTAATCTTTGGTTTCTGTAGGTATTTGTGTTAGATTGATTACATCATACTCCGTTAGAACTTTTTCTTATGATTTCCACATAGTAATAGACTTTTCATTATTGTAAGCTTAACAATTATTTTTTCTATAGTTGAAGTTTTTAACCATATTGGCTCGTCAACAAGCCTTTTTTGTAGACTCGAACTTATATTATGTCTCTTCTCTCTGCTTTGCTTTCTCCTTTTTATTTCCGCTGCAATTTGTGAATGTGCTAGTGGATGTAGCAACATTTTAAGCTACATTCACTAACTGTTATGTTTTTGTTTTAAGAATCCTAACTACAATTAATTCTTTCATATAGTATCCACCGCATGCATGTTTTAAGAAAGGTAAAACACTATTATAGTGATTGGTAGAGATACCATTGTGGATGCTCTTACATCCTTCTTTTGTAAATATTGAGTGGCAAATAATACGGAGTAGTAGCAAAGATAGAGGAATTTCAACTCATAATAGCATAATTATGATCTCAATCGTTATATATTGCTTGAATGAAATATATGCTCATTTTAATTTAAAGTGAAGCTATTTCCTCCATATTTTTTTACTATACACTACATTATTAATTACTTTGTTGGGAATATTACTTTTAACTAATGTTTGTTTGGACTAAAATACCCCTTAATTAATTACATGTCATTTGAAGTTGAGCAATATATTTATTATTTTCATAATACTTTTTAGTTCTTAACAAATCAACAAACACGATAGTTATTTTCCTATTTTATTTTTTCTTAATAGATATTTTTTTGCCATCGTGCTTATGATTCATGTCATGTTTCATTATAAAAAAAATTTAGTTCTTTAAAGTATTTATCCACCCAAATTTTAGATAATGTGTGATACTTCAATACTACAATAAAAAAATAATTAAATTTGAATATATTTTTTTATAAAAGTAAATTCAATAACAACAATATTATTGTAGATATTGAATCGATTATCGATGTTAAGCAATATAGAATGAATACTAAGAATCGGCTGTAATTGGTTTGGAAAAGATATTAAGATTTTACGACATGATATCAAAATAGATTTACTATTGGACTGATTTATTACAATTATATGTTTTAATCAAATCTTATTGTAAATTGTTTTATTTCAATAAGTAACGATCACATGATTTCTCAAAATTTGGTTGACTAAAATATTTTTTATAATATTAGTTATTTTTATTATGTAACATCTAGCCATGAATTGTATTGATTAAAGATTTATATATATATATATAAATAATAATTATGTGTTTATTTGATTAAAAATTGGTAATATAGTGAATAAGTAAAAAATGTAGTAAAAATAGTCTCTCTTTAATTTATATAATTCACAATAAGAAACGAAGTAAGTGAGTATTTTCGTCTATTAACAACTACATTCATTAATAATCCTCCAAATTGGTTTATTTTAGGACATAAATACCCTTTAAATAGTCACTTACTTGAATTAAATATAATTTCTTTTACCTTCCGTTTCTTGAATCAACTTAAAACTATATTTTATTTTATTTTTTGGAGTCTATTTTTGCCACTCTAAATTCATAATTATTTATCTATTATATTTATATAAGATAATATTATGTAGACAATAATAACCCGTATCTTTTAAGATTTAAGGTTATGAATTATATTTTTATTGGAAGTGAACAAAAAAATTATAAGAATTAGAAAAAATTGCGGATCGGTCCATTTTTTAAAGTTTATAACCCCTCTAGTCTAGTGTTTTGTTTTTCAACAGGAAAAGGACACTTTTTGAGGGCAAAATGACTGGGATACCCTTAATGAGTCTGAGGCGCGCTACGTTTTTGTATCGCGGTTCAAAAATATATGGTTAAATTTATAAGCCGCAGTGCAATTAGACTATGAAATTAAACTATTGAACCGCGGTGAAAAAATTAATACAATGAAATTTATGAACCATGATTAAAAAATATAATAGAAAATTAAACTTTGAACCGCGATGCAAAAATTAATGCAAAGAAATTTATGAACGCTGATTCAAAAATAGTCTAGGAAATTAAACTTTGAACCGCGGTGCAAAAATTAATGCAATAAAATTTATAAACCACGATTCAAAAGTAGACTAGGAAATTAAACTTTGAACCACGGTGCAAAAATATTATCTAATTCATTTTTGCACCGCGATGCAAAAGCATAAATAACCAGTTTACGTCATCCACCTTCTTCCATCTCCTTCTTCGTAAGCCTTCTTCTTTCCCCTCCTTCTCCGCATTCGTCCCAACTAAAAAATCTTTCAACCCACCAAAGATCAATTATAGTTTCGTATTTTATGAATCAAAAAACTTGTTTACCTTTCTTTGCAGGTCGATCCCCGTTTCGTTGCGCACAATCATGATTTTTGAATCCAAAATGTATTGTCGGAGCTTTTGAAGAATTCAATGATATTTTTGAAACAATATTTCAAAAAAATAGTGTTTTGCGATTGAAAAAAAAAATAAACTTTTGTGGTTAAAAACTTTAGAAAAGTGACTGGTCAGAATTTTACCCTCGGAATTACTCAGTCTCTGACTGTATTAGGTTGTGTTGGGTACTGCCTTTTGGCCCAAAACGTTGTACAAAACAGAGCATTTTCCTTCCAACTGTGTTTTAATCCAACGAAATAGAACGCTACATTATTCAAAACGGTATTGCTTTTAGAATGCTAGATTTTCTAGTTTTTTTCATAAATGCTTCCTCAAAAACGCTCATCGAAGGTTGATGGACGAAAATATCCGGAGGAGAACGAAAATATCCACAATTATTTCCTCCTTTGTCCTCTCTTCTATACACGGTGGCATCGAGAGTGTTATGCATCTTCGACAGTGGCTTCTTCGATCTGTTGATAGATACATGAGCTTCACAATTTTGCGATGGCAAGGACTGCAGAGATAGCGAGAGAGAGAGAGAGAGAGACGGCTAACCTGGGTGTTCTGCAACTAGATCGAATGGCGTCGGCAATGGAGAAGAAAAGAAAATGTCATTGCTTGCAATTGAACCTGCAGAAATCTGGAACTAGAATTTGAATGCTAGGGCTAGGGATTTGAATATAATAATTGGGCTAAATATTTTGTTGAAGAGAAGTAGGGGAGATGAAGAAAATGTAAAACAGAGAACAGAGAAGTGAGGGTATAAGGATTTTTCCCTTACAAAATAGAGTGGGTTTGGGTTTGGGGGAAATGAAGGAGGGTTTGGATTGAGAGAGAGAGAGAGAGAGAGAGAGAGAAATCGAAGGAGAGGAGGAGGAGGCGACATTGAAGCTTTGATTAGATTAAAAAAAAGTTACAGAGAGGGAGGGACCTTATGACTTTGAGTTTGAGTGTTAGCATGAGCTTGGAATAATTGGATATGAATATATGATTATAAAATGTAGACCCAAAAATATATTTTATCCTTATTTTTTATAAAGTTTATTATACAACAATAATCATCCAAATAAATTACAGTAATATGTTTAATTTTGTTAAACTTTATTATAATTGATGTTTTTATTTCTAAATTACTTTTGCTTGGTAAGTATATATAAGGATAAAAGCGTCATTTTAACAAATATTCATATTACAAAATAACGTTTTGAAATGGTATCTCAAACGCGCTTTTAAGAAAAAAAAATTACGCTTTAAAAAAGCCTCGTTTTGAAAACCCTACGTTTTAAAAAAACTGCGTTTTAAAACCGGTGTACTAAACTGGTCCTCATACTCTCTTCGTTCCGAATAAATGTTTCTAGTAGATAAAACACAAGGATTAAGAAATGTAATGAATGATAGGTTGTAAAATATGTTCTGACAATAATTCCCACCCCACTCACACTCTTTCTCTCATTAATTATGTATTCATTACACTCACTCTCTTTTTAGGATATGGAATAATTATAGTATTAAATAAAGAGATATATTATGAAAAATGGTAGAAAATATGCACACCAAAAGTCTTTAAGAACATTAGTTAAAACTTGAGACATCCTAAAATAGAAAATATGAAACTTATTTAGAACGGAGTAATTTTTACTACTTAAAAAATACTTTTTAATTCTAAACTTTAATTATGGGCCACATACACATTATGAAACTAATAGTTAAACAATATTAATTAATTGAACACGTCTCATGTAAATAGATTTTCTTATACGATTAATTTTTTCTAGATAAATAGAGATGAAAATAATACTTCTTCCAAAAGTCTTTAAGAACATTAGTTGAGACTTGAGACATCCTAAAATATAAAATATGAATATTTATTCGGGACGGAGAGAGTAATTGGTTACTACTTAAAAAATATTTTTTAATTCTAAACAAATAAACATTATGAAAATAGTTACTTTTAATTATTGAACACGTCTCACGTAAAAGACATACTGATTAATTTTTTCTAGAAAATAGGAATGAAAATAATAATATTTATCTTTTAATGTGTTATGTTGAGAAATAAAAAAAATGACTCGAAGATTTCAAACTATGACATTTTAATAAGTAACTAGTTAGGGTCGTTTTATCCCATTATAAATTCGTAGAATATTATAATAAATATCAATTGATGTTGTGGAAATAACATTTCCCAAAAAATTATTGTAAAAATGTAGTGAATAGGTAAATATTTTAAATTTACTGTATGGTAAAAGAATAAATAGAAAGGATCAATATGCTATCAACGAAGTAGATAATAATTTAATACTTAAAAAAAAAGGACCAATGATATATTACATCTGTTCCGGACAAATAATTCATTATTTTATTTGCGAATGATTTATTTTAAAAGTCTACTTTCAAAACTTAAGACATAAAAATATCATTTTTATTGCTTATGCACTACTAAAAATGTCATTTATTAAAAAAATTGACTTTCAAATAGTGACTTTTGTCCGAAATGGAGGGTGCATGGATTTAGGAAGGGTGGGCCTTTTTTGAAGCCTCGTCGCATTTTGGGTTTTCAAATTCCTACAATAGAAAATAGGGTTAATTTCAGGGTAGTCCATTTCGTCAAGTTTGTAACACCTTCACTCTTCATTTCAACCGCTAGAGTCCAAAATATTGTTGCTAAAATACTTAGATCGTCTCATTCAACATCTCCGACCAACACTTTAGATTCAAAAATTACTATTATTGCAACGAAATGGGGATGCATTCGAGGACAGCGCCCCTTCATGGGGGTTCGGGCCTCGAAAGGTAAAAGATTTTTCTGATTTATTAAGTAAGATACTGGAATTGATCTAGACTGGGTTGAACAATTTTCAGTAAGGTTGAAGACAAAGGATGAAGAAGAAGACTTACGTCAGAGGATGAGAAAGAAGATGAAGGAGATGTATTCGAAACCAGTTTGCATCATGATGTATCAGTTAATTGCTTGAATTGATCATCATGGTAATTTAAATTGGTGCAGTGCTATGTAAATTAGATTAGATAATTTAAATCGATGCATCACTGTGCATAAAACTAATTCAGCGACGATGTAAAATTGGATTAAAGTAATTCAAATCGATGCATCGCCGTATAAAAGTTGATGCAGACGATGCACTGAGTAAGTGACCTCCATCGCACGCGTTCTGTTCATTAAAAGGGTATTTTAGTCGCCACCAAAAGTAACTTTTTCAGTTGAAAAAAAAAACATGAGGCTGGAAAGTTATAAACTTGGAAAAAGGGACCGACTTGCAACTATTCTTAGAAAACGAATGTGGAATTCAAAGAAAATAAGTTGATTAACCATTACCGAAAAAAAAAAAAAACCCCAATATGCACACGTGTTGCATTTATACGATTTCCTTGGTGATCAATTTAATTACATTAGTGTATGTGATAGCACAAGTGCATAGTTTAATTGGGAGGGAATTTGTTGTATTTTAACCACGAGTCTTGGATTTGAGACGTGGAAATGCAGCTTGAAGTAATAATCGTGGTTAATTAATATAATAGGGTTAAAGTGAGTCCATAGTCTTTTGAAATTGATTGAGTAGGTATCTAGTGAGGTCCTCTTACGAATTTTAATACTTCATCCGTCCCTAAATTATCGGCCTTTTTTCCTTTTTCGTCCGTCCCAAAATAATTGTCCATTTTGAAACTTACCTTTTTAGAACATCACTTTTACCACTTTATCCTTACTTTTTCACTCTATTTTAATTATGGGCCATATATATATGGACATTAAAGAAAAACATTAAACCTTACAAAAATATCTCTAACACGGTGTTTTCTAAATCTTTGTCTTTGAAAGAGTAGGGCTCCTATGAGTTCGGTAATCTACTAGTTTACGTTGTCTTTGGATCTCTAGTGAAATCACTTGTGATGACTCAAATTGACGTGTCTTATACACAATTAAATCTTCATAGATACTCTCTACATTTCAGATAAAGAGTCATCATATTATTTTGGAATGTTTCAAATTAAAAGTCCACTTACAAAAAACCATGTCTACATACAATCTCAATAACATTTCAATATTACCCCCCATCCACATTCTACATTAACATATTGATTATATTTAAGCATTATTGTAATTATGATCGACTTTGATGCTAGTTATATATTTTCTTAATAATTAGAATTTTCAAACATCGACTATTTGAGATGAATGCTTCCTAGCCAATCAACTATTTCAAATCTATATAGTCCTTGATTGACCTGTAACTAAAATTTGCTTCACTTTTAAAAAAAAAAAAGACTAAAAAAATAACGCAATTTTTTTACTGCACCAACAACAAAGCCTCAATCACATGGTGGTTCGGGTGCACCTAAGAGCATCCACATTTGTGTGAATTCTTCCCCAAATTCTTAGATGGGTTCAGAATTTCTCTCTTAAAATTATTCTTCACAATGGTTTAATTCTTCTTTCATTTTTAGATGGATCCCACTAGCACATCATCCATTTTATTTACACTACTTTTTATTTTTATATTTTGTAAATAAATTAATTAATACGTATATTATTTTATAAATTAATTAATTCATTTATAATTTTTATTAATATATTGCATATTCAAATATGCAATATAAATAAATTAATCCGTTTATAATGTTAATTTTACTATTATATGAGTATTTGTTCATTTTTACCGTTTTTTAACTATCTAAATTTTTTTAAAAAATTAAAATAAAAAGGCATTAAAAACGGTTACAATTTGAAAAAATCAAAAAATAAAAAGAAAATGAATGAATAAAAAACGATCTAATTCTCCAACGGTTAACTTCAAAAAAATAAAATTAAAAGATGGTAGGTGGCAGATAGCCATGGCCCATGGTGAAGACTCCTCAACTCTCACAATCACGCATGTAGCGCACGCGCCCTTATTCCTTGTGCGGTGGCCACCACTCTCCCCCCACGCGGCTCTCTCTGTCTTCCCCAAACCGATTATTAATCAGGATTATGGTTTAGGAATTCTTCCGAAAGAATCACTCACAATGGTGTATAATTCTTGAATAATTTGAGAATTACTCTAAGAATCACCAATGTGAATGCCCTAAGTCACTAATTCTTGCATGTGTGCAGATAGTTCGGGTGCACCTAAGAGCATCCACATTGATTGTATCATAAAACACCCTCTATACAACCCTTAAATCTTTTTAGAGACCATTTAAAAAAGTTTCAACTCCAATAAGCACTTTCTATAACTCTTTAAATTAGTGATATCATTTAAGTAACAAACTTAACTATCAATATATTTCACTATTTTTTATTTTTATTTTCCTTCTGCAATCGGAATAAAATATATATAATTAAATTTTATATTTTATAAAAAATATATTATATGTTTTGATTATTTCAATTACTTTTATTTAAATGAACTTGTCTAACACTTTTTAATATTTTCAATATACCTGTAATTTTTAGTTCTAAATAATAGGAATGGGGAATGGAAAAAAAAATTCTGAAAAGAGAGCATCAAATATGATAGACATATTATTCTATAAATAAAGACTCACAATATAATGAATGCATTGTTCAGTAAAACTCACCTAATATTTTGGAGTAGAATTAACTAATTTTAGGGATAGAGTGTTTGATAGGGTGTCCACTGTGGATAGCATAGTCCAACTCCTAATAGGGTATTGGCAACAAATTTTTCGTTGTTATCCTAATAATTTATTTGATAATGACCAAGTGGTAGATCCATAAATAATGTTAAGCGGTGTCAACAATTTTAACTATTACATAACAAAATTAGAAATTACAATTGTCATTTATGCATTTTTATATGTTGAAAACGTGTAATTACATCATTATCACTAACATTCATTAACAAATCTTTTTCAATATAAACTTAATTTGAAAGGAAATTACATATCATGCTAATAATTATTATAAAATAAAATAGTTTTTATTAATTTATATGTCCAATCAAAAAAGAAAACTATTTATGAAAAAATGAAGTATATTTTACTTTAAAACTCGTGTACAAGTGCGACCAATCATTAAAGTGAGAAAAAAAAGTGAAGGTTAAATAATGTTTTATATGTTCTACTCAAAGAGTTCACGTTTAGAAAGTTTAATAATTAAGGGATATATTAATATGATTGAATTTCGTTATAATTACAAAATAATTTAAGTAGAACCAATATATTTACAACACAAGCGGAGAGTTAAGATAAAATCTTATGAAAATTGTAAACATAATTTTTTGAAAGTGACTCTTTATTTTTTACTCTTATAGTTTAAGATAAATAGTCTACTATACTATTTTGATATATTTCACTTTAAAAGTCCAATTTCAAAGCTTATGCGTACAATTTTTCATAATCTTGCATTTTCCCCTCCACTTATACTTGTGTTGTAGAATTAAATAATATTTTGGTCCCTTGATTCATGCGAAAATATTAATTTGGTCCTTAGGTTAAAAACATATTCATGTGGTCCCTTAATTCATTTTTTGAATCAATTTCCTCCTCCCACCGTTACCATTACATTTTCAGTCCATTTTTTTAAATATGACTAAATTACCATTACTAACAAGTTTCTTATGACTAACTTTTTATGAAGAGTGATCCTAAATGCAACACAAAAAACAAGAAATACCACATTCACTAAAAAGTCTAATTACTAATTAATCATTTTATAAAGAGTTGTCCTAAATACAAAAAAATAAAAATAAAAACACTAAATGCAATATCCACTTAAGAGTTTAATTACTAATTAATCTTCTTATAAAAAACAGTTACAACTGACACTAAACTCTAAATACTAATTTTTGCTCTTATAAAATAAAGTTATATCATCTTTGAATACTGATATACCTCAAACCCTCTGTTACAATTAACCATAAACTATTATTCTACTTTCTAACAAATTTTCAATGAATTTTGATCCGAATAACAACGTTTCATGTTGATTCTTTTTTTTTAACGGTAAGTTCTTATCTACGTTGTACTCAATATATGTTATATATTTCTTTTTTCTATATTAAAAAACAAATTTCAAAGTTGAAATTAAAAAAAAAACGATTTTGCATCAAAAAACAATTGGAAAAAGAGGCTTAAACGATTTTTTTTTGTTAAAAAGCCAAAAATATGGCGACAATTTTGTTAGAAAACAAATAAATATGGCAACTATTTTGTAAAAAAGTCAAAATACCTGGCAACTGTTTTGTTAAAAAGTAAAAAATATGGCGACTGTTTCGTTAAAAGACCAAAATATCTGACGACTGTATTAAAAGGCCAAAAAACATGGCAATTGTATTGTTAAAAAGCCAAAATACCTGGCGACTATTTTGTTAAAAAGCCAAAAACATCTGGAGATTGTTTTGTTAAAATACCAAAATACCTGACGACTGTATTATTAAAAAGCCAAAATACCTGACGACTTTGTTGTCAATTTTTTTCCCGAAATGATTGTTTTTTTGTTGTAAGGGAGGATGGCGGTTCTTTTAAAAAAATTGTGATATCTTTTGCGATTCTTTTTTAGAAAAATGTTATATTTCTTGGCTAATTTTTTTTCACAACATTTTTTAAAAAAATTGAAAATTGAAAAATAGATTTTCCCCAAAATGAAAAAAAAAATTTCTTTTCAATTCGAAGGAGGGAAATTTGGTAACTTGACAAAATGTTTTTTTTTTTACTTAAATTCATAGGAGGATAGTTTGGTAACCAGACATCTTAAGTAGTGTGGTATTTAGTATTTTGAAGTGTAACATTTATGGGTTCTGTTTTTAGAAATGCAAAATAGAAGGAGTTAGTTGTCAATTCAATAATTTAATCATCTTTATCCCCACCGAGCGCCTCTCTCTGGTCAGTTATTCGTTCATCTCCAGAGTTATGTTACTTAATTCCGGCGCTAGAACCTGCAAAATTGGTGGTGGTACAGGCCAGCCCAGAACGTTTTCTACCATCTCCATCAACGGAGCGTAAATTACTATTTCCTGGGAATCTTATAGAAACGTCGGTGAAATCACAGGGCCGGCCCAAAGGGGAGGCTGGGTAAACAAGGGCTTTAGGCCTCAGCCAATAAGAGGCCTCAATTTTTTTTTTTTTTACTATTACTATTAGTATTAGGTTTCCTAAACTAAATGAATTGATAAACTTGCTAGCACATGAAATTAAAACAAAAATTATAAAAACAATTATCAACTCAAAATATTTTTCAAAGTAGATTTGAACAATTTAAAATATATTAAGATATTTTTGGTTTTTTTATTTAACATTGAGAAATTAAGATCATTGAATAATGAAAATTTAAAAGAAAATTGTCTTAATCTTGAAAATTCATTAAAACATAATGATAACTCTGATATTGAGGGATTAAATCTATTTATGGAACAAAAAATTTGAAGAGAAATTATACAAGTGAAAAATGATACAACAAAGAACATACTTAATTATATATTAAGGGTTGATTCTTTTCTAAATGCGGAGATCGCTTATAGAATAATGTTAACAATTCCAGTAACTGTTGTTTCGAAAAAAAGTTTTTCTAAGCTAAAATTAATAAAATCTTATCTAAGATCGACAATGTCTCAACAAGGATTAAGTAGATTAGCTTTATTATCTATTGAAAAAAAATTGTTAAGTGAAATCGATTACAATAATTTAATAAATGATTTTGCATCTCAAAAAACACGAAAGATAAACTTTTTTAAAAAATATAATAATTTTAATAATAAATTATTATTTATTTTAAAAATGTCTCATTATATAGTCGCTTTAGGCCTCTATAATGGTTGGGCGACCATCTAAAATCATCAGTACATCTACCAATATTTGAACCGAAAGAAGGAACGAGAACTTCATGGAAGTTCTACAAAGAAGCACCGAGGCTTTCGTTAGATAGCAGAGAAACCGTCGATGTTAAATGAAGCCTATCCCCGAGAGAGATACGCATCCCCAATGAGCAGCGAAAACAGGGAACGTCGAACCCTAAGTGTTATTGGGAGACTTATAGGCTCGAACCACTGTCGTCAAATTCAAGCTCCGACCAGGTTAAGAAACCAGAGCTGCGAAGATCCGCTTCGGAATCCAAAGCTTCGAGAGATCTGTTCCAATCTCCATTCGTCGACGTCAACAATTTCCAAAGAAACAACATGACAGGCAATGTAGTGAAGGAGAATGTCGGAAAAGGAAATAACAGGACGACGTCGAAATAACATGGCTCAAAACGCCATTGAGACATGAGGATCTGTTTGGGTACCATTTCTGGGGCAATAATACTCCTAGAAATTCCATCCTTTATAGTAGAAACCAAATATGTGCGTGCGTAATTGATGATTACGAGGGGAGAATTGGGGAATTAAGGAACATTTTGTGGGATTTTTGTAGTGGGTTTGGAATAATTGGCGTGAAAATTTACACATTTTGTTGTGATCATTGTGAAATATGAAAGATTTCAATCAGCAAAATCAACAAAGAAGGGGGAGAGAGAAGACCTTTGTAGGGTGTGACGGGAACAATGTTGAAATCAACACACACTCGCAGCACTACTTAAACTGGATGTGATAGAGAAGAAAGAGATGAAATAGAAGAAAAGGATAAAAGAAATGAGTCAGTGAAATCTAATCATGGCTTCTTTATTTCCTTTATTTTTTTTAATTGACCTCTGATAATAAATTAATTAATTAACGTTGAAAAATATTTGAACTAACAACTAATTCCTTCTATTTTGCAGTTTTTAAAAAGTCAGCCATATGAAACTTATTAGTAAGGGTAATTTAGTCATATTGTAAAAAAATGGACGAAAAATATAACGGTAACCGTGGGAGGAGAAAATTCATAAGAAAACGAATTAAGGGACCACATGAATATGTTTTTAAATACGAGGACTAAACTAATTTTTTGCATGAATCCAGGGACTAGAGGTGACAATTTTTGCCCGCGCTCATTTGTTCGCCCAGTCAAATAAATAATGGGTATGGACATACCTAAAATTTTACGTGGGCACAAATGGGCATACTCACTTGGACATTAATTATGATGGTCTAAATGCGCGTCCATACTAAAACTCATTCTCTTGTTCTTCTAATTTTGTTTTATCAATTACATACATAATTATAAAATATTTAAGATTAATAATAACATTTAACATAATTAATATATCTATATTATACACCCACCCTTCCAAACGCCACCCTCCTCTACATTATTCCCAAAAATTAAATGTTTTCGAAGACTATCATAGTAGCATGACATGATACTATGATAGCATAATTTTCAAGCAAAAAAAATATTCCTTAGAATATAGATCTTGAATTCTAAACTTCTAATTGTAGGTCATTTACTGTAATTAATATGTACTTCAATTCTATTTCGAGTATCTAATATTTATTGAAGTAATTTTAATTTTTTAATTTTGTGTTAAAAGAATTTTAACTAATCATGTTCATCTATATCTTTTTTTTGGGGGGGGGGGTATTTATTGGAGTAATTTGCATTTTTATTTAATGAGTGAAGAATAATATAATAATTTGCAGCTTTTATTTAAATTGAGCGAAGGTCAAAGTAGTAAGTTTATGGGTTGGGTCAACATTTATTAAGTTAAAAGTTAAACCTGGTGTTGCGCCTAAGTTACGTGGTGCACCTATAAAAAAATATAAAGAGTAAATAATTTTCTGTTAATGAGTAGATGAACGTCCATGCCTATTTATTTCCTGCTCATATATGTTCATGATATTAAATGAATACTTACTCGCCGGCTCATTTAAGCTCATTTCCCATATGGGCGCCACCCATGCCCGCTCATACCCGCCCGTTTGCCACCTTTACCAAGGACCCAAATATTAATATTTAATTCTAATATATTAATTGTCATTAAGTATTTTTGTAATTACGACCAACTCAAAAGCTACTTATATATCGCTTAATTAGTAGATTTTCAAACATAGGCTCTTTTGGTGGAACATGGGAGGAAGAATTTATTTATTTTTTGAAATTGAATTTTTAAGTGAAATATCTCAAAATAAATTAGTAACTCTTCGTCTTAAACGAAAGGAATAAAAGTTTTTCCTAAAAAAGAAGGTTTAAAAATTAGACTTTTTTTTTTTTCGAAAGTACAAAAATATAACAAGATCATTTTGTACATAACTTGTGAATTTTTATAGTGAACCGCCCAACTTTCCATGGTTAAGTGTTGCCTGCCATCTTCCACACTCAGTTGTCACGGCTTGGGCACTTGGCTCATTCGCTCTCCGTTCTCTTGCACTAGGAACTTGACTTGGGAGTTGGGACTTGAGAGAATGGGATTAGGGGAAGAAGTCCTTCGGGGAGGGGGAGTGAGTCCATGCACGGATACGTCTCTTAGGCTGCGTATCCCGTATCTGATACACTATGGATACGCCAGATATGCCCTCAGATATATATAGGTAGGGGTGACAAAATGAATGTTATAAATGATCAGAGGTTAGTTTATTATTTATGGATAATCATGTATAATAGACTAACTAATTATTATCTATAACACTCATTTTGTCATCCCTAAATATAGGGACGAATTTTCCATTCTCAAAAGTTTGGATACGCTGACCCGGATACGCGTGTCTGTAACTCCAGATACGAAAACCCAAATCCAGACTTGCTAGGGCCAAAACAATGTCGTTTGGTTAAAAAGGAAGGGTCGAAGTCGCTTAGTTGCATACGACTGAGAGAGGAGGACGAAGAGACGAACAAAAAAAACACTACAATCAACATAACTGCTGATGCCCTCGCCTCTCGCTCCGTCGGCCCACGCTGCTTTGAGTCTTCAACACAACGACAAATCGAGGTAAGTCAATTTCGAACCCTAGTTTGTAAACTAGGGTTCCTTACTTTCGTATTTCGTCTAATCATCTTCGTCTCCTCTCTGCTCTGGGTCACTGGGTTGTGGCCTTTGTGATTTGTGAACCGTGAAGGAGCATATACTTGTTGGGGAAGGATACAACTTCTTCGTTTACGAGGAAATAAAAGAACTGAAACGGGAGTTGGCAATTTATTATATTATAATATATGTATATCATATCAGTATATGTATAATTGTATATTGTAATGTCTGACTGTATTTATATTAATAATTACATTTTGAATATTTGTACTTTACCCTCACGTATACGTATCCAAGATTTTTCAAAAATCTCGTATCCTCATATCTCGTATCTACAAATCCGTATCCGCATATTCGTATCCATGCAACCTCAGTGACAATAGTTGACTTATTGCCTAGGAGGTTTAATAAATTAGTTTTGGGGAAAATATTAAAAGGGGTCCAATTGTCAAAAACGAATAACCTACTCACTTTTTTTTTTGTAGAGCGGTATACATGGACACTAGTTCAGTAACCTTCACTGTAATGGCCTATCACACTTTACTCATATGGTGCAATGTTTTTAAAATGCAGGTTTTCAAATTATTTTTCTATTTTTTGATGAATTTGCCATATCATTTTAAAAAGTTTCTTTGAAATCTAAATATTTAAGTTACGTTTGTTTCATGGAAAATGACTTCTGGAAAACGTTTTCCTAATTTTCTGATGTTTGATAACCTAAGGAAAATGTAGTCAACATAAAAGTTTTTCCGAGTCAACGGAAAATAACTTACAAATTTATTTTCCGTAAGTCATTTTCAAAATGTTCGAGCACCCCTCCGCCCCTTCCATAATTACACATACTTTACATACACAATATTACACTCAACAAATAAATTGTTTAGAAATATAAATCAAGTTCGAACACACTATTTATAAATTGAACTACCCGCCCAATAGGCCCAAGTCATAAGCCACACGTCGGGCCTGTGGTCATCGTTAAAGCAAGCGAGCATGGTCTCGATCTTCACCGAGCAAGATGTCAGTGAGCTGGGGGCTCAACCAGCGAGCAAAACTAAGTTGCGAGCATGAGTTGATGTGCTCGCAAATTCAATAGTTGTTACAGTTGAGGACGGTTATGTCCGGGAAAATCTCCATTTAGACAGTTGAGAAGGTGGAGTGTGATACACTCCAAATGCGAGATGAGCCAGAGTTCACGGCTCAGGACGAGCTTGAGGAGGTGGTCATAAATCCTGCTTACCCCGAGCAAAAGATAAAAATAGGCAAGACTTTATCAGTGGAGGCTCGGGCTAATTTAATCAAGCAGTTACAAGACAGCTTGGATGTTTTTGCTTGGAGGCCAAAAGATATGCAAGGGGTAAGTGAAACTGTGGCCTTGCATCGACTCAATGTAGATCCAGCTTTTCAGCCAATTCAGCAGCGGCCCAGGATTTACTCTGTGGAGAAGGATCAAGCGATCAGGGAGGAGGTTGAGAAGCTACTTAATGCTGATATAATCGCAGAGATACATTATCCAACTTGGTTAGCTAATGTGGTTATGGTCAAGAAATCCAATGGCAAGTGGCGGATGTGCGTGGATTTCACGGATCTGAATAAAGCCTGCCCGAAGGATTGCTATCCTTTGCCACGAATTGACAAGCTGGTGGATGCTATAGCGGGGTTCGAGCTCCTCAGCTTTATTGATGCCTATTCTGGGTATCACCAAGTTAAAATGGATGAGCAGGATAAGGTTTTGACAGCTTTCCGAGCAGCAGGGGGGTTGTATTGTTACAAAATGATGCCATTCGGTCTGAAAAATACCGGAGCCACATATCAGAGAATGGTGAATAAGATATTCAGCCCGCAGATCGGGAGGAATGTCGAAGCTTATATTGACGACATGGTGGTCAAGACCAAAGGGCACGAGCATACGGTGGACTTGGGCGAAACCTTTGCCAATCTCAGGAAAAATAATATGAAGCTGAACCCGAGCAAGTGTGTGTTCGGGGTGAAGGCGGGCAAGTTTCTGGGGTTTATGGTAACTGAGAGGGGCATTAAGGCTAATCCTGAAAAAATCAAGGCGTTAGTCACTATGAAGCTTCCTCGATGCATTAAAGATGTTCAGAGGCTCAACGGCAGGGTGATAGCCCTTGGTCGCTTTATTTCCAGGTCAGCAGAGAGGTGTCTGCCATTCTTCAAAGTTCTCCGTGGAAATAAAGGGTTTGAATGGACACTCGAATGTCAGAAGGCCTTCGATCAGTTAGTGAAGTACCTAGGGAGTCCTCCATTGCTAAGTAGCCCGGTTTTTGGGGAAAAGCTGTTTGTGTATTTAGCGGCTACCGAGCAGGCGGTAGCAGCTGTATTGATTAGGGAGGAATGTAATATTCTAAGCCTGCTTATTATAGCCAAAGCCCTCACTGATGTAGAGGGGAGGTATTTTAATGCAGAAAAGTTAGCTTATTCGCTTGTTGTTGCTGCTCAAAAACTTCGAGCTTATTTTTCTGCACATTCAATTGTCGTGTACACACATGCCTCTAAGAAAGATTTTGCACAAGCCAGACACTTCTGGTCGTTAACTCACTTGGTCGATCGAATTAACCGAGTTTGATATTGATTATCAACCTCGGCGAGCAATTAAGGCACATGCCTTAGTAGACTTTGTGGTTGAGACAAGCTTCAAGGATTCTGCCGAGGAGGAAGTATCGCCCAGAACAGCATCGGTGAGTATCCCAAGTCCAAAACCCCGACCAGAGTATTGTTGGGAGCTACATGTTGATGGTTCGGCTAGCAGATTTGGAAGTGGTGCCGGGCTGGTACTAGTCCCGCCCAAGCAGGATGTAGAATTCGAGAAAGCATTACGTTTTAAGTTTCCAGCTTCTAACAATCAGGTTGAATATGAAGCGTTGATCGCAGGCCTCGAACTCGCGCAGGATGTAGGAGTGCATGAAGTGATTGTGTATTGTGATTCCCAGTTGGTGGTAAACCAAGTCAGAGGCGACTATGCGGTTCATCATCCGGTCCTGGTTCGGTACTGCGCGATGGTGAAGGAGATTTTAAAAGATTTTGATTACTGGGAATTGGTGCGTATTGCTCGTGAGGATAACATGCGAGCTGATTATTTGTCCAAGATGGCTGAAGATGAAATTAAGTCTTTGCATCCGAGAGTTATGATCGAGCATTTGGAAGTTCCTGTTATAGAAAAGGATGTAATCATAGACATTGAGCCGGCTTCAAAATGTTGGATAGATGATCTCAAGGCCTACATCGAGCAAGGGACATTGCCCGAGGACAGGAAAGAAGCTAGAACTATTCAGAAGCGATCATGCCGATATGTTATCTTGGACAACATACTTTACAGGCGATCTTACACCCGGCCTCTATTGAGATGTATGCGACCAGAAATGATTGAAGGTATTTTGGGGGAAATACATGAAGGCAAATGTGGAGGTCATCCTGGTCAAAGATCATTAGCAGAAAAAGTTTTGGCAGCTGGGTTTTATTGGATAACTTTGAGGCGAGATGCTGAAATGTACGTTCGTCGGTGTGACAAGTGTCAGCGCTTACGCGATATACCGCAATTGCCGCCTACCGAAAGCACTCTGTTGTAGCCGTGGCCATTCAATATGTGGGGGATAGATCTAATTGGCCCATTTCCTGTGGCTCGGTCAAAGTTCAAGTACGCAGTGGTCGCTGTAAATTACTTCACTAAGTGGGTGGAAGCTAAGCCTCTAGCGACCATTAGTGAAGTTAATGTCATCGATTTTGTTCATGAGCATATATGGTGTCGGTTTGGGGTTCCGCGAGCAATTGTGTCCGATCATGGGACTCAATTTTCTGAAAAGTTTACTAAAGCATGCGAGCAGATGCGCGTGAAGCATTGGCAATCGTCAGTGGCATACCCACAAGGCAATGGGCAGGCTGAGGCTGCAAATAAACAAGTCTTGCATGTGTTGAAACGAAACTTGGAGGATAAGGCAGGAAGATGGGTAGATGAGCTGCCTTTGGCTTTGTGGGCGGTTAGAACGACAGTCAGGGGTCCAACGAGAGAGACAGCTTTTTCCATGGCTTATGGGTCTGAGGCTATGGTTCCCGTAGAAATGTATCTGCCTACTCATAGAGTTTTGCATTACAGTGCTTAGTCCAATAGTGCAGCTCGGGCAGCCGACCTGGATCTGTTGGAGGAAAACTACTACCGAGGCTAAGATGAGAATGGCCAATTAGCAGCAAAGGCCCACCACGATAAAAAGAGTTCGTGGTCGGTCATTTGGCGGGCGATCGGGTCCTCCGTAAGATTAAGGCAACAGTCATCGAAAGCCGAGTGGGGGAAGCTTTCACCAAATTGGGAAGGGCCTTTTCAGATTGTTAGAATTATTAAAGAAGGCACGTGTTGATTCTTATGTTAAATTTATATCTGATCAGTACATTACATTAGTTTTATACTGGCTAATCGGGCCACAGACGATTAGCGTGGCAACGTGGTATAGAACTTTGCCTTGTATAGTTTTTGTAGGACTTTTCGTGTTCACGGAAGACCCTTTCTCGCCTTCACCTAAGACCTGCCAAGCTTAAGATCGGTAGACCTCGGTCCAACTGATTCGCTTTACGTGTCCTCTTTCAAAGATAGTTAGCCGGATTAATTCAAACTTATTTCATATATTATTTGAATTAATCCAAGTCATTCTCTCGACATGTCAAGCCGAAAGCAACTTTCCAAAAGCAGAAGACTTTTCGTCTCGAACAAAGCAAGCAGCTGCATCGTCCCTACTGCCATCTCGATCTCGACACCAAATCGCCCACCTTTGAAGATCTCGTAAATGATTATCCGCTTCCGGATATCTGAAGACGAAATTCTGATCGACAAACCCCATGCATTTAATGCATTTATGAATAGAAATGCCAGTTTCGCCCTCCAACGGATTCTTTTGAAGCACCTGCTTTAAATACGCCATTGAAGACTGGAACAAATGCACAACCTGCATGTAATCAATCGAACACTTAAAGAATTGCTCAATCTATACAACTCCAAGTCTTTCACCTCAAGCATTCAATAGATCCTCAACAGATCTAGAAGTCCTCACAACAACAAGAAGTCGCTTTCTTCAACATTTATTGTTTTATTCTTCCATTAACTATATTTTCGCATCTAATTAAATATCTTGTATTTACGTATATTTAATTCCATAGACCCAAACACAAGTCAATATTTTGTACACGATCCATTAGGGATATTCTTTGTAATTGATCTAGTGGAAAACATAGTGCACAATTTAAATCCAAGGTTGATCGCTCTTCGTGGTGGACGTAGCACTATTTACAAGTGTGAACCATCTCAAAATACTTGTGTTATTTCCTTCGCTTGTCTATTACTTGAACCGCATAGTTTCTTGTTCATTATATCCATTTTTAACTTAAGTAACTGTAAAGGTCTACCTGTAGTCCTTATCTGCACTCGAACAATTCTTAAGTCTTCCGCTTCTTGAAACTCTTCATAATCTTCAAGTAACTTTCAAGGAACTTACTTAAAAGTTTTAAAGTGTTAATAAGCTATTCAACCCCCCTCTCTAGCTTATTATTGTGCTCATTGGGACTCATTATTGGTATCTGAGATACTCTTTGAAAACAAGTTTTTCCTAGATTAAACTCTTCTGAGAGATACCATAATGGCACAAACACACTATATGCCTTTCATATCTATCGCAACCACGCCCAACATTGACGAAGGTC
>CM028383.1:105425205-105460124 GCA_013146195.2 Codonopsis lanceolata | reverse complement strand
TATCCTAACATATGCAGGTAAAACATACTAAATATTTAGAAAATTCTGTTTAGTATATTGGTACCAGAATTTCCGAAATTTGCCCAAAAAGCTGGTGAATCATGAAAATATGTTGGTCATCTTATTTCCAAATGCAACAAATCTATGAACATTGATTGTGCAAGCATGATATGAATAAAATGAAGTCTCTAACATGCTAAGACATACAATAAACATGTTATCAGGATAACAAACATGAAATGGGGTTTGGGTTCTCACATCCTCCCCACTTAAAGGAATTTAGTCTAAATTCATACAGAAATCTCGAACAAGTAAGGGTATTTCCTCATCTCAACTTCGTCTCCCATGTGGCTTCCTCAATATCATGATTCTTCCACAAGACCTTCACTAAAGGAATCCGCTTAGTCCTCAAGACTTGCTCCTTGGTATCAAGAATTCTCACCGGTTTCTCCGTAGGAAAGATGGGGCTCAAAGGTAATCTCCTCGTGAGGACATGTGACTCGTCCTTCAAGTACTTACGAAACATAGAAACATGAAACACATCATGGACACCGATATAGGCGTTGGTAACGCAAGTCGATAAGCCAAAGAACCAATCCGCTCTAAGATCTCAAACGGACCAATAAATCTGGGAGAAAGTTTCCTTTCTTGGCAGGCATGCCTTCAAAACACATAGTCACCAGCACGAGGAAACTCAAGATCACGCCTCCGGTTGTCCCGCGTAGCTTTTACGTCTACTAGAGGTTGTAAGCAACGTCTCTAATCGACTTCACCTCTCGGTCATTTGTTGTACATCTCAGAACCCCATAACCTAGCCTCGCTTGGCTTCATCCCAACAAATCGGTGATCGACACTTATGCCCATACAAAAAGCTCGTATGGCGCCATCTCAATGCTTTCGATTGATAACTATTATTATCTGCTTGAGCTCAATACCATGGCAGATGATGTGAATCCCAACTACGCCTTGAAATCCATAGCATTCACGTAACATATCCTCCAAAATGCGTATCAATCACTCAGGTGACCATCGGAGGCGTGGATGAAGCGATCTTGAAATTCAACTTTGTACTCATAGCCTCCTGCAAAGAATGCCAGAACCTAGAAGTAAATCTGGGGTCTCTATCTGACACAATGCTAACCGAGACACCATGTAGTCTCACAATCTCCTGAATGTACAACGCTGCCAACTGACTCAAACTGTAGGAAATCACAATAGGAATAAAATGAGAAGACTTAGTCAACCTATCAACGATAACCCAAAGCTGCATCAAAGCCTCTGCAGTGCGTGGCAATCCACGTAACAAAATCCATGGTGATATGCTCCCACTTCCACTCCAGAATATCAAGTGGCTGAAGCAAACCGGCAGGTCTCTGGTGCTCAGCCTTAACCTGCTGACACGTAAGACATCTCGAAACATACTGAGCTATCTCCCTCTTCATACCATTCCACCAAAACTGCCTCTTCAAGTCACGGTACATCTTAGTACTACCTGGATGTATCGTATACTTGGCCTTGTGAGCCTCATCAAGAACCATACGTTTCACTTCATCGGAAGAAGGAACGCAAATCCTACTCTGGAATGTCAAGATCCCATAACTGTTTATCACGAACTCGGGTGTATTACTCTCACCCAATCCATCGATAATCTTCATCAAATCTGGATCAGTAGCTTGAGCTTCCTTGATCAACCCAAACAATACTGGTGTAGCACGAACACTAGCAAAGAGAACACTGTGTTCACTCATAACAGGACTCCATTCACGGACATCCTCAAGCATCTTCCATTCCCTCATCATCAAACAAGACATGTAATATCTCCTACTCAATGCATCCGCAACAACATTCGCCTTCCCCGGATGGTACAAGATAGTACAATCGTGATCCTTAAGCTTCTCCATCCATCGCCTCTATCTCATATTCAACTCCTTTTGTGAGAAAAGGTATTTCAGACTCTTATGATCCGTATACACCTCAAACTTAGCTCCATAAAGATAGTGTTTCCACTTGTGAAGCGCAAAGATAATAGCTGCCAACTCAAGATCATGAGTCGGATAATTATGCTCATACGGTGACAACTTCCTAGAAGCATAGGCAATAACCTTCCCGTTCTGCATAAGCACACAACCTAAACCTTCCAAAGAAGCATCACAATAAACCACGAAGTTATCACAACCACTAGGCAACGCTAAAACAGGAGCTGTAGTCAACCTCCTCTTCAACTCCTGAAAACTAGCCTCGCACTTGTCACTCCAAACAAAAGCAGACTTCTTCTGAGTAAGATTGGTCATAGGAGTAGCAATCTTAAAAAATCCCTCAATAAACCTACGGTAATAACCCGCCAAGCCCAAGAAACTACGGACTTCGGTCACTGTACTTGGAGTCTTCCACTTGGTAACAGCCTCAACTTTTGATGGATCCACCGTGATACCATCACTAGACACAACATGCCCAAGAAAAGCAACTTGTTCTAGCCAAAATGCACACTTGCTAAACTTAGCAAAAGGCTGTTTCTTATGCAACACAGTAAGAACCTCTCTCAAATGAACACCACTACAAAACAATCAAGGTACTCATGAAACACCCTATTCATCAAGTCCACGAAAACGGCAGGCGCGTTTGTAAAACCAAACGACATAACAACAAACTCATAATGGTCATAACGCGTACGAAAGGCTGTCTTCGGGACATCCTCCGCCCGAACCCTCAACTGGTGGTAACCACTCCTCAAGTCTAACTTGGAATACACAACAGACCCCTGAAGCTGATCAAAGAGATCATCAATGTGAGGTAATGGATACTTATTCTTTATAGTAACCTGGTTCAACTAACGATAGTCAATGCACAATCGCAAACTACCATCCTTCTTCTTCACAAACAACACCAGTGCACCCCACGGAGACACATTCGGTTTAATAAACTCCTTATCCAGCAGTTCCTGCAACTGCTCCTTCAACTCTCTCAACTCAGCTGGAGCCATCCTATAAGGTGCTCTAGAGATAGGTGAAGTACCGGGCAAAACCTCAATGCAAAACTCTAGCTCTCGGTCGGGAGGTAATGCATAATCAGTCGAAAAGACATCCGGAAATTCATTAACTACCGGTACATCTTCTATACTAACAGTAGACATGCTAGTATCAAACATACAAGCAATATACCCCGTACACCCCTGAGATAGAAGTTCCCTAGCCCGCAAAGCAGAAATAACATGTATACCATTCAAAGCATGATCACCCGTAAACACAAATTCCGGAATACTGGGCATGGCAAAAGTAACCCTCTTGCGACGGCAATCTACTAAAGCATGGTAAACACATAGCCAATCCATACCCAATATCACATCAAAATCCCGGATAGGCAATACTACCAAATCCGCATGCAAAACCCGATCACAAACAAGTATATCGGAACCCCTATAGACCTCAGGCGCCAACATACAATCACCCAACGGTGTAGACACCTCAAGAACATAAGGCAACTAAGCAGGCAATACACATAAATGATCTATAAAATATGATGCGACATATGAATGAGTAGACCCCGGATCTATAAGAACTCGAGCTCTATGACCGAAAACTGAGAGAATACCTCAAATCACTGAAGTAGACTCTGGGACACCACGCTGATCCAGCGCAAATACACGTGTCTGCGCCTTCGGACGTCCATCACTATCCCTCTTATTCCCAGACTGCGAAACATAACCCACTGACTGACTAACACCAGCCTTAGGACAATCTCTCCTCATATGACCCATCTCCCCACACCCGTGACACTTAGCGATCTTAGTCCAACGCCCAATGCGTGCCCCGTGCACCGACAATAAGAACATACCACGAAGCTGTTCCTCTGTCCTGCCGCCTCGAGAAGATGGAGCGCGACTATCCCGACTCTCGGCAGGCAGGCCCACCGGCATCATTGTCTACCATGGCCACCATTGCGACGGTTGCCCCTACGGTCAGACCGATTCCCCGAATTCTAGCCTCTCCCAGAATGCTACGAGGCCCCATGTGATGATTGATGCTGATGTGAAGACTGCACATAAGTCTTCTGCCTGTGCTCCTCAATATCTCTCTCTATCTCATAGGCACGATCTACCGCGCCCGATAATGTCAGCGAAGAGACAAAAGCTGCCTCCTAAACTCTGTCTTCAAACCCTTAACGAACTTAAGAACCCTCTGGGGCTCATCTGGTACAAGATGCGCACAATACCGCGACAACTCAGTGAACTTAGACGAATACTGAGCCACGGACATAGAACCCTGCTCCAAATCTTGGAACTCCTTCTCTCTCCTCTGCCTCACTACCATCGGTACATAAGAAGCCCTGAACTCCCTCTCAAAGTTAGGCCACACTCTAGGAACCCCATTCAGATTCCAGCTAGCAAGCAAGACTTTCCACCAATGGTTGGCGACTCCCCTCAGCTTATAAACTGCTAGTACAACCTTCTCTTCCCGGTGCGGTCAGGCAAAGATCTTCTCTAAGTCCTCCAGCCACAACTCAGCAATACTAGCATCAGACTCACCCTCGAAAGATGGAGGTTTCATCTTCAAGAATCTCTCCAAAGTAGCGTTGTTCCTCACTCTAGGATCAACAGACACATCAATATGAGGCGGCGGCTGCCTCACCTCTGGTTTTGGTGGTGGTGGTGGTGCAAGTGGTACTCCTCCTGGCTGACCTCCCTGGGCCATCTCAGCCATAAAAGCAAGCATACAGCGATACATGTCCGCCATCTGCGCATTAGGGTCAACCTGCTCCTGCTGTGGAGGTCTGTCACCTTATCTATTCTCTCTATCACCTCGACCAACACCGCCTCCTTGGCTAGGACCAGTACCTCCGGTATTCGTACCGTGTCTAGTCTCCACCATCGTGAACCTATAAGAAATCACTCGACGTTAGAAATCACACAAAAAACCAACCCACCTAGGCCATGGAACCTATCCTGACCGATAGCTAACCTATAAAGCTCTGATACCAATTGTGACGACCCGACCCAGACCCCGAGGTGGAATCACAAGTCAAGTCGTCCAAATAGGACAACAATACATGCAAAGACTCAATTATAGAAAATGACGTGACGCAACATTGTAGATGAAGCGCGACTCGGCACTAAAAAGCCTGAATAATTTAAAACTTTTTACACCTGATATAACAGTTAAAGACAAGTATATCAAATCATCGGAGACTTTACAACTGGAACCCAACACTAAACAATTCATGCAAATATACCTCGACGACTACAACATGCCGGAGAAACAACATAAATAAATAAGAGCTAAAGTAATGCCCAGCGGAAGATCTAAAACATGTGAACCAAACTACATCTATACAAGGCTCGGCGTACATGCGCCGGCACTCAAAATATGATACATGATACTACAAGTATAGAAATAAATACAAATAAACAAAGTTCCCAAAGCGAAGTCTAAATGACTTGCTATTCCCAACGTCCTTACAAAAGAGATCAAAAGAAGGACATCTATATACCACAACCTTGTCGCGAGTGAACACGGACAAGTTCGAACCCTGCAATGCCTCAACGAGAAGGACCTGAACGGCTCGGATCTAAAGCAATAAAAGGGAGGGGGTAAGTCATAAAGACTTTGTGAGTTAACAATTATGCATGTCATGGCATCATGCAACATACATAGCAAGATATCATCTTTAATATCAAGTCATTTCATGCATTCATTTATATAAACACTTAAATCATATATCCATGATAGCACATTGTTTCACATAGGTGCTATAAAGTAAATCACATATAAGGAGGATATGTTATGGAACCGGTGCCGCTACGTAGCTCCTGCAATACACATCATTAACATTTCGTGCCAATGATACCCGTGATGAGTGTATCAAAGTACCGAGCTCTCTACTCGGGTACCAAGCTCTCTACTTGGTAATTAGACTTGCCAATGTGCTCTCTTGGTTACAGCAAAGGGGCTACTTCCCCACTGTCGCCAACAGTGGAGGGGTGTGTGATAAAAACCCGGTATAACAACCCATCACTATCACGAGTCCCATAACTTGTGACGGCGATGCATTGTCAAACCATCGACTCAACCAAATATGCTAGCTCCACTAATGCAATGTCAAGTAGATGTTTACTCGTCATATAATCTCAAATAAGGAACAAGTTCGACAAGAGCGAACTTATTCAACAAGTAGTTGTTTACTCATTAAGAAATCAAATAGGAATTCGAAAAGAGCGAATTCAACATGTCAAATAGATATATCATTCTATAACATGCTCTCAATCATGCATTTACTTCACACAATCATATAAACCGCATAAGAACTCGATTGAGTCTTATAAGCACACATATCAAACATGCCCTTCAATCCATCTCAAAGTCACGTAAACTAATACATTAGTCTAACGAACTATAAACGTCGTAGGGATTGAATGTGGAGTCGGTATTGTTCAATAACTCCCTAATTTCAACTCCGGTGAGTTTTACTAAAATGCAACCAAGTAGAGCATTGATACTATATGCATCACATTGCCCTTTTCTATGTTCTCCGTTCATTTAGAACTTGATAACTAAGCCGTTCATGACCTTAAACTAGCCATAAACACATTCTCGAGTTTTCAACCCTAGAATCAGTGATTTTTTTAAACCTAGAATTGAAACATATTCTTTCACAAGAGTTGTTCCTAGGCACATAATAGACAACATTCATGCTTTACACAAAGTCAAAATCACAACTTCATAAAGAAATCATCAAATCCTACACACATTTCAAAGGTTGAATTGGAGGATTCTTCTTCACAAAAAGTGTTCCAAAGAGCAAGTACAACGGTCAATCATAAATCAAACCCAAAATCAAACTCAATCCATTAAAAACCAATAAACTAATCCATTAGATACCCATTTGATTTAAAACAAAAAAACCCTCCCAATGGTGGCACAAAATCCAACACATTTATATACCCCACCATCTTTATCTCCAACTGTAAGTCTAGATGGAAACAGTTAAGGCTAGAGGGGGGGGGGTAAATAGCCTTTAAAAATTTTGAGGGTTGATTTGTAAAACTTAAAAGATTGGCAGCGGAAAACTTATTTTTATCAGTCAGCTGAGGAATTGGTCAGCTGGCTGACACCTTGTAAATCCTTAAGCTGGTAAATGTTGGTCAGCTGGCTGACATAACTGTTTTTCAAAAGAGGTTTTTTTTAATGTTGATCACTGAAAATAGATGGTGGTTGTCGAAACCAACAATAATAATTCTTGCTTCTCAAAATTATGGATTTGTAGTAGTGGTAAGCAAGGTCGTATCCACTGAGATTGGTTAGACTTAATTTTGATATAAACTTTTGTAACCAAAAATAAAAAATAAAAATAGGGGGGGTTTGAGATTTTTTTGTGAGAAAATTTAAATAAACTAAAAATTACTAGCAAACAATTAAGTGAAAGTGATTCAGTATGATGAAATATCCAACCAAAGGAACAATCTCAATATTGATTCGTGGACTTGATCATAGATGCAAAGATTAATTTCTCCGTTCTCTACTAAACTGGTTATGGTTATTGGTACGACCTAACAACCTGCCTCTCCTTACTTTTTCGATAATCATGAAACGTTCTCTAATTATTTCTCTAGCCAATAAACAATTCTAGATACGATCATATAATTTAATTTATCAACAACATTACAATCTAGAGAAGCTACCAATTCTAGCCAACAAACGCACATGTAGGTTCATTTAAGCTAGATTACATATTTCCATAGTATAGAACGAAAATATGGTTCTAATCAACTATACTATTTACCACAAATATTAGAACAAATAAACAATTACAGATTTAACGTTCTAAATGGTGATATGTTATCTTGACAATTGAACAAAGGCGCCTTTTTGTGCAACCAACCAAAACAACAATATATAATAAGTGTAGAAAATATATAAATAGTAGAGAAAATAGAAGAAAAAGATAAAATCAATTAGATCTTACAAGTCACGAAGAATCAATACTTCAATTATCCTTTGGCCGGAAAAAAAACCTTTAGCACTCCATGAACAAAGTTGCTTGAAATATCATAAGGGAAGAAAGTATGAGATTAGGAAGATTCGCCTATCTTTTTAGAAAGGAAGGGACCAAAATTATATAGGAGTCTCTAAGGTCTCCTCATAAAAACCCACTAACCCACTTACTTTGAGTAAATACCCCACTAATTTTGAGTAAATACTCCACCTTATCCCTCAAATGGTCTAGGTTCATCCTCTCTACTTAAATTTATATTAAAACATTAAGAAAAACTATTTTTTTAATTAAATGGGGCGTCACTTGGTTGAGATTCCCGCAACGGTTCGTAGCGTGCCCACGTCTTAGCTTGAGATTGCAATTCTGGATCCGCAATTTGATAAGTTGTGCTCACGCTTGACTCCAGAATTCCTTAGCTTCAATTGATCACACATAAAGTCTTGCATTTAAGTCCATTTAAGTCCATTTAAGCCATTTGTCACAAAACTCCTACAAGAGCAATAATTCCATTAAAATTCAAATAATTGGCAATAATAAATGTCATAAACATGGGGAAATAATTACAATAAATATGTTTTTAATGTAACTTATCAAATCCCCACACTTAGATAATGCTTGCCCTCAAGCATTCAATAGCTCATGCAATTATTTCACCTTCAAATTCACCTTGCCTTCCCCTTTTGCTAATTCAAAATATTTTCCACACAACAAAAACATGATTTTAAGATTAATTGCAATTCCCAAACCAAAACCAATGACCAACCATTAACAACAATTAATTTGAATGGAAAACACATAGGACCCAACAACCTCACATAAGTTTCACTCATTACGCTCAAAAGTGTATATGGTACATGTATGAATGAGCTCTCAAGTCAATGCATGGAAGATTTTTAACCATAAGCTTGCAAATATATCACGTCCCTACTACCAATGGATGAATCAAGATGCACAAAAATCGAGGGTCAAAACGGGTTGAAATGGGGCTAGGGCAAGGTATGATAAAAGGAATTTTAGGCTAATGGAATTGAAGAAATTATACAAACCCTTCTAATCACAATTCTATAAATCAACATCAAAAAGACTGCTCAAATATCAAGATATGCATCCTAAAAAATTTGAGATTCTCTTTTGTGCTGGTCTCATCATTTTTTTTCTTGCTTTTCCTTCTTCTTTTTTCATTTTTTTTTCTTTGAATTCTCCACTTTCTTTTTTCTCTCTCTCTCTCTCTTTCTTTTTTTTTCTTTTTCTCTTTCTTTTTTTTTTTTTTTTTAATTTTTTCACGATAAGAGAAAAGAGTACTATGGAGCAGAGACCTTGGATGCATAAACATTTCAACAACTTGCAATCTATCTCAAACAAAACCAAAAGTGAGCAAGAACGAGCTTATACAATTCTTCAATTCAAGGTTCAAAAGAGAAGGAAGAAATTAACAAAAAAAAGGGTATCATGGCTTGTATTGTGGTGCTAAATCAAACAAAAGGCTTAAGGCTCAAAGAGGCTCACTAGGGGTTAAATATAGGGTAGGCTTCAAAGAAAGGTCAAAATGTCAAGAAAAATAGTCTTTTATCCTAAACACCCTCATTTTGATTCCATGCATCCAATTCATCAAGGAGTTGACGTAGACATGAATAACAATGCAAGTTCTAGAAAAATCAACAATGCAAGACAACACACAATCAAGAAAATGAAGCATAATTTGCAATGTATGCTCATGGCTCAAATCTCACCAAAAGAGGGTTATGTGTGTAGATCCTATGTATCTTCCACCAATCAATCATCACAAATAACTACTCAAGGTATGGAATTAGGAATGCAACAATCATTTTCGCACACAAAATCACCAACTTCATTGATAAGCATCAGGAAGAGCATGGATTCAAAGAGGAGAAACAATGAACATGAAATAAATGTTTTTTTTTTTTTTTTTTGTTTGTTTGTTTTTTTTGAAAGATGCCGTGTGTGAACCAGAAAAAGCAAAAGACCACCATCTCAAGAAACTAACCCAAAATCCCCCACACTTAGACTAAGAATTGTCCTCAATGATAAAAATAGATGCGCAAACAAAAATGTGATAGAACAAGAGAAGTGAGAAACTCCCTGATAATGTTAAGCATCTAAGAATATCTGACCTTTATTGTTGAGGTGGATGGAATCCCACGTGCTTGAAAAGGCCAAAGATATTCTTTTCCAACCTAATAAGCCTTTCGAGTTGCCCATCCAAAGAATCTGAGGTCGAGCTAGTATGAGCACGTGCAATTTTCGGTCGGATCTTGGTCGGACCTTTTTTTTTTTTTTTTTGCTCAATCTTCTTTTTGAATCTCAAAAATCTGGGACACTTTTTTAATAATACATGGGCACGGAATTTTTTTCCAAATTTGTAGTAAGTAAAACACAACCCCACGTGCCCACGCCCTATTCGAAATTACGTGCAGATTTTTTTTTTCAAAACTCCAAGAAGCCACCAAAACTAACAATAATATAATAAAAAAAAAAGCTAAATAAAACGTGGGTTGCCTCCCAAGAGCGCTTTTCTTTAACGTCTTTGGCTAGACGTTGCTGCATCTCAATCAGAATAAATTGGATCGACCAAATCAACTGTCTCAATGTTACGAACTTGGAAACCCTCGTAAAAAGGCTTCAAACGATGACCGTTGACCTTGAAAATCTTACCTGTATCTTGGCTTTGAATCTCAACTGCACCATGAGAAAACACATTAGTAACAACAAAAGGTCCTAACCATCTAGAACGTAATTTACCAGGAAATAATTTCAACTTTGAATGATTAAGTAAAACTTTTTGACCAACATGAAAATCTTTCCTAGAAATCATACGATCATGAAAGGCTTTTGTTTTTTCCTTGTAAATCCTCGAGCTCTCATAGGCATCATTGCGAATTTCTTCCAACTCTTGAATTTGCAATTTCCGCAACGCACCCGCTTCATCCATTTTCATGTTGCATTGCTTGATAGCCCAATATGCTCGATGCTCCAACTCTACTGGGAGGTGACAAGGCTTACCAAATACCAAACAATACGGAGACATACCTATCGGCGTTTTGTAAGCCATACGGTAAGCTCAAAGTGCATCATCAAGTCGCATACTCCAATCTTTTCTATTCGGGTTGACAGTTTTCTCAAGTATAGACTTGATTTCTCGATTAGAGACCTCGGCTTGCCCGCTCGTTTGTGGATGATAAGCGGTGGAAATTCGGTGGGTCACATTATACTTCTTCATCAAAGCCTCCACCACCTTAGTGCAAAAATGAGTTCCACGATAGCTTATGATTGCTCTTGGCGCCCCGAACCTAACAAAGATATGAGATTTAAGAAAATCTACAACAACTTTAGCATCGTTAGTCCAGGTAGCCTTAGCTTCTACCCATTTTGAAACATAATCCACAGCAAGAAGAATGTAAACATTACTATTAGAAGAAGGGAAAGGACCCATAAAATCTATACCCCATACATAAAAAATTTCGCAAACAAGGATAGGGGTAAGGGGCATTTGATCTCTATGTCCTAAATTCCCTGTTCTTTGACATCGATCACAGGTCTTGCAAAACATGTATGAATCATGAAACAAACTAGGCCAAAAAAAACCACATTCTAACACCTTTCGGGATGTCCTCCTAGGACCAAAATGTCCTCCACATGCATATGAATGACAAAACTTTAAGATTGACTCAACCTCATGCTCACCGACACATCTTCGGATAACTTGATCCAAGCAAAATTTCCACAAGTAAGGATCATCCCAAAAATAATATCTGGCATCCCTCTTTATTTTATCCTTTTGAGCTCTAGACAAGTCACTTGGTAACGCCCTAGTAACTAAATAATTAGCTATATCAGCGTACCAAGGCTTTGTCTTATGAACAAAAAAGAGGTGCTCATCTGGAAATTCATCTTTCAAGGGTGACACTTTTTCACTTGTGAGCAACCTACTAAGATGATCAGCAACCAAATTTTCCGAACCTTTCTTATCTCGGATCTCCAAATTAAATTCCAGCAACAAAAGTATCCACCGGATGAGTCTCGGTTTTGCCTCTTTCTTCGAGAGCAAATACTTGATAGCTGCATGGTCAGAATAAACAATCACTTTTGCACCAAGTAAATAAGAACGAAATTTTTCTATAGCAAAAACTATAGCTAAAAGTTCTTTTTCGTTGTTGAGTAATTGCATTGTGCACTATCAAGTGTTCTCGAAGCATAATAAATAACATGAGGAGCTTTTCCAACCCTTTGTCCAAGAACAGCACCGACTGCAAAGTTGCTTGCATCGCACATGATTTCAAATGGAAGATTCCAATTCGGTGGTTGGATGATTGGCGTGGATGTCAACTTATCCTTCAACTTATCAAATGCTTCTTTGCATGCCCCATCAAATGCGAACCCAACATCCTTTTGCAACAACCTACACAAGGGCTGTGTAATTTTGGAAAAATCCTTGATAAAGCGTCGATAAAATCCTGCATGACCAAGAAAAGAATGAACTTCCCTTACAGTTGTGGGGTAAGGCAAAGATTTGATAACATCTATCTTAGCTTTATCAACTTCAATTCCCTTAAAGGATATAACATGCCCTAGAATCGTACCTTGATCAACCATAAAATGACATTTTTCAAAATTCAAAACAAGATTCTTTTCTATGCAACGTTGAAGAACTTTTATGAGATTAGAGACATGCATTGAAAGAATCACCATAAACTGTGAGATCATCCATAAATACCTCCATGATATTCTCCACAAAATCTGAAAATATACTCACCATACACCTTTGAAACGTGGAAGGAGCATTGCAAAGTCCAAATGGCATGCGTCGGAATGCAAATGTGCCGAATGGGCACGTGAAGGTCGTCTTCTCTTGGTCCTTGGGTGCAACCAAGATTTGATGAAAACCTTGGTAACCATCAAGACAACAATAATGTGTACGACCCGCTAATCGCTCGATCATTTGATCAATAAATGGAAGTGGAAAATGATCTTTCCTAGTTGATGCATTCAACTTTCTATAGTCTATGCATACTCGCCACCCATTTTGCACACGAGTGGCTACCAACTCACCATCGAGATTTTCTACCACTGTCACACCTGTTTTCTTAGGAACAACTTGAATCGGACTTACCCAATTACTATCCGAAATTGGATAGATTATACCAGCCTCAAGGAGTTTCAAGATCTCTTTCTTTACCACTTCCATCATAGGTGGATTCAATCGACGCTGAGCTTGCCTAACCGGTTTGCCTCCCTCCTCCATCAATATCTTATGCATGCATGTGGAGGGACTTAACCCCTTAATGTCCACAATGGTCCAACCAATGGCCTCCTTAAACTCTTTAAGGACACGAATCAACTTTTCTTCTTCTAAATTGGAGAGTTTATTGGAGATGATAACGGGAAGAGTCTCTCCTTCCCCCAAGAAGGCATACTTTAGATGATTCGGAAGGGGTTTTAATTCCAATTGGGGTGCCTGCACAATTGAAGGAAGAATCTTAGCGTGAGAGATAGGTAACTCAACATAAGAAACATTATGCTTCAAAGATGGGAGCGAATCTAAAGCATGAATTTTTTCTTTCAAATCAAAATCAAACTCAAATTTACTCATGCTTTCTTGTAATTTTTCGCAAGAGAGGCTCTTGCTAAGTGCAACTTTCACTTTATCATCATCACTCAATTCAAACATATTTTGAGCCAAGGATTCAACAACATCTATAGCAAAAACGGGAGACACATCGCTTGGATATCTCATGGCATCATAAATATTAAACTTAATTATTTCACCATCAAATTCCATAGTGAGTGTACCATCATGCACATTGATTTTTGTCATAGATGTTTTCAAGAAAGGTCTACCTAGCAAAATCATTGGGTGGGATGAATTATCTTCCTCCATATCAAGCACATAAAAATCAGCAGGAAAAACCAATTCATTTACCTGGACCAACACATCCTCCAATACTCCTTGAGGATAAACACTAGATCTATCGGCAAGTTGAATTATCACGCCAGTGTCTTTTAAAGGTCCAACATTTAAAGATTTGTAAATAGACAAGGGCATGACATTTATCGAAGCACCTAGATCTAACATTGCCCTTTCAATTCCAACATTACCAACCTTGCAAGGGATAGTAAACATACCGGGGTCCTTGCATTTAGGAGGTAATTTTTTTTGGAGGACAGCTGAAACATTTTCACCCATACTTACAAACTCATTACCTTTCAATTTCCTTTTGTTGGTGCACAACTCCTTGAGAAATTTGGCATAACGAGGTACCTGTTTGATTGCATCAAGTAAAGGGATGTTTACCTCAACCTTGCGGAAGGTGTCAAAAATCTCTTTTTCTTCCTCATCCTTCTTTGATTTGGACAATCTAGAAGGAAAAGGAGGAACCGGTGTACAATTTTTTGGTTGCTCTTCTTGGAATTCGATTGCTTGATTGGGATGTGATTGTGGAGCCATGACTTCTTTCTCTACTTCTTCGTCGAGGCTCCGTTTCTGAGTTGACTTTGGGGGTTCTTTCAACTCAGTTCCACTTCTCAAGGTAATTGCATTGGCATTTTGTTTCGGATTGACCACTGTTTGTGATGGTAATTTACCTTGAGATTCAAGACGATTCATATGATCCTCTAACTTCTTGATGCTTGCCCTCGTTTCTTGTTGAAATTGTTGTGTGTTGACTGCAAGTGATTTAACAATTTCTTCAAGAGACATGCTTGAACTTGAGGAGGGTTGTTGTTGTGGTGGGGCAAACTGCCTTGGCTGGTAGTTTGCAAATTGGGGCCTTGGTGCATAGCTAAGGTTGGGATGATCCCTCCACCCCGGGTTGTAGGTGTTTGAGAAGGGATCATACTTTCTTTGGGGTGGGTCCGGAAAACCTCCAAGTGCACTAACTTGTTCTTGCGACTCATCTTGTAGTGTGGGGCATGTGACGACCCGACCCGGATCCCAAGACGAAATCCCAAGGTCGTGCCGCCGGAAAGCAAATAACAACTAACAAGTAACAAATAATGGGTAGGGCCATAACGGCGATACACCGACAACTCAAAACATACGCGGAAGCAAAATATAATATAACAGTGGCGCCCGAGCTAACAAGCTCAAACTAAAAACAACCAAAGAGATAGTTAATCTCTCGGCCCAAAATTCGATTCGACTCGCCGCAACATTGGGCACGTAGAACAAACTCCCTGTTATGCAATTCAAATATAGCACAATATAAACCAAGTCATCGGCGAAGCTACAGCCGGAACCCAACATTACACTAAGTCTAAGACTCTAGTCTAACAACTCAACGGCTACAAACACGCCGGAGAACAAACATAATACTTTAACTAGCAATATAGCATGCTAAACATGATCACCAAATAACCAAGCACGACTAAAACCCGTCGGCTACCAACAACATAAGTACCAATAATTATAGTACTAACAATAACCAAATATATGGGAGTATAACTACCAATATACATCTAGCACGACTTCTACTGGTCGGCTACCAAAAGAATAAGCTAACAACATAATTACAACATTACAAACACATACAGGTTTGCTACCCAATTCATGAAGTTTATATAACTTCATCTTCCCAATGACCTCACCAAAAACAAAACAAACATCTAAGTAGCAACCTTGCCAAAAGAATCTTTGTCAACGCAATCTTCTGATTTACTTGGATCCGCACGCTCGGCTCGGATCTAGGGAAAACAACCAACAAATAAAAGTAAGTCACAAAGACTTAGTAAGTTACTAACCATAACTTCCTATCATGGCATAATGCTCAATCATAAATCACATCATGCTATCGTCATGAAATAACCTTATATAAAGTCATGCTATGGCATCCATGCTCAACTTTAAATAACCATGTTATCATTATAGTATAACATCTCTCTAAAATCCATATCAAGGCATTTTATGCTCAACGATCATAACTCATGTTATCGGTATAACATAACCTTCCAATGACTTACATGTCAAGGTATATAAACTTAACAACAATAATTCCTGCTTTTAACATAGTGCCATATCCGAATGATATTCATGATAAAGCATATTAGCTTAACAACAGTAATTTATGTTATTATTATAACATAGTCTTCCCATAATATTCATGTCAAGGCATGCAAACTTTAACAATAATGATTTATACCTTTGGCATAAAACCACATTCCAATAATATTCATGTGATAGCATATATGCTTAACAACATTAATCAATATGTTATCTATTAAGTATAACATGTAAGAAACCAAAACAAACATCATGTCATATCCAATTCACCAAGCACGTTATTCACTTAAGCACTTGTGAAACAATTCATGTATAAGGGATATGATACCATTACCCAAATTCTTCCGCGTGTCGCCTCCCGCAAAAACACGTGCAAAACCTTTATGTGCCCTCGATATCCCTCTCGTAGATATCGACGTCCCCGAGACAGTCTCCGCTCGAGTTCCATAGTTATCAAAGTCATGTGTATTACTACAACTAAGATAAACTACTTCCCCACCGTGGCCATCGATGGAGGGGTGTGTGCAAACCCGGCACGGCGATCCATCGCGATCACGAATCTTACAATTCGTGAAGACGATGTATCGTCCCACCAAAACTCAACCAAACCGACTCCAGCTGGACTCAAAACCCAAGCACAAGTAATATATACTCATATGCTCAAAACAAGTAGGTAAACACTCTACTATTAAACTAGTCATGCAATTCATCCACAACTAGCATAAACATCACAACCGAGAATCATATAAGTTCTCATAATCAAGTGTGCTTCACACACTTCAAAACTTCTTGGAGGCTCAACCTCCATGAATTCTACCCAAAATTCCGTAGGACTTAAGATTATAGTTCCTAGGATTCATTCTAACCCAAAGGTTAACTCCGTTGAGTTCAATCTAAGTTTTCCGAAAATTCAAGGAATAGAAGCTTAGGCTTCATCATTCCCATAAGTTCATAACTGTCGCCAAAACCAAAATCCCAATATTCAATAAACTATCATAAACCCCACAATTTAATTAACAATGCAACGTAGAATAAATTGGCCATCTTGTGCATAAATTTATTCAAGTCACCATACCAATCATAATCTTCAAATCACGATTAAATTATACAACATGGTTTAATATACTCTCTTAAACATGTATAATTCAATAACTAGGCTTACAACCATGTTTAACAAGCCAAAACATAATTTGGGGAAAATCCCCTTCCAAGCATCTTTGTCATTTAAGCTCAATACACATAACCAACTCAAATAGCGAAGTTTAATATACTCTATTAAGCATATAAAACATATTAATCAAGCTCACATCATCCATTTGCAAGCTAAAACAAAATTAGGGCAAGGCACCCTCCAAGTATCTCAATCAAACCAACATCAATACCCATGGAAAATCAACACAACCAACTTCAATAAACTAATTAGAACATGAATTTCACATATATCATGGTCTCACATAGGTAAATCAAGTTCTATCATCAATTTGAGAAACCTAGGGTTCATGCTTCTTCTATAACCCTAACAATGGCTTCCATTGACCTCACATAACACACATGGCTGTTTCCCTAGGGTCAATGGAGCCTAAAAAGAAGGAGAAGAAAGGTAGAAACTTACCAAAAGCTCAGCCCTAAAACCAGAATTTTTGGATTAGAAGAGGGGTGTCTTCTCTTCAACTCTTCTTCAAACTTGTAGGTAGAATGGGGAAGAAGAAGACCCTAGCTATGGCTTCCAAGCTTGGCCCCTTCAATCTCCCTAGAAATCACCTTCTCAAGCTCCCTCTTTGGTTGGGTTGAAGTGCTTGCAGAAGAACAAAAGGGGGGAAAGTCGATCTGCCTTGGCCGAACTAGGAGAAGAATGCGGCTGTTGGGTTTTATATGGGGGGATTAGTTACTCTAATTAAGCCACTAATTAGCCCCTAATCTCCTAATAGATGTTTAGGACTAGTT
Organism: Codonopsis lanceolata; assembly: GCA_013146195.2. Classification (NCBI taxonomy): domain Eukaryota; kingdom Viridiplantae; phylum Streptophyta; class Magnoliopsida; order Asterales; family Campanulaceae; genus Codonopsis; species Codonopsis lanceolata. Next base: position 105,442,180 of record CM028383.1, on the reverse strand, counting down.
TAGGTTAAGTAATTGGGTTTAGGATAGGTTTAGATTAGGTTTAATGGTCAAACTTTCGGACAGAATAGAAAAGGGGGCAAAATCCCGTAATGCTGAAAATCAGACCTTGCGGTCGCTTGGAGGGTGGGTGATGCGACCGCATCACCCCTGCAATCCATTTCCCGGCCTTTGTTGCTTCCCTGCTCGATCCCGGCCTCTCCCGCATGCGTTCTCGAGTTCTTCCAAGCCAAAAATGGTCTATAAATCAACCTTAATATCCTCCAAACAATAACCAAAAGAATCAAGTCTCAAACCTCATCAAAACAAGGCTAAGAACTCAGGCAGAACTCTCCCGAACGACAACCGAAAAAGTCAAACTGAGAAGGGTTTTCGCTAGAATCAAACTAGCAACCAAACCGACGATGCAACCATCATCTAACCAATATCCAAGGCATGTTAATGATGTTTTGAATGCCTTCAAACAATTATCCATGTGTTAACCACATAAAATATAAACCCGAGATTCAACGCATCTCGCGAAAGAAGAATGCATACGTGCATCTCAAACAACGTCAACGATCATGCTATTGACTTTAAACATATACGGGAGCTAAATGAACATGTTTATGATGATTATCAATGTATGAATCCATGCATAACACAATCAAGCAACATTTTAGGGTTTTACAGGGCACATATCTGTTAAATGCCCAAGGTCCGCACAAATCCCACAAGCCTTAACCTGTTGAGAATTTCCTGCAGCCATTTTTTGAACAAGAGAAGTCAAGGTAGCAATTTGATTTTCAAGAGAAGATATATTTACCTCATTCACTTTTCTTTGGGGTGTATCTTGTCTAGAACCAAATTGTTGCGAATTGGCTGCCATGGTCATTATTAAATTTCTAGCCTCGGTCGGAGTTTTGTTCACTATAGCACCTCCACTTGCCGCATCCATCATCCGTCTTTCCATAGGGAGCAAACCCTCATAAAAATATTGGATGAGAAGTTGGTCGGAAACTCCATGTTGTGGGCAACTTGCACAAAGTTGCTTGAATCTCTCCCAATATTCATGAAGAGTTTCGGTATCTCATTGCTTAATTCCACAAATCTCCCTTCTAATACTTGCAGCTCTTGAAGCGGGCAAAAATTTGTCAAGGAACAACCTCAACATACCATTCCATGTAGTGATGGACCCGGGACGTAAGTAGAAAAGCCAATCCTTTGCACCATCCATGAGTGAGAATGGAAAAGCACGTAATTTGATTTGCTCTTCTGTGACTCCTTGGGGCTTTAGACTTGAACATACCACATGGAATTCCTTCAAGTGTTTATGGGGGTCTTCATTCTCAAGGCCACGGAATTTAGGAAGTAGGTGAATTATTCCCGACTTCAACTCGAAATTTGCTTCAATCGCCGGATATTGAATACACAATGGTTGTTGATCAATATCTGGAGCGGCTAATTCCCTCAAAGTTCTAGCTGGGTTGGCGGCTGCTGCCATGTCTTGCTCTTCCTCGGATTCGCTAGAGGAATCGGCCAAGTCAAGTGCTAAGTTCAATCCCGGAGAAGATGATGAAGCTTCTTGTGCCTTTCGATGTTTAGCTTCCTTCCTAAGTCGTCTCGCGGTTCTCTCGATCTCGGGATCGTACAAAAGTGGTTCTCCTGTACGAAAAAAACGGGGCATCAAAACAAGTCAGATAGAATACCAATCCCCGACAACGGCGCCAAAAATTGGTGGTCGTCGAAACCAACAATAATAATTCTTGCTTCTCAAAATTATGGATTTGTAGTAGTGGTAAGCAAGGTCGTATCCACTGAGATTGGTTAGACTTAATTTTGATATAAACTTTTGTAACCAAAAATAAAAAATAAAAATAGGGGGGTTTGAGATTTTTTTGTGAGAAAATTTAAATAAACTAAAAATTACTAGCAAACAATTAAGTGAAAGTGATTCAGTATGATGAAATATCCAACCAAAGGAACAATCTCAATATTGATTCGTGGACTTGATCATAGATGCAAAGATTAATTTCTCCGTTCTCTACTAAACTGGTTATGGTTATTGGTACGACCTAACAACCTGCCTCTCCTTACTTTTTCGATAATCATGAAACGTTCTCTAATTATTTCTCTAGCCAATAAACAATTCTAGATACGATCATATAATTTAATTTATCAACAACATTACAATCTAGAGAAGCTACCAATTCTAGCCAACAAACGCACATGTAGGTTCATTTAAGCTAGATTACATATTTCCATAGTATAGAACGAAAATATGGTTCTAATCAACTATACTATTTACCACAAATATTAGAACAAATAAACAATTACGGATTTAACGTTCTAAATGGTGATATGTTATCTTGACAATTGAACAAAGGCGCCTTTTTGTGCAACCAACCAAAACAACAATATATAATAAGTGTAGAAAATATATAAATAGTAGAGAAAATAGAAGAAAAAGATAAAATCAATTAGATCTCACAAGTCACGAAGAATCAATACTTCAATTATCCTTTGGCCGGAAAAAAAACCTTTAGCACTCCATGAACAAAGTTGCTTGAAATATCATAAGGGAAGAAAGTATGAGATTAGGAAGATTCGCCTCTCTTTTTAGAAAGGAAGGGACCAAAATTATATAGGAGTCTCCAAGGTCTCCTCATAAAAACCCACTAACCCACTAACTTTGAGTAAATACCCCACTAATTTTGAGTAAATACTCCACCTTATCCCTCAAATGGTCTAGGTTCATCCTCTCTACTTAAATTTATATTAAAACATTAAGAAAAACTATTTTTTGAATTATGTTATGGATATGGAATAGACTAAGAAAAGGATGTCAGGATGAAACCGAAGTCCTTCCATGAAAAGTCCATGATGGCGGAGAAGGATGGTGAGGAAGTTGTGACAGTTTGGAACGGCCCTGTATTTGAGAGTTAAGTCTGCAATGACTTCTGAAATTTCAATAGGGAGAGAGAGAACAGGAATCAGATCTGGAGGCCCAGGGATGGAAGAGGAAGAAGACGGGGAGGAAGAGGACGGGACAGTTCTGATAGGGAACACCATTGGGATGATGCCGTTGTTGGTTCCTTTGGAAATCTTGCATATCTTTTTATAATCAGATGGCCTCGAGAGGAAGTCTGCAAGGACATTTGAAGTGCCTTTAATATGCTTAACAGTGAATTTCCACTGGGAAAACCAATTTGCCCATCTTAAAAGTTGTGCTTGAGGGAGGGCCTTTCGCCTGAACTGGAGCATGCGGGGGAAGGAAGCCATATCCATCTCGATTAGGAAATCGTGCCCGATTAGATGGAATTGGAATTTCTCGATTCCCCTTTTTACTGCAAGGATTTCCTTGAATGTGTAATGGTAGTGCTGTTCCGATGGCTTGAACGTGCCACTCTTGTATCGACATATGAACCTCTGGTTGTCTTCACTTTGGACAAGTAGGACCGCTGCCCAGTAGTCATCACTTGCGTCTTTCTGAAGGATTCTTTTTTCTGACGAAGTGGGAATCTTTAAAGGGGGCATGGTGCTTGCCAGCTGCTTGATTGATCTGACAGCGTCGGTTTGGCTTGAAGTCCAAGGAGGAGCATCTTTTTTCAGCAACGGGAACAACCAAACTGTATGGGCAGATATTTTTGGTAGAAAATCTGCCATATAGTTGACTAGACCAAGGAACTGCTGAATTTCCTTTTGGGAAGACAGGACATCTGGAAACCGGTGCAATTCTTGGGCAATGTGGGGCTGAGGCTGGTAAGAACCGTCAGTTATCTTCATTCCTAGGAATTCTATAGATGACCGTCCGACCTCCATTTTTTTCTCTGAAAGCATGATACCGTACCGTGTCACTATTGAATGGAACTGGGAAAGAAGGGTTGCATGGGAATCCTCGTCTGGAGAGAAGAGCAGTATATCATCTATGTAGACCAGGGCATTAGAAAGGATGGGTTCAAAAATTGTTACCATTGCCTTTTGGAAGGCAGATGGAGCATTTTTCAACCCAAAGGGCATGACTTTCCACTGGTAATGATGATCCGGGATGCAGAACGCTGTCTTTGGTCTATCTTCAGGCGCTATTCCAAGTTGCCAAAACCCTGACTTTAGATCAAACTTTGAGAGCACCTTTGCATTGGATAGGGATTGGAACAAGGATTTCTTCTGTGGTAGAGGAAATTTATCGTCTGCCAAGAAGTGATTGAGCGGTTGGTAGTTGATAACCAGGCGTAGCTTGCCTCTGACTTGCTCGCTTCTTTTGTTGACGTAAAATGCCTCACAAGCCCATGGGGAGGTTGTAGGCTCTATGATTTCTTGTTAAACAAGCTGGGTACATTCTGTTAGAGCAAGTTGGTAGTGGTCCGGATTCATCCCTGGATGGCTTGCTTTGGTGGGATTGACATCTTCATTCTGCTTAAAGGGTAGAGAGACAAAGAAATCAGAATTTAACCATAGAGGATAGGAGTGCTTGGCCAAAAATTCTGAATGGGATGAGGCGCAAGAGTCCTGGATAATCTGATGTTTGATGGTTTCTATGGTGGAGGCAGATGCCATGTACAGTCTTGGAACAGAGCTCCATGGATTGAAGAAACTTTTATAAGAAAGACCAGCTTGTGTCCATCGTAAGTTGGGTAACTTATGAAGGATATCAAAGCCAATTAGGAGGTCTTTTCCATGGGAGCTAGAGCCCAGCAGTCTGTGCTTAATGACGCACTTAGGAAAAAGCCTGATGTGGATCGGACTGCTAATTTTGTCAATGACAAAATTATCACCATTTGCAGCAAGAAAACACTGATGGTGAGGTTTCCAAAAGCTAGCCGGGAGTATTTTTGGGTTTAAGATGGATACTGTTGAACCTGTATCAAAAAACGCTATGACCTGGATGGGTTTAGCATATGTAGATGTTAGAAGGTGGATTTTAGCCAAGGGCAGAGGTTGACTTGTTTGAACAGGTAGAATACGAGGAAGAGGATCTAACATGTAGATTAAGGGCAAGGGATCATCGTCTGACGAGTCAGAATCTGTTGGATCACCCGGATGGGCAATAGAGCAGATCGTTGAATCTCCTGGTTCATCCTCGAGAGAGTAGAGGGACTCTAGGTCAGAGAGATCGATTGGCTCAATTTGATTGAGCGTCTGGATCAGTGCCTGGGACTTCTTTGTGTCTGGACAATCTTTGGCGAAGTGTCCCTGCTTGTTGCAGATGAAACACCGATCGGTAGTGCGGCCACGGTGGAGCTTCTTTGTTAAGAATTTCCATTTTCTCGAGAAAGGACGCCGCGAGAAACTTTTCTTCTGAGAGAGGTCAAAGGACCTTGAGTGGGATTTCTTTTTTGTGTGAGTGCAGTCACAGGAAGACTTATCTTTGCACTTGATTTGGAGGTGCTTTTCATCACACGCAGATCCCAACTTTGTACCAGTTTTTTCAAACTCCTTGAAAAATATTCGTTGATTGCAGAGTTTATCATGAGCATTTAGCACTAACTGGTAAAGGCCACCAAGAGAAGTCTGAGCAACCGACAAGTTTCTGGATTCCAGAGATCGATACGTTTCGTTGCTGAGAGACTCTGGGAAGGAGTTGAGGAACACCTGTTTCAGGTTGACATCATCAACACCATTGAGGCAGTAGAAACACTCGGACATCCGATTATAGTGCGTCTCTAGGTCCTTCTTTAGGAAAGAACAACACTTCATTTTTAGAAATTCTGCTCTGGCAAGAAGAGTGTGTTTTGTGGGGCTGCCTATGAACTCAGAATAGATTAGGTTCATGAGTTGTTCTGGAGACGAGACCTCTTGCCTGCGGTATCGGTATTCCCCAAGGCCGAGATACCGCGATCTCTAAGGCGCCTTGGATTCGGCAAGAAACCTTTTTATAACCACATTTATGGTATAGAAGCAGCTGCATACCAGTTAACATTTCGACGCTTCGTTCTCGCCATTTGTGAGGCGGAATATCGTCGAAGGTGAACTTTTGTTTGGTTTCAGTCTGGGTAGTGGGTAACGGAGTTTTCTGGTTCTCTTGCGGAGGGGTCTGGGATGCAGATTCCTCTGGATCATTCTGGACCGTTGGCTCAACTGTTGGTTCTGGTTCAGTCATGAACAGATGTTCAAAGGCTTCTGTGGCATCAATCTCTTCTTCCTGTTGAGAGGAGGAATGATTAACCACAGGTCCGACAAAGGAGGACGGGGAGGGCTTGTCACTGGGTTTGGCAAGAGCCTGTAGAAATTGGGAAACTGGGTTTGTTTCCGCAATTGGAAAGATATCAGGGATTATCAGGGTAACACCTGTAAAAGGATCAGGCTTTTCTGGCTGGATCTCCTTTGGGACAAAGCTATTGGAGGAAGAGGCTATGGATGGCAGGGAGGCTGGAACAACTGGTATAGGCTGTTGGATTGGTTGGCTGGAGGATAAAGGTCTAGAGGTCCAAAGAGAGAGTGAAGGGGAAGCCTCATTGTAAGTAGACTGGAAGATTGGTTGAGGGTCAAAGGCTGGTTTGGAGAAAGGTGTTGTCGGTATTCTCCAAAGATCATCTTCAATTGCAGCCATCCTTTGATGTTTATGCTGACGTTCTAGATCTGTGAGCTGAGCTTTAAGAGACCTCATCTCTTGTTCCTTTCTTGACAGGGAGAAGGAAACCTGGGGAGATGGCACGGAATGGGCAAGTTGAAGGGATTGTTGGTGGAGGATTTGGATCTTGAGACGGATTTCAGCCGTTATACTTTCTAGAGTTTGTACCCTTGTAGAGATCATTTCTTGTTTCTGAACAATCTGGTTTTGCTGTGTTATGATCTGCTTGGGCGTTATTAACAAAGCGTTTCGCTTTGCCGTTAAGGGTAACCATTTGCAGACAGGCCGAGTTGATGGCTGTAGGGTTCTGGATTTTCCAGGCATGCTTTGTTCTTTGATTTGGAAGCTCAAACGATCCTAGAGAAGGAGAGTTTGCTTGATACTCCCTTTCTGTTTCTGAGGGCGAAGCAAGCATATAGCAAGGCATGAGGATTGGCTGGACAGATGGATGAAGGACTGGGCTTTGATGGATGATGGTTAAGGCCTTTTGGTAGTAAGGAGAAAGGTTGGAAGGTAAGGAAGGCTTGCAAGGCTGAGGAGGTGGTTTAAGCTTCGGAGGCTTGCAAGGATCAGGGGGTAACTTTGGCTTGGGCGGTGCTCTATCTGAGTAAAGGACATAATAGTCGAATTTACCAGATGGTTCACCGAGGGTTCCAATGGCTGGGTCACCAGCTTCGTATCTCTTTTGTAAACTCTTTTGAGAAGAGTTTTTCTTCGTTTTGGTATCTTCGTCCATCAAAACTTTGGAAGCATCATCTAGGCAGTCAGGACAGTCACAAACATCGTATGGACAGTGAACAATAGGTTGGACCATATTGATCTCTGTAGGAAAGTCTTTATGCGGGATGTTCGCTTTTTGTGGAGATGAGGGCTTCACCTTGACGGATCTACTTCTTTGACTCACAAACCCTGAGGTTTGATGAGTTTGTTTATCATCTTCGGCGGTAGCTGCCTGATGTTGGTATGAAACAAACCGGGAGGCTTGAACATACTCTTCTTCATGATGAGCCGAGGAAGGGCTACCTTTTTTATCTTCTTTGAAGAAAGAAAGGTTGGGTTTAGAAGGGTTAACTAGGGGTAGATGGATGAGAGGGGTTGTAGATGACGGAGATAGAAGGGAGGTAGAGGTAGAAGACATGATGAGAACTGAGAACTGGAGGCACAACTAATTCTTTCCTTGTCAATACTTTCCAAGACAACACTGCGACCTCTTGTCGTCTTACAAAAGTCTCCAGGACTCGACTGACCAAGGACTTAATTAGGCTTTAATCCAGGAAGGCTCAAGATCTAGCTTCTGTCTTAGTTTTCAGGATGTGAGAGATCATGAAGTCGGTCTTGCAGACACACCGTTTACTAATTTGAAGACTTCTTCTAGAACTACAAGTTTGGTTTTCAGGCTGTGAGAGATCAGGAAGTCGGTCCTGCAGACACAACGCTTACTGGTCCGAAACTCGGTGGGAATTCACTGTAGGGGGAGAAGTACAAACACACAAGTTTGGTCTGCCACACCGACACTTGGTGGGAGGACTCAGAGAGAAGCACACATGTTTAAGGTTTAGAAAGAAGGTTGTCGGCAACCGATCTGAGGAACAGGGGTAGGGACTGCAGATGAGTGTGGCCCTGTTGTCATACAGACAGGGGGGTGAACTATGGCAACAATACAGTGGAATCGGGAGTTAGGGACTATCGAGAGTTTGCTAGGCTTTCGAAAGTATGGCTCTGATACCAAAGATTGGGGGGGGTTATGGCAGATCTATAGAAGACCTGTAAGACAGGGGGAGAGAGGGAAGACTCTCTACAGAAGGACAGAAGGAGGGTGAGGCGGCCGGCTAACTATGACCGGGGAGTGTGTGTTTAAGACACAAGAGAGAGAGAGAGAGAGAGTATATAAAACTTTACTATTTATTTCTTTCTTCACTTCCTCTGAATACAAATGAAAACATAAGGCCCATTATATAGGGCTCAAGGAGGAACTATTACAAACTAATTATTGAACAATGACGCAAGCGCTTACGCCAAAGACCAATAATTCGGAAAGCACACCTAAAAAGCAAACCTAAAAAGCAGATTCTACCTAAAAAGCAAACCTACAAAGCAGACTAAATAATCCACCTATTACAAAAAAGCAGACCTAAGAACAAGACAAAAGGGAAAAGGCGCACTAGGCACACTGATTACAAACAAACAAAAAATAAAAGCTACTGATTGCAAACCAACAAGAAAATAAATGAAAAAGCTAAGCTGGCGATGATGACTACCAACGGGAATCCGGATGAGATGGATCATCATCATACGGGTCTGGGACAGCTCCATCACTACTATTACCGGAGTCTGGGTTCTCACTTTCTGCTGATTCAGATGTTTCAACAATTGGTAAGATGTGAGTCAAGGCCCATTGATCGAACGCATCAATCCATTTGGATGATACGGGGTGGTCATTTGTCCAAGACTGTGCGCCTAACATGATATGAGAGGGAATGGTCTGAGGCTCGATCATGTTGGCTCGGGCAAGGGCTCTCCTTGTATTTATAAATAGCTCAAAGTTTCGCAGTATGCAACTGGTCCCTGCAGGATTAATATCAGACCAATCAAAGACAAATGCCATGGGGGCATGGTAGACAAATGATTGATTCTGATTTCTGATGGTTGAAGGAGGGAGATATGAGCATGGTCTTCTGAACACAATGGTTACATATGGTTTTCTCGCAAGAAGAGGCATTGTGTCCATTGGTGAGCTGGAAGGAACCATAGGAAAAGCTTGGACAGGTTGCGGGAAGGAGGCGGGATATTGTCAAGCTGGCACTGGAAGAGATAGGATAGAAGCTTGATAGAGTTGAACGAGATTCCAATGGTATATGCTTCAAACAAATACCAAAAGAAACATAAAGCTTCTTTAGGGAATATGAACAGGTCATGGATATGAAACAGGCTGAGATAAGGATAGTATTTAAGCCCTTTCATGAAGAGTCCATGATGATGAAGAAGGATGGTGAGAAAATTATGATAACTTGGTGTGGCACGTTGCTTGAGGGTAATGTCAGCAATGGCTTCTGTTAACTCACCGGGAAGGGAAAGGACAGGGATTGGTGGTTCCGGGATGGAGGAAGAGGAAGAGGCAGAACTGATGGGGGGCACCATCGGAATATAGTTCTCAAGGTTGGGTTCCATGGAAATCGCCCATCCCCTTTTATAGGCGTAGGAAATATTTACAGGAACATGTGGAGGCCTTTTGGGACGTTTAGCAGTGATCTTCCGCGAAGGGAACCATTTTTCCCGTCTTGAAGAACGTGCCCAGAGAAGAGCCTTTCGCTTGTATTGGAGCATGGGGGAGAAGGAAGAAGACAAAGCCATCCCATCTGGAAAGGTGAACCTGATTGGATGGAATTGGAATCTTCTGTCTTTGTTTTGGACAAGAAAGTCCGCTGCCCAATAACCATTACTTGCGTCTGGCTGTGGGACACCTCCTTTTGAAAAAGTAGGAATCTTCAAAAGAGGCACAGTGTGTGCCAGCAGATTGATTGGTGTGACCTCTTTGGATGATTGCCTTATAGTCCAGGGGGGAGGACCCTTTTTTAATATGGGGAACAGCTGGATCTCTGAAGATAGAGTATCCAACAGTCTGCATGATTCTTGAGCAAAGTGGGGCTGTGGCTGAGAATCCTTATCAGAGGAGAACAGTAAGATATTATTTGGGTGGAATGTGGATCTTGAGTGCTGATAAGGGTGGTCAGGAATGGAGTGTGTTGTCTTTGGTTTTTTGCTAGAAAGAATCCCTGGTTGCCAGAAACCTGACTTGTGATCGAATCCTGAAAGTCCCATTGCATCTGAAGGAAACAAAATATGCTGGTGAATGATGACCCAGCTCAGCTTCTTTTGAACTTGCTCTTTCTGTCTGTTGGCAAAGAGTACTTCATACACCCATGGAGAGGATCCCAGTTTTGTATCAGACTGGGTGTATTTTGTGAGAGCAAGTTGATGGTCGTCAGGGCTTCTTCCTGAATGGCCTGATTGGATGGAATTGACATCTTCAACTTGCGTTAAAGATATCTTACCAACTGCTGTGTTAAGCCATGGGACTAAACAACAAGGGTTGAAGAGACCCTTGTAACAGAGACCATATTGCATCCATCGAAAATCGGGAATCTTAAGAAGGATGTTGAAACTGATGGGGAGGCCTTTTCCATATGGGACATATGAGATTAGGTCTAGCAGCCTGTGTATAGTAACACCATTAGACGTTAGCCTGATGTAGGTAGGAATGCCTACCTCGCTAATGGCGAGGATACTATCAGTAGGGAGAGACTGCTGATGTGGCTTCTGAAGGGTAGCCAGGAGAACCTTAGGCATGGGATCATTTACAGGTAGGGCAGAATCTGTTGGATCCCTTTGATAGAGCATTTGGACTGGTGCGATAAGCTTCTTTGATTCTGGACAATTCTTTGAGAAGTGTCCCTGCCTGTTGCATTTGGAGCACCAATAAGAAATGCGACCGTATTGGAGCTTTGTTCCTCCATACCTCCATTTTTTCCTTTCATCACACACAGGTCCCAATTTTGTACCAGCTTGTCCAGATTCTTTGAAGAATCTTTTTTGATTGAGAGCCTTTAGGAATTGCTGGTAAAGGCTAGCCAAAGAGGTCTGAGTAACCATCATGTTTCTGGATCCCAGAGATCGATAGAATTTGTTGCCGAGGAACTCTGGGAAGGAGTTGAGGAACACCTGTTTTAGGATGACCCCATCAACACCGTTGAGACAATAGAAACGTTCAGTCGTCCGATTGTAATGCTTCTTTAGGTCCTTTTTTAGAGGAGAACAACACTTAAGTTTTAGGAATTCTGCTCTGTCATGAATAGTGTGTTTTATGGAGCTGCCTATGAACTCAGGAGGAAATAAATTCGTGAGTTCTTCTGGAGATAGGGCTTGCTGAATCTGCAGCTGCCGGGATTCTCTAAGGCTGAGGTACCTTTCTCGAAGGTGCCTTTGGATCTGGGCAAGGAACCTTTTGGTGACCATATCAATGGTATAGAACTGCGGCTCCGCTGTACACCAGGTTATCATTTCGACACTTCGTTCTCGCCATTTGTGAGGCGGAGTGTCATCGAAGGTGAACATTTGTTAGGTTTCAGCCTGGGTAGTGGATAACGGAGTTTTCTGGTTTTCTTGCAGAGAGGTCTGAGAAGCAGATTCCTCTGGATCATTCTGGACCGTTGGCTCAACTGTTGGTTCTGGTTCGGTCATGAACAGATGTTCAAAAGCTTCTGTGGCATCAACCTCTTCATCCTGTTGAGAGGAGGGTTGATCAACCACAGGTCCGACAAAAGAGGACAGGGAAGGCTTATTAGCGGGTTTTACAAGAGCCTGAAGGAATTGGGAGAATAGGTTTGTCTCCGCAATTGGAAAAATACCAGGAGCTACCGAGGAAGCACCTGTAATGGGATCAGGCTTTTCTAGCTGGATCTCCTTTGGGACAGAGTTAATAGGGGTAGAGGCTATGGGTGGCCAGGAGGCTGGAACAGCTGGTGTAGGTTGTTGGATTGTTTGGCTGGCGGATAAAGGTCTAGAGGCCCAAAGAGAGAGAGAAGGGGAAGCCTCGGTGTAGGTAGACTAGAAGATTGGTTGGGGATTTAATTTGGGTTGGCGAGAGGTATTGTGGGAGGTCTCCAAAGATCATCCTGGAGTGTGGCCATTCTTTGTTGTTGATTCTGTCGCTCTAGATCAATGAGCTGGGCTTTGAGAAATCTCATCTCTGCTTCCTTTTGTGATAGAGAATGGGAAATTTGAGGAGATGGTGAAGAATAAGCAAAATTTGGAGTAATTGCTTATGGAGAATCGGATCTTGAGGCGAATCTCAACCGTCATGCTTTCGAGTACCCTTGAGAGATTGCTTTGGCTTTGGATCGAGCGGTCGACTTTGTTGGGTCACGATCGCTTGAAGCATACTCGAGCAACGAGTTTTCGTTTGTCGTTGAGGGTAGTTATCATTTGTCTTGACAGTGGTTGAAGGCCGTAAGGTTCTTGGCTTTCCAAGCGTGCTCTGTCCTTTGATCAGGAGGTTCAAACGGACGAACGGATCGAAAGTTTGCTTGGTACTCCCTTTCTATATCCAAGGGTGAAGCAAGCATATAATCATCCCTTTCCATATCCGTGGGTGAAGCAAGCATATGGCAAGACAAAGGCGGACAGGATAGAGGCCGGGGCTTTTGTGGATAAAGGACAAAGCCTTTTGGTAGTAAGGAGGAGGTTAGAAGGTATGGGAGGCTTCCAAGGATCGGGGAGGCGGTTTAGGCTTGGGCGTGTTCTATCGAGTAAGGGCGTAATAGTCGAATTTACGGATGGTTCACGAGGGTTCCTGGTGGGTCACCTTCTTCGTATCTCTTACGTAAACTCTTTTGAGAAGAGTTTTTCTTTGTTTTGAGATCGTTGTCCATCAAGACCCTAGAAGCATCATCTAGACAATACGGACAATCACAAACATCGTGCGGACGGTGAGCAATAGGTTGGACAATATTGATCTACGTGGGAAAGACTTTGGGCGGGATGTTTGCTTCTTTGTGAAGATGAGAACTTTACTTCGGCGAGGCCATTTTCATGGCGCACAAACTACGGAGGTGCCTTGCTTTGCACAGGAGGCCGGAGGGGCTTGATGAGTTTGCTCGTAGTTGGTTACCCAACGCTCAGGGAGGAACTTGAGTAGTTCTGCTCGTGAAAGTTGTCTCGGGACATAGGTGCACGTTGGTGTAGCACTAGAATCAATATCAAGGAGAATAGCATCTCTGAGTCTTGGCCGGGGACCATGAGGTCAGAGAATGATTCGCACTCATGCGCCATCGATAATGAAAGCGTTGCTGGAGCGTATTCACACAGGCGATACCACCAATCGGATCTGGGCTTTTAAATTTGTCGGCAAGGAGGGTCGTTGAGGGGCATGTTGAAGTTGGGGTAGAGCGTTACAAAGATTGTTGGCGTTTAAGGTTGTTTGTATTGTACCAATACATGCGTGTTGGTATTCAACAAATCTTGTGTCCACGAGCAATTCTTGAAAGCATTTGGGAGTCCTTTCAGACCATGAAAGGTAAGGGCAAGCTTGGCGCTCCAAAGTGGATATGGGTGTATCCTTGGGAGAGCGATTAATGCGGGTAGGTCGAAGGGAGGGACAAGGCAACTAGGTGTTACGAGGTAGTTGTCGGTGGCGGTATGAGTCAAGCCAGGGAGGCTTGAACATACTCTTTTACTGTTGTTCGGAGGAAGAACCTATGATCTTCTTTACTTTTTTTGGAGAAAGAAATATGGGGTTTAGAAAACACATGGTAAGGGTTAACTATGGGTAGTTGGGAGATTGGAATCTTTGAATCGTCAGGTACATAAGATATTTCATATAATTTATCTATCTTAGAAGCTGAAGATTGTCGGAAACTAGATGAAGGAGATAGAAGGGAGGTAGAAGACATGATTGAGGCGAGGCTGGAGGCACACAACTAATTCTCTTCCTTTTCAATACTTTCAGAGACAACAACTGCGACCTCTTGTCGTCTTACAAAAGTCTCCGAGGACTCGGTGACAAAGGGCGAATTAGGCTTTAATCGGGAAGGCTCAAGATCTAGCTTCTGTCTTAGTTTTCAGGATGTGAGAGATCAGGAAGTCGGTCCTGCAGACACACCGTTTACTAATCTGAAGACTTCTTCTAGAACTACAAGTTTGGTTTTCAGGCTGTGAGAGATCTGGAAGTCGGTCCTGCAGACCACAACGCTTCTTGGTCGAAACTTCGGCGGGGGAATTCCTTTGTAGGGGAGAAGCACAAACACACAAGTTTGATACGCCACCCGACACTTGGTGGGAGGACTCGGAGAGAGAAGCACAGGTTTAAGGTTTAGAAAGAAGGTTGTCGGCAACCGATCGAGGAACGAGGGTAGGGCTGCAGATGAGTGTGGCCTGTTGTCATCTGAGCAGGGGGTGAACTATGGCAACAATACGGTGGAATGGGCGTCACTTGGTTGAGATTCCCCCATAGCGGTTCGTAGCGTGCCACGTCTTAGCTTGAGATTGCAGTGCGGATGCGCAATTTGATAAGTTGTGCTCACGCTTGACTCCAGAATTCCTTAGCTTCAATTGATCACACATAAAGTCTTGCATTTAAGTCCATTTAAGTCCATTTAAGCCATTTGTCACAAAACTCCTACAAGAGCAATAATTCCATTAAAATTCAAATAATTGGCAATAATAAATGTCATAAACATGGGGAAATAATTACAATAAATATGTTTTTAATGTAACTTATCAATAGAGAGGAAACTGAAATACAAATTAACTGAACAATTAAGCAAACAATTGTTGTTAAGCGACGACACTTAATTAGTTAAAAAACTTCTTAAGTGTTGAGTCGGGTTAAGAAATATAAGCGGTGACAAATCGGTTGAAGTGGTTCCTGAGATAAGCGCTACGTCCGTACCAAGTTGGTCGGACTTAGATTTTTGAAGTGCACTAATTTTATTAAAAATCTATTTGATCTCTAATGGATCGGTGTACAACAAAAGACCGGTGTTTGTGGAGAATGATTGAGAAACAATCAAACTCGTGAGACAAACGGCGATTTCTAAATATTTTGAAATGAATCACTCAGTGTTTGCCTAAACAATAACTAGAAAGAAATATTCAATGAAAGTATCTAGCTAAAGTTTTTAAGAAGACAAAGTCACAGAGAAATTTCTTGAAAGTATGTTGGCTTTTGACTTCACGTAAAATTGTTGTCTTCAATAATGCTTAGGTGGGTATTTATAGATAGTCTTCAAGAGTAACCCGTTAGGAACACATTTTGAATTTGAAAATGTGTTTGGCGGATGCAAGATCTCAAAAGATCTGTGAAATATTATCTCAGCGTATATCTACCAAAAACACAAAGTAGGAAAGTGTCGGTACAAGTATATGATTAATCAAATAAGGAAAGGTAAGCGACACTAAACATATTAAGGTCGGTGAAGTGAATAGGCGACCAAATAATTCGAGTGACCAAAGATAACTTAACTTTCTTGGTGACAACCAAGTGGAATGATTTTAAGCAAATCTAATTATGTGCAAGATTCAACAATCTCCTCCTATTTGCTTAAAACCATTCACTTGAAAGCAAAAAAAAAGATTTGAAGTTCACTGTGATGATGTTAGAACGACAAGCGGAACTATATGCGGAGAGTAAATGGCGAAAACTTTAGAAGAATCAAATGTAAACTACAAGTAAAAGCGAGAGTTTAAAAGTTGTTCAAGGTTTAGAGAGATGAGATATCCGGTTGCTGATGTGGATCCTTCGATTGTTCTTATGCTGCTTCAAGCGATGGACCAACCAACTTCTTTATCGGTTGGCGGCTTCATGTTCTGCACTTGTTCTGTTCGACTTGATTTCCTTCTTGATTCTTGGATGCATGTACTTGGTTGCCTTCTTCGACTACGCTTGTGCTTGTGTTTCTTACGCTGTGCATCGACTTCGGTTCTTTTTCAATGTCGACACGGTGTTCTTGGTGATCGGGCATCGATTCGAGCAATTTGCCTAAGAATCTTGTTTTACGCGGGTAAGCATCGGCTCGTGCTACGCTTCCTCTCCCTAAATGGTTTGAAGCATTCTTTGCTTGGCATTGAAGGCACGATTGGACCATTCTTCTGGTAGAGTAAGATGGTACTCGATCATCCATATGGGCTTCGAGGGGCACCGTGATGGCGGCTGCACCTCGGTGGTGATCTGGGTGAGGTTCGAGCAGAAGCTTCTTTGTTGAAGAGTAGCAAGGCTGGTTGGTATGGTGTGTGAAGGCTGACTTCATGTGCAAATGATGGGCATATAGAAGGTCGAGCCACTGGTGACAGAAGAGGAACCGGGGAGGTAGAGTCTGGTGGGTGAGATGGTGCGAGCTCATTTGAGAATAGCGATGAGTATGAATATTAGCGTCCTCGGGGTCGAGGAGGAAGAAGACATCCATGGGATAGGTGGAATTTGGGCTTCGGCTCGGTGAAGGGGTAGGCATGTCTTCGGGAAAGAACAATTTTGGTGCCGTAGGATGAAGCAAAGCCTTGGAGACAATCTTTCTTTGTTTTACGGCTTTCCTGCGGCTAGCGAGAAGGGGCGAGAAGAGACTCATCCTCGAGGAGGTGGACTTGGAGGAATCGGATGATGAGTCTAAGGAGAATTGGTCCAGGATTTTTCGGAAGAGGGAGAAACAGAAGCATCTTCTGGGGAAGCTCAGTTGGGTAGGCTTGAAGGTAGACAGGACTAGCGAGAGGGTGAGAGATGTGTGAAGGGAGAGGTCGGGTAGAACAAGCAGAGGGAGGCTGGTTTGGGTGAGAGGGTATGTCGGTATGGGAAGAGGAAGAGCGTGCGGTGTCGGTGAAGAGATAATGATGGCGGTGAGGCATCGGCTAGAGGAGGCGGTCTGGCCCGACACGGTGGGA
>CM028383.1:105344210-105425105 GCA_013146195.2 Codonopsis lanceolata | reverse complement strand
AGCAGATATCTTACCAACTGGCCGTGTTAAGCCATGGGACTAAACAACAAGGGTTGAAGAGACCCTTGTAAAGTAGACCATATTGCATCCATCGAAAATCGGAATCTTAAGAAGGATGTTGAAACCGATGGGGAGGCCTTTTCCATATGGGACATATGAGATTAGGTCCTAGCTACAGATAGTAACACCATTAGACGTTAGCCCGATGTAGGTAGGAATGCCTACCTCGCTAATGGCGGGATACTATCGTAGAGAGATCGCCGATGTGGCTTCAGGGTAGCCGTGAGAACTTAGCATGGGATCATTTACGCGTAGGCGTAACTGGATCCTTGATAGAGCATTTGACCGGTGCGATAAGCTTTTGATTCGACAATTTTGAGAAGTGTCCTCGCTCGTTGCATTTGGAGCACCAATAAGAAATGCGACCGTATTGGAGCTTTGTTCCTCCATACCTCCATTTTTTCCTTTCATCACACACAGGTCCCAATTTTGTACTAGCTTGTCCAGATTCTTTGAAGAATCTTTTTTGATTGAGAGCCTTTAGGAATTGCTGGTAAAGGCTAGCCAGAGAGGTCTGAGTAACCATCATGTTTCTGGATCCCAGAGATCGATAGAATTTGTTGCCGAGGAACTCTGGGAAGGAGTTGAGGAACACCTGTTTTAGGATGACCCCATCAACACCGTTGAGACAATAAACGTTCGATCGTCCAGGATTGTAATGCTTCTTTAGGTCCTTTTTAGAGGAGAACAACACTTAAGTTTTAGGAATGCTGCCTGTCATGAATAGTGTGTTCTATATGGAGCCTATGAACTCGGGAGGAAATAAATTAGAGTGAGTTCTTACGGAGATAGGGCTTCTTGAATCTGCAGTGCCGAGGATTCTCTAAAAGGTGAGGTACCTTTCTCGAAGGTGCCTTTGGATCTGGGCAAGGAACCTTTTGGTGACCATATCAATGGTATAGAACTGCGGCTCCGCTGTACACCAGGTTATCATTTCGACACTTCGTTCTCGCCATTTGTGAGGCGGAGTGTCATCGAAGGTGAACATTTGTTAGGTTTCAGCCTGGGTAGTGGATAACGGAGTTTTCTGGTTTTCTTGCAGAGAGGTCTGAGAAGCAGATTCCTCTGGATCATTCTGGACCGTTGGCTCAACTGTTGGTTCTGGTTCGGTCATGAACAGATGTTCAAAAGCTTCTGTGGCATCAACCTCTTCATCCTGTTGAGAGGAGGGTTGATCAACCACAGGTCCGACAAAAGAGGACAGGGAAGGCTTATTAGCGGGTTTTACAAGAGCCTGAAGGAATTGGGAGAATAGGTTTGTCTCCGCAATTGGAAAAATACCAGGAGCTACCGAGGAAGCACCTGTAATGGGATCAGGCTTTTCTAGCTGGATCTCCTTTGGGACAGAGTTAATAGGGGTAGAGGCTATGGGTGGCCAGGAGGCTGGAACAGCTGGTGTAGGTTGTTGGATTGTTTGGCTGGCGGATAAAGGTCTAGAGGCCCAAAGAGAGAGAGAAGGGGAAGCCTCGGTGTAGGTAGACTAGAAGATTGGTTGGGGATTAACAGCTGGGTTGGCGAGAGGTATTGTGGGAGGTCTCCAAAGATCATCCTGGAGTGTGGCCATTCTTTGTTGTTGATTCTGTCGCTCTAGATCAATGAGCTGGGCTTTGAGAAATCTCATCTCTGCTTCCTTTTGTGATAGAGAATGGGAAATTTGAGGAGATGGTGAAGAATAAGCAAGCTGGAGTAATTGCTTATGGAGAATCTGGATCTTGAGACGAATCTCAACCGTCATGCTTTCGAGAGACTGTACCCTTGAGAGATTGCTTTGGCTTTGGATCTGAGCAGTCTGACTTTGTTGGGTCACGATCTGCTTGAACGCACTGCTCTGAGCAACAGAGTTTTCGTTTGTCCAGTTGAGGGTAGTTATCGCTGTACTGACAGGGGCTGAGTGAAGGCCGTAAGGTTCTTGGCTTTCCAAGCGTGCTCTGTCCTTTGATCAGGAGGTTCAAACGGACGAACGGATCGAAAGTTTGCTTGGTACTCCCTTTCTATATCCAAGGGTGAAGCAAGCATATAATCATCCCTTTCCATATCCGTGGGTGAAGCAAGCATATGGCAAGACAAGGCGACAGGATAGGGCACAGGGCTTTTGTGGATAAAGGACAAAGCCTTTTGGTAGTAAGGAGGGAGGTTAGAAGGTATGGGAGGCTTCCAAGGATCAGGAGGCGGTTTAGGCTTGGGCAGTGTTCTATCTGAGTAAAGGACGTAATAGTCGAATTTACCAGATGGTTCACCGAGGGTTCCTACGGCTGGGTCACCTTCTTCGTATCTCTTCTGTAAACTCTTTTGAGAAGAGTTTTTCTTTGTTTTGAGATCGTTGTCCATCAAGACCCTAGAAGCATCATCTAGACAATCTGGACAATCACAAACATCGTACGGACAGTGAGCAATAGGTTGGACAATATTGATCTCTGTGGGAAAGACTTTGGGCGGGATGTTTGCTTGCTGTGAAGATGAGAACTTTACTTCGACGAGGCCATTTTCATGACGCACAAACTCTGGAGGTGCACTGCTTTGCACAGGAGCCGGAGGGGCTTGATGAGTTTGCTCGTAGTTGGTTACCCAACGCTCAGGGAGGAGCTTGAGTAGTTCTGCTCGTGAAAGTTGTCTCGGGACATAGGTGCACGTTGGTGTAGCACTAGAATCAATATCAAGGAGAATAGCATCTCCTGAGTCTTGGCCGGGGACCATGAGGTCCAGAGAATGATTCTGCACTCTGTACGCCATCTGATAATGAAACGTTGCCTGGAACGTATTCACCTGGGCAGTACCACCAATCTGGATCTGGGCTTTTAAGGCTGTCAGCAAGGAGGGGTCGTTGAGAGGCATGTTGAAGTTGGGGTAGAACGTTACAAAGATTGTTCTGGCGTTTAAGGTTGTTTGTATTGTACCAATACATGCGTGTTGGTATTCAACAAATCTTGTGTCCACCAGAGCAATTCTTGAGAACGCTGGGAGTCCTTTCCGACCATGAAAGGTAAGGGCGAGCCTGACTGCTCCAAAGTGGATATGGGTGTATCCTTGGGAGAGACAGTGTCTGGGTAGGTCTGAAGGGAGGGACAAGGCAACTAGGTGTTCTGAGGTAGTTGCCGGTAACTGGTATGAGTCAAACCGGGAGGCTTGAACATACTCTTTTACCTGTTGTTCGGAGGAAGAACCTATGATCTTCTTTACTTTTTTTGGAGAAAGAAATATGGGGTTTAGAAAACACATGGTAAGGGTTAACTATGGGTAGTTGGGAGATTGGAATCTTTGAATCGTCAGGTACATAAGATATTTCATATAATTTATCTATCTTAGAAGCTGAAGATTGTCGGAAACTAGATGAAGGAGATAGAAGGGAGGTAGAAGACATGATTGAGAACTGAGAACTGGAGGCACACAACTAATTCTCTTCCTTTTCAATACTTTCCGAGACAACACTGCGACCTCTTGTCGTCTTACAAAAGTCTCCAGGACTCGACTGACAAAGGACGAATTAGGCTTTAATCCAGGAAGGCTCAAGATCTAGCTTCTGTCTTAGTTTTCAGGATGTGAGAGATCAGGAAGTCGGTCCTGCAGACACACCGTTTACTAATCTGAAGACTTCTTCTAGAACTACAAGTTTGGTTTTCAGGCTGTGAGAGATCTGGAAGTCGGTCCTGCAGACACAACGCTTACTGGTCCGAAACTCGGCGGGAATTCACTGTAGGGGGAGAAGCACAAACACACAAGTTTGGTCTGCCACACCGACACTTGGTGGGAGGACTCAGAGAGAAGCACACAGGTTTAAGGTTTAGAAAGAAGGTTGTCGGCAACCGATCTGAGGAACAGGGGTAGGGACTGCAGATGAGTGTGGCCCTGTTGTCATACAGACAGGGGGGTGAACTATGGCAACAATACAGTGGAATGGGGCGTCACTTGGTTGAGATTCCCGCAACGGTTCGTAGCGTGCCCACGTCTTAGCTTGAGATTGCAATTCTGGATCTGCAATTTGATAAGTTGTGCTCACGCTTGACTCCAGAATTCCTTAGCTTCAATTGATCACACATAAAGTCTTGCATTTAAGTCCATTTAAGTCCATTTAAGCCATTTGTCACAAAACTCCTACAAGAGCAATAATTCCATTAAAATTCAAATAATTGGCAATAATAAATGTCATAAACATGGGGAAATAATTACAATAAATATGTTTTTAATGTAACTTATCAATAGAGAGGAAACTGAAATACAAATTAACTGAACAATTAAGCAAACAATTGTTGTTAACTGACTGACACTTAATTAGTTAAAAAAACTTCTTAAGTGTTGAGTCAGTTTGCAAGAGTATAAGAAGCGGCTGACAAATCAGTTGAAGTGGTTCACAGATAAACTGCTACGTCCAGTACCAAGTTGGTCAGACTTAGATTTTTGAAGTGCACTAATTTTATTAAAAATCTATTTGATCTCTAATGGATCAGTGTACAACAAAAGACCAGTGTTTGTGGAGAATGATTGAGAAACAATCAAACTCGTGAGACAAACTGACTGATTTCTAAATATTTTGAAATGAATCACTCAGTGTTTGCCTAAACAATAACTAGAAAGAAATATTCAATGAAAGTATCTAGCTAAAGTTTTTAAGAAGACAAAGTCACAGAGAAATTTCTTGAAAGTATGTTGGCTTTTGACTTCTGTAAAATTGTTGTCTTCAATAATGCTTCCGGTGGGTATTTATAGATAGTCTTCAAGAGTAACCCGTTAGGAACACATTTTGAATTTGAAAATGTGTTTGGCAGATGCAAGATCTCAAAAGATCCTGTGAAATATTATCTGGCAGTATATCTACCAAAAACACAAAGTAGGAAAGTGTCAGTACAAGTATATGATTAATCAAATAAGGAAAGGTAAACTGACACTAAACATATTAAGGTCAGCTGAAGTGAATAGCTGACCAAATAATTTCGGGCTGACCAAAGATAACTTAACTTTCTTGGCTGACAATCAAGTGGAATGATTTTAAGCAAATCTAATTATGTGCAAGATTCAACAATCTCCTCCTATTTGCTTAAAACCATTCACTTGAAAGCAGAAAGCCAAAAAAGATTTGAAGTTCCTGCAACAGTGATGTTAGAACAGCAAGCAGACACTATATGCAGGAGAGTAACTGAAAACTTTAGAAGAATCAAATGTAAACTACAAGTAAAACGAGAGTTTAAAAGTTGTTCAAGGTTTAGAGAGATGAGATATCCAGTTGCCTGATGTGGATCCTTCAGTTGTTCTTGTCTGCTTCAACTGATGGACCAACTTCAGCTTCTTTATCGATTCAGCCTTCATGTTCCCGCACTTGTTCTGTTCGACTTGATTTCCTTCTTCGCCATCGGATCTCGCATGTACTTGGTTGCCTTCTTCAGCCTTTGTGCTTGTGTTTCTTACGCTGTGCATCGCGGTTCTTTTTCAATGTCGCCTCGGTGTTACGGGCCGATCGGGCATCGTTCGACGCCTAAGAATCTTGTTTTACGCGGGTAAGCATCGGCTCGTGCTACGCTTCTTCTCCTCCTAAATGGTTTGAAGCATTGCCTTTGCTTCAAAGATTGAAGGCACGATTGGACCATTCTTGCCGGTAGAGTAAGATGGTACTCGATCATCCATCCATATGGGCTTCACGAGGGCACCAAAGAAGAATGGCGGCTTGCACCTCGGTGGTGATGATCTGGGTGAGGTTCGGAAGCAGAGAAGCTACTTGCTGTTGAAGTGTAGCAAGCTGGTTGGTATGGTGTGTGAAGGCTGACTTCATGTGCAAATGATGGGCATATAGAAGGTCGAGCCTGGCTGACAGAGAGAGGGAACCAGGGGAGGTAGAGTCTGCAACTGGTGGCTGAGATGGTGCAGGCTCATTTGAGAATAACTGATGAGTATGAATATTAGCGTCCTCAGGGTCAGGAGGGAAGAAGACATCCATGGGATAGGCTGGAATTTGGGCTTCTGGCTCAGGTGAAGGGGTAGGCATGTCTTCAGGAAAGACAATTTTGGTGCCAGTAGGATGAAGCAAAGCCTTGGAGACAATCTTTCTTTGTTTTCTGGCTTTCCTACTGGCTAACTGAGAAGGGCTGAGAAGAGACTCATCCTCAGAGGTGGACTTGGAGGAATCAGATGATGAGTCTAAGGAGAATTGGTCCAAGGATTTTTCAGAAGAGGGAGAAACAGAAGCATCTTCTGGGGAAAGCTCAGGTTGGGTAGGCTTGAAGGTAGACACAGGACTAACTGAGAGGGTGAGAGATGTGTGAAGGGAGAGGTCAGGTAGAACAAACAGAGGGGAGGCCTGGTTTGGGTGAGAGGGTATGTCAGCTGTGGGAAGAGGAAGAGAGGCCGGTGAAGAGATAATGATGGCGGTGAGGCATCGGCCTAGAGGAGCAGTGCAACCGACACAGGGAATTGGGGGGAATGGTATCAGTCAAGGGAGGAATGGAAGTAGAGACTGACACAAGTGGTACTGGTAGGGGAATGGCTGACATTTCTGGAGCAGAAGTGGGAGTGACTGACATGGGTGTGATGGAAGGCAGAGTGACTGACATGGGGATTGATGGTTGAGGAACTGGCACTGATATAGGTAATGGAGGGAGTGTAACTGGCATAGAAGGAAGTATGGAAGAAGAGGCATCAATGGAGGGATTGAAAGATAGTAGAGAGATGGGTTGCAAAGTATCAGTGGAGATGGCTGTGGGTTCAGCTGACGTAAAAACTGGAATGGTTGTGGCTGACACAACAAATGGAACAGAAGAAGGGGTGACATAGGGAATAGTAGGGATGGATTCTGTGATCAAAGGTGCTGGTTGTCTTGACATAGCATCTGGAAAAGTTGTGTCCATGGAAGCTCCTCCTGGCATGGAGGCCATCCGTCTGTGGAGTTCAATGTAGGCTTGGTTTGCAGCATTTACTGCATCCTGGACATATTTGTTGGCAGCTCTCTGGATCCTAGCTAATTTGTCTGGCTCAACAGAAGGTTGTTCCCAGTCCTGGTTAAGGTCATCATCTTCAGGCAGTGCAGGTCTGCCAACTAGGAAAGGATCATTTGAGGGGAGAGCTGGTAGATTATGAACTTTACTATAAATGGTCCAGGCTAGATAGACAAGCTCATCTTGGACAAATCTATCATTGGAGAGATAGAATCTGTTCCAGAGCAAAGGGAGAGGGTCAAAGTACTTGCCATAATTGGCCACTAAATCTTCCTGACTGAGGTTTGGAGTGACAGGGTATAACACATAGGGTCTCCTTTTCAGGTTGTTGTCAATGTACTTGACTAGGTTGACAGGGGGCTTTTCAGTTTTCTTCTCCTCATGGAAAGAGAGAAGAAACTGAACAAAGTAAGGTAAATGGTCTATGGGGAAGACCCAATTATGAGGAATAGGCACTGGATTTGCTTGGTAGTAGGAATGCCTAGGGTGAAAGGTAGGATTCCTAATTGGCGGGAAAAATTTTATTGGAGCAGTGTTTGGAGACCTTGGATTTGAGGGAGGAGAGGTTGGAGCAGGATCAGTTGTATTAGGAGGGGAGAAAGGGACAAAAGTACCTGGATTGAGTTCAGGGTTCCTTCTCTGTCTCTTTGCAGCAGTATCAGCTGCCAATGTCAATCTTCTCCTCCTAGGTTGCCTCCTTTCAGGGACTTCAGCCTTTTGTACATCACCGGCCGACCAATTGGTCGATTTGAGCTCTTGACTGACCTCTGGATGGCTGAATTCTTGTTGGCTGAATACTTGGCTGAACATTTGGTTGAGCAACTTCAGCTTGCTGACCATCATCAGCTGGCTGACTGGATGACACAGCCGTAAGAGCTTGAGTCCTTGTCCTTCTTGGTCTCCTGCTTGACTGAGCTGGTGGTGCTTCTTGACCAAATCTGCTTGAAATACTCGCTCGCCTGATATCAGCAGCAACATACTTTTTGACCCTGACAGGTTCAAGGTCACCAACGTTGATGAATAGATGCTGAAGAGTTGGAATGGACCGAAGAAACTGATTTATGATCAGGTGATGAGTGAGCCTTGGATTTCCAGTCGCCATGTTTTCCTTGTACTTGGCAATGTTGACTTTGATACACTCCACCAAAATAGCTCCCCAGTTCTTCTCACAGTTCTCCACAATTCCTTCCATTAGAAACATTTGAGCTTCAGTGATCTTGTCATGGCCTCCGGATTTGATTATGAGGCACTTGTCTAACACCGTGGCTAGAGCATAGTGGAGTGGAGCAAAACGATGTTTGTGCCTGTCGAAGGCAAGCTCTACTAGAACTTCACCCCTCATAGTAATCCAGCCTGCTCGTTGCGTTTCATCAGGGATGGTATAGGTGGTTGAACCATCATCATAAAGTTCAGGGAAGGCTGCAGAGATAGTTTCTGAATCAAACACCACAGGTACGCCTTGAATATTGCCGATGAGAGAAAAAGGATCAGCTGGGTTTTCATCCATTCCCATGAAGAACTCTTCAGTTAGCTGGCAGCTAAAGGTTCGAATGTTGAAGGAGAGTAGAGGCATTAACCCATTTGCAGTAACAAGATGAATCAGCTCAAGCCCTAAGGGTTCTGCATTCAGAGAAACGATGTCTAGAAGACATCCAACTGCTGTGTTTGAAGCCATTTACTGAAATAACAACAAATTTGTTAATAACGCAGATGAAAAAAAAAAGAGAAAGGAGGAGTAGAAATGGCAAATACCAGTGAATCTAGGGTTAGGGTTTTTGAGAGCAGAAAGAGCTTTTTGAAGAAGACGAGGTTATTTGAGAGAGAAACGTTTTTAGAGAGAGAAAGGTAAGTGAGAAGTGAGAGTGAGTGTGTTTTTAAATAGAAATCAGATAGGTACGGACACTTATAAGAGATAGTGGGTTTTAAAAGTGAAGATATGGAGTGTAGTGATAAAGTACACATAATTTTGGTTTTTGTGATAAAAATAGCAATTTATGACAGAGAGTCATTATCACAATGATGAGCCGTTTTTGTGAAAACACGTCATCTCAACCGCCAGAGTTGGTGGGATAGTGGAAAGGTCATTTTGGCTTTTCAAGAAAGCTTCGCGAGTTCCAAGGAAAATAAATGGCGGGAAATAAATGAGAAAATTTTCAACAAATTAGAGAGTAAGTCTTAGCTGAGATACGATCAGCTTTGACTTAAGGCTCAGAGACTACATGGATAGTGACTGTTAATCACTGTGTTATCAGCTTGAACAATTTTCAGCTAATAAGTGTCAGTTTGTGAGCGTTTGTCAGCTACTGGCTGACATTATTTTATAGTATGGTTTCAGCCGGGAATGAAGAAAATTTTGTCAGCTGAAAGTTGTCAGCTGTGAAATTTTGGTGCTTATGAGCTTCATGTGTCAGCTAATGGCTGACAAATCTTTCGCTGTGCTACTGGCTGACCATATACTATCAACTGAAATATTTTGTCAGCTTGATACATATTGGCTGACAATCTGAAGTATACCCTGCAAAGATTAGACAAGTCAAATATATCTTTCTATGACATAATAAGCATTCCTAATTCTCCTCTTAAGAATTCAAATCTGTCAGATTTTAAGGCTTTTGTAAAAATGTCAGCTAGTTGAAATTCAATAGGAACATATTCTAGCTGAACATTGCCTTTTTCAACATGATCTTTCAAAAAATGATATCTGATGTCTATGTGTTTGGTTTTAGAATGCTTGACAGGATTTTTAGAAACTGATATAGCAGAAGTATTATCACAATAAATAGGACAAGTTCCCATAGGCATTTCATAATCTAATAGTTGCTGTTTCATCCAAAGAATCTGAGAGCAACAGCTTCCAGCAGCAATATATTCAGCTTCAGTAGTTGAGGTGGAAACTGAAGCTTGCTTTTTGCATGCCCATGATATCAGTCTGTTTCCAAGGAACTGACAAGTTCCACTGGTACTTTTTCTATTAACTTTGCAAGCTGCAAGGTCAGCATCTGAATATCCAATCAAATTAAAAGAAGAGTCTCTGGGATACCAAATCCTAAATTTTTCAGTATCAATCAAATATCTAATGATTCTTTTTGCTGCAATCATATGAGATTCCTTAGGATTAGCTTGAAAACGAGCACATATACACACAGCAAACATGATATCTGGTCTGCTAGCAGTTAAGTAAAGAAGAGATCCAACTATACCTCTGTATTCAGTTGTATTAACTGGCTTACCCTTTTCATCAGTGACTAGATGACATTCAACACCCATTGGAGTGTTTGCTGAATTTGCTTCTTGAAGATTGTATTTCTTGATCAGCTCTCTTGTATAGCCTCAATCCACTTAGGGTCTTCCAAAGCTTCATTAATCTTTTTGGGTTCAATGGAAGAGACAAAGGCATGTGAATCAAGAGTTTCATTTCTGGAGCTACTTCTGGTTCTTAAGCCAGCAAAGGGATTTTCAATAATATTTGAAACTGGATGATGTCTAGCTTCCCTAATTTCTTTAGGAAGATCTGCAAGAGGTTCAGTTTGTAAAGGTGGAGATGGATGAATGTCAGTTGGCTGAATGGCTTCAGAACTAAGTGTGTCAGCTGATTGATCTATTGTAACAGGGTTAGGAGTGTCAGCTGGCTGAAGGTTGTCAGTTTGCTGAAGTTCATTCTGAATATCTAGAGTTACTGCAGGAGGAGTTGAAGATGGAGGATTATTTTGAATTGAACATGTACTGTTTCCTGTCTCAAATATTTCAAAATTGTTAGTAACATCAGGAGTCTTATAAGACTCAAATAAACTTGATTCATCAAAAGTAACATGCATAGATTCAACAATTACTTGAGTTTTTCTATTATAGACTCTATAAGCTTTACTATGCTTGGCATAACCAACAAAGATACCTTCATCAACTTTTTCATCAAATTTACCTCTGTAATCTCCACCATTGTAGTGAATGAAGCATTTGCACCCAAAGATTTTAAAGAAAGCAATGTTAGGGCTTCTACCTCTCCATATTTCATAGGGAGTCTTACCATGAAACTTGGTTATGAGAGATCTATTTTGAGTAAAACATGTTGTGTTGGACTTACGCCCAAAAATATTTTGGCAATTTTGCTTCAGCTATCATTGATTTTCCTGCTTCAATCAGAGTCCTGTTCTTCCTTTCAGCTATACCATTTTGCTGAGGTGTTCTAACTGCTGAAAAGTTATGATCAATTCCGTGATCATCACAGTATGTGTCCATCCCAAGATTTTTGAATTCTGTACCATTGTCAGATCTAACACTTATAATCTCACACTCCTTTTGAGTTTGAAGATTTCTGAATAGAGAAGTGAGAATGCTATAAGTTTCATCCTTGGATTGCATCATTTCAACCCATGTGTACCTGGAATAATCATCTACAACAACCAAAGTATACATGTTTCCTCCTAGGCTTGCGGTTGTAACAGGACCAAATAAATCCATGTGTAGAAGCTCAAGAGTTCTTTTGGTAGAAAGACATGGTTTTGGTTTGAAATAAGTTCTTGTTATTTTTCCCAAAATACAAGCATCACATTTTTTGTCAGTCGGAAAATTTATGGATGGCAGACCTTTTACCAAATCTCCTTTTGAAAGTTTTGAAAGATACTTAAAGTTCAGATGTGAAAGTCTTTTGTGCCAAAGCCAAGAATTGTTTGAAATATTATTTGCTATCAAACAAATTTGAGTATTGTTATTTAAAGAAAGTAAATCAATAGCAAAAACATTCCTTTTTCTGGAACCAGTGAGCAAAATTTCATTAGTGATGCTATTTTTGATAAAACAGTGTGTGGAGGAGAAAGAACAACTCATACCTTTATCATAGAATTGAGAGATACTAAGAAGATTATGTTTCAAACCTTGTACCAAAGAGACATTTTCAATTTTTTATAGATCCTCTGATAATGGATCCATAGCCAATGGTTTTTCCTTTTGAGTTGTCTCCAAAAATTACAGAAGGTCCTTTTGCTGCAGTAATGTTAGTAAGGAGTTCGGTGATCCGATCATGTGTGCGGAGCATCCAGCATCTAATATCCATATGTCAATTGAATGATCATCTGCCATTAAGCATACTTGAAATATGAATATTTAAATCATGGTACCCTTTATACTTTTGGGTCCAAAGGGTTAGTTTTCTTAGGTATCCAAACTTGCCTGAAATTAGGCTTCTTAGTTATGTCGGTAGGTTTAAATCTATATAAGCATTCATGTGACTGATGACCAAAAGTAGAGCAAATATTACACTTGTGATAACCAGGTTTACCAGTCATTTGAGGTGAATTCTTTGATTCCTTATGGTTCAACTTAGAGGTCTGAGCAGCAACAAAATTTATTGGCTTGAACTTGTCAGTTGCCTTTCTTCTGAATCCTCCTCTTTTATCAGCTAGCTGACATTTGTCAGTCGGCTGACATTTGTCAGTTGTTGAGTTAGCTGACTGATTTAGAGGTTTGTGACTAGAAGGAGACAAGCGTCTTTGTTCGACCTATCCTTTGTTAATGTACCTCTTGTCTTGATTCATGTTTAAGGATAAGTGAATGGCACAACATTATAAGCTGATCCCTTGTTCTTTTGTAAAATATTAGGTTCACCTTTTGACTGTCTGTTCTCACAGTCTTCATCATCCTTTGAGTATCCAAGACCATGTTGGTCTTCATGATTTTTCTGTTGGCCGATGATGGTTTCTCTACGGCTTTTGACTTTGAGTAAGTATCAATAACATTGGTCAGTCGAAGATTTCTTTCTACAAGATCAGCAATCTGGGCATCTGAGATTTTTGCTTGAATCTCATGTTTTTCATTGAGACTTTTAAGTTGCAGCAATTCTTTTTGTTGAACTTTGTAAAGCTCATTGATTTTTTGTAGTTCACAATTTTCTTCAGAAATTCTTTTAAAATCACTGGATAAAGAAACATGGATTCTTTTTAGTGTTTCAAACTTGGAATACATTTCTTGCATTTGTTCCAGCAAATCATCAACACTTGAGTCAGTAACCTTCTCCTCCTGCCTTTTTGAATCATTACTCACTTTAGCAGTCCTTGGAGAAGTTGACTTGACTTTCTTTTCTGGCCGACTTATGATTCCTTGTCCATAAAATCCATTTCCTATTTTCTTAACCACAAACTGATCAGGTTTGATGACCTTTGTCAGTTTGGAGTTTGTAATAGGTGAGCTTGACAGCTCATCTTCAGGCATCTTTGAATATTTTGGACTTGGAAACTCATTTTCTGAATCATATATTGCCAATTCTGCAACAAGACACAGATTTGCTTCTTGCTCAAAATTAGCAGATTCATCTTCAGAATCTGTTTCAATCCAAGTTGCAAGATTTTGATCTTCAGCAACTAAACCCTTTTGTTTTTCAAAATTTCTGGAAGCTCTTTTGTAATACTCATTTTTTGTAAAAGGACAATTTGAAGCAAAGTGACCAGGCTTTCTACAGTTAAAGCACAACAGTTTTTCTTTCTCAACCTTGTCTTCATTTGTTTTGAAGTAAGGCTTTTGAAAGTTTGAAGTAGATGGTTTTTGGAAGCTTGAAGAAGGTTTTTGAGGGTTTGATGAAGACTTTTGAAAGTTTGCTGAAGGTTTTTGAAAGTTTCTTTTAAATGATTTAAACTTTCTAAATTGTCTAGCAAAAGCAGTAAATTCATCTTCATCAAAGTCATCATCGGCGGTGATGTAGAAGTTTTGAAGTTTCTTCTTCAGCTTGAAGAGATATACCTTTAAAATTTTTCTCAATTTCTTGAGTTTTGAGAACTTCTTTTTCATAAATTTTTAGACTTACAACAAGGCTACGTATATGAGTTTTGTTCAAGTCTCTAGCTTCCTTAATGGCAGTGACTTTGACATGCCATCTACTTCCCAAACTACTAAGAAAGCGCATATTTAAATCTTTCATACTATAAACTTTACTAAGAGAAGAACATCTATTGCTTACCTCGAGAAATCTATCATAGGCATTCTTTAAGGATTATTTTGGATCCTTCTTGAATGCATCAAACTCTTGTATACAATCATAAAGTTTGTTGTCCTTGGTGTTTTGATCTCCTTCTACATACTCTACAAGAGCATCCCATATTTCCTTGGCAGTTACACAGTCATATATCTGCTTGTAGTTTTCATCAGGTACAGCACTTGACAGGATATGTACTGCTCTGGCATCCAGTCCATCAGTAATTTTGTCTTCCTCAGTCCATTCTGATTGAGGTTTGATGACATATTCTTCTTCTACAGGGGCAAGAGGGTTTACAGTATCATCATCTGCAGCAGAAGATTTACCAACTTTAGTATTTATTTTCATAGGTTGCATAGGACCACCTCTTACACATTCCATCAATCGTTTATCTATGTTGTTCATATATCTTGTAATTCTTTCCTTCCAAATATCAAAGTGATCTTCATCAAAAATGGGTACTTGAGTGATATTGTTTGATTGAAAAGCTTTTAGTGTTGTCATGATTGAGCTTTCAAGCTGTTAGGCTTGGAAAATAGTTTTTTCAGAAAGCAAAGCTCTGATATCAATTGTAAGTCCAGATAGCAATAGTTAAGGCTAGAGGGGGGTGAATAGCCTTTAAAAATTTTGAGGGTTGATTTGTAAAACTTAAAAGATTGGCAGCGGAAAACTTAGTTTTATCAGTCAGCTGAGGAATTGGTCAGCTGGCTGACACCTTGTAAATCCTTAAGCTGATAAATGTTGGTCAGCTGGCTGACACAACTGTTTTTCAAAAGAGGTTGTTTTTAATGTTGATCACTGAAAATAGAGAGGAAACAGAAATACAAGTTAACTGAACAATTAAGCAAACAATTGTTGTTAACTGACTGACACTTAATTAGTTAAAAAAAACTTCTTAAGTGTTGAGTCAGTTTGCAAGAGTATAAGAAGCGGCTGACAAATCAGTTGAAGTGGTTCACAGATAAACTGCTACGTCCACTACCAAGTTGGTCAGACTTGGATTTTTGAAGTGCACTAATTTTATTAAAAATCTATTTGATCTCTAATGGATCAGTGTACAACAAAAGACCGGTGTTTGTGGAGAATGATTGAGAAGCAATCAAACTCGTGAGACAAACTAACTGATTTCTAAATATTTTGAAATGAATCACTCAGTGTTTGCCTAAACAATAACTAGAAAGAAATATTCAATGAAAAGTATCTAGCTAAAGTTTTTAAGAAGGCAAAGTCACAGAGAAATTTCTTGAAAGTATGTTGGCTTTTGACTTCTGTAAAATTGTTGTCTTCAATAATGCTTCCAGTGGGTATTTATAGATAGTCTTCAAGAGTAACCCGTTAGGAACACATTTTGAATTTGAAAATGTGTTTGGCAGATGCAAGATCTCAAAAGATCCTGTGAAATATTATCTGGCAGTATATCTACCAAAAATACAAAGTAGGAAAGTGTCAGTACAAGTATATGATTAATCAAATAAGGAAAGGTAAACTGACACTAAACATATTAAGGTCAGCTGAAGTGAATAGCTGACCAAATAATTTCGGGCTGACCAAAAATAACTTAACTTTCTTGGCTGACAACCAAGTGGAATGATTTTAAGCAAATCTAATTATGTGCAAGATTCAACACCAACAACTTTATCTACGCAACCATCTTTATCTCTATTAATTTAATATATTCTTTCAATTTATACTAATAAATAAATTTGATATTGCATAAATAAATAATTTCGAAATTATTTAAATACTCATTATTAAAATAATATTTATTTATTATAATTTGAATAAAATTTATTATAATTTGATATTATTTATTTTCAATATTATTAATTTAGTATAACCAGAATAATTCAATATTATTTATAATATAATAATATTATAATTAATTAATATAATAATATTATCAATTTATGATAAGTCGAATAATATTTATATTAATATTCATTAATAAATTTAAAAAAGTACAATAATAAATTAATTACATAAACAATTCAAAGAAACTCACAACAATATCCGAAAATAATACAACAACTACAATAAAAATTACTGATTACCAAAAAGTCTCCAAATATTTTCAATTAAATCATGGAGTAGGCGGCGATGTGATTCTTTATCTCGAACGGTACACCTTCGTTTAAGATATCTTGCGTGTTCGGGAATACGCTCGTTAAAATATTGTCATGCTAAGCTACCATCAGTAATGTCAGTCTGTTCATAGTCTGAAGCATTTGGCAAGCGTGTGTAAGTATCTCATTCATCTTCGACAATCATATTATGTAATATGATACAAGCTTTCATAATTTTTCCCAGCGTACATACCTCCCACATAAGTGCTGGTTCTCGTATAATAGCAAATCGTGCCTGCAATATCCCAAAGGCACGCTCAACATCCTTTCTTGTTGCTTCTTGGTGTTGAGCAAAGAGCTTATGTTTATCACTTTGCGGCAATCGAATGGACTGGATGAATGTAGCCCATGGAGGATATATACCATCGGTTAAATAATAACCCAAGTTATACTGATTACCGTTAACAGTAAAGCCTACTGCCGGGGCTACACCATTATAAATATCGTTAAATACTGGAGATCGATCAAGGACATTTATATCATTACAAGTACCTGGAGTGCCAAAGAAAGCATGCCATATCCACAAATCGTAGGAAGCGACTGCTTCAAGAACAACGGTCGCCTTTCCATCCCCTCGAGCGTGCTGACCTTGCCAAGCCACTGGGCAATTCTTCCACTCCCAATGCATGCAGTCTATGCTACCTAACATACCAGGAAAACCACGTGTCTCCCCAACATGAAGCAAGCGTTGGAGGTCCTCCTCCGTTGGCTTTCGCAAGTACTGTTCTCCAAAAACATTAACCACACATTCAGAAAATTTCTTCAAGCATTCAATTGCTGTGCTTTTTCCGATACGAATATAGTCATCACATGCATCACCGGACATTCCGTAAGCAAGCATTCTTACAGCAGCAGTGCATTTTTGTATTGGTGATAAACCAGGTCTGCCACATGCTTCAAATCGTTGTTGAAAATATGGACTATGAGCACCAAGAGCTTCCACTACACGAAGGAAGACATGTCTTCGCATCCGAAATCTGGTGCGAAATTGTTGGTCGGTGTATGTTGAATTCTCTGCAAAATAGTCTGAATACAGGCGTTGATGGCCCTCAGCACGATTTCTATCAATGTATATACGTTCACGAACTTCTCTTTCATCTTGTAGAGATCGTATTAGTTCTCTACAAATTTGACGCTTGCGACGTCGACGACCATTAAGGTCAAATATATATTCATTCACACTTCATTGAATGTCATTTTGTAAATCATCTTCATATTCATTGTCGGTGTTTGAATTTCAACTAGAACTTGAAGAAGACATAATTTTTAAGTGTATTAGAACATGTGATGGTTTCTTCAATTGCTAAACAAATGCATCATTAACCAGATTTATAGAAGGTCACGGGAGATGAGAAAATTCAATTGTCATTTAATTAAGTAAAAAAGAAACAATGTCTTGTCACAATCACCTTTGGGTGATTGTGACAAGACAGTGTCTTTTATTTGTTATCTTAATTGTTAAAGGAAGATGGATATGGAAACCATTCCCAATACCGTGAAACATGGATTTCCATCCATTTATGGATATCTTGAAGATTTTGTTTTGTCTTTTTATTTTGTTTGGATGATGGTGACAACACATTGATTTATTTTGACAAAATTGTCAAATTAGAGAAAGCACAATACAATGAAAAAAGCATTTACATACATTTGTGATAGTTTCTTCAATTGTTAAACAAATGCATCATTAACCACATTTATAAAAAGTCACGGGAGATGAAAAAATTCAATTGTCATTCAATTGAATAAAAAAGAAACAATGTCTTGTCACAATCACCTTTGGGTGATTGTGACAAGACAATGCCTTTTATTTCTTATCTTGATTGTTAAAGGAAGATGTATATGGAAACCATTTCCAATACCGTGAAACATGAGTTTCCATCCATTTATGGATATCTTGAAGATTTTATTTTGTCTTTTTATTTTGATAGGATGATGTTGACAACACATTGATTTATTTTGACAACATTGTCAAATTAGAGAAATCACAATACAATGAAAGAAGCATTTACATACATTTGTGATAGTTTCTTCAATGCTAAACAAATGCATCATTAACCATATTTATAAAAAGTCACGGGAGATGAAAAAATTCAATTGTCATTCAATTGAATAAAAAAGAAACAATGTCTTGTCACAATCACCTTTGGGTGATTGTGACAAGACAATGCCTTTTATTTCTTATCTTGATTGTTAAAGGAAGATTGATATAGAAATCATTTCCAATACCGTGAAACATGGGTTTCCATCCATTTATGGATATCTTGAAGATTTTATTTTGTCTTTTTATTTTGATAGGATGATGTTGACAACACATTGATTTATTTTGACAACATTGTCAAATTAGAGAAATCACAATACAATGAAAGAAGCATTTACATACATTTGTGATAGTTTCTTCAATTGTTTCATCAACTATATCATCTTGAATATCAATCTCTTCTTCGTTGTCCGGTTCTGGTTGTGTTGAAAAAAAAAGTATATTTAAAGCTATGGGATTACTTGGAGTATATTCAGATGAAGAGCCACCTGGAACTCCCATGGGGAATACCCTTGATTTAAGTGTGATTGTTGTGTTGAAGAATGAGATAAATTTGAAGGTAATGGAGTATTCCACGGGAAAGTTTGTTGTGGCATCGACAAGGACACATGGGGAAATATTTGTGTGTTTCCATACTGCATAGAGTTGAGGTTTTGAAAATTCGGATGAACTCCAAAATTTGGAATATTTTGTGTTTCAAAAAAATTATGGTAATGTGATGGTTGGCTTTGTGGAGTGGGTTGATGATTCTGACAAGGAAAATGTTCATTTGGTGTATTCAGACGTTGATTAGTTCGATTTTGAGGGTTTTTGCTTTTACGAGAAACTGGGCGTGAAGACATTGATGACAATAGCTGAAAATAAAACAAAATTAGCCAAAAAAAAATTATACATTGATAACAACTAATATTACTTAATGATAATATTGACAATAATAATAACAACTTATTACAATAATAATATGAAATTTAACAATAATAATGGTAATAATAAACAATTAACAATAAAGACAATTATATGTAATAATCTGCATCCATTTAAAATATTTAAGTAGTAAATAATAATAATATTAATAATAAAAAATACACAACTTAAAAATGGATTAATTAAAAAAATGAAATTTGGAGAGAAAGATAAGAGAGAGAAAACTTACAAATTAATTCAAATTTTGCCAAAAATGCATTTGGTATCCAAATGAGGCAAACCAAGTCTCTATTTATAGATAAAAATGTGTACTGTTTTTTTTAAAAAACTTTTTTAAATGCCCAAACTGCCCTTGAACAGCAGATAATGAAAAAATCTCACAAACCGGTACTTTAATGACAAGTGTAAAGTGCTGCTGTGATGGTTGTCGACAGATTTTTTTGCTTGGCTTTTGGCCCATCAAAACGACGCCGTTTTGATGGGTTGTGTCTCAAAACACAGCCGTTTCGGCGGGACTGTTGTAACGATTTTCGAGTTTTGCGGCATCTTATGTTGAATCTTTGGGAAATAAATCATCAATTGCTTTAATTGAGATTTCTTAAAAACCTCTGTTGCATTGAAAGATTGGCGGAAGATTTGATTTAAAACCACCGTTGTACCTGCTCTAAGCATCAATAGAACAACTATAATGAAGGGGTCATGTTATAATATTGAACATGAAAATTTCTGGGAATCATCAACTCACCTTAAGCCTATGAATAATGGATGAAAGGATGATTAAACCAAGGATTGTTGTAGAGGAGAGCAAGGCCTTCGATTTGGCGGTCTCGGATTGCCGATCGGATCACCGGAACTCCGTCAAATGGCCTCCCAAGTTAGGGTTCTCTCCAAGGACGAAAATGGTGGTCACTCTTTGCAAATGATGGAGCTTTGGTGATCTCTAATGGCTGAATAGGCATAAATTTTTTTATATACTTACCAACAAAACCTCAATCCATGTGAAAGTGGTTATCTTGCTTCTTATTGGCTAAGGAATGATGGCCATTGATAAGGATTGATCCAAGGGCTTAGAGGGGTTGTAGGAGAGTCAACAAAGGGGGCTTGACTCACCAAAGACGTCCAAGGGCCAAGGACTTGGTGGTCAATAGCCAAAACAACTCAAAAATCCCGTAAGTGTGAATTCAGGGACCAATTTCCAGATTATTGTTACTGGACAGTCGATCTTGTAAAATCGACCATAAATAGCTCACAACTCCAAATGAAGTGATTTATGATATTTCTGAAACTAGACTCATTAAACTATATTTTAGAATTTTAAATTACTCAATTTGGACTTATATTCATCAAAATAAAGTTACAACAAAAACAAGTACAGAAGCCGATTTCCTGAAAATAGAATTCTGGCACAGCCGTAAGTCAAGACCTAAATGAGGTACTTAGACACCTTGAAAAATTACCAAATTTTACAGGGAGTATCCTAA
Source organism: Codonopsis lanceolata (assembly GCA_013146195.2). Taxonomy (NCBI): domain Eukaryota; kingdom Viridiplantae; phylum Streptophyta; class Magnoliopsida; order Asterales; family Campanulaceae; genus Codonopsis; species Codonopsis lanceolata. The sequence continues at coordinate 105,404,598 of CM028383.1, read as the reverse complement.
CATATACAGGTAAAACATACTAAATTTTTAGAAAATTCTCTTTAGTAGATTGGTACCAGAATATTCCTGAAGTTTGCCCAAAACCAGACTGAATCTGTGAAGTAATATGTTGGTCATCTTATTTCCAAATGCAACAAATCTATGAACATTGATTGTGCAAGCATGATATGAATAAAATGCAGTCTCTAACATGCTAAGACATACAATAAACATGTTATAAGGATGACAAACATGAAATGGGGTTTGGGTTCTCAGCATCCGAACTACGTTTGGTCTAATTCCTTTGAATGAGATATGTAGGCTTATCACGATAGGTTTGACCATCACAACTTACATAACTTTATTCTGCAATTCGTGTTACATCCCACATTTACATATTACATTTACACACCGTCTTTAAATTTTACGTTGTCTTTAAAACTTACACCTCATCTTTACATTTTACATTGTCTTTAAATTTACACCGCATTTAAATTTACACTACTTTTAATTTACACTATTTTTCAAATATACAATATCTTTCAATTTATACCGCATTTCAATTTACACTGCTTTTCAACTTACAATGTCTTTCAATATGCATTGCTTTTCAATTTACATTATTTTTCAATATGCACTGTCTTTCAATTTACATCGCATTTCAATTTATATTGTCTTTCAATATACACTGCATTTAAATTTACACCGCATTTAAATTTACATTGTCTTTCAATTTACACTACATTTAAATTTACACCTCGTTTTAAAATTTCCGCATTTACATCACAGTTTTTACAACATTCGAACTATGTTTGGTCTGATTCCTTTTAAAGGGAGACGTAGGCAGCCTATCACAATGGGCACGACCATCAAAAACAGTGGCGAAGCCAAGATTTTGTCTTTGCAAGGGTCATAGTACAATTTTTTTTGCCAAAAATAACCAAGCTCAATAACTCATACATTTAAGTAATAGAAAAAAATTTAAAGGCCGCAAAGGCCATGGCCCTTTTACTACATAAGGTGGTTCCGCCACAAATCACAAATGTCTTTTCCATCACATAGATCTATATCATTGTGTTTACTAGGTAAATTCTTAGGAGCATAGACTCTCATCATTGTGTTTAGTAGGCAAATTATTAGGAGCATAGATTTCTATATTTATGTTTAATAGGTAAATTCCTAGGAGCATAGACTTTTATCATCGTGTTTACTAGGTAAATTTCTAGCATCATAGATTTATCCCGAACTACGTTTGGTCCGATTCCCCTGGAGGGATACATAGGCAGCCTTTTAACAAGCATGACCATTACAAATGTTTTTCAACCTCAAAATTTCCCCCAACATTCGAACTAGGTTTGGCTTGATTCCTCTCTAGGATACGTAGGTAACCTTTCGGGACCCGTCCATGTTTTTTTGTCCCTTTTTTTTTGAAATTGGGAGTCTATTCTTAATTATCAACGTCATTTGTGTTTACTTGTAAACTCCGTCGTTAAGGGGCTCTGTAGACACCACAATTTCGTACATTTTTTAAATATCATATAAAATATTATTACATATTAAAACGGACTAAAAAAGTTTTTTTTTTTAAACATTTTAGGGGCCAAAACATCAAAAGGATTAAAAGGAGGGCTCAAAAAGACAGAAGGAAACAAGAAGGGGGGAAAGTGCGCAAAAGAGAAGAAAAAAGGAAGAATGGGCGGTACACCCATAATTGGGCACCACGCCAATCTGCCCCTGTACGACGCTGTTCTGTTGCTCTGTGCAGTCTACTCCTCAACGATTTTGACATTGTGCAATGTTAATCCGACGAGGCGACCAATTTCCCTTGTATTGTGCCCGTTTTACTTCTTTTATTAGGGCATCCCACGTGCTACAGTGCAAGGCGACTGGCCTCTATGACTCTACATAGCCCCTATTCCTTCGAGAGGTCTGATGCTTCCCCCACAAGTTGCCCTTTCAGCCCACAGGAGCCACCCCTCTGCCTATAAAAGGAGCTCCTCCCCTTTAGAAAAGAAGGACTCCACCATTACTTTGCCGAAGTGCTGCCAGAATTTCTCTTCAACCAAAACACACACATCAAATACACACCCACTACACACACAGACACATCAATACACACATACACACAAATACACACCCACTACACACACAACACACAGACACAACACAACTCACAGTAAGAAAAGACGTACTTTCTCGGGAAGACAAGGGGAGAACACGGAGATCGCCTAAGCCTAGGCGTACCGGGTACAGCTATCACGCTCCAAAGGTATTGGATCTGATATTAAGTCCCTATAACTATTTTCCTTTAGCATGTAAATAAAAATGTAGATATGCAAACTTTGTGGAGTTGTACACATTTCTATCGTTTGTGTATGTTGTTAAAGTTGGTCTTCTTTTCTGTTTATATTTTTGGCATAAATAATTAGTTATCTCCTTTAGTTAGTTTTCCTGTATATATAATGTAAATAAGTTTATAGATTACGTTTTTTCTCTATTTTTCTTGTTTATATGTCCAGTTTGTGCTAGATTAGTATATAACATTTTTTATGCTTCTCTTTTCTTTGTCTCATTTACTTCTTTCCCGCTTTATTATTATTTCTTTTTTCTTTACTAAATATAAAAAATATCTTCTTTTATATTTTTTCTGTATATATACAAATATTTCCTATACTAAATGTACAAAAATAGACTAAGCATATTAACAAACCCATTTTTAGACCAAAAAGGCGAGTTGGGTGTCTAACCCTTTTCTAACTCGTAATTTAGCCCCTAAACTCATAATCTTGGTTTTTCTTTGTTTGCCATTTAAATGGAGGTTGCGACTCTGTACATACATTTTTTGAGTCCACAACGAGACCGAGCGTATTTCACGCGCTTAAAATTTTGAAACCACCCGCTTTCTCACGTAGCGAGGCCAGGGTCGAAACGGGATTCTCACATAAGGTCCACACAAAATAGATGACTTATTGTTAAGACTAGGAAGACCTCTCAATGCCTAAAATTTCACAAGATCATGAATTTTACGATAGTTAGCATGTCCTAACTTTTGGTGCCACAATTCAGTTTCATCAAGTTTAGTACTATAACGAGCATGTACATTGTTAACCATGCATTAATTATCAAAAGATCTTGTACCTGCAAGAATGCATTTGTTAGATGCATCAAAACCTCACAAGATTTTTTTTGTCAAACTTTACCTGAAGATCAATGTCACACAACTGACAAATACTGATAAGATCAGCCTTAAGCCCCTCAATGTGATATACGTTTCGAAGTTTAGGTAACCCTTCAACATTAAAAATTCTCTTTCCAACTATCCTTCCCTTATCACCACCACCATATGTAACATTACCTCTACTACAACTAGAGCAGTGGACCAAATTTTCACTTGTACATGTCATGTGGCGAGAGCAACCACTATCAAAATACCAAGTGCTTGTGACACGAGATTTTAAGGAAGTAAAGGCTACTTGACAGTTATTCCAGATCAAGGAACCTAAACAAATCTGGAGCGTTTCTGCACATGAGAGTGAGATTGTTTCAGTGGATGATGCTCCAGTTGATTTTGCCAATGTGGTTCCAGATGCTGCATCATTTGGTACTTCATTAATTTAGTTCTGAACCCCAAACATGTTTTGATTTTTAGCAAATTTTTTGGCTTGATCAGCCTTCTTTTTGTAACAAAAAGGTTTGACATGACATGGTTCAAAGCGGTAATGACATACATATATCTTTTTCCTAGGTTTAGAATTTTTCACAAACCCCTTTTGTTTGTGAGAAGAACCAGAATGTCCCTTCTTTTTCTTCTACAAAAATAGTGGGTTTAAAACATAGACCAGTGGTATCCTTTTGATCAAAACTCAAGGTTTCACTAAGCATGATATTACCCGTGTTCCAATTTGATAACGTCTCATTGACTTTTTCAACAATTGATCTCAAATTTTCAATCTCAAGATCCTTTTTGGTAAGCATAACTTCCAACCTTTTTGTTCATCGTTCTCTTTTCTAAGATACTGATTTGATTTTACACGAATTTTCATTTTTTCACATATTTTAAGTCAATCTGCATACAAGGCCTATGCTCTTTTAACAAATCAGTATCAATACAATTTGATTCATCAAAATAAAAACCTTCAGTGTTGTCAACTATTGAACAGTTGAAACAAGAAAGACCAAACCAACAGTCTTCAAATGCAGCAGTAGATGGAGCAACATTTTGTGCTTCATCACTGGAAACATAAGCTGGATTTATTTGAGCATATTCATTATATTTTGTGACAGTATTAAGGGTCGTTTGATCAATAATATATTGGTCTTTGTTAACACTTAAGGTGGCACACAAATTTATACCCCGATTTCGTAGGGTATTTACACATTGAGTCGCATAGTATCCATAATCATTACAAGCCACATTCACAAATTGCAGCGGAAATAAAGAGAGAAAGCAAAGCAAAAAAGAAGAGACACAATACAAGTTCAGGTTTACAAGTGGCTTGTACACGAGCCAATATGGCTAAAAACTTCCACTATTAAAAAAAAAAAAAAAAACAATTGTTAAGCTTACAATTATGAAAAACCTACTACTATGTGGAAATCCCACGAAAAACTCCTAACAAGTATGATGCAATCAGTCTAACACAACTACCCACTGAACTAAGATAAAAGCAAAGCAATGGGTAAAACAAAAAGACTAGGAAGCTATCGATTAATGTAGCTGCCAATGATGCATTATTCCGTAGTACTATTCTTTTCCAGCATAATCTCTCTATCTAAAATTCTCTCTCTAAAAGCGTGTATAACATCAAGGACGAACTCCTCCTTATATAGGCCTAGGAAAACTGTTTTTGAAAAAACCCTCAACATGTCAATGTTAAGGTTAGGAAATAAATCATTCCATATTACACAAACATGTCATATCAACTATCAACTACATCCTTAAATAAGGCAATGAGGAAACTTCTAAGAATGCCACCAAAGCAATGAGGAAGCTTCCAAGAAAGACACCAAGAAAGGAAACAACAACCTTGAAGACCAAGGTATGAGACATGACACAAAGGTGGGTAAAATAGGCCAAGCCTAGTTGGTCTTACAATATACTCCCTCCGTCCCAAAATATGTGACATTTTGAGAGAGTTTTTTTGTTCCAAAATAGATAACACTATGCAGTTTTCAATGAACTTTTCTCCCTTTTTTCCAATTCTACCCATCTTTATTGACTCTGTAACTCGTGTTTGGCTCTTCAGACAAGAATATCAAGACACATGATTAATGTTTGGATAATGACAGTTTAGTCTTTACAATATGTTTCCAAGGTCTAAGTGAAAAGCCACAAAACATCATATATTTTGGGACGGAGGGAGTATAAAGTACTGCCTCTAAAATTATCTAAAATACACCCTTAAGATACAATTTTTTTAGCATGAACTATAACTTCCTTTGGTCATGTTCTTCTCTCTCCCCACTCGTCTTCTTCCCCAATCGGAAATTATTTTCTAGTATTTCCAGTCGATTGTGACGAGAACCCAGGATCTCCTAAATAGGTTTCAGGATGATCTCCGCGACTCAACGCCCTTGAGATAACGTGAACCTTGGAATTATAAATGACTTCATAATTGAAATGACTTGATAAGTCGAATTCAATTACAAACAATTTGAAATCAAAGCTTCCAACCCAGAACACTTAATAAAACACTAATTATCATGCAAAACAAATGGACTACGCGATCGCCTAAGCTGCTTGCACAAACTATTGGGAACACGTCCTGAATTCTGTCCACTTTCCAACATTTGCACTTTGACCCCTCCAACTTTCCAAACATCTTCCTTAGCCTCCAAACTTGTCCCCAAGCTTTCAAACTTGTCAAATTACTCCCCAAACTCTTGGAAACACTTTTTAGGCTTGCCACAATCGTACCGGATTGCTTTTCATTCTTGATGATGCTGATTTTCAGCACCAAGGATGTATTTGAGAATTCGACCAATGAACTCAAAATTTGGATCAATGGGTTGGATCGGTACTTGAAATAAAATAGTAAATATTACCTGAGCATGGGGTGGCAATGCAAATCCCCTCCGGCATAAGAATCATTTTCTAGTACTTTATGAGAGAGACAAAAGCTTTAGAGCTCAGTTGAGCAGCACAAGGACGTAAAGAGTGTGTTTACCTTCTTTGTGGGAGGTCAAGGCCTTATATAAGGTGTGTACGAACTTGAGTTAGTTACGCCACGAGGGCCTTCTAGAAAGCAAATCAATCCTTATAAGGTGGACAAAAATTTTTGATATGTATTAGTAAGTAATTAGAGCTATTTGTGTTGCGCCCGCTTTGTAGCGGGTTGCTCATTGAGTAAGGCCCACTGCTCATTGGTATAGTTCGCTAGGGTATAGGCGGGCAGGTCGTCTAAAGACTTGAATCGATGTATTGACCATGGAGAGCAGGCACACGTGATGGTCCCCTATTTCTTATCTTAACAGTGTGAGCTAACGGATGGCCCTGATTGCATGGCAGTAGTGCCGTTTTTACCCTATTGGTAAATATGGGTGGCTCAATTCCAAATTTTTAGGTGATTAAAAATCACATCTTCACTTTCTATGGTTTTATGGGTACAAGAAATAGACAACAAATGATTGAAATTCAATTGTGATGTTGTGGACTTTCATTTTCAAACCAAGGTAGAAAAAATTAGAGTCCCATCAAATCCAGTCAAGTAAAAAGTCAGAAAGAAAAAGACCCATGCCCAAGTCAACAAAATAAAAGAAATTGCAGTAGCTTACAAACACTCCTGGAGGCCATAGCAATGTCTGCCATTGCATAGATCTGGGGGAGTCTAATTAAGTATACCCAGTGGCATTCTGCCGGGTATATAAAAATATACAAGACGATAATACTGTCCTGAAAAACATCCAGAACTTGCAAGTAAGACACTTCAAACCAAAGGAGAAGAAAGGTACAAGTAGGAAAAGATGTGTTAGGTCAACAATAATGGCCGTTGAGACGAGCTTGGTTCCTTAGTTCCAAAATTAAGAGGCTGCAAAAAGGGTTGGCGATATGCAACTAATGGATTTGAGTAAGTAGATTCTGTCGGTTCATTCATCTCATCAAGTTCGTCGGTGTTCTTCGCATCCTGATCACCAAAAACAATGTATTAGGCTCATAACGAAGAAAACTGTGACATAAATAATAGTGTCATAAGCACAAGAATCTATGTACAATGTTTTAGCCCAACTGTGAATAGTAATCTTTCATCACAAAGGGAATGCACAATCCCTCCCTTTCCTTTTCTTTCCCCCACACTACAAATCCAAATGAGTTAATGGGGTAATTTCGTTTCCTTTGTTCCCAATCAAAAACTGAATAACAAATAACCTAGCAGAGCTATTCGAAAGACGCACTGATGTCATTCACTAGCTAATAGCCTTATGCTAATTACTCCTCACATATCAAACTGAATCCCTCAATAATGTCATATAAATAAGAACCCTACATAGACAAGACAAAGAACCTGACTGACCCATTGCTGCCTAGAAGACAATCATGATAGCAAGAAGTGAAATAATCAAGATCTACAAAAACATGGATATTCTTTTTACGACGCTTTTTTCATATAGAAGAGTTTTTTTTTTTGGAACAGCCACTTCAAGATTTTGAAGTTCCCCACAAAAGGAGGGATGGAATTTAAGCCCAACCATCGAGAACATGAGCCAAGATACCCTATTCACAAGATAAAATCAGGATCACCATCAACACCATCTGTAGCCAGACCAACAAGTTTTAATATAGGGAGAAGAGAGACTTCATTTTTCAATCATGACCTGCCTATTTATTCCCTCACTAGCCCACCCATTTGAGCACGCAATCGCATGGGCACTACCCATACCCACTCGTTTTCCACCTCAACACATTTCCAACATGCATGTGCATCCTAGTAACAATACTAGGTGTTAAAGTGATACCTACAAAGAAAGAATCCACACAAACATGTATGTTTCAGTATAAGAAAAAGGGTGAAGGAAGCGTCAGGAACAGTGAATATACACATAGTGACACCCAAACTGTTTAACCAGCTGTTTGATACTTATTGCTGCCGCTAAGAGATCTAGAAAATGAGATATGTCAATATCAGAATTACAAAGAGAACCAGTCGGCCCCAACCCCAAGATTAATGTTCATTAGATCTCATTATTATTTCCTTCCCAATACTATCAAAATATAAATCAAGATCTATCCCTTTAGAATTCTATTGGAAAATAAGTCTGACGGCTGAAGAGCTAAATGCAATCTGCGGTTTCCTCCCATTTAATCATTTATCACTTCGCGAGTCCAAGAGACCTAGTATACTCACTGAACTTTTCTTTCTTTTTAGTCCCTCTTTCATAAAACGAGCCCCTATTTCCTTTAGTTTATATAACAAGTATGAGCCCAGATTTTGACGTTAGAACTATGGCATAATATTCATTTTATTTAATTTTAATCGGAATATTGAACTAATGAACAATTAGGAAAAGACGTAAAACTACCAAATAATACGAGATACATAAACAAACAAGAAGCATTTGTTCGCACACTATTTAAAAGAGCAATTCATGTACCTAAGTTGATTTGATCTTTTGGTAGCATATCCTAGTTTAGGTGTCTGAAATAAATATAGATACTGAAGACCAAATTCGAAGGGTGCACATACCTGAATAGAGTAATTGTTAAATGTAGGAAGAAATCGAATCTTGCAGTACTCGTTGAAAGCTAAAGTGAGCAACACCAACGGAACTGTAGCAAAGGATGCGGACGGTTTTGATTTCAGGCCAAAGAGACCAATCATAGTGATTTGCATGAAAACAAGAGCAACAATGATGTAGTGATGAATGTGTGGCCAATACTGACCACAAGTCTCGTATGTAGTTTCATACACTTCCTGAATCTGCATACATAGGATACCAGTGTGTAGTAGAGAGGTTATTACATTTATTATTGTAAGAATAGTATGCAGAAATATCTGTGCATATGATTGATCCATAAACACAAGCATAAGATCTACCAACACTGAGAGACGAGCAGAAAACCATTGCAAACAGAATACACAATGCCCAACACCAGAATAAAAATCAGGGTTGCACGGGTCAGATTTTGCTATAATAAATTAATAATAGATGTGATTGCATCAACTGAAATAATTGAAATTCAATCGCTCTTAGCTGTCGAAATGAAATCTTGTAACACATGAGCAAATGAGAGAGGATGGGAAGGATGGAAGTTTGAAACGAAAAAGTTTGCCTGTTTGAGTTTTAAGTGGTCTTTAGATCATGCAGTCTCTCTACTATGTACAATTAAGTATGTGATACAGGTAAAATAAAGTGTGGACGAGATGATACTTCAAAAATCCCGAAGTACACACATAACGAAAATGATACAACAAATTCTCAATATGTGTGTACGTAGAATGATTCCATCTTTACATGATTACGTTGCCCAAGACTGATATGGTGTTTCCATGTTTCTCTTTAGTAGCCCATGTTCCATAGATAAAGTTGGGCCTAACCACTTCCTAACAGGATTCTCCTTGGAAACTTTACAGGTTAAGCTCCGGTTGACCAGACCAGATTTTCATACTACGATTAATTAATACCTTCTCCCACCTCTCCTCTAAATTAATGTTTCATAACATAAAACAATCTTTTTTATTTTAATATATACAATGATCTTTAGGGTAGTATTCCTTGGCCATCTTGTTGAGATTGTCAAAGTTTGGACAAGGCGGTTGCTTAGTGTTAAGGACTAGGCGACCCGCTTAGTCATGATTACTTCGGACTGAGTTACTGGAAACAAGGTAGTCGCTTAGTGTCAAGGATTAGGCGACCGCCTACTCGTTGTTGGTTTTCAGTGCGCTACTGGAATTTAAGCGGTCGCCTAGTGTCGAGGACTAGGCGACCGCCTAGTCCCGTTTTTCAGTTTTTTCCGGTTTCTTTATTTAAGGGTTTTAGAGTTTCTATTGTATCCATATAAACAGTGGTATCCCTATAACGTTTTTAAGGTAGACTCTAATAAAATTTCGACAATCCGTTGGCTCAATCTCTCTCTCTCTTCTTTACTATGGATCTTGTTATACTCTGTTAATTTGTTTGCAAAGTCTTCCGCTTTGTACAACAACTAGTATCAGAGCATAGGTCCACATGTCTGTTTCAGGAATAGATACCTCTCATTCCAAACATGAGGTTCAGAAGTTCGATGGAACGGGGAATTTAGCATTGTGGCAAAGACGGGTTAAGGATGCCCTGGTACAGGCAGGATTAGGGAAGGTTCTTCGGAACAAAACTAAACCTGATGATGTGAAGGAAGATGATTGGAATGAATTATAATCTAGGGTTGTTTCTACACTTCGTTCCTGCCTTGCACACGAATTGGTATATCCTATTATTGATGAGGAATCGGCCACAACGGCGTGGGAAATTTTGGAGGCGAAATACATGTCAAAATCCTTGTCAAATGAGTAGCATCTCAAGCAAAGGTTGTATGGGTTTAAGATGGCAAAAGGGGCTGATCTCAACGCTCACATAAACGCGTTTACGCAAATCATCAATGATTTGCTACGGGTGGAGGTGACGTTTGAGGAAGAAGACAAGGCGTTGATGCTGCTAAACTCGTTTCCGTCTTCCACAACGTATGAAAATCTTGTGACTATGTCGACGTGGGGTAAAGATACTCTTGAGTTGGAATCTGTTACAGAGGCTCTCTTGGCATTTCATCAACGAAATAAAACTGTTACCGTATGTGAAGGAGAACAAGGAACGTGGGAGATCACAATCCAGAGACAACTCAAAGAATAATCAAAATTCACGGTCGCAGTCAAGGGAGAAGTACAAGGGGAATTGCTACAAGTGTGGGAAGAAGGGGCACAAGAGGCATGATTGTCCGGAGAAGGGTAATAATGGTGTTGGTTCGTCGAAGTCAGCTAGTGTGGTTATGGATGGTTCAAATGAAGATGGTGATATGCTCTCAATTTCATCAACAGTAGATCTGGATTTAGCATGTTCGTTTCATGTAACTTCCAATCGTGACTGGTTTGACACCTATAGGTGAGTTAAGTTAATTCTGGTTTGGTTACTATGGGTAATGGTGCATCTTGTAAAATTGCCGACATAGGTACTATTATAATTAAAATGTTTTATGGTGTGGTTAGAACGTTATGTGATGTTAGACATGTACCAGAAGTCTCCAAAAATCTAATCTCATTAGGTGCTTTAGACTGTAATGGCTGTAGTTATAGATCTAAAGATGATATGATGAGAGTTTATAAGGGTGCATTGGTGGTGATGAAGGGTGAGAGGGAATCTAAAAACATCTATAGATTACTCGGTAGCACTGTTGTAGGTGGAGCTAGTTCTATAGAGTCACTACTCTTTGGGACATGAGATTAGGTCACATGGGGGAAAGGGGTATGAAGGAGCTTCATAAGAGGAAACTGTTGAAGGGTGTTAAAACTTGCAAACTTGATTTTTGTAAGTATTGTGTTCTTGGAAAGCAAAACAAAGTTCAATTCAAGACGGCTAAACACACAACAGAGGGAATCCTTGACTACATTCATACTCATGTTTGGGCCAGTGAGAACGACCTCAAGGTATGGATATTTATACTTCGTGACATTTATTGATGACTTTTATAAGAAGGTTTGGGTTTACTTTATGAAGCACAAGAATGAGACTTTTGAGAAGTTCAAATTGTGGAAGGCTGAAGTGGAAAATCAAACGGGTAGAAAAGTTAAATGTTTGAGAAGTGATAACGGTACAGAGTACACGTATTAGGGGTTCAAGAAGTTTTGCGCGAAGCATGGAATTAAAAGGCACTATACAGTATGCAGGACACCACAACAAAATAGTGTGGTAGAAAGGTTGAACCGATCTATTGCGAAAATGGCACGGTGTCTACGATTAAATGCAGGGTTAGCAAAGAATTTTTGGGTAGATACAGTGAGTATAGCTTGTTTCTTAATAAATATATAGATCACCAATGGCGTCACTAGATTGCAAGGCTCCAGAAGAGGTATGGATGGGTTCCGAGGTAGACTACTCCGATATTCGGGTGTTTGGGTGTCCATCCTATGTGCATATACCTAGTGAAGAAAGATCGAAGCTTGATCCAAAGTCCAAACAGTGTATCTTTCTTGGTTTCGCGAAAGAGGTAAAGGGTTACAAACTTTGGGACCCCATGTCAAGGTGGTAATGAGCAGGGATGTGGTTTTCGATGAGAAAGCTATATTGAAGTGTACTCATGAAGAAAAGGAGAAACATGTGCCAGAAAACGAAAAGGGTAATGAGCATGTCATTGAGGTGGAGCTACCGAAGGTGGTTTTGGATCGCATTCTTCCCGATCCCGAGGTAACTACACAAGAAGTTGAAGAAGAAAATTCTTCTAGTGGAAGACCCAAGAGAACAATCAGACCACACCAGATCATATGCTCTTGTTCTTAGTGGTGGAGATCCAAATACTTATCAGGAGGCGATAAAAATCCAAGAAAAGATAAGTGGGTGACTTCTATGGCAAAAAAGATGACATCACTTCACAAGAATAACACATGGGAGTTGGCGTCGAACTTCCCAAGGGAAGCGTGCAATTGATTGTAAATGGGTATTCAAGCGAAAGGAAGCAGTATCAGAAAAATTGGGGGAAAAGTTCAAGGCACGGTTAGTGGCAAAGGGGTACTCGCAGCAAGAAGTGATAGATTATAATGAGATCTTTTCGCCTGTTGTGAAGCACACTTCGATCAGAATTGTGTTGGGTCTTATAGCACACTATGATATGGTGCTGGAGCAGATGGATGCGAAGACTGCTTTTCTACACGGTGAGTTAGAAGCAAATCTTCATGGAACAGCCGCATGGGTTGCTAGACAGGAGCATTTAGTTTGTAAACTGAAGAAGTCACTGTATTGGCTAAAGCAGAGTCTCCGCGACAGTGGTACACCAGGTTCGACACTTTAGTTTTGGCTATTAGAGGTGTGAGTATGATTGCTACGTGTATGTGAGAAGCTTTGATGATGACTATTATTTTTCTGTTACTGTATGTGGAAGATATGCTTATTGCTAGTAGGAGTGTTAATGAGGTCAAGAAATTAAAGACCTTGATATGAAGGATTTGGAGGCTGCCAAGAAGATTCTTGGTATGAAGATTCGTTGAGACAAAAAATTTAGAAGATTGTGGTTATCTCAAGCCGGTTATGTTGAGAAGGTGTTAGAGACGTTTAACATGAGAGATGCAAAACCAATGAAAACATCGTTGGCGAATCACTTCAGTTTATCTACCTCAGATTCTCCAACTACTGTTGAAGAAATTCAACACATGTCAAAGGTTCCCTATGCAAGCGCAATGGGATGTCTCATGTATGCCATGGTATATACTAGACCAGTTTTGGCATAGGCAATCAATGTGGTAAGCAAGTATATGGCTAATCCAGGCTGACAACATTGGGAGGCAAGTGGATTTTCAGATATTTGAACGGCACTGTGGACTATGGTATTATGTTTGAGAAGCAAAGTGTGGGGCTTTCAGTCATAGGGTAGGTTGATTCAGATTATGCAGGCGATAAAGATCGTAGGAGATCGACCACAAGTTATGTATTTACCTTAGCAGGTGGACCTATATGTTGGAGACCTATGCTTCAGGCAGTTATTGCATTGTCTACGACCGAGGCGGAATACATGGCAACTGTTGAAGTTGCAAAGGAAGCCCTATAGCTTAGGGGCTTAGTCAAGGAGTTGGGTGTTTAGCAAGATGGAGTTTTGTTGCATTGTGAGAGTCAAAGTGCAATCTACTTGGCGAATAATCAGATTTATCACTCAAGGACGAAGCACATCGATGTGAGGTTTCACAAGATTCGTGAGTTGATTGATAATGGGGATATTCTGCTAAAGAAGACACACCACAGAAAATGCTGCACACATGTTGACAAAGCCATTTCGAGTGTTACTTGGATTTGTTGCACATCACTAGCTGTTAGAGATGTGGGAGGTCAAGTTCTACAAGGTGCCCAAGATGGTTTCGAGGTCGTGTTCTATGTCTTCTAATGGGTTGGGCGAATACTTGCCAAGGTGGAGATTGTTGAGAATGTGATGGCTCGATTACCAGGGCAACATGCCAGTTCCCTCCGAGGGATTGTCAAAGTTTGGACAAGACGGTCGCTTAGTGTTAAGGACTAGACGACCGTTTAGTCATGATTACTTCAAACCGAGGTACTGGAAACAAGGCGGTCGCTTAGTGTCAAGGATTAGGCAACCGTCTACTCATTGTTGGTTTTCTTTAAGCGGTCGCCTAGTGTCGAGGACTAGGCTACCGCCTAGTCCCATTTTTCAGTTTTGTCTGGTTTCCTTATTTAAGGGTTTTAGGGTTTCTATTGTATCCATATAAATAGTGGTACACCTAAAACGTTTTTAAGGTAGACTAAGAAAATTTCGACAGTTTGTTGGCCCCAATCTCTCTCTATCTTCTTTACTATTGATCTTGTTATACTATGTTAATTTGTTTGCAAAGTCTTTTGCTGCACAACACATCTTGAACTACTTTTGCCATTAGTACTCTCAAGAGTTATAAATTTACAATCCAGTTTGCAACATTATTATTTTTTTGATAAATAAGAAGTAATATAAACAAAATGCTGCAAAACACGTGTTGCGTCCTTTGTATACCAGAAGTATAGTCAAGAAATTACAAAATACTAAAGCTATCCATATACTCTACAAAAGAATTGGCCAAAGGCACAACTGGAAAAACTGCTACATATTTTAAAGGTTTAAATTCAAATTTCGCCGCCCTACTTTCACCAAAAATTCAATAAGCTCACTTTACTTTTTTGAAAAGACTAAAATATACTCTGCACACATGATGTGTAAATCACAAAAAATAAAGGCTTAAAATGCAATTTGGTCACACTACTTTGAGCAATTATTCATTAAAGTCATCCTACTATTCTTTTCAGTCACTATTTTATTATTTAAATTGTTATAATTTATTTTTTATCTTAAACTCTATTGAACATTTAAATGGTTTCAAGTAGTAACAAATAGTTGGTGGAAAAAGTGGAGTAATTAATGTAGTCGAGAGTTTTTAATTTGTCATCGATCATTATTGGGTAGAGTTGGCGGTAGAATTAAATATTTTGTTGGTGTAATTAGTGATTAAGATTAGTGGTAATTTAGGTGAGTCAAAAAAACATGACAGTTTTATTTTTGAGTCATTCCACTTAATAATCATGTAGTCGTCTTCATGCTTTTTGTCCCAACCATTTCACCTCCCCGCCTCTGCTGTTAGATCTCTCTGCGTCACCCTCGCCGCATGCTCCTCCTCCTGCCAACGCAGTACTGATTCCTGGTGATTCCGCTAATCTTCCTATCAATGAATTCCTAACCGGAAATCGTAGACTGGTTTGGTTCATCTAGTATTTTGATTTGAAATGAAATTGGAGATCAAGTCAAAATGAAAAAAAAACAAAAAAAAACTAACTAGTTTAAGGAACAAAGTCTATGAAATACATTCATCCATGAAATTTTTCCCTAAATTCTTTAGCAATTTGATTTCCTTTTCTCCTACCTTGCATTTTCATACATCCCTTTTGAACTCATTCTTACTATTTAAATCTCTTTGGGCTTTCTGTCTGCCCCAAAAGTTAAAATTTTGATAAATTAATTTTTTTCGGAGCTCTAACTTTCTCTCTCACTAGCCGATTTCCAAGTCAGGATCATTATTTGATGGATGGGTTTGATTAAAGAGAGATATTCACAAATATGGTGGTCTAACTTGGAATTGGGTTCTTCACCGAAGACGCAAACACCACGTGGATCCCAATCTGTGCTCGATCTCTGCCCCTCTGTCAAACATGTAAAGGAAGTGGTGGCAGCAGGAATGGGAGACTTAGAGGGAAAGAAGAGAGAAAGTGGGGGTTGTTTGGGGAAGGCTGGGGTTGGGCTTATTATTATGGCAAGAAAATATATACCTTTTAGTCATGTGTCACATGCTATATTGGGGCATTTTTTGGTTTTCGAGTGCTTTTAAAAAATTTCATCTATGTTTTTTAACGAAACTAGATGGAGTGACTATTGTGCTTGCACTAGTTAAGTAAAGTGATGAAATTAACAAAAAATATAATAGAGCAATCTTAATGAATAACTACTCAAAGTATAGTGATCGATTTAAATTGTTATTTAAGCCAATTTTAAAACCTCTTTTCTGCTTTTCTAGAAGCCAAAATCTTTTCCACTAGAAAAAAAGGATAAAGTCACGAACAAGTATTCACCAAGGTTTATCGTCTTCCGTATCTTTACTCAATCCATCCATAAACTATAGCAAGAGTGCCATTTGGGAAAAGAAGGGGAAAAAGAGAAGGTGAATAATACCCAATGAAGCATCTTTTAAAATA
Source organism: Codonopsis lanceolata (assembly GCA_013146195.2). Taxonomy (NCBI): domain Eukaryota; kingdom Viridiplantae; phylum Streptophyta; class Magnoliopsida; order Asterales; family Campanulaceae; genus Codonopsis; species Codonopsis lanceolata. The sequence continues at coordinate 105,388,224 of CM028383.1, read as the reverse complement.
GTTGAAGACCATAAGGGAACAGGTCCCCTTGTTCATGGCTAGCTTCATCTAAGAGATGGTCCAGTGTGGTAGACATCCCTAAGGTCTCAGATTTGATCACTTTCCACATTCCTCACACACAAAGGTACAAAAAAGAGAGAGAAAAAAAGGCCTCATATATTGAGGTGACCAAAAACCAATCCGACACCGCACAAAGACCTCTAAAGTTGAAAGTATCTAAGTTGTACGATGATCAGAGGTAAGAAAATTAACCTGGTTAATAAACACGACATAGCCCAGTAGGAAATAGCCAATTAGAAATGGAAGAAGCAATGGCGCCACGACTGCGTATACCATGCCAATCAATATAAATAGAGAAACAAAAGGAATAACTCTGTAAAAAGGTAAGGAATATAGATAAGGATTATTCTTCCTTCCACGGCCCCATGTATGTGATATTATAGTATCCCGCGTAAGTAACCCAGGCTGAAGAATCTCCAGTGAAAATCCAGAGAGCCCGCTAGTCAAGATGTAAGTCATGAAGAAGTCAGCCTGAACCAGAAAAAAAAAAGACATCCATAAGCCCTGCAAAAAGCTAAGGTTCAATCCATTTTGAAAAAACGATTTTAAAAAGTAAAAATTAGTGAACCGTGTTTGAACCATTATGACTGTACTAGAGTATTACTTATAACTTAATAAATAAAAGACCTCATTACAACCACACGTATATAAAAATTGACATTCAACACAATATTCAACTTTTGTTGTATGATCACCAACCAGGTATGATCTGTTTGTGTATTATATTAGAAGTCAGAGCTATTTACAACACATCAAAGCTAAAATGAGTACATTATAAGAAATGTTGAGATAGGTGGATCAGACATACTTGAGCAGAGACGGCACTTGCAAGACGACTTGGAACATCTGTAGGGTGAATGAATGACTTTCCAATTTGATCAAGTAGCGACCCAGATAACAAGCTCAACAAGAATACATTCCCCACTAAGAAATAGAAAACCATGTTGCAAGCCTTTATATCCTTTCTACTCTTAGAAACATAACCAGCTACTTTCGCGATTGCAATCATTGCGAAGGGAACAACGTATATGAACCCACTGAGAATAACACTTGGAAGATAACCTGTTACAACAGACCTTAGACCTGGTCTGTTGAAGATATATAATATTAGAGAACGCAAATAGAGAGAATCAAATAATTTCCAGGAAACAAGTTGTACAAGTTAAGGATCTCAATCATCAAGCCTGATCAGTATATTTCCAGAGTCTCATGCAATAACGTGAGCTAACAAAATCAAGACCCAAATCGTCTATTCGAGCATAGAATCCATACTCCATTCAGTTCAATCAAATTCTTCGGCCAGATACCCAAACTAACTAAATCCAGTGAACAAAGAGACAGTCAAGGAATATCCAATCAAAAAACAAATCAGACAAATGAAACAACTAGTAAGATAAATGTTACCTAGATATCCTTATTCTGAACACCTATATAATAAGTATGTCCCTCCTTGTGGTGGTGTTAATTCTGCAAATGATAACCAACTTTGGTTTGCTAGTGTTTTGATCATGTGGGTTGACAACTAACTAAACAACACCCTCTTTCACAACCATGATATGGGTGCAGTGTAGAATGTGGTGCCTGGGTGATAATCTTGTGCACTTAAAATAGATGAATCAGAATATTCATTGGACTGCCACATACTATCTTCAAGACCTTCCTATAGCCCCACCAGTCTTGTAAAATCAAATCACCACTCTCATATATTGAACTCACTTTTCCAGTACTATGATGGTTATGGACATTTTAAAAAACAAGATCTACTAGTTCATTGTACTTCACCTTAGATGCAGTAGATGGAACATATGGGGCCGTCATCTTGGTCATATTCAACAAACATAAGGTCACCATTATCAGAAATGACTTCTACGGGAAATGCAAAATGATTGTAAATTGAAGCTTTATTCCAGTCAATGGAACTTTCAAGCGAGCACTCCACTGAAATGAAAGGCTAATTCCGGCAGGTTCAAAACAAACTTGACATCTCAGAGAATTCATCTATCTTTGCATATATTAAGCCAATAGCTCATTTGGTACTAAACGGTCTTATTACTCACCACAACCACTCAAGAGGATGACACGTGGTGACTAGAAAAGGGAATAAGTGGATTTAGACATGGGGAAAGGGAAGAGAGAGAGAAAACAAGGTTTGAGGAAAAGTCTCATTATAAAAATAATTAAGTATGAAAAAATGTGGGGAAAAGAGAGAGTGGGAGAGAAAACTAAATATCCATAAGGAGAAATTTGAAAAAACAATGAGAAAATACATAACCAAATAAAAAATATAAATTAAAGCTAAAAGTAAAAATAACAATATTAATTGCACATGCAGCATATGTGACATGAAGACATGTTATTGTAAAAAGAACTGGAATCACAAGGGAACCTCCTCAACCACGACTTAGTGCGAGTTTTAGAAGAGTGGTTCACAACAGACACCTAATGAGAAGACTCGTCAACCCTTAACCGACATTATGAGCTTCTTGGCGTTTAGATTGAACTTTTAGTTGCTCAGCATGTCTTCAAAGTGCTTGAAGTTTGTTTCCTCATCAATCTCTAAATTCACCCATCCTTAAATAAACATTTCTTCCTTTACCTCATCACGCACCATGAAGTAGCTTTTGGAAGCTGGCCCGAGAACTAAGCATGCATGAAAAATGAAAAATTCAAAAGCACAACTAACAAAGGAGTTGGATAAAGGGAGCCAAACTCTACTGAGAAATTGGTGATAAATTTGAACTTTATTAGTATATCATTATAAGATGCCTATCATCCACTCAAGTTAGTGTAGGCCGCCCTCTAAACATAGCATCAATCACAAGATATTGCAAATAATGAATCATGATGAAATTCAATTTTCCTACTATAGGTACTTTAAAATAAAGATAACCGACTTCTGACCAAGACCAGATGCAAATAACTTGCGTGTGTTTTTTTGCTTCCCTCTAGATGATTGATGATTGAACTGTATAGTATAACTGGGGCCAAATAACGAATTTCCCCCCAAAGTTGCCACCCAATCCCATAGTCCTCCCCAATCTACCTTTTGTGCCAAAATCATACCTGACGTTGCCATTTTCCCATATTGCCCCTCACCCTGACGGCCGTTTCATTTGTCACATTAAATAGCACGTGCAAGGTAAAAAAAATCACTTTGTTCATTTTTTCTTTAATTCATCTTCTCCGATCAAACTCTCTCTAGAAAATTTTGTGCCCTCTCTCTCTGTTCTATAGAAATTCCGCACGATGGCGACCAATTTGGTTTGGAGAGCCATGACCAATCGTCGCCGGCGGCCAAGCTAATGTTTGTTCGAGCAAACGCGTCGGAGCCCCAGGCTCAGCAAGTGGAGCCCAAGGTCCGACCTACCACCAACATGAAAACCTTCCAAATCTACCGATGGAACCCGGACAACCCGACCAAGCCAGACCTCAAGGACTACCGGATCGATCTTAAGGAGTGTGGGCCCATGGTCCTCGACGCCCTAATCAAGACCAAAAACGAGGTCGGCCCAACCTTAATGTTCAAGCGCTCTTGTCGGGAGGGGATCTGTGGGTCCTGTGCGATGAACATTGATGGTTGTAATGGGCTGGCTTGCTTGACAAAGATTTCGTTTGGTTCAGAGTCGACTATTATGCCGTTGCCGCACATGTTCGTGATAAAGGATCTGGTGGCGGATATGACCAATTTCTATAATCAGTATAAGAGTATTGAACCGTGGTTGAAGAGGAAGACGCCGTCCATCGACGGGAAGGAGGTTTTGTAGAGTAAGGAGGATATGGCTAAACTGGATGGGATGTACGAGTGCATATTGTGCACCTGACCCCTTCGTGCATATTGTCCATCAACGATTTGCCAAAAATAGAAATGCCAATTGGAATTCAGTCGGTAGCAATAATGGAATCAAGACAAACCACAAAGGGAATCCCTACTCGCTCAGCTAGGCTATGGCTATCTGTAGCCTGACCCCATCGGACTCTAACATGAATATAGTCCTTTCGAGGCTCTGGTGGTTTTGCACTTTCCTTTGTTTGTTTCTGATTCCCATCTCCATTTGCCTTTTCATCTTCTTTAGCTTCATCATCTGGCTTGCTCCTTCATTTGACATAATTAAAGAAAAAATGAAGAAAATGACTTCTTTACCCCGCACGTGATGTTGCACGTGCTATTTAACGTGACAAATGAAACGGCTGGGTTAGGGAGCAATATGGGAAAAATGGCAATGTCAGGTATGAGTTTGGCACAAAACGTAGATTAGGGAGGACAATGGGATTGGGTGGCAACTTTGGGGGGAAATTCGTTATTTGGCCTATAACTGGGAAGCTCCAACTTACCACAACAAGAAGCCAAAACCTCCACACTGAAGTCAGTATTGATATTCATATTAGCAGACAGGACAACAAATAAGCATTGGGACCTAACATTTGAACAATGCAATAAAGACCCAAGGCTCAAACATGTAATTTTGTGAAAGAACATTTAGGGAAGCACTTTGGGCTTACTGCCGCACCGCCATATAACCCCATCATTGAATTCTAGATTCCTAGGATGAAAAAACAGATTGTGGCCATTTTGAAAGTCCAGTCCACCCAGATTTAGCTCCACACCCAATCCATTAAATAGTTCTAGCTTCCATCTTCCTTGGTCCCCATGAGCAAATTCTTCAGTTTAGCTTTTGTTATGAACACACCCCATTTCCAGTTTCGGAAGTTCAGTAGGTTCCGGATGAACTAGAATCAATAAATAGATTGTGCATAATTACCTCTCCCCACAAGAAGATGGAAAATCTAAAAGTAAATACAAAACATAAAAGAAAATATAAGAAACACACAAAAAAGATAAAGCAGAACATCTTACATTAATTGCATAGCCATGGCAGGTGGAAACCATTTTGTTAATTTCTCAAATTTCGCTATTCCTTGAACTGCTGTTACTGGGATAGCAAAGAAGATTGTAAGAAGTGATGCTGCAATATAGACCCCAGCTTTATAAAGTGGCAAGTGTTTAAATGGAATTCCAAGGTTACTCCATAATACATCTCTTGGTTCTGGAGCCATTTCGGTAATCCATAATACTGGATTTGAATGCTGCTGTGTTTGGGCTGCAAGGGCAGCACCCCAACGAGAGCTAAAGGTAACAAAAGCGACAGGCAATTCCTACAAACGATGAAAGCATAAAAAGTTTCATACACAATTACACATTCAAACAGTCAGCTAAAAGAGATTTCTCAAGGAACGCACAAACTACGTGGTCATAAGAGCGCTTACTCTGTTTCTACAATCCCATGAGTAACAATACCCAAGCACCCAATACAATCCAACATTGGTCATAAATGTACCACATCTATCCTCGTTTTCATGGGTAATGAAAAATCCCTACCACTAAACCTACCCCGTGTATCCCTATTTTTATGAATAATGAAAATCCCAAAATATAACACATTGCTTCATGTGAAATGAGAGTTTGCCTTCCATGTCTCTCCACAGAAAGGTAGGCATCCTCCAAAAGCTCAACTGTCCAACAATCAAGTTATCTGCATAATACTACCACATGAATACTTACCTTTCTTGCCAGCATCTTTTCGCCTTGCAGATGTCGAATTTCAGAACAGAATTCCTGGAGAACTTTCTCAAGATGTCGGATTTCTTCATCATCTAGCAATGAATCTGATAGAGATGGTCTTTTGTTATTTTTGTTAGTCAATGGACGATTTCTCAAGTCTTCAATTTTTACAGCAAGAGATTTTGCCCGGTTCTGCATCAATAAAGGGGGAGATTCTTGGCAACACAAATACATGATCAACAAAACAGTCAAGAACACATGCGACTATCATTTCTCACATACTACTTCAGTAGATAAATTAGATATAACAAACATACTAAAACCGAGTTTTGCAGATTTGATGTTCAAAGAGCCTTCACCTTGCTACCAGTGGGGGGGAGGGGGGGGGGAACCTTTCCATGTTGTCAACTGCTTAGCATGCAAATAGAATAAGCCTTTATTCTGTTTTTCATTTATGTGCCCCTCACCATCACAGGTTTACAACTTTCAAGTTTAATACCTTTAACCACTCTCTTGTTCTAACTCAGTTAAGTGAATTTCTTCTTTCTCTCTAGTTTAGCATCTGTTGTGAACGCCACTACGAATCTTAACAAAATAATGGCTAACCTGAGTTGTTAGAACACTCTAAGTAGAATATATTGAGTTGTTTCCATCTATATAATACTTGATCATGCAAATATTGTTCGAAATTAGTAGTCAAATACGCCCTCCATCCCAAAAAGAATAGTACATCTTTCCTCTTTGATCTTTCCCCCAAAAAAGGTTCCATTTCTAAAAAATGAAATAATTTAATGCATTTTAAAGGAGGTAAAAGCAAGTAAACTACAATCTTAAAAGGTTTAACTTTTCAAATGTGGCTACTTTTCTAGTACGGAAGGAGTATCATATCTCTCTCTCTCTTAACACCCCTTTTCTAAACCTATCCACCCCTTCTAGTTCTATTAAACCCACCAACCAACTCAGACCATTGTCGGTAAGTTCTGCATCGTCTCTCTCTCCTATTCCACCACTGCCAATTCTCACAAATTCCAAAACCCCCTCCCATATCTGGTACACAGAATTGTCTCTACCTAGCCCACTTGACGTAGCAATGCCAGCCCACCAGCCGATCTCAGGAAAAATTTCACCAAATAATCCTGCATTTGTGCCCCCACACATGCTTTTTGCAAATACTGGACTAACTGGAGTATAAAAAATTAAAAAGACATGGAACACGTTAATTCACGCATGGATTTCGAGTTTGACAAATAAGAATTAGAAGACCTTATTTGTTGCATCATTTCAGGCTCTCTTGAGTGACTAAGTCTTCTGCACCATGGCGGCCGCCTCCGTCCTCTTCTCTGGTAACGAGAAAACTCACCCCACCCTACCCATAACCTCCCACCACAACCCAGCACCCTTCTACCTTTCCCCTCTAATAGTCAGTGACGACAAGACAACCACAACGCACAATGTCATATTAGCAACTTCACGGCTTGAAAGATAAGGTGGTGGTGCGGGCGGCAGCCATGGCTGAAGGGGTAGGATAACAGGGATGGGGAAGAAAGGTGCACAAAGAGAAAGAAAAGGAAACAGGAAAGAACGGGGTTCAAAATGACAAAAAAGAAGGGTAGAGAGAGAGAAGGGGCGGGTTTCTCTATGTCAATTTCCAGAAGATATTTAAATGCAGTTAGAGGTAAATGAGATGCGTATCATCAAAGGAGTGGTGAGACAATTAAAAGAACGTAATTGTGCGTAAAAGCGACAAAGATTTAAGCAGAGAATGATGGGTCAATTTATCGCTAGGCCTATTGTAAACTAAATGATCTGGGTGGAGCTTAGACGAGGTAAACCAAACAAACGTTAACCTGCTTGTTTAAACAAATTAAAGAACATATATTATAATGGAGGTGTTTCTTCAAGCAGTGTTGGGATGTGGTCCAGAAGGATATTATGGAGGTGTTTCACTCTTTTTATTCCAGCGAGGGCTTTGAGAAAAATTTAAATGCTTCCTTCATTTCACTTATTCCGAAAAGGGCAGGAGCGGACGAGTTAAAAGATTTAGTGAGTAAAGTGGTGTCGGAGTCCCAGCACGCTTTTGTGGGAGGACAGCAAATCTTGGATGCGGCATTGATGAGAGGGAAAGAAGTGGGACCATGATCATGTAAACCGGGAGTTCTTGATTTATCTATTAGAGAGGATGGGATTTGGGGAGAAGTAGAGGCGATGGATTGGATTCTGCATTTCCACGGTTAGATTTTTAATTTTGGTTAATGGAGAGCCAACTGGTTTCTTCGCTTGTTCGAGAGGATTAAGGCAGGGGGGACCCTCTTTCTCCTTTGGTGTTTATAGTGGTTATGGAGGCGATGAGTTGACTTCTAGAGAAAGAAGTTGCAGGGGGGTTTATTCGAGGTTTCAAGGCGAGATCAGATAGTGTTCCAGCTTTGGAGGTGTCTCATTTGCTGTTTGCCGATAATACTCTGGTGTTTTACGAGGCGAATAAGGATCAGCTTGGGTATCTTCGTCTTCCTCTTCTGTTCTTTCAGGCAGTTTCAGGGTTGAGGATCAACATATCGAAATGTGAAATCATCCCGGTGGGTAAGGTGGACGACGTAGAGATGCTAGCTTCCTTCTTTGGTTGCAAATCTGGGAGTCTTCCGACTAAGTATTTGGGTTTACCACTTGGTGCGACTTTTAAAAATGCAGCAGTTTGGAATTCAATAATCTTTGGCGTTTGACGGGGTGGAGGAGACAGCTTCTTTCTAAAGGTGGTAGACTTACTCTAATTAGGAGCACTTTGTCTAGTCTTCCTACATACTTCATGTCTAAAAGGCTAGAAAGCTGGAACAAGATTATTTGTGGGAAGGGAATGGGGAGGACAGGAAGTATCACTTAGTGAATTGGGACATGGTCTGTTCTTGTGTAAAAGGGGGGGGGGGGGGATCGGGGATCAAGAGATTAAAAATTTTCAATGAGGTGCCGATGGGAAAATGGTTATGGAAATTCATCGTAGAGCCCGAAGCTTTATGGAGAACAGTTGTGATGGATAAGTATGGTGAAGGAGAGCATTGGTTTCATAAGCTAGTTTCAAGCCCATACGGGACTAGCGTGTGGAAGGGGATTAGCAACGGGTGGAGGCACTAATGTAAATTCATTTCTTTTGAGCTTGGTAAAGGAAATTCGATTAGGTTCTGGAAGGATAAATGGTGTGAGGGTAGGGAATTGAGTCGTAGATTTCCGAACCTGTTTTCCTTTCCCGAGGATGTGGATGCGCTGGTTAGTTCGATGGTTCAAGTTTCAGGAGATAAGTCAGCTGGAACCCTTTATTTAGGAGGCATGTGCAGGACTGGGAGCTTCAAGAAATAGAGCAGCTTTTCAAAATTCTGTATGGTACCCATGTTGATCTTGATAGGGACGATAAGGTCTTGTGGGAGAGGACGTTGTGCAGAAAATTCACAGTGAAATCCTACTATGAAGCCTTATCGAAGAGAGAGAGTCGTGCTTTTCCGTGGGAGATCATTTGGAAGTCAAAGGCGCCAAGGAGGGTGGCGTTTTTTGCGTGGGAGGCAGCGTTAAAAGCTTTTTTGACCGGATATAATTTGAGAAAAAGAAAGAAGATATATGTGAATTGGTGCTACATGTGCAATAAAGATGAAGAAATAGTGGATCATTTGCTGTTACATTGTTCTGTGGCTAGGGTTTTGTGGAATTACATCTTCAGCTTGTTCAATATAGCTTGGGTAATGCCCAGGACAGTGAAAGAAATGTTCTGCGAATGGTCCTTTTACAAGAGAAAAAAAGGAAGAAAGATGTTTGGGAAGTTGCTCCTTTAGCGGTATGCTAAGGTATATGGACCGAACGCAATCACGGAGCCTTTGAGAACATTGAGCTGAATGTAGACAGATGGAAGGAAAGCATTGTAGAAACAATCAGGTTCTGGTGTACAGATGGAGCTCAAAGAGTGGACAGTTCTTTTGTTGAGCTCTTAGATAGATTCACTATTGTATAGTATTTTTTGTAGGAGCACATTGTCTGTATACAAAGGATTTGACTCCTGTTTTGTCGCTTGTTTATTAATATATCTACTTATCAAAAAAAAAAAAAAAGATTATTCACTAAAATGAATGACCAAGAACGAGCATTAGACATTCCAAGCGTAAGTTATTCATAACTGCTCCATTCATTTGCAGTTCTGAAGTTTATCTTAATCACAAAATCTGGTCTCCATTATTGATTTATGATGGACACCAACATCCAAATCATAGAACTTTACAATTCAGCCCATAAGATAAAAAAAAAAAAATTGCAGCTCCGATAACAGTCCATACTCCAAGACACACTGATAAAAACCACAATTACCAACAAAAGATTTAATCACTGAAACATCTCAAGCTTATTTCAGTGAGTTGAACATGACAAATCCCAGTGGCACAATTGCCCCAGTACTAAGAATAAATGGGGATAACATCATCTAAATAGGATTACTTACAAATGTGGTACTAACAAAACTAAAAATACTAAAACTAGCAGATACTTCCTTTAATAATGTGTCCAAACCTGAAATTCCAAATCACTTCTAGATTAAAAAATCAAAACCAATTCCCGTTGTAACTGATACCCAATAATATCTGAATGCAAAATCAATTGGTCTTTTTAGTCAGTCTGCATCATCATGCTTTTCACTCCTCTCGCTGCACCCTATGTGCGAGATTTCTTTCGTATCCAAAAATTAGTCTTGCTACTTAAGAAAAGTTGTGGCCAGGCCAGGTAATGTATGCATGTTATTGTGGTGTTCAAGACAATCTTATAACTTGTCAAATAGATTCAACGAAATCAAATCTGTAAAGAAAATAAAAAGGCAAACTGTACATTCTATAATATTTTAATAAAATACCTTCCACCTAATTCTCAACCCAAAAAAATAATTTGGTGCCAATATAACATGTTATTCTGATGTTATTGCGGTATTCAAAACAGTGATTCTCTCACAGGAGCACTAAAGAATGAACTCTCATGCCTAAGTTGCCTAAATTAAGTTCACCTGAACCATATATTCTATCACAACTTCAAGGGCCACATGGTAGAAAATTCATTTTCAAGCTCCTTCTACCGTCATACTATCGCTTTCTTGAATGCTTAGTCTAGCACACAACAACATTTTTTTTATTTTGATAAGCAAATATTATATACCCAAAAAAGCGTCAAAACAGGTGAAGCGTCATGCGTACACAAGGAGTATACTCTATCACAAAATCCAAGTAATTGTAAAATTACTAACAAAATCAGCATCAAAGTGATCTGAACTAATCAACGATGAATCCGAATTCCTATCTCTGAACACCAAAGATAAATAGTACAAAGCAAAGTGTTCTTCATACATGCAATAGACCCCTCGTCATTGTCAAAAACGCTACGATTACGCTCCTTTCAAATTGTCCAACAGACACAATGTGTATTCATAAATCATAAGTGTGCATGTGTATGCTTACCAATAAATCCTCAATGGCCTTCCCCTTGTATAGAATTTGGTAAGATTCATAAGCTTGTGGATGGTACTTAGAGAAGAAGTGATCTACACAGCACCCATGGGTCTTGTGTTCGTTGCAGAGAGGAACTTCTCGAACTAAGATAGTGAATTGATTAGGTTGATGCCTTAATGTTGTCAGTCGCTGAATTCTTTTTACTAGTACATCATTATATCCCTGGAAATAACATGGGCATGAGGTCACCTGTTATGAGCACTCATCTTCTTATTATATTGATATTTAAATGAACATACATGGATACAGTAAGACATAAACAAAGGCATAACTATTCGGACTTGATCAGTTTAATACCCTTTAAAGTAAAAGTAGTGTGAAAAATATGAAGATATTCAAATAACAGACAAAAGTACATCCCCTTTTCGTTAGAACATTCTAAAGTGCAATATACTAACATCATTTGCTAAGACGTGTGCTCCTTCCCTCTAATAATCTCATTGAGGAAAAAAGTAACACACTCAAGATGTATCAAACAATCATATGTATTTAGTTTTTATTTGTTTATTATTTTTTTTGGGGGGGGGGGGAGGGGCCCACAGACGGAGTGCCCGGCATTTCAAAGAGGAGATACTGCAAGACAAAGTTGAAGAGATGGCGTATAAGTTGAAGAGATGGCGTATAAGGAGCTCATATTCAGCTAGGCTCGGTGGCCAACTAATGCCCATTATCAGATCGAGGATAGTTGTCACACATAGATATCGGAAGTCCTCGCAGACAGGAAGGAGAAGAGAGGGGGGGGGTGTTATGAATTGCAAGTGTACTTGCTCGAAATATAGAAGATTTCAAGTTTATGGAATTTCTTCTTACGTCCTTCCTTTTAAAAGGTAGACATGACAAGACTTGCTTGAAATACAGAAGATTTCAAATTTCTGGGAGTTCTTCTTAGATCCTTCCTTTTACTTGGTAGACGCCACAAGTATAGGTAAACACCCAACTCAAACTAACATTAGTATACATCCTAATTGCTTAGGATCAGCAATAAATTCTTTTTCACCATTCTATCTAGTGAAAGGCAAGATTGCTAAAACCAAACCACATCTCAGTGATATCATTCTTAAATATTTCCATCCATGCAACATTTTGGTTATCCCTACCTTTAATTGATGCTTCACATTAGCAGCGTTCAATGGTTCTTATTATTCCTAACTTTTTAGATATATAAAATTTTCTTTCCTCCATCAGGTAAAAAAAAAAACTCCCTCTATCCCCAAAAAAAGATGTCCTGTTTGACCGGCACACAAATTAAAAAAAAACAATTGACTTGATTATTAATATTAGTTTGATGTGTAGTTTCCTTTAAATCTCATGTGTATGTGACCCATAATTAAAGTAGGATAAAAAAGTAAGAGTGCAGTGGTAAAAATTTTGACCTAAAAAGGAAAGTTTCAAACAAGACTGTAAGTGTTGGCTTGGCCTGTTGGGCAGCCCACTTAGGAAGCCCAACCCAGCAACCCAAAACCCACAACCCGCCTGTTTCCCTCTCTTTAGTTGCCGTTTCTTGCTGCTCACTTTGTCTTTGGTTTATTTTTGGGGGCTGTCTCTGTGAACCCCGAAAGATCTGGCTCCTTCCATTCTTCTTCTCCATCAACGCGTCGATTGCTCCTCCGGCTGATTCTTCGCGGCTGATTACCGTGGCTTGACACTATATATACTCCCTTTGTCTCGCCCCTTGGAAGAACACGACATACACACAATCGGGTAAAGCCGACCGATCTCTCTCTCTTTGTGATCTCTCTCTTATGCTTCTTCTCTGCTTCTTAAAGCTGTGAGTGGTGAGGTTTTGTGAAGGAAACACCGTGAGTTTCTTGGTCCCTAAATCGAGTGTTCTGTGAGGGGGGGTTAATCGGGTTTGTGGGGTTTTTGTTGGAAGGCTGGGTTGTGTCTTCACAGTTGGGTGAAATCCTTGGAAGATTGTCCCTTTTTCGGTTGTGAACTCTTTGGTTGGATTGGTATACTTTTTGTATAACAAGTGGGTGGGGATCTAAGCCTAGGCATTATAAGCCCTAGACAGATTCGAGTTAGGCTCCGTTGAGCCGAGGATACTCCGTTACATTTTTCTCTTTATATTGCCTTGTTATATTTGTGTGTTGCAGGTGATTCCTTGACAATATAGGATTGTTAACATATTATTAATTGCGATCAATTAACCTTCAACTTTGGTATATCGTAAGTCTATTGCCAAAGTCGAAGACGGGTATCGTTACAAAGTCAAGTAATGATTATTTGGTGTGGCTCCGAATTGGTTCTGTAAGTATCCTATATTCTCTGTAGTGGCATCAGAGCTTAGAGTGTTTGAATCAAAAAAATTTGGGAGCTTCCTTCAATCCAAATTAGGTTGTGGCTTTGGTGTTTTTTCGCTTATTGATTGTGATTTACCTACTCTGATTTTACTTTCGTATATTTGTTCTTTACCTGCTAATTCGATCATTGTTTCATTCGTGATTAAATCTGTGTTTTCCAAAAATGTTAATTGTAATTTGATAATGTTTACTTACACTTTGGAACCGTTTAATGGAAAATCTGATTTTTCAATTTGGCAACAAAAGATGAAAGGAATTTTGATAAAAGAAAAATGTTTTTCTGCTATAACTCAAAAATTCAAAAAACATGCTTCTAAAGATGCTATACTTGAAATTAATGAATGTGCTTACTCATCTATTATTTTGAACTTGACTGAATCTGTGATTCGTAAGTGTGGTAAACAATCGCATGCTAAAAATTTGTGGGATAAACTTGAGGAAATTTACTTTGAGAAGAACTTGTCTAATAAAACATATCTTTTAGAAAAGTTCTTTAGTTTTAAATTAGACCTCAATAAGGATATCGAAGATAATGTTGATGGTTTTACCAAGTTAGTTCAAGAAATAAAGCAAACGGGTGATGAACACATTAATAACTACACTTCTATTGTCTTATTAAATGTTATACCGGAATCTTAGTCTGATGTTAAGTTTGAAATCAAATATGGTAGAGACCAAGTTAAACTTGATACAGTGATTAACGGATTGAAGAGTAAAGAGTTAGACTTAAAGGTCAACAAAGGGAAGTCTAGTATGAATGAGATTAATATGGTTAGGGGTAGACCACTCCATAGGAACAATGGAATATTTCATCAAAATCAAAATCAAAATTTGGGCAAGAAAAATGGGAGAAGCAAAAGTAGGTCAAACTCTAAGCAAAGACATATAACTTGTTACAATTGTGGTGAAGTAGGTCATTTTGAAAAGGAGTGCCCTAATCCGAAAAAGAAAAATCAAAATCACGAACCAAACCAAAGTGACTGCAACTTAGCTTCTAGTAGTGATGCTTCCGCTGATGTGTTTATGGTTACTGATTCATGTGATAACGTTGTGAATTTTGTGCATTCTGCTTGTGCTAGTGAATGGCTTATAGATTCTTGTTGCATTTATCTCATGACACCATTGAAATCGTTGTTCACTACTTATAAAGAAGTTGATGTTGGTTCTGTTTATCTAGCTAACGAGAAAAAAATGTCAAATACTTGGTATTGGTGATATTGATTTGAAATGCAATTCTGGTTATGTTTTAACTTTGAAAAATGCGAGACATGTGCCTGAATTATGTAGCAATTTGATTTCATGTGCCTCATCGGAAGATGATGGTTTGGAAGGAAAATGAGGAAAGGGTGTTATGAAAATACTAAAGGGGTCTTTGGTTATTGCTAAATGTGAAAAACGTCGAAATTTATTTACTTATGTCTACTTCTGAGATTTATGCTAATGTTGTTAAAGAGGATAAAACGAGTTTGTGGCATAAGAGACTTGGACACATAAATAATAAAGGATTAGAAATTTTACAAAAAACGGGTGTTCTGGGAAATGAAAAATTATCTGACTTACCTTTTTGTGATACTTGTGTTAAGAGCAAACATCATAAAGTGAGTTTTCCACCCTCTTCCCTAGGAAAGCATTCTAGTAAGACATTCCTTGACTACATACATGCCGATGTATGGGGGCCTTCTAGTGTGCCCACTCAAGGTGGCAATAAGTATTTTCTATTCATCATTGATGACTTTTTTTCACGAAAAGTTTGGATTTTCTTAATGAGAAACAAATCAGATTCGTTTGAAAAATTTTAAAATTGGAAAGTTTTTATTGAAAATCAAACAGGAAAGAAAATCAAAATGCTTAGGGCCGATAATGGGTTAGAATTCTGTAATTATGAGTTTGATGAATTCTGTGCTATAAATGGTATTGGTCGACACAAAACTGTTCCCTATAACCCGCAACAAAATGGTGTTGCCGAGCGTATGAATAGGACTCTTTGGAAAGAGGGCTATGCTTAATACCTCGGGTCTCTCCAAACAGTTTTGGGGAGAGGCAGTTGTGATTGTCGCCTAATATCATCAATAGGTCCCCCTCTGTGCCTTTACATGGTAGATGCCCTGAAGCGGTCTTTACGGGTAAAGAGATTGATATCTCGCATATGAGGGTGTTCGGTTGTATACATCAAAGACATGACAAATTTGAACCTAGGGCAGCTAGGTGTGTGTTTTTAGGGTAACCGGAGGGTGTGAAAAGGTATAGACTTTGGTTAAAAGAGGAACATGGTTTTAAAATCATAATAAGTAAGGATGTTGTCTTTAATGAACTTGAATTTTCTTGCTTGATTCCTACTGAACCAATACCTGTTAATGATGTTCCCCTCCCCCGGCTCCAATTGCGGTGGAACAACCCCATGTTATTGATGCTAATGTGCCAATTGAAAATGTTGAAATTGATCATGAGAATGAACATGGTGAAATTGAACACAATGAAGATGATGAAAATGTGGAGAATGAGCATGTCCCGGAAATAGAAAATCTAGATGACTACCAACTTGCTAGGGATCGACCTAGACAGGAAGTTAGGAAACCATCTAGACTTAATGATTTTCAAATGACATCTTTTGTATTTAGTGTTTTTGAATCTCTTGATAATTGTGATGAACCTAAAGCTTACAATGATACTTTAATGACTTCTCATTCTGCTAAGTGGTTAAATGCTATGAAAGATGAAATGAACTCATTGCATCTTAACCAAACATGGACTTTGGTCCATAAACCTAAAACATGTTCTCTTGTTGCTTGCAAATGGTTGTTTAAGGTTAAAACTGAGAATGAGACTATTAGATTTAAAGCGCGTTTGGTTGCTAAAGGGTTTACTCAAAAAGAGGGGATAGATTATAAAGAAATTTTTGTTCTTGCTTTAGTTGCTCAGTTTAATTGGGAATTAAAACAAATGGATGTGAAAATTGTGTTTTTACATGGTGACTTGGATGAAAAAGTTTACATGAGACAACCCGAAGGCTTTATTGATAAGAAAAATCCCGACGATGTGTGTTTATTGAAAAAATCTTTGTATGGTTTTAAACAATCTCCTAGAATGTGGAACAAGAAGTTTGATATGTGTATGTTGTCTTTAAAATTCACTCGTAGCTCATATGATCATTGCTTGTATTTTAAAGCCAACTCTTCTACTCCTGTGTTCCTATTGATTTATGTTGATGATATGCTGATTATTAGTCCTTGTATTAAATCAATTGAAAATGTGCATAATTGTCTTAATGCGAATTTTGACATGAAAGATCTAGGAGATGCTAAAAAGATTTTGGGAATGAACATTGTTAGGGATAGAAAGAACTCCACTATTTCTCTTAATCAAATTTCTTATGTGCAAAAGATTTTGAGTAAATTTAGGATGGAGGATGCTAAACCTGTTGATGTGCCTTTAGGAGGACATTTCATCCTTAGTAAAAATCCCCAAACTGATTTTGATAAAAAGCAAATGGAGAAAGTGTCTTATTCTAATGCAATTGGTTTTATTGTGTATCTTATGGTTAGCACTAGACTTGATATAGCTTATGCTATTAGTTGCTTGAGTAGATACATGTCCAACCCTAGTATGCCTCATTGGGAAGCGGTCAAATGACTTCTTAAATATCTTGGTTATTCTATGAATTATGGCTTGAAATTCTCCAAATGCATGCAATGAAGGTGTTAAATTGAAAGGTTATGTGGATTCTAATTATGCTAATGATAGAGATAGTAGGAAGTCTACTACCTCTTATGTGTTCACTTTGTGTGGTTCATGTGTTAGTTGGAAGTCTCAATTACAACCCATTGTTGCATTGTCTACTACCGAGTCTGAATTTGTTGCTATAACTGAAGCTTTTAAAGAAGCGACTTGGTTGAAAGGATTAATAACTGAAATTGGTTTTCTAAAGGATAAAGTTGTAGTTTCTTCTGACAGTCAGTCGGGAATTCAACTTTGCAAAAACCTTGTTTTTCATGATAGAACCAAATATATAGATGTTCGTTTTCATTACTTGAGAGACTTGATTGAAAAAGGTTTTATCTAACTTGAAAAAAATTCACCTCAGTATAATCCTGCGGATATGAATACAAAATGCTTACCTATGTTAAAATTTCAAACAAGCTTAAAATTTTGAATTTTGAATTTTGATACCGGTGGTTGATTGCATGCTTTGTGTCCCTATTTCCTTACTTTGTGTTTGAAAAGTGAGTTTTTCCCTTTCACAGTTTTTCTTTGAAAAAAATCTGTCTCCCGTTCTTGTTTCCTTCTTTGTGTTGTATCAAGTTCGGGATAGGCTACGATGTTCCCCACTTATGTCCATGAGTTCAATATGATTGACCCGATACTTGTTCCAAGGGGAGATTATAAGTGTTGACTTTGCCTGTTGGGCAGCCCAACCCAGCAACCCAAAACCCACAACCCGCCCGTTTCCCTCTCTTTAGTTACCGTTTCTTGCTGCTCACTTTGTCTTCGGTTTATTTTTTGGGGCTGTCTCTGTGAACCCCAAAAGATCCGGCTCCTTCCATTCTTCTTCTCCATCAGCTCGTCGATTGCTCCTCCAGCTGATTCTTCGCGGCTGATTTCCGTGGCTTGACACTATATATACTCCATCTGTCTCGCCCCTTGGAAGAACACGACATACACACACACAATTGGGTAACTGATCTCTCTCTCTCTCTTTGTGATCTCTCTCTTCTGCTTCTTCTCTGCTTCTTAAAGCTGTGAGTGGTGAGCTTTTGTGAAGGGAAACATCGTGAGTTTCTTGGTCCCTGAATCGAGTGTTCTGTGGAGGGGGTTTATCGGGTTTGTGGGTTTCTGTTGGAAGGCTGGGTTGTGCCTTCACAGTTGGGTGAAATCCTTGGAAGATTGTCCCTTTTTTGGTTGTGAACTCTTTGGTTGGACTGGTATACTTTCTGTATAACCAGTAGGGATCTGAGCCTAGGCACATTATAAGGCCTAGACAGATTCGAGTTAGGCTCCATTGAGCCGAGGATACTCCGTTACATTTTTCTCTTTATATTGCCTTGTTATATTTGTGTGTTGCAGGTGATTCCTTGGCAATATAAGATTGTTAACATATTATTAATTGCGATCAATTAATTTTCAACTTTGGTATATTGTAAGTCTACTGCCAAAGTCGAAGACGGGTATCGTTACAAAGTCACGTAATGATTATTTGGTGTGGCTCCGAATTGGTTCTGTAAGTATCCTATATTCTCTACAAAGACAATTATTTTGATACCGACGAAAAAGGAGAGCAGGACAATAATTTTGGGACAGAGGGAGTACATATCTGTGTGTGTGCATTTTTTTCTAAAAAGTTGGGACTATCAAGGAATTAGTCTGCCACCAAACCTTATTAGTTTCCCTTCAAAAACAAAAAAACCACTGAAGGCAACTTCAGCAATGTCGGACAAAGCTATAATGACTGAGGCGCCATGCAGTCCTTAATATTTAGATGCTTCTAATCAACATCTTGCAAAGTTGAAAAGTGGGGAAAAACCAAACAACTAATGAAGACTGCAATATTCTGAACACTCCTTCAAGACTAAAGGCAGTTTCTAACTGCTGTAGAGCTTGTACTCTTTCGCTTAAGACTTCTATTCAGCCAACTGATTAATACTCCCTCCATTCTTAAATAATCGTCTTGCTTTTATTTTTCGTTCGTTCCAAAATATTTGTCATGTTTCTAACTTTCCTTTTAAGGATAACATTTTTACCATTTTTCCCTTCATTTTTTACTCTTCATTTAGTGGAACCCACTGCATGGGACCCACCCATTCAGCTATTACAGCTGTTCTACGCTTCTTCAATTGAAAATTAAAAAAAATACTCTGTGAACTCCATGAGTGTCTCTTCAACAAACTGGCTTCTCTCCTCTTCAACAAATTGGCCTGATAATCAGTCAGGTTATGGGAGAAATTTAAATTTCGATCTTCTCTCATTCTTTCATCCTTCTTGTTACACCGAATGACTTTGAGGCCTCCATGATTAATCCCCTCTTCAGTCACCCGTTATTGCTCTGTTGCAATAACAACTCAAATATTAATCAGGTAAGAACTCCATCAAGAACTGATGAAGATTTTGAAGATTTGACCTGATAAGGACAAAAGAAATTGGTTTCCATAACGAAACAGAGTAATTGGTTGCTGAAGGTTGGTTAATTGGTTTTCCGGATAAACTACAATCTTCATTATCTGCATTATTCAAAATCTGGTTGAAGGGAATATAGTCCATTATTACGAATTTCAAAAAGTTTAGTAGGAGTGCTATCACTATCATAAGGGCAAAAGTGGAAAGGTATAAAATTACAAATTTTCATATTTGAGTCAACTGCTTTTTCTTAAACAATATCCCAAGTCAAACAAAACGATTATTTAGGAATGGAGGGAGTATGAAATTCTCTTCATAATGTAATCTTGTTTACAGGAACTACAGGACTCAGACAATGAGTTCCTTCTACAAGCTTGGGTTAGTAAGTCAAAACAGTTGCATGAATTTCAGGAGGAAAAAATGTGGTAAAAGAAATTGCCATGCAATAAACAACCATTTGAACTTGGCACGGAAAAAAGGAAGAGATTACCTTGTGCAGTAGATAGAGCCCATAAACTGATATAAAGCACAAGCTTGAAAAGTGGACCCAAAGCCTGTTGAATAATAAGAGACTCTGGGTAACTGGTAAGTAATGAAGAATAGGTTTGTTAAGTGATCTTCCAACTACAATTGACAGGATAACAAGTGCATAAATTTGAGAGTGATAATAGAGAGAACAACTACACGGATGGTTTTATGTCTATGGGCAAGCTCGGAAGTTACACACTTTAAGATTATAGAACAACTAGGCAGCTCCAGTATCTGAAATAGAGAGTTTTCAACCAATAATATTAAATCTATAACTATCAGTTCAGCCACTCAATCCAGAAATTCCTAAGGATGGCTGTCACATGCTAAATACACACCTAAGAGCATATTGAGCCACATACATCCTTGTGTTGCGTTCGGTTCACCAGAATGAAACGGTCAAAGATAGCATTCCAATGGGATTGGCATTGGCAGCGGAAAAGGACTAGACAAGCGATTGCACTGGCAGCAGAAACGGACTAGACAAGCGATTGCACTGGCAGCAGAAACGGACTAGACAAGCGATTGGTTCATGCTTGGAAACTGTAATACCCTAAGTTTGCATTCATATCATTTTCTAGTTAATGTGCATATTTCATGGTTTTATGGTTTGAAATGAGTTCACATTTGTTAGCTCTTAATTCAAAGTTGATATTAAGATATATTCCCCTTCTTTTCTCGCCAAATAGGTCCTTCAGGTACATCCTAAGTCTAGACAGAACCAACCAGTCAGAGGGAAAAAAAATCAGTTTCAAGATTTCTTGCCATGGACTGATGGACCTCTTTCCAGAAGAACTCAAAGAACCTCCTACAGCAAATATCTGCGGTTGTGAAAGCTTATATCTCTCCCTTGAAGGCTGAGGTTAATAAATTGCAATGAAACAACGGACAACGAAAGCTTGCTAATGTGCAACCTAATTGGCAGCACCTTGATTTAAAAGAGCACACCAAGAAAAACAGCATGTAAATGAGAATCCTAATGCAATAGAAGTAAGTGTTGAAGAACAAAGGAATACAGAATCTCAATCAGCAGCAGGAGAACTTGAAGACAATCTTCTTTTATTTTTGATAAGTAAATGTATTATAAAGCACGGCGTCAAATCAGGTGACGCATCCTTGAAGACAATCACAAAGCAGTTGCAGAAGTATTAAAGAATCAAGCTCAGAAACACTTCAGAGCATTTCCTGAATACACTGATCCTATATTCAAGGAAATGTATTCGAGCCAAAAGTGTGCCCAGGAATCCATCTCCTCCTATCTCATCTATTCCTATAGTTGTGCTCAGGGTTTGGACGCTCAAGCTTCAATGGATGATCTCAAGGCTTTTCATTCTTCACCATTTCAAACTCTCTCCTCACTCCTAGAAAACATCCTACCGCTGGAGATATGAGCGGCTAGAGTAACGGTAAAGGGATCTCCATACTAAAATCCCGGAACAAGAGATCCAAGACTAAGCCTATCCATTCATACTAGCATAAAGAAGAGGAATAACCAAAAAAAAAAACTTAAATCCTCTTTCTCCATCTGAAACAAATCCCAGGCCCCTAGTCTCCTCTATCATAGTAATTTATTGCAATCTCAAGTATATTATCAGTTAGATATTTCATCCACAAGTGATTAACAACATTCCTCATTCCTTTATTCTCTGATAAGAGTCACACTCACAAAACAAAACGTAGGGCCCCACTGGGATCCTAGCTACTCCCATATAAGCAACAATAGCACAACTCAGACACTAGGTTTCTGTTCAATATTCATCAAACAGTGATAAAGTCACATCATTCATTGTCATAAGATAGTAGTAAAAAGATCATATAAGATAGTGGCAGTGATTTTAAAAACATGGCACAGCCTTCATCCTCGTCATTTTTTTTTATAAGGTATAGTATTATAAACAAGTGTCAAATGAGGTGATGCGACCTTGTACACTAGAGGTATACGAGATCAATAATAGACTAAACAAAAGAACCGTCCATGTTATCTACAAAAAGGATCTTCTGAGCTATGATCAGCTATGGAGCACCAGAAGCTCAAAGACAGAAGGAAGTTCTTCTTAATTCCATCAATATCTGATTCGACATTCTCAAAAGCCCTCCTGTTCCTCTCTTTCCATATGGTCCACCAAACTGCTGCAGGAGCATAGTTCTAGAATACGATCTTCCTCCTTTTGAATAACGGCCATCCCCGTATCAACTCAATAACAGGCATAGCCCAAGAAACACCAGCAGATAGGAAAAGGAAAATCCATAACTCCCTCACAATGGGGCAATGCAAGAGCAGGTGGTTCACATTCTCCTCCTCATTCTTACACATATAACACCAATTGACATAAATCATGCCACGAGATCTCAAATTCTCCTCCATCAAAATAGCTCCCCTAGCTGCCTCCCAAACAAAAAAAGCCACCCTGCTAGGGATTTTAGCTTTCCATATTTCCTTCCATGGGAACGAGTTTCTGCCTCTACCAGTCAGCTTTGAGTAAAAAGGATTTAACAGAGAATATTCTGTTCTTAGAACCCTCCCACAAAACTTTATCTTCTCACAAGCCTTGCCTTTTAAAACCGTGAAGCAGATCCAAAAACTGCACAGTTACTTTGATCTCCCAATCATGGAAGTTTGTGCGAAAACAGGGCTCCATAGGTCTGCCCCCCATGATTTACTAAGAGCGAACTCACCAATTCATCCCAATTGTTAAGTTACCAACTCATTTAAAAGACACTCCCCCTCACATGTGACCCGTCCACACGCGGAGAGATGCACAATCATGCCTCACCAAGGGCATCACAAACCAAACAGAGTGACAACATGCACTCACAATATTCCGGGTAACAAATGCAAGTGGGATGACTCGACACGACCTTGCCAAACCAGATACCATGTTAAGTTACCAACTCATCTAAAAGCTTAAGCTTTTAGATAGGGGGTCAACAATGTATATCAAGCTTAACACCTATTAACCGTGATGTTATATAATCTAGGAAACAAATGTTGCAAAGTAGTATCCCCACACCAAATGTCCTTCCAAAACCTGACTTGATTTCCTAGACCAATCTCAAACTTGATGAATCTGCTGAAAGCTTCCCAACCTCTCATGATTCCTTTCCAGACACAAGACCCACGAGAGGACAGGACTTCATTAGGGAACCATAGGTGATTTCCCTCTCCATATTTACTCATCACTAACCTCCTCCACAACGCCTCTTTATCAACTAAATACTTCCATAACCACTTACCCAACAAGGCCTTCATCCTCATCCTTAAATATGATATTATTCAACATCCGGGTTTTTTATCACAAAAAAGGAAAAAAAAAAAAAAAAGGAAATAGTTTATTGGGTTTTAGTCAATGGGAGATCAAGTTATCAAAAAATAGTCAAACGGAAAGAAAATATTAATATTAAGTCGGACATTGACGGGGTTTCTCAACATGTCCTCCCAATGCTATTTCCAATTACTAATTTACCCTACATACCCTTTACTACCTCAATCCTACGCTGAGTGTCCCTTTTTTCATGACCAGGAACTAAAAGGGATGCTCGGTTTGTGAATGGCAGGAGTACATGATATAAGCGGGTTGCCTGACTCGGACTCCTCAACATCTGCAATCATTAATAGGATACCTACGGTCACTTTCCACTTTTTCTATTCGTCAGTCCTCTTATGTTTTAACTTCCATAAACATGAGCCATCAATGTTCAACTGACATTGCACGATACATCTCCGAGGCTCAAATTAAGCATGAGAGCTACCTTGACATCTGATTGCAGGTTTCCAAACACACTCGAACCTTCCTATGTCTACGAGACATGTCTTCCCCAGGACATAGATAAAATCGCGCCTGTTCACTGATCTTTGCCTCATACCCAACAAAACTTCTCGCTCATTTGGTCTCAGAAAGTCTCTTTCTTTCTGCTTCCTGTACACTTTCACCGGGACGTACTTGTTGAAGGTCGGAGATGTTTCTGAAAGCATTCAAGGATAAGTACTTCCCAGAAAGTGTACCAGAACAGAAACAAAGAGATTTCTTGAGACTGATTCAAGTGATACGATTGTTGCAAGCTACAAGGTGAAATTCACTGATTGGATCAATATTATCCTTGCCTCGTGGAGCAAGAAATTCAACTGAGGCATGAAACCAGCAATCAAAACATTGACAATTCTTATGCTTGGGACTTAATCTAGGATGGTAGATTGTTATTGTCTGTTGAACATGACATTGAGATTTTCCAAAGCTTGAAGGAGGATCAAAAGCGAAAGGAGTGACTGAAAAAAGGAATGGGGATCAAAACTGATACCAAGAGAAGGGTAGTCAAAAAAAAATAATATTTGAGACCATTGTCCTATCAAATACAGAATCTGTAAGTTTTGTGCAAGAACCATGGAGTAAAACACGTTATCAATAGACAGTGTGCACAAGTAGGACACCTTGTTAAGGATTGTCCTATACCAGATAATAGAGAAGCGCGGCAGACCGATCCAAGTAGTTTGGATTCTAGACCAGCAGGGAGAGCACTCTATGAAATTTGGGCGGCGAAGGGACGTAGAAACAAGGCTAAGTTAATTATTGGAATTTGGACTTTAGATGTTATACATTCTATGACAACCAATTATTAATACAAGTGTATACCTTCGTTTATGGCAGTAAAGAATGATCGAGTGCCGCACTTAGAAAGAATGGTTTAAGTTTTCGGTCATAAAAGGAATTTTAGCTATATTGTAGTGACTTTTTGGGAAGTAAATGAAACTCACCACTATTCTAGTATGGATAGTCCATTTGAATGGGCTCTCCCACCTCCACCTCCACCTTGCAGCATTGTTGATGAGAGAGACAGAGAAAGAGAGAGAGAGAGAGAGACAAGGCTTTAAGAAGGAATGAGAAAGACAGAGACGAAAACAGAAAAAGGGGAAAGCAAAAGAAGGAACATAAGAAGTCAAAGACATTAAATTCTCTGTAAGGTGAAATGGTTCAAGATTTAAGCAACCATGCCATACTCCATATGTTTGATTTATAGATGCACTCATCATTATATGTGTGTGTAGATAATATATACAACTGGCTGATAAATGAATTCATGTTAAGAAAATGAAGTATTGAATTTTCTGCTTCAAAATAACTTGAGGTCTACTGGTTTGGATGCACGTTTGTATGTTTAGCAGACCAGATACCTGCCAAATTTAATATTGAGAATCAGAAAGCCCAACATTTGTAGGGTCACAGTCCCTTATCAAAAGCACCTCTATAATCGTCGTAAACCTGCACCCCCCCCCCTCTTCTCACACAAAGGACAAATCATGTTGAAATCACCCCCAAGACACCAAATTGCCCCCATATTACATAAACCCGCTAAGTCAAACAACTGATCCAAACTTGACCAAAAGACTACAGATCTGATATTAGTGTCTTTGATGAATCTGACATAGTGGTTGACTATCCACCTTCCCTCTTAGTTGTCAAGATCTGATCATACCTACAAATATATAGTTTCTAGCTAATGAAAAAGCTAAATTCATGTATGTCTAACTAATCCTCCTCAAACTGAAAATCAAATGTTTCATCACCTTCAGAACAATCCAAATTTCTTGAGAGAAGCTCTCAGTCAAAGAACGTGACATTAACAATCAGTTTGTGTTAAATCACACTCGTAAGAGAAAATGGCAAAGAGAGCACAATGTTGCTTGCCTTCGCACCAAACTTTTTATGCTGCCACCATCCACCCCTTCAAACATATGGTTTTCTCTAACTTCAAGGATTACACCCACCAGACAAAGGGAATTAGAGACCCTAATCACTCGCCCTACAGAAAATCTAGCATAAAAGGTGAATTTTGAAGTGAAGCTTGAATTATGTTGCATTATTTCAATGCTTAGGAGAAAAGTACAATAAACGAGGTTTATATCTATTTTCTCGTTTGTAATACCTGACACTTGGAGAACATCTAAACATCGATTTTTTTTTTAAATTTTCATTTCCATCATAAGATCCACTAATCATGCATAGGTAAGAAAAAATAGCATCTCAAACCAACCGGCAACCATATATAACACCATAAACCTAAATTCTTGGAGGTTTCTATGGCTGCAATAATGAACACTATCCAGGAATCCTTAACCATCAACATACCGAAACATAAGGATGATTCAATGGCTACACAATAATGGAAATGCAACCGTTAAAATCAAAGAAGAAAGTCAAAAACATGATGCAAGACAAAATACTAAAACTAGAGCAGGAATTAGTACATTCTTACCTGTTGGAGCCACTAGTTATATTGGAGATAGTAAAAGAATCCATGGAATGAGAGCTTGATGATACCCGAGAGGAGCTAGTATAGTTAAGAGGCAAGAGTAACAGTAATCCAACAATAGAGGCAACCACAAAAAAGTTGATCCTGTTAAGGGGTTCATTTAGACCATGCAGTGGCTAATGATGTACAGATATAGTGGCTAGATATGTACAGATATATCAGGATAAATGACAGTAATAAGCACCATTTAAATATTGATTGTGACTAAAAAATTTCACTAGATAATGTAAGGCTACATGTATAGGACAGATATCATGGTTAACTAGACTATTAAAGTACTTATTAATGAAGCAAGATTCATTCCTTTACTGTAAGACAACAGTTCAAAATGTGCCATGTTAATATTTAATAAAAAGTTCTAGGGACATTTTCAGTAAACCCCCCTGTGGATTCATGGGTTTTCAGGTCACCCCCTCAAACTATTTTACCCAACAACAAACCCCTACAAACTATTCATAATTGGCAGACCTGCCAAACTGGCAAGAGGTTGTTAATTAACGAATATGTGTGAAAACCCTTCAGTTTCCTAGCTTGTCTTAACCTTTCAGTTTCCTAGCTAGTCTTAACCCTCCTCTTTTAAACCTTCCCCAAAGCCCTTGTGCTCTTGTCCTTCAAATAGCGAATTGTTTTTCTGTCGCCCATGAATTTTTACTCCTCTTATTGTGAGGGGTTTTCCACGTAAATCATTGTGTTCATATTTTTCTATACGTGAAAGTCATATTGTGAATTGGCATAAAATAGCAACCGATCCAAACACCAACAAATCGATCTTACGCAGAGTGGCTAATACTCCTTCCATTTCAGGCAAAGAGTCCTTTTTGAAAGAGTCGGACACCTCACGGTTTAAAAGCACAAGTTAATCTACAAGCCATGTATGTTCATACAACACATGCAGTAAAAAAGCCACAACTATGAATTAGCTTGTGCTTTAATTTGTCATGTTCGAAACGTCTAATTAAGCCCTTTTTTTGGTCAATTAATTGCACTTTAACCAAAATACTATTATACTCCCTCGGTCTCAAATTTTGAGCACTCGTTTTTGTTAATTCTTGTTCATGATCAAGGGTAAACATGGACACTCATTTTGGTGGAATCGATAGAGTAAAAATTTTCTTGTCATTACAATATTATAAAAGCTATGACTCATACTACTTTTAATCTTTAATGTAACTTTTATTTGTTTAACTATTTTTTTGAATTCCCAAGGTACCCGACACTAGAGGTGTCAATGGGATGGGATGGGCCAGCCCACACCAAGCCCATCGGGCCAGATGTTAAAATGAGCTGGACAAAATTTCATGGGGACCACCAAAACTACAGCTCAACCCCTCCCAAATAAAGAAGCCAGCCCATTGAACCATTTAGTTTTGCCTATTTTACCTATTTTTCAAGGAAAAATTGTGGGTCGGTCCACTTTCTAAAGTTTTAATTCGCTCCAGTATCGTGTTTTTTTTCAACCGAAAAAGGACACTTTTGGACGCGAAAAGACAGTAATACCCTTAATGAGCATGAGGTGCGCTACAGAAATGAATTGCAGTGCATTGACTATTGAACCGTGATTCATTAATTTTATTGCATTAATTTTTGCACAGTGGTTCAATAGTTTAATTGCCCAGTCTAATTGTACCACGATTCATCAATTTTATTTCATTAATTTTTGCACCGAGGTTCAATAGTTTAATTATCTAGTCTAATTGCACACCGCAATACCAACTTTTATGTACCGCGATAAATTAATTTTTGACCCGCGATACATATACCTAATCCAAGTTGGACCGCGGTATCAACTTTTATATACCACGATGAATCGATTTTTGAATCGCGATACATAAAATATTATCTAATCCATTTTTGCACCGCGATACAAAATGATAACGAACCAGACCATTTCCTCCACCTTCTTCGTCCATCTCCTCCATCGTAAGCCTTCTTCTTCCCCTTCTCCTCCGCCTTCGTCCTACTGAAAAATCCTTCAACCCAGATCCATTACAGTTTCGTACATAATGAATCAAATAAGCCGTTTACCTTTCAGGGGCTTTGCCCCTGAATCCCCATGAAGGGACGCTGCCCCTCGATCCGACCGGGCAAGTCAATCCCCGTTTCGTTGACCATGATTTTCGAATTCAAAGTATGTTGCCGGAGCTGTTGAAGAAGACGATGTCATTTTCAAATAATATTTCGAAAAATGGTTTTTTGAGGCCAGAATTTTACCCATTTTTCTAGCCCCCCACCAAAAAGCCCACAGGGCCAAGCATCGAAATCGTCCTGGCCAAAATTTCATCAGACCAATGAAAACTAAAGCCCAGTCCAACATGTTAACGGGTGGATTGCCCCGACCCATTGGGTCAGCCTGTTTTTGCCAGCTCTACCCAACACAGATGATTAATATAGAACAGCCTAACCCCTACAGGCTGATCGCTCTTGTGGTTTTTAAATGTAACTAGTTTTACACCCGTGCGATAAACGCACGTGCATATATCTATTTTAATTAAATTATACTCAAATAAAATGAAGATTATAAACAAAATTAAAAAATAAAGAAAATACATGATGAAGAGAACAAATTATATCGGTATAATTGATATCATTTAATTCATTATTTTATGAATTGTTTAAGTCGATTTCTTGTTCATAATTTTCTAGAATTTAATAATTGACTATGATTTGTGGTTGATATCTACTACTATAATTTAATCGTATGTATTCCTATGATTTACCAATAAGTTATAATTAATTATGGTTACTTGCAAAAGTAAATTTTGTTTTGATATTATAATTTTGGATACGATGAAAGAGACACAAATGTTTCAAATACAGTCATATATGAAGATTTCCATAGCAGGCTTTTTATAATTAATTGTGGTTATATTTTATTTTGTAATCACATGTATTCAATTAACATGTTTTTTATAGCACATTTGTTCTTATTTAAATGTTATTTGATCATTTTAATTAATCAGTAAGTTAAGTATGCACCAAAAGATATTTGTATTTACAGATTTTCAATAGGTGGCTACTCCTATTAACTACTCCCTCCGTCCCTAAATTATCGTCCTCCTTTCCTTTTTCATCCGTCCCAAAATAATTGTCCACTTTGAAACTTACCTTTTTAAAACATCACTTTTACCACTTTACCCTTACTTTTCCACTCTACTTTAATTATGGGCCATATATCCATGGACATTAAAGGAAAATATACATTAAACCAATATAAATAATCAAGTCAATTACTTTTTCTTAAACTGTGCGCCGGGTCAACCCAGACGATTATTTAGGGACGGAGGGAGTATTACATAGAAACTTGGTATTTTCTACCACATATGTATATTTGCATATTTTCAATAAATTTTGAGAGTTATATAATCAATTAATCAGATTTGTGTTTTCAATGCATGCTAACTACTTCTTAGAGCATCCTTAATGTTCATATTCTTAATACAACTTCTTAACTGGGTCTCATTGCCACCTACACATTTTTATCTTCTTACCCACTTAAGAATATATCTTCTCATTGTATAATCTTCTTACACAACTTCTTACACAAAAAAAATATTAAATTTAACACCATTTAATAAAAACAAAGCCCCCCAACCCCCACACACACTGGTGGCTGTCCCCTCAATCTCTCTCCTCCCCCAACTTCTTAATTAAGAAGTTAAAAGTTTCCCTCTCTCCTAGGTGGAAAAAAAATCCTAATGGCCACTATACACAACTTCTAAAGCAATAAGAAGTTGAAAAAAACCACAATGGGGATGCTTTTATATAATAATCCTCAAAGATGATTTTTTTTTAGCAAGTGTATTTTGACGAGATTTTACCTAGCCTTTATGTATATATAGATATAGATTTTTAGTGATTGAAACTTTCACTTAAAACCGAACATAAAACCGAATAGATGTATGTCAAAGGACTCTTTGAGAAGAGAAAAAACCTTATAGACACACATTAAAACCACACACACATATATAATTCAGTGCCTAACCCGAATTTGAAGAGTCTGATGAGGATGAGGGCATCAAGTCCGCAGGTATCAAGGATTTCGTCCTCTGTAACGTGAACGGCGTGGCGTATCCAATCAACCGAAGGAAGGAATCGGCGAACGGCGAATGATTGGTCATGATTAAAGGGAATAGATTGACTGAGAGAGAGACGACGGGCGAAGTATATGTCGGCGTTGGATGGCTGTTTACGGAAGACGGAGAAGAGAGAGAGGATTACAAAGGCGAGGCCTATGTTAATGGCCGCCGACGCTAATAAGCTTTCTGGATTCATTTTCTTCTCAAGTAGAGTTGAGAGTGAGTGAGTGTGTGAGTGTGTGTGTTACATTGCTAACCAAAGTGTCGCTGTTGAGGGGAGAGAGAGGGGTAGGGGTAGGGGTCGGGGTGGGAGGGAGGAGGGGAGGAGAGGGTGCCAGCTTCGACGGTACGTGGCGGGGTTTGAGCGAGTGAAGACGTTACGGCGAGTCAGCAAATATGACGTTAGTTGGTTAGGAAAGAGTAGCTCGTGTGCCCATAATGGATCGTTCAAATCTAATCATTCCACCGTTTTCAACACGTGGTTATAATTAAAAGCCGTAAAAGTTTTTTATTAAAAAAAATATTTTTTAAAAAGAATAGTTATTTTAAAACCAAAAAAAAAAAAGATGATTATTATTTGAAAACAATAATAGAATAAAATTTAGTTATATATAATGGATTAAATGATGAGCATTGTATTTTGCAAAGTTTTCAACTACTTAATTATCGCTTGTTTTTTTAATAGCTAAAAAACATTTTCATAAAAGTGTTCAGTAAATGCCCCGTCGATCATGAAACTAAAAATTGTTGAGGCAACGAAACAAGGTTCAGTCTGCCCGATCAAGTCACGGGTCAAGGGGACAACACCTTTTCAGAAGGGAAGATAAACTAAAAAAAGACTTACGACAGTGGAGGAAAAAGAAGACGGAAGAAATATAGATGAAACATTTTAATTGCGACGCATCGCTATAAATGGATATGGACCAGGTTGAAATGGCAATGTGTTGATTTGGAATCGCAATGCACCGATGGAAATGACAGTAACACATTTTGGATTAATGCATCGTGATTTAAAATCGCAATTCAAAATCATGCATCGTGATACAGGAACTGTTTACCACACAAGTGTTCTGTTTATTAAGGGTATAATCGTTCTTTCGCACCTAAAGTGTCATTTTTTGGTTAAAACGATATAACGGTGAAAAACTTTTCAAAAAGGACCACCCAAATTTCACCCTAATATAATTAACCAATAACTTGAATCTGAATACGAATTTGAATCCAATAATCTATTTAATTAACATATTGAATATCGATTTACCTATATTTAATTCATAAAGAACCTGATTCGATTCTCCATAACTTTTCTACAAAATACTATGGTATCCAAGAAGACATAAATAATAGTTACTACGAGCTCTCACTCCAATAGTGATCATAATCTCCTCACTTAACTACGGGCTATCAGATCATATAGCTAGTGTGTGGAAATAGTATGAAAAACAAATTCTCAAATATGGATATTGAATTTTATGCTTTATCTCTATACTACAAAATATCAACAACTATTTTGCTTGATCCAAATTGTAAATTTGTAATGGTAGCTCTCACTCACAAAAAAAAAAAATTCATTTAATTATTGATCAATTAATTAAAAACATTAAGCACAACAAAATAATAACCATAGCATAAAATGAAGTCAATCTAGGAGAATAAAATAAATACTAGATAATACTTCTAAAATGGAGATTCATGGCAATCCTAGTTATGGAGGTTTAGCTCATAATGTAAAGGAAATAGCCAACAAAAATTCCAAAGAAAACATTCATAATGATATTAAAGATAAGAGTTAGAGTTTAATTACAATACGTCCAATGAAATAATTACTTGAAATCCCAAGCTTTCTTGATCAACAATGGAGAAAGTGTGTGAAAATGGAGGTGAAAAAGTGTGTGCGAATGGAGGGAGAGAGAGAGAGAGGAGAGATGGAGTGGAGAGCTGGGGTGAATAATGGGGGGGGGAAGAGTAAGTGAATGATTTTCAACTCAAAAATCAATCCAGTGCCCAGTGGAGCTGTCCGTGACCCTCCATTTCCAGAAATGTGCGGTGAGGCCTTTCTGTTAGTCTGTTAGCTATTTTCTCTTTCATTTCAGTCCTTTCCTTCGTAAATGCTTAACTAAAAGCTAACGGACGTTGATCAATTGACTTCAAACTTCATGAATTGATTTGAATCTTCCCAATTTTCTATGAATTGATCCTTTAAAGCTTGAATTTATGTCGAGGTACGTACAACATAAAAAGCTTTACACTGTATGTTAGGCTACCTTACGCAACCCTCTTTAGCTGAGAGACCAACTATCAACTATGCACTATTATATGACTCTAAGCATACACCCCACATTTAGAACATTAGACAAAAAAGTTGGATGTCTACAACAATATCTAAATATAATATCGGCTATAAATTGTAATAAATTTGTCATTTTCTTGGCTTTTGATCACATGCTTTGCACGTGCATACCTTTTAATACATTTATTAATTCCTTTAGGGTTTTCTCTTTTGTCAGCTATCCTTGGTGTGTATAAAAGGCTGTGAGGGGTTTGACTCTAATTGTCGTCCTTTATGTGTGGAAGCCTATTTAGGGTTAATGCTACTCTCTACCGCCGCACCTTTCAAATACCTAATCCTAAAGTAGTTCTTCGCCATCATCTCAATGGTCAGTCAACTTCTCTTTTTCAATCTCTTCCTCCTTCTCCCTCGTGTTTGTTTTTGCTTCTTTTATTTTCCATTTTTTTTAACGAATTTATAAATAAGCTAGATGGATCTCTTGATCTTTAAATCTTTAAATCATGTTTGTTTTTTTTTTTTTTTTTTGCATCAAATAAACATATTTAATTTGTAGTCTCGATCATAATCTCTCTTTTTTCTATAATGGTTTGGATGACATCTGAGTTCAATGTCGTCCATATGTATCAAGCTTTAGAGGATGTTCAATTCGATACTTGATGTGGCAAATCCTCAGCTTGGGCCGTCTGTTCTGTGGGTAGGATATCTGGGCTTGTAGCTGCTTCCTTGAACCTGGCTGAGATCACAGAAAACCTGAGTGGAAGTGCAAGGCAGGGCCTCGCGAAACCCCTCCGCGCGTGAGAGTAAGAATCGTGTATGAGAACAGAATACCAGAACTCAAGGAAGAGGCAGAGTGTATGAGAGCATGTACCTTTATGATGAATGGTGGAGGGGTATTTATTGTCCCTTGTGTTGTTGAATCCGGGTAGGATCTGGTTTCCTTAGTCATCATATTTCTCAAGGAGTGAAACTCTAGATATCCTGGTGATATACGGCTGGCCGCGTGATATCCGGAATGGATAAGGCAAGTGTCCTGCCTACATATGATAACTTGTGGCCGTGTCTTGGCGGGCAAGCCACTTGGTGTCGTTTGCTCGATAAGGATTGAGCGGGCAAGGCCCTGCTCGTCTGCATGATAGATGGTATATCTGAGTTGATCCTAGTTCCCGGGCAAGGCCCCTCGACGGCCGGGCCCAGGTCGAACGTCATGCTCGATGTATGGGGTTGCTCTTCTTATGTTCGTTGGGCCTGCGGGCCCTTCAAGGCCCATGCTTCGTGATCGGCACGTGATGGTAACTCGTGCTCTGCTCGTGACCAGATTTGGGCTGGGCATATCAGTGGCCCCTAGCTTCGTGCCTGACGAGTATTCATGCTCGAGGCGGGAGAATGTAGAATGCTATGAGG
The DNA here is from genome assembly GCA_013146195.2 of Codonopsis lanceolata. Classification (NCBI taxonomy): domain Eukaryota; kingdom Viridiplantae; phylum Streptophyta; class Magnoliopsida; order Asterales; family Campanulaceae; genus Codonopsis; species Codonopsis lanceolata. Next base: position 105,354,073 of record CM028383.1, on the reverse strand, counting down.
TTGCCCGAAACACGGGCTTGTATACTTATGAAGTTTGATGATGCCAATGATCGGGCTGAGCTTCGTTGTGGAGGGTTCTAGAACTCTGCACAATCACTAGACGAGGCGTATCAAGGAAGCCTCATCGCTGAGTGGTACTGTCAGGGAGCAGAACTGCGCGTGCGTGAACTGTCCCGGAAGAGACCGAAATGACGGGAGCGTTTCTCGAGGGACGGCGCATTAAATGCGCGTGTGTGGGCTGACGGCGGCACATTTGCCCTTTTAGTTTTCAGTGCATGTGGGCTGACGGCGGCGTACTTGCCCCTTCGACTTCCAGCGCAATCTCCCAGATCTCCTTGCCTATTTAACTCGAGGTCTTGCTCATTTGAAACTTTCGCCTGTTTAGAGAGAGAAAAGAGAATAGAGAGAGAAGCACTGCCGGGATATCTTGCTGCCGATTTTCCTGGGGACGCTGCTGTTGACGGTGCTGTTACTGCCATTTGCCACTTTTGATTCCATGAAGCAGATTCAAAACTAATTACTCAATAGTAAGTCCTCTTTTCCCTAGCATTTTTTATTCCGTGTTCTTTTCTCTCATTTTCTTTTTATGAGGCCCATTATTCCTCCTTTTCTGGTTTTTCTGGGCAGACTCAATAGGGTTTTAGGAAGTCCCCTAGGCTGAGATCGAGGAGAGTCCTCCATTGTGCCCTGTTTGCTAGGCGGGCAGGGCCTCTTGGATTTACCTAGAGTTAGGGTTTTTCTCCCCTTTTTTAGTGATTGTTCTTCATAGCGGACAGGATCTGACCATGTTTTTCCTCGATCTCTGTAGATGTCTGACGGGGAGTTTTCAGAAAATGATCGCGAAGAGTTCAGTTACGGCGGGCAAAACGACCCGATGACCAGTGAGGAGTCCCCATCCCTGGACGTAGTGTATGAAGAGGGAGACGCATCAGTGGCCGGTGAGGTCGTAGCCGCGCGTCCTGTCGTTCCCGTGGACCCAGAGGCCCACGTGCCTGTAATTAGCCTGTCCGCCTCGAGCTTGTCTGAAGGGGAGGTGGAGCAAGGCCGCCGAGCCACTGGCGGGCCGGGCCACGCACAGTTGGTCGGGCAAGGAGAAAACGTTGTCGAAGAGCGGGCTCACGAGGACGCACTACCTGCTGCTGAGGAGCCTGTACCCGTTAACGAGGCTTGTGATTCGGCCGGGGAAGATTCTGATAACATCCCAATCGCGCGGAGAAGGAGACAGCGAATTGATCGCCCAGTAGATGAAGCTACCACTTCTGTCCCTGGCCCTGCCTGGATGCCCGAGGCTGATGAAACGTTGTACGCGGCCCACTGGGCATCCTTAGATACCCCGGCCAAGTTGACCGCGTGGTTTACCTCTATGGGCATAGACGCAGGAGACTATCGAGTAGAGAAGGCTGTTCCAGTTGACGGTGAATTCCCCCGCGAGCAGGATGGTAAACTGCTTTTCTATGCGGACTTCTTCCGGGTTGGGCTCCGCTTACCATTGGATCCCTTTTTCCTCCAATTTTTGAAGACTTTTTGTCCGATGCCTAGTGATTTAATGCTGAATACGGTTCGAGCACTGATGGCGTACATTGTAGCGTGTCGATTGCTGCGGATAGAGCCTACCCTCAAAATATTTCGGCGTTTATTTATTCTGACCGTTGATGCTTATGGCCGGGTCAACGCTCGGTCTAACTCAAGCTTTCAGAGGATTCTTTCTAACGTCCCGGGCAAGGTTGATTCTTGGGACCGTAGAGGCCTGTTGATCGAATCGAGGAGAGGTTGGCCAATAATGCCAATGAGTCAGGCTAGCATCCACGTCCCCAAACTTCCCCGCAGCAGCTTTCAAACTGGGGACACTGGTCGTATGGCCGTTATCCGGGAGGCTCTAGGATGTGTAATGGAAGGCGAAAAACGGATTAGCCAAGAGTATCTGTTCGACTGGAAGGAGCTTTGTTGCAACCCCACAAACCTTCGCTTGGCTGGAGTGCTGCGGGCAAACGTTCCCGGGGTTGAGCCCTTATGCTTGTTTGATGAAGAGGAGGCCCACGTGTACTGGGGTGATTGTCATGGCCAAAACTTTCGGGCCAACTGCCAAGAATGCCGCAGGCTCGGGCACAACTGCACGCCCGCTTATACCCTTGCTCCTGGTTCCTTTCCCTCTTTGACTGTTTTCGCTAGTTATTTTGCATATAGATGTCGTGCTGATTTTTATTGTCCTCTTTTCGCAGCGATGATGACCCTACGCCAACTGCAGCGGCTTGAGGCCGAAGAGAGTAGAAGGGTGGCTACTCTGGCGAGCAAACCACCTCAAGATGTCCCACTTGTCCCTTTTGGCCCGTCGGCCAAGAAAATTCATGCGGCGAAGAAGCCGACCGAGACACTTCCTCCTCCTCCTCCTCTGCCCACAGTCGAAGTACCCGCCCCTGCTGACGAGGCCGCTGCCAGGGCTGCTAAGGCAGCGGGGAAAAGGAAGAGGCTGCCATCTCCCCCCGTTGATAGACCTACCCGTCTGCGAGGCACGGACTCTGAACACACTGCCCGGGATTCGTCGAAGCCGTGGCTGGTACCCGGCTATGAGATGCCAACTACTGTTGCCGCTGCCCGAGATGTGGTTAGTGGGCTTTCAGAGGTCCCGAACATCGGGTACATTGATTTATCTGCCCGTGGAAGCCCCGCCGGCCTGGTGGGCAAAGGCATCGTGAAGAGGCTTCTGCAGGAGGAGGTGACTCACGACCGGGAGACTCCTGGACATGTCATGCTCGGACATGTCGGCTTGAGTTTGAGCGAGGTATGTTCGTCTTTACTCTCTTATACTATTTCTTCGTTTGTCTCGTACTGACCTCTTTTTGTGTTTGTTTTTCAGATTGCCTCTACCTGCACCAATCTTTATAACCGATATACCGAGGAGAGGGATGCTCGGAAGAGAGCAGAAGCCGAGGGGTGGAGTCTGGTCTTGTGAAGAATAAGGGCGAGCAGGTGGCCGCTCTTGACCGATCTTTGAAAGAGGCTGCAACTGCAACGAAAAGGCTTGAGTCCGAAAATAAGGCCCTGGCTGAAGAGAAGACGGCCCTCGTGGCCCAACAAAAGAAGTCCCAGGCCGCTGAGAGAGCCTTGATCGAGCAGCGGGACGAGCTTCAAGCTGAGGTGAAGGCATTGAGGGAGCAGGTGGCTAAGGATGTAGCGGCCATGGATTCCTTCTCTGATCAGCTGGCAGCGGCCAAAGTTCAGGCCGTAAAGGATTTTGAAGCTTCCCCTATTTATGCCTCGCAGGTGCGCCGGGCCATACTTCCCTACTATGCCGTGGGTACTCATCACATCCTGCGGATGCTCGCAGGTACCGGGGCGGTTGATATGGGAACAATGGCTGACTGGGCTCTGCTCGATCCATACAGTCAGGAAGCCCGGCAGCTACATCATCTAGTACCTTATACCAAGGCCGAATTGGAGGCTATGGCTCGTGATGATGCCGACGATGGCTTGGAGGCCTGGAGTCCCCCTGCCCCTCTGGCAGTCAATGTTTGCAGTCTGATCGATGCCCGAAAGGCCGAGAAAGAGGCGCGGCTTACCGAGGCAGCAGCTCAGCTTCAAGCAGAATTACAAGTCTCTGCTGTCGGAGAAACAACCGCTACAGTTCGAGCAACTCCTGATGTACTTTAAAAACTCCATATTTTGTTTGGCCGATGGGCCTTTTGTAACAGACTTTGCAATATTCGGCTTTTGCGAACAACTATCTGTAATTATTTTATCGTTTATCCCGATTCTGTTCGATGCATATGCCTGTGTTTTATTTTTCTGCCCGATAACATTTACTTGTGTTTTTCCTGCATTTCATTAGTATCGACACAATTGTATGCGGGGTAGTCCCCCAGAAATATATCGGGCAAATAGTAATCGTGCAAAAAACATTAACCTAGAAACCATAAAGTGAACAGTGCGAATATCTTAGGTTAATGGCTTACTCATAGGAGATTGGCCTGTCCTCATGGTGTTCGGGCACAAGTTGCTTTTGAGTGCTTGGCATGAGCCAAGGCTTATCGCCGGGCGAAGCCAGATGATTGCCTAGCGGCATGGCCCACCGGCGACTAACAACCGGGCATGGCCATTGTTCGGTGTGGGTTACCCGAATCGGTTGAAGTATATCACCTGGGTGTGAGGATATACGACTAAGCAGTGTTACTCGGTCACTAGAGGAACCCGAGGTAGCTTAGCCGCTATCCGATGGGCAAGGCCCCTACCGCGTGGCGGGCATCCTAAGTACGTGAACCGGGCAGGGCCGCATCTCACCCACGGAGAAATTAAGTTCACTAGTACTTGGGTATTCTGAATGTTGACTGGGCTTGGCCCTGGTCGCTTGTAGATAGTAGATGCTAATAAAATCTGAGTAAAACATTATAGAGAAACTTGCCTTTATTGAATAAAATTTGTGACCCTCAACAGGGCTGAGGGTCTTGCCCGTCTATGTAAGGAAGATCGACTCTACGGATAGTATTTTTTCAGATGATTAGCATGCCATGGGTGCTTTAGTTCTTTTCCTTCCCGAGTCCGGAGTGTGTAGGTGCCTTCTCTGATAATACCAGTGACCTGGAAAGGTCCTTCCCAGTTGGGCGATAGCTTTCCCCATTCTGCTCGCTGTCCGGTCACCTCAATCTTTCTGAGCACCCAGTCCCCCACCATGAAGGCTCTGCCTCTGACCTTTTTGTCATGATGGGCCTTTGCCCGCTGTTTGTAGTTGACCATTCTGAGTCGAGCATCCAGTCTTCTTTCTTCTAGGAGGTCCAGGTCTATTGCCCGTGCCATTTGATTGTTTTGCTCGCTGTAATGAGAGACTCGATAGCTGGGCAAAGCCATTTCAACTGGAATCATTGCCTCTGATCCGTAAGTGAGAGCGAATGGGGCCTGACCGCTGCATGCAGTTCCGCCCATAAAGCCGATGGCATTTCCCCGCCTGCCCAGCGATGCAGAGCTCGAGGATAGGCTACGAGGATAGGTAAGATTGCCAATGCTTGACGCCTAGTCGCCACATTCTCGCAGAACTTGTCCGAGAACCGTGTGCCGTGGTCGGATACAATTGCCCGCGAAGGCCAAACCTACACCACACTTGATCATGGACGAACTTGATGACATTTGCTTCGTGATCTTGGCCGAGGCTTGGCTTCTATCCATTTCGTGAAGTAATCAATGGTGACCACCGCATATTTGTACTTTCCTTGTGCGAGTGGAAACGGTCCGATCAGTCGATCCCCCACATGTCGAAGGGCCAGCCGCAACAACCGGGTTTGCATGGTGGAGGGAAGTCTCTGTATGTCCGCTATCTTTGGCACTTGTCACATTCACGAACATATTTCTCTCGCATCCCTTCTGAGAGTTATCCAAGAGTATCCTCGCGCAATACCCTTTCTCGCTAGAGCTGGTACCCTGATGGCCGCCGCATTCCCCTCATGTACCTCATATAGACACCTTCGCTAGTTCTGGGGTACGCAATGAGCATTGGTCCGACCTTAGATCGCTTGTATGAATTCCCCTACTACCGAGCACCGACAGCCCGGCTTCTCGATGGTGGCCTTGACCTTGTCGGCGGGTAGATCCCTTGCTCGATGTAGTCTTTGTAATCGCCAATCCAACTCCCGCCGGCTCAATGTCCATTACCACCACCGGTCTATCGATAGCCGAGTATCTAGGTGCTCGACCATTACCGAAGGATTCAATAGTGATAAGCTTTCTTCAACGATCTTAGATAGATAGTCCGCCGCATGTTGTCTCGCTCTATTCTCGATTATTTCCCGTAACTTGAAATTTTTCAAAATTCCTTTGACAAGCTCGCAAGATTTGACTAGTGTGGGGTGATGTACCATGTATTCCCTCGACTTGGTTCACAACCGCCAGAATCCGAGTACACCGTGATCGTGATCAATTCCCATGTCCGCCGCTAGTTCGAGACCGGCGACATCGCTTCAGACTCTCGCCACATTGTTAGAGGCGGGAACTTGAATCGTAATGCTAGCTCGAATTCTCGTGACTGGCCTCGGGAGCTATGAGAAGGATGCCGCCTCCGCCCCAACCTTGCTCGCCGCTCCATCAACATATAAATCCCAACAAAGGTCGGGTTGTGGGCTGCTTGCTCTGCTCGCCGCCGATTCTCGTGCTCTTCTTGCCGGGTGAAGCTTGTTTCGACCGTAAAATCGCCTAATGCCCTGGCCTTGATTGCTCGCCTAGGCAGTAGTCGATGTGGAATTCGGTGAGCTCTATCGCCTGCTTGAGTAATCCGCCCGATGAGTCGCTTGTGAAGGATCTTGCAGTGGTGCATCTGTATACTATGATTACATGTGCGTAAAAATAAGCCCTTAATTTCCTGCAGCCTATGACAAGCGAGTAAGCTAATTTTTCTCATTAAAATAACGACCCTCAACAGATCGAGGGCTTTGGATACATAGTACAATGTGTTTTTGAATGTCTAATTCTTCCCTAACTAACAATGGCCACACTGTCTGGGTCGCTAGGTATACATACAATGGTTCTCCGGCACAGATCGCCGAGGAGGGGTGGTTTGCCCAAGTATTCCCCGAGCCGCCGAGGGCTCGTGCAACAAGATTCCACTCGAATCCCTTTGTTGCCAAGCAAGATTTTGAAGAACGGAGGCATTTCTCCGCCGACGGGAGATGAAGCGCCAAGGGCAATTATTCTTCCGCTCGCCGTTGTATGTGCTTAATGCAAGAGGGTCGCTCCATGTCGAAAGGTGGCCTCGGATCTTCTCTCGGTTTGCTTCTATACCGCTACTGTTGACCATAAACCCGAGGAATTTTCCCCGCCGAACCCCGAAAGCGCATTTGCCCTGATTAAGCTTCATGTTATGTTTTCTGAGATTGGCAAATGTTTCGCTAAGTCCGCAGTGTGGTCGCGTTTTGTTTTGATGACCATGTCATCAATGTACGCTTCCATGTTCCTTCCGAGCCGCGAGCCGAAGACTTTGTTGACCATACGCCGATAGGTTGCCCTCGCATTCTTCACCGAATGGCATCATTTTGTAGCAAGATAGGCCCCCGCCGCCCTGAAGGTCGCTTTTAGCTTTGTCTTGCGATTCATCCTAACTTGGTGATACCCCGAGTATGCATCCAGAAGCCGAGCATCTCGAAACCGCAATGGAGTCCACGAGCATGTCAATTCGCGGTACGGTGGGCAAGCTTTATTGAGGTTTGTGAAGTCAACGCACATTCGCCACTTGTCGCTTGCTTTCCCGACCATTACCACGCTTGCTAGCCGTGCCATCAGATTTCCTCGATGATGTCCGCCTTCATGAGCTTTTTCTACTCGCCCTGATGGCGCACTTTTTTCCGGGAGTATTGCCTCTGACGCTGACCTGGCCTGAATGTGGGGTCAACATTCAAGTCATGGCGCGCAACGCCCTCGCCGATCCCTTGCATGTCTTCGATACCCAGCAAATACATCCGCATCGTTTCTTCAACAGTCAATCAGCCTTTCCCGAGCCTCTGAGGCATGGCCTTCCCGATTTTGATTTTCTCGCTCGGTAGGAGGGATTGATGATAATTTCTTCCACCGCCTCGTGTTGATATCGTTCATCCCGCACTTGCAGGTATCCATCTCAATATCCTGTGTCTTTGGGCGCTTTGCCTTACGCCCGAATGAGCTGGGACGGGCTTGCACGGCTCGCTCGGTCCACGGGTCGCTCGCTTCCGCTCGCCGATCTCTATGCGCTTTATGGAGGTGGTAACCGCCGTAGTGCTCCGCACCTCTTTCTCTCGGGTTGTCTCGATCGGGAATGTCCACAATCGCTTCTTTGGGAGTCTCTCGACATACTCCCACATTGCCCGAGGCTTGCTATTCAAGATACCCACTCCATTCTCTCGTAAAATTTTGCCGTGAGGTATCGAGGTGACCATTTGAAATTTGGCCATGGCTGATGCAATTGTATCGCCGATTTGAGGTCGATCACCGTGAAAGTGATCATCTCGCCTGGTTTGCCCCTGCCTCCCATGAACACTTCAAGCTCGATGGTCCCTTTTACGCCCACTTGGTGATTAGTGAACCCTTCCAGCTTTTCCAAGGTAGGGTTGCAACCGGCATCCGCTAACTCTAACTCTTTAAAACAGAATAGTACATGATATCTCTCGCACGCACTGTCGAGCGTAACCCCGTGGACTTGCCATGCTTACTGACAGAGATGACTAGCGGTTGCTCTGAAGCTGAGGGTACTCGCTAACTCGCCGGGTAAAAGATGTTGTTCCCCTCGCTGCACGGCCGAGAGTTTACCGCCTCCGAGAGTGAATATATGTGCTTCCCAAGTCAGTGTGGATGGAAGCTCTTCCCGAATCATGTTGACCACTCGAATTTGAGGGCCCGCCACCTCTTCCTCGTGTGAGGTCTGTTTTGTCTTTCATTGTCCGCATTGTTCCTGCCGCCTGGTTTTTCTTAAAGCGGTTTAATTTGCCCGCATTTATGAGCTTTTGTATCTCGCTTTCAAGATTACGCATTCCTCTATAGTATGCCCTGCCATGATGGTAGTCGCAGCATTTATCGGGATCCCCGGTATGGGCGAGCTCTGGATCAAGTGGATATGGGACGGCAGTAGCTGCCTCCGATCCGGAGCATGATGTCCTCCCGTTGTGTTTAGGGTAAACCGAGCTCAATAACTTTTGCCCGGGAGTAGACCTCCTCCCCTGCTCTCGCGAGCTGCCGCCTCCCGGTCCCGGTCACCGGGCGTGGCCGAGCCGTCCCTGGCCTTGTCTTGTTCTTATTTTTGTCCGCCGAACAGCCTCTGCCGAGCAAAACAGATGGGAACTTGCTAGCAGCCACCTTTGAGGCTCCCTGTTCATGGCCAACATTGTCTTCGAGGCCCCGCCTCATGTTGTTTAGATAGCGTAAAGTAATCTCTGGATCACCGGGTCATGGCCACTTGGTCGAGCGCCTCCTCAAACCTTTCAAGTAAGCTTCCATAAGACTCATGCTCGCCTTGCTTGACTTTAGCGAGATCGAACCGGTTTTAGGTGTTGGTCCAGAAGCCAAATTCTTCAAGGAATTTTTCCCTCAACACTTCCTTAACCGCCTATAGATCCACCTGGGAACCCTTCCAAGCCATGCTTGTGCTTTCCTCAGAGCTCCCTCGAATGCTCGCATTTTTAGAGCTTCAATATCTCGTCACCATTCGAATTTGTGCCTCGAATGATCTCGAGCCACCACTTGCCCGCTGCTTTCCGAAATATTTCTCAAATTGGGAATGTGATGCCTGTGCAGTGGCGCTGTTCCTCGATTTCAAGAAGGGCTTCCTCCAAATGCTTGATTACACCATACCGGCTTGGCCACGCCTAGTTAGCCATCTGCTTTTGCCATGTCACGCTTTCATGGCTTCCATGCATGCCACAAGCGCTTCTCTAAGATTCTAGTTGATATCTCGACGAGCGGCATGATCTCGATCTATGCTCTCGCTGCGAGGCCTACGGGTATTTGGCGCTGCAGAAGCTTCCATCTCTTTCGTTTACTGGCCGCTCTACGCTAGCCCGATATGCCTTCTTTCTGCATGTTCACGAGCTCAAGGTGATTAGATTTTCACCGCTGCATAGTAGTTTTTGCCCAAGGCCAAGCTTGTATGAGAAATTTGGGCGCTATATCAGCTTCCGCCTCGGTCATTCCGCCGCTTTTACCTCTTCAACCTTTTTCGACTCGTGAGATACGGATAACCGCATTGAAGGCGCTTGTTTGGCGGCAGGCCAGTGAGGTACGCCATCACCAACCGCGGGGACACTCAAAGTTGGCAATTCCAAATCGCCATCGAACCCGGCATGGCCCAAAGCCAATAGTTGTTGATTGCTTTTGTACATTCTCGCTATAGTAATCCGCTTGACTCGAGAAGCCAATATTAC
>CM028383.1:105293512-105344110 GCA_013146195.2 Codonopsis lanceolata | reverse complement strand
TTTTCAAACATTTTCCTTCAACTTCCCCAGGTGCAATTGAAAGATAAAAATACCCCTTATGCTTTATTAGTTAATCTACGCAACAATCGTTACAAAAATCGGATGGGGTGTTGATGGTAAGGACCACATCGCACTCCACTTATCGAATACATTAGTCACATTTGAGAATATTGTAATGTGGTTGGCTCAAACCGCTATTTTCCACAATAGTACCTAATTTGTTTATTTGTAAAATTATATATATCCCTAATTTTCCTCACACGATAACTAATACAATTTTATTCTTGTATGATTAGGTTCAACATAGCCTTAGGTAACCACATCAACTAACATCATCACTGTGATGGATATGCAAATGCAAGATGCGCCTCCATGGAGAAGATTTATACAATATTCAATTGTTATCGCTCGTAATGGTATCATATACAAACGATAGTCTAATAATTTTGTCATTTTTTAACCCTTAATATTTAATTGTTCATGTGTTAGGTATCAACAAAGGAAAAGAGTATCTTAAAGATGAGTCTTTGATCGTTGTTCATGTCATTTCACTCGAGGTATGTTCATAAAACCTTGGTAATGTAATATGACAACATTTTTTGTTTAAGGGCTCATTGTATTATAGCATCCGTAATTTACTGATGATGCAATTTCGCGTGTTTTGACATTTGATGGTGTTGGGGTGGTCCATTGATATTACTAACAGCTATATTCAGTTTTGCCAACATGAGATGAAGAAGACATGTGTAATACCCCCTCCCAACCCACATTGGTTAGATGTGTTTTATAAGTCATCACACATTTCCACTGGATACCAACATCATGGGCTTTTTGGTGAGCCTATATATGGTAGGTTTAGTAACTACTAAATGAGTGGGGGTGGAAATAGCCCCATCCTAGTTTTAAAGAATTATTAGATGATAATTTCTCCTTGCTTTCTTGCTTTAATCCCCGAGTCAGGTAAGACCTCAAGAAAGGTAAGACTCTCTTTAGCAAGTTTTTAAGGCATTTACATTCTCATGACTCGAATCCAAGCTAGAGCTATGGCTAAAGTAGAACAGTCTTGGGACCGATTGATCTACGCGCTTGGTAATAATAATTAGATAATAAATCAAATAACTAGTTAACAAGCTAGCAACAACAATAATTTTTCACTAGCAAGTTAAAATTTAAGAGAAATTTTAGAAATAGTATAGACTGAAATCTCCCCCAATGTATTGGTACTAGTTTTTTGTTCCATAAAGGTAAACCTCATTATATACTCCCTCCGTTCAAAGCAAAGAGTCCACTATACTATTTTAGGATGTTTTACATAAAGAGTCTACTTTCAAAAATTATTCTTACAATATTTATAATCTTTCATCTTTACTCTCCACTTGTGTTGTAAGTATATTGATTGTTATTACGTATTTTTGTAATTATGACCAACTTCAATTACATTAATATATCTCATAATTTTTAAACTTTTTAAATAGGGACTCTTTGGGTGGAAATAAGGGAGTATTACTGCTATAGGCAAGAATCTTAAAAAAATTAGGGTTATGAAGAGCGGTCTTTATACGAAAGAGTTAAGGACTTTATAGAGCGTTTATTTCAAAAACAGGTTTAGAAAATGCAGTCTTTTCAACATGCAAGTTATTCAAAACATAATTTTTTGAAACAACTCCACTTTATAGCGATGGAAACGAAAGGCCCGTTTTGATAACACAGTCTATTCAAATGCTGTATTTTTTGCCTGTGTTTTGGGTAAATGATTTTAAACATGTGTAAATGATTTCTTAACTAATGAACTGAAGTATGATAAAATATATGCCATTTAAAGCTAGTTATACCGGTCCAAAAAAATATATTTTTATTCCATTTTGATACGTTTAAGAAAATACTCAAAAGACTGTCATAAAACTTTGAACGTAAATTAAGAAAGATCATTATTGAAACTTATATTGAGCCATTTTTTTTAAACAACCCTTTATCAATTATATAGTATATAGTAGATATTTATTAGAAAGATGCTATTTCACGATATATTTACCTCTTCACTACATCATTTATTATTATAAAAAATTAATTTAAGTTTGGCCAAAATTAATTTAGTAGATATCCTCATTTCTTCTAACAAACACTCTTTCTACTGGCTAATCCTCTATTTACCCCTTCATATGTACTTCAAGTTTTTAACAAAGATATACAGGCAATTAAGATGTTATATGTCACATATACCACTATATAGATGAAAGAGTAATGCTTGGTACAATCTGCACTACTGCCATGGATGAGACCAACTATCCTGCAGGTAACAAACACTGCAGATGTTGAATATTTGGGCAGATAACTCTACTGATGCCAAATATTGGCATCCGCCGGCGCTACAAAAAATTCACGGGGCAAGATTGATTCATGATTATATGCAATCTTGCCCCTAGTCAGTGCAGGCCGTGAATCACTATCACACACGTTGGTAGGACAAGAATGTAATGGCTGCGCAGTGAAACATTGCCCGATGATATAAATATGATTAATTTTAGTTAAGGAGTATGATGTAACAAATAATTTTTTTTTTCTTTCAGGGAAAAACATAGAAAATAAAATAAAATATAAAGCCAATACGGACAAGCTACAACAATAGTCTAGTTATAATGTATACTACTTTATTTCTCCTTTTCATATTTGAAGATATAAGCTAATTAAGATTATATGATTTATGACTTAAAATTAAATATTATACAAGATTAGGTGTATGATTGTCAAGAAAATATTACTATATCAGTTTCAAATTATTGTCTTCTTTGACCTGACACACTATTTAAAAAAAATAATTGACTGTATTATAAATATTAGTGAAATATGTGATTTTCTTTAATACTCTTTAGCATGTAGCCATAATTAAAGTATATTGAAAAAGTAAGGATAGAGTGGTAAAAGTGTTTTCCTAAAATGAAAAGTTTTAGAAGAAGACAATTATTTTAAAACAGACGAAAAAAATGAAAGAATGACGATAATTTAAAAACGAAGGAAGTATAATTTTGTTGTAGAAATAGATTCTTCCCTAATATTATCAAATTTTTTTTGTCATCTCTATCATAATGGCTATAGTCAAAATCGAATTATGACTAGCGCTAACATATTCACCAAAATAATTAATATTTCTTTCGTTTTAGGCAAAGAGTATATTATTTAATTTTGAAATGTTTCAACAACATTTTCATAAATTATGTTTAGAATTTTCATAATCTTTAATTTTTAAAGAGACACGGGTAGAGAATTTAATGCTAACAACCATTGTTAGTAAAAATTATTTCCCTTAATTCAATTCCATAATTTTTATAGGACGGTAACATAACAAGAACACATATAGGGCTAGTGAATCCTTATCTTTTATTTGTAAGTAGTACAAATCCAAATTTTTATTGGACGGTAAATCTTTTAAAAATATATCGAAACACTTTTTCGAGAGTTAGGCAAATACACATAAAATGTTACAGAAAATAATTTATAAATATATAAAAAAAGTATGTTATAACATTAATATTCATGTTGAATATACACTAATTTTTAAGATAATGTTAAACTTTTAAGTAATTTTATTTTAGTAGCGTAACCCTGCAATTTATCATTAGTGGTGTCAAATAAATAAAGTTCATATTTTTTTCAATTCACAAGTACAAATAAGAAAAAAATGATAATTGATATGAAAAAACATTTTAAAAATGAAATAAATTTCATGTAAGCTTAGATATAAAATATTTGGGAAGTTGATAGTGAAGTGCTCAAACATTAGAAAAATAACTTATGAAAAATGAATCAATAAATCTTTTCTTTAAAAAAAAAGCTTCATTTTTTATTGACTCGAAAAACCTTTTACATTGACTATATTTTTCAACGGTTACCAAACATCACAAAATAAGAAAAGAAAAATTCGGAAGTCAACGGAGCCTAACTCTTTCCCGTAAGAGAATTTAATGTCAACAACCACGGTTAATAAAAGCTATTACCCTTAGGGTATGTTTGGCTACATCAATTCCAAGACTTGGAATTGGAATTGGAGCATAGAATTCTAATTCCATTGTTTGGATGCTAAAATGAAAGATAGAATTGGAATTGAATTATAATTCTACTATCCCCAATTTCATAAAATCAATTCCATAATAAAACTAAAAAATTACAAAACCAATTCTACGCCAATTCAAAACTATCGGGAATTTTAATGGCTAGCGACTTCTTATCTTTCATTTGCAAATAATACAAATACAAATCCAAATTCCTAACTCCTTCCGGTAAGAGAATTAATGCAAAACAAACATTGTTAATAAAAGCTATTTCCCTTTAAGGTAATGCTTGAGTCACTCTCATTTTGCACTAAAATATGAGTACTCTGTGATGTGGCACACTCTCATTGACTGGAGTGCTGGGACCGACAAAATGTCCAACCAATAAGAATATACCACATCATAAAATACTCATATTTTAATGCAAAATGAGAGGGACCCTAGCTTTGCCCTTCACTCTATTGTTCTCACTCACTATCCTTATATATCCCCCACTCCCCCCTCTCTCTCTCTCTCAAACACACACACACACATATCAAAGAACACACTCTCTCTCTCTCTCTCAAACACATGACACACAGGTTTGGGGGCTGTCTCCACTTGGGGGTAATTTTGTCAAATCTTTTTAAAAAAAAGTAATATTATAACTCTGCACGGATGTAAAATTTACAATTTTACCCCACGATAAAAGTCTTCAATTCTGATTGGTTTGTGCTCTCTCTTTATTAAATTTGTCAATTGAAAAAATTCTCTCTCTCCGCCATACACATACATCAAAGAAAATGTCTGAATTTCATGCATCTGATGAAACCACACATCAACCAACTGAGGCAGGAGTTCTATCAAACGACCAGCCACCCATGTCTGAATTTCATGCATCTGAGACCAGACACCAACTAACAGATGAGGCAGGAGCTCCCTCAGTCCACCAGCCACCAGTGCCACTAGCTGGAGAAGCAGGACCAATTAACAGAGTTAGTTTAGCTATTCTTTCTTTGCTTTGTTTAGATTGTAAAATTCATACATATATATATACATATATATATATATATATATATATATATATATATATATATATATATAATTGATTTGACTATACATGCAAAATGGAAAAACAGATGAAATATTTAACTAGTTCTCTTTGGTGAACGAAAAGTTATAGACCACCTGGATTGTCTTAGTGTTTGTTTGGTGGAGCGTTTTGACAAAAACACTGATAAAAAATGCAGCGTTTTGTTTGTTAAAGTGTTTCAATGCAGCGTTTTAATGCATAGTTTAAACAAGATGCTTTTAAATATGTGCAGTATTTTAAAACGCTTCAATTTGGATTGTTTTAAGAATATGTTGCATTTACAACTATTTTGTTTATGAAAATAACATTTTGAAATAGTTTCTCAAACATGTTTATAAAATAACAACTGCAATTTGAGAAAAACTGCATTTTCAAAACGTTGCATCAAATGAGGCCTTACATCTCTTGAAACCTAGTACACATAATTCATTATTGACTAAATAGAGGCTAATTATATTATATGTTAAGTCCTTTCCACCTTCACTTAAAAATTTTAGTTTAAATACTAGATATGAATGCATAAAGAATTTATGAGTTCTTGTTTTTTAGATTTTCCCTTCTAAATTTCTTTAGATGTACGTCTAATATGGAATGAATCTTTGTTATGGGCTAGCTACCTTGCGTTTTTTGAGCTGTTTTATGAAAGACAAAAATTTGTGTAATACGATTTTACGATTTTTTTATTATACGAATCCTTCTTATTTGGCCTATCATGTATTGATGAGTTGAACTGTAAGAGAGTAAAACTCCGTTAGTCGATCTTACATGAGACCTAATCTTTATGAATTGGCTTTAGCTTATTTCAATTCACTCCCCTTTTAATATATTTTTAATAACTTTCTACCTTTCATATTAACTTGCAGAAAAAGGTGCCGCCACCAGGTTGGAGAGTTGAACCAATTAAATGAGAAAATGGCAAGTTTAAGGGACGATATTATAAGGTTGCTTCTCTTACCAAAATTACATAGATAATATCTTTGCGGCAATGTGCGGTACTGAGAAAATGAATTATATTTAGAAGAAAAGTTAATCAAAAGTTACATAAGGTAGCTAGCTATAAGTTTGGCAACTTATATAATTAGGGCGAGTCTCCAGTAAGACTGCATTACGGATCTTTATTCATAAAACGGAACTTCATTCTCTTATAGCTCAACCCACTAATATACGGTGGGTCGGGTAAAGAGAATCCGTCTTACAAAAAATATATATAAGACCATCTCACACAAGTTTTTGACTTTATATTATGTACATGTTTGCAAAACCATAACTTGCTATACTTATACTTTTTTCCATCTCTCAATGTGTATTTAGGCGCGCGCTTGATACGTTTTAAATTGTTTTACGTGCATATGTTCAAGGAAATAATTTGATATCTTATTTTCAGTTATATTACGAGCCTGGCACAAACAAATGTTTCCGCTCGTTGAAGACAGCATGGGCTCGACAAGACAAAACTAAGGTAATTGTTATTGCTATTAGACCTGACAATTATAATCCATTACCCATTAACCCACCCAACCCAGCCCACTAATTACCTAACCCAATCCAATCCATTAATATTTTTAAGTTGAAGCAGGTAACATGTTTCAACTCAATAATATTAACGTGTCGGGTCGTGTTAAAGTGGGTCAGACCTGTTACCCATTTCGATCCGTGACTTTTTATGCTATGAATTTATGTTTTTAGGGGGAAAAACAGGGTTGGGACGGATCGACCCGTTTTCATTCCAACCCAACCCATTTAAACTCATTTGACATTTGGATTCTAACGGGTTTTAACCAATTTCAATCAATTACCCATTCCAACCCAACCCACCTCACCCCACCCCACCCAATTGTCGGGCCTAATTGCTATCATAGAATTTGCAGACGATGATACAACCTGGACAAGACATATCAAGTCCAGAAATTGGTCACTCTCAGGCAAGCTTTATATAAGCTCATTAATTCTATCAGTTTCTAGTATTTGACATATTAGTTCATATTCTACCTTTCAAGAGAGTCAATTTAAAACATCTGATAATTCTCAAAAACCAAAAACGCCTCGGGCTACGAAGAGAGATCTTGTTCTACGCAGAAAACTAAAACCTTGTATTAGTTTAAATGATCAAAATTTACAATTCTAATTTGCACAAAACTTTGTCACTTTCAGGTTGGATTAACTGGACTCAAGGCTGAAGCAACCTCCGCAGTTGAGAATGAGAGAGATGTCCTTGGTTATAATCATAATCCAACTAGTTTTGTTTTATTTTCTCTTGGAATCAGAGCTACAAATTAATACTTAATATACAATTCAACAATTTATTGCAGAAACCGAAGATGTCGATGAGGACAAGGAGAAAAACAATGGTGAAAATAATCAAGAAAAGAAAGGAAATGAACTGTACGAGGTCGAAGTAGTCTGGGACTTCAACCTATAGAACAAGAAAAAAGGAGCAGAACATCAGTAAGAACAAAAGAAAATGAGGGTGAGATGACTAAAGAGTCTTTGGAGAACCCCCATTAATGAGGGTTATAACATTCAACAAAATATATACTACATGAGGATACATAGGATATATACAAAGCATGTAGCTAGATACATCTGCCTAAGCAAAAACCCAAGCAAAGTTTAGGGAACTTACCAAAGTTTAGTGTTAGTGATATTGAAGAAACCAAGCAACACAAAGAAAAATCAGAAGAACCCAAAGTAGAAGACACATGTAGAAGACAAGAAGAATAAGAACAAGCCGAAAAATCTTTCTACCTAGATCACAGCACACAACTTTGTGTATAACTATATTCTTGCTGTTGTGTAACACCGAATACGATACTATATTTACATGGAATAAATGTGGGCCGGTACTTTTTTTTGGAAATCGTAACCGTTTCACTACCATATTTTTTTTCCAACTGCATAAGTCCATTTTTATAAATTTGTTCCAATATTGCCCTTTCTTCCAACTCATTTCCTCCCTCGCTTTTCCGTTTCTTTCTTTTCATCTCTTTTCTACTATTTTTCATTACAAAAACGACGTCCAAGAATTCCAACTCTTCTTTCCTTATCCTATCAAAAAACTACGGTCCCAAATATACTATGAATTATAACTGGAATGCATAACTTGGGATCCAATAAGTGTATTGATTCTCATGCTTCACTGAATAGGAAACTTACATAGCTTTTCGTTCTTGATGATGGAAACGGGAATTGCTTCTTTGTTCACTCATTTGGGAAAAAAAGAGATATAGTGATATCAGTCTTATCGAATTGTTCTTGCCGACCAAGAGACTCCTCAAGCATTTTGAATCGTGAGGCATCAATGCCTCTGATGTGGGCGTCGTTGCCTTCGATGTGGGCATTGTTGCCTTTGATGCCTGTTAGCTTTTTTCCATTGTAGAAAAGTCTTCGCCCCACTTGTAATTCATGATAATAATCATTTACAAATTGGTGAGAGGAAGTGACGATGCAAGAAATGAAATCGAGATGTACACTATCTGTTTGGAGCACCTGGGTGAAAGCAATAAAGGGATTGGAACAATTAATCTTTTCTTCTCCTTTTTCCTTTGGGTTCTCCGCCCAGATCCAACGACACAACAATCGGAGCTAACGATGCAACAATCGGAGCCAAACGACGCAACAATCCAAGCTTATGATGCAACAATCGAATCCTATGACACAACAATCAGAGCCAACGACATAACAATCGAAGTTTATGATGCAACAATTAAAGCCAATGACGACCTATAAGTATTGAGAATATTATTGAATAAGAGAATTAATCTATAAGTGCTGAGAATATTGTTAAATAAGGGATTTGGTGTAAAGAGGTGACTTATTGATCAATTGTAGAATTATAGAAAAAGGTTATACGAGAAAACAAGCTTTATAGAGAAAAGTTATTTGATATCCAAAATAAGAAGCATGAAGATTGGGAGGAGATAGATGTTATTAATCTACAAATAGAATTTCTGCATAAAGTGAAAGGACATTGGGAGAGGGAGAAGGAAAGACCATCATTATTAATTTTCATTTTCAAGGCAAATTGGTGGTTTGAATTGCATGGTGTAAGAAACATTGATGACAAGCTTTTGAATTGAATCGGTAATTATTACCGATGCCAAAAATTAATTATCGATGCCCAGATTTGGGTGAGCGATGCCTAATGTTTTTATTGCGACGCCGAAATTTGGGCAGTGACTTTGTACGCGCGTTTTTCTTTCTTAAGGGTATCTTTGTCATTTACCCCCCAAAAGTGTATTGTAGCGGTTTAAAAACATTATCATGGACTTTTGCGGTTATATTTTCTCTAAAAGGGATCGGTCCGAATTTCACCAAATTTACATTCCTATTTTGACCGGAATACAACCAGACAAGGTAATTGTAAGGACCAAAGCCCGAAGGTCAGGTCCGCTAAGTGTAGCTCATACACTTATCCACTTAACATGCAACACCTTGGGTCATGAGACCCACCACAAGCTGACACAACAGTTCATAGATGATGTTAGTGCCTAGTAGTGGTGTGTGGACATGTAACACCCCGGATTCTTGCATGTGTATTGTGTGCTTGCCTTCATATTTTCTTGTTGTTTGTTTACTTGTTTTCCCCCTTTATGCCGGCATTGTGTAAGCCGAGCTTTGGTTATCATGTTTAATAGTTCACTACGTTTAAGTCTTCCGCTGAGCATCCTTTTAGCTCTTATTTAATTCTTGTCCATGAACTGTTAGCTTGGGTTCCGGCATGTAGTGTCGCCGATGACTTGGTTTAATTGCTTAACTGTTTTATCAGGTTTGAAAAGTTTTAAAAATACCGGCCTTTTAGGGCCGAGGCGTGTTACGTCTCTAATGTTGCGTCACGTCGTTTTCTTAAAATGAGTCCTTGCATGTTAATTGTCCCCTTGTTTCCCCCCTATTTAGGCGGTCCGACCCGCGGTTCCACCTCGGGCCAGGGTCGGGTCGCCACAAGACACCATATAAAGCACATTCAAGTCTCAAATCTACCTGATGTGAGATTAGGAGTATTATAATCTCCCCCACTTAAATCCTTAATGTCCTCGTCAAAGCTGAATCGTACCCCGGGCAATGCAAGATTCAAGAGGTTGCTTGTACGGGGATCAAGAGGTGGCTTCGACCTCCTGTGGTGTAGCACTATGGTCCACATAACACTTTGTGCTCAGCCTCGTTGTGGACCCTAAAAATATATGTATAGAGTCGCCATCTCTATTTTAAGGTTAAATAGAGAAAAACCCAGAATAGCAGAAAGTGTAGGTTTGTGGGCTAAGTTATGAGTTGGAAATGAGTTAGGCGCCCAGCTTGCCCTTTCAGTTTCATAATTTTGTGTCTGCTAAAACATGCATGATTTGGGCTTAATAACATCTAAACTAATATTAAGGCTTAATAACAATTATTTTATAATATTTAAGCATTATAAAAACTATTTTATTTTTTATGGATATTAAATAAACATAGTTTTATTTATTTAACTGAACAAAGAAAATATTATAATTTTGTTATGTTTAAAATATAAACAGAAATTAAACTAAATAAAATATTATTTACAAGCATGCAATGATATTTATATCTACATTTTATCTAATTAAAATAACTGCTGGAATAAAATATCTACATTTTATATCTTGAAGCGTGAGCATCTAATCCCGGTACACCAAAGCTTAAACGATTGGCGAGTGCTTCCCATGTCTTCTCGAGAGAGAGTCTTTTTTCTTCTTTTTGTTATTGTTGTTGTCGTCGTCTTTTGTTGTATTTGGGCAGCGTAATGACAGTTTTTGGATTTTTGATTGGCCTGCTGGGGCAAGGATGGCTTGCAGGGGGGGGGGAGTGGGCAAGGACTGGAGGCTGAAGCTTTGGCAAGCAGGGGCGTGGCAAAAAGGCTGGCTGGCTGGGCAGGTAGGCTGGCCAAGGCAGGAGGCAAGCAGGAAGGAGGCTCGCTTGTACTGAGCAAGGGAGGAGAGGACATCGTAGCACTTTGAAAGGGAGACGAGAGAAGTTGTTTTGGTGTGTGGAATAAGGGAGCCGGGGCCTCCTTTTATAGGAGTTTTCGGAGATAGGCAATCTGTGAGTCCCAACGGGCACAATAATAAGCTAGAAGGGGGGGGGTTGAATAGCTTATTATACACTTAAAAACTTTTAAGTAAGTTCTTTGAAAAGTACTTACAATCTATTGAAAAGATTGAAGTAGCAGAAGTCTTTCAAGGAAACTGGTTCAAGTCTGCCGATAAGGACTACCGGTAGACCTTAACTGGTTACTTAAGTTTGCCGTTAAGGATAAAGATAAACGAAGTAATAAACAATTCAATAGGTAAACAAACAGTAAAGGAATAACACAAGTATATATTTTAGGATGGTTCACACTTTAAAGAGTGCTACGTCCACCACCAAGGCAGTCAACCTTGGATTTAAAAGTGCACTATGTTTTCCACTAGATCTATTACAAAGAATATTCCCAATGGATCATGTACAAAATCTTGACTTGTGTTTGGGGGTTAAGGAATTAAATATCTGTGTGTAAACACAATATTTAATTCGTGCAGAAGGATAGCTTTGAATGAAAACAACAAGAAGTTAAATAATAAATGTTGATGCAGAGATTCTTGTTGTTGACGAGGACTTCTTGATCTGTTTAGGATCTCTTGAATGCACTGAGTATTAAGACTTAGAGTTGTTGTAAAATTTTCAGAGCAATTCATCTGGTGTTTTGCTTCAGTCTTTAATGGTGGCATTTATAGCTGGAGCATTTTTGAGATCCGTTGGAGAAGACGAAGACTTAACAGCTCTATTAGGTTTAATGCATTAAATGCATGGAGTCGTCTTGAAGATTTTCGTCTTCACAGATATCGAGCAGGGAAAGGGTGCATAGATCTTTTGCAGAGACTAGAAGCCGGGCAATCTGGATGTCAGATCTCAAAGAGTTGTTACGATAGGTGACGCCCGATCGCTCGCCTCGAAAGTCTTCTGCTGAAAGCTTTCGCTGGCCCGAGATGTCAGGGAATGTCTCAATTTAAATTCAAACGTTGATAAGGATAAACTTAAATTGATCCACTAATAATTGTTTGATTGGACACGTCATGATTGACCAAGTGTAGACAAGGTCTGCCGATGTAAGCTGCAGCAGGTCTTCCGGTGAAGCTTTGAAGAGGTCTTCCGCTGAACCTGTGAAGTCCTATAAAAACTATTCTTGGCAAAGTTCTATACACAGTTGCCACGCTAATCGATACGCAGCCCAATTAGCCACTGAAGTATAAAACTAATGTAATGTATGAGCAGATATAAATCTAAATACAATGAGTATCAACAATCTCCTCCTATTTATATCTGGTCATCATTACTACAAATGAGGGCTATAACCGACTATGTGATAGATAATAACATGTCTAAGAGAATTCTTAATTTTATAATGGAAGACATGTCTCTATCAAACAATAGAGCACCTCAAGTGTAAAGTCTAATCTAGGTGCACAAAAAATATAAGGAAATCATAGAACAACACATAGATTAGTAGCAATCAGTTTAAATAAATTTAAACTGAGTGTTTAAATTCTAAGCAGATACTATAAATGAAAGAACAAGAATTTAAACAGAAGATAGTTTTGAAAGGCAATTAATCTTCTGTATTATAAACGAGAAGTTTAATTTTTACAGAGTTTTCAAAATAAAGATAGATACAAAGGTTAAGGGAAGAACATATATAGATTTACCACGGTCTTTTCCCTTTTCCTTTGTAACGTATTCGTCATCGACATCTGTGGGAGGTCTGGTGGAACGAGAACGGTAGTCGAGTTCTTCACGAAAAAGGTTGTTCTCTTCCATAAGCATTCGGTTGATAGACTTCATTTGCTTCTCCTCCGTGATGGCCAGATCACGATCACGCCGAGCATTCATTATGTTATGAGCAGAGTCGCGAGCTATATTGTTGAGTTCGAGGACAAGAGGGTGGTTGTTGCCGAGATGGAGTGTGATAGCGTGGAACAACTCGTAGAAGAGAGAGGAGCAGTGCCGGACACATTCATCACGTTGAGCTTCGACATTGATCTTGATGTCCGTAAACTCGTGTCTCATCTGTCCAAAACGGGTCTACACATCTTCTTGGAATTGGCGAAGAAGAGCAGCGGTCCTGTCGTTGGCTTTTGACGCGGTAGTGGTGATTTCAGCGGTGGCGGTAGTGATGCTTGTGAGCTCGCCTAACTGTTCATAGATAACGTCCAGCCGAGACAAAATTTCAGCATTGGTCGGCTGAGAGGAAGAAGGTTCCTGGCCAATGTGAATGTGAGCGGTACCGGCAGAGGAGGTGGCGCCAGGGGACAAGGGCCGGAAGGGCTGTTGGAGAGGCGAGGTGACAGAGTGGGAAGAAGTGGAGTCTTGTGTTGGAATGGTGTTGGTAGAAGAGGAGATGTTTTGAGGTGGGGAGGGAGGAAGGGTTGGTGGAGAATCTAACTCAATGTCAGTGTCAGAATTTTCACTGACAATTGAGGATTCGGGTAAAGGGTCGGTGGAGAACCAGAAAGAGGGGGCTGGATAGAAGAGGGATTTGGGTTTGCGAAGGTGAGGTTGGGGTTGGGGTTGATCTGGGGAGAATAGATCTGCTACTGATGAAAGTTCAAAGACGAATTTGGCAGCAGCAGAGTCTATTGGTTTGGTAGGAGGGTGTTGGGTTGGTTTTTATGGTGTAGATGAGGTGGTTTGGGTAGGATGAGGTTAGATAGGGGTAGATGGGTTAGGAGAGTAGTTGAAGGGTGAAGGAGGATGGGTAGGGGTCTGGGTAGGGGTTTGGGTAGGCTCCTCCTATCTGTGAGGCTCCTCCTGACGGATAGACTCCTCCGGAGGGGGTGAAGTCCTCTGAGTAGATGACTCGGTAGCATTGGGTTGGTTTGGTGTGACGGTAGAGGGTTGATTATCGGTAGGGGTTTGGTCAGCTGTAGGGGTTTGGGCGCCGGTAGAGGGTTGGCTGACGGTAGGGGCCTGGGTGCGGGCAGACCTCTTTTTCTTCCTTAGCAACTGAATAGGGGGCTCAGCTGCGTCATTGGTAGAGGCCGAAATGTCTGCAGGTGACTGGTCGTCAAAGGTTTTACGTAGTCGCCTACGTTTTGGTTTAGGAGGTGAGGGTGGTTGTTTGGTTCGAGGAGAAGGTTGGGTAGAAGAGGGGGTTGGTTGAGCTGGTGCTGGTTGGGCTTGGGTTGGTTGGGCTTGGGAAGGTGATGGAGACGTACCGGCGGCAGAGGAAGAGCAGCCGTCAGATTTGTCCCTTCGGCTTTCCTTCAGCTCTTTCCTTATCCACTTAGCCTGTTGTTCCTCAGCTGCCACTTCTTCCGCCCGAGCCTTTTCGGCCTTAGCTTTCTGCTTGGACCGCAATAGCTGCTCTGCCTCATCAGCCAGATCTTTGGCTTGTTGGTGGAGGGTCTTAGCAACTTGTTCATCAAATTTTGCAGATGCCTTCTTGAAGGTCTTACTAGCCACTTCATACGCTTCCATGTTGAAGCGTGTAACTATAATCGGCACAGGCTTAGCAATTTTGTCGATGGAAATGGGCGGAAGATCTTTCTGCAACCTTCGCTTATTCTCGTATTCTGAATACTTGTTGAAGAACGAAGCGGTCAGCTGTTTGTCATTGGACACCACTGTAAGCTCATCTTCCTTGATGGAAGAGTTGACATGCTCTGTGTCACGAAGGAGAGTGTTTATCAGCCTAACAAAAGGTCGTCTGCAGTTGGGGTTGTTTTTGACCTTCTCAATGTTCTGCTTCAGTTCATTGAAGATAATAGAGCCGTAGTTGAGGTGGGTCTGAAGATAGACAGCAATTGTGAGATTCAGCTGTTGTGCTGTGAACATGTCATGGGCTCCACTTTTGAACAGCAGCCCCTTGTCGATCAAGTGGCTCGAGCAGTAGACGTCCGGAGGGAAGAGATTCCTTAGCATCTTCCCTTGAGGTTCCCTTGGGGTATCAGTTCCTCTCATTGCTTCCCAGGCATGATCAGCCTCAGCAATTGTCGATTCAAGAGCACCACCGAAATGCACACCAATAATGGTGGAAATGGTTTTGGTGGTGATGGAGATAAGACGACATTGAATCCATCCACGAAGAGCGTTTTGGTTTCTGAGCTCCATCCTTTGGTAGAACTCTTCAGCCAAGAGAATGTTGTAGCTCTTGTCGTTGAGGCAGAAGAGTGGAAGAATCCCCGATGCGTTCATGTCGTCGCAGACCTTGACTCCGGCGGCAATAGTGCAGACAGATTGGAGGTCGATGCACATTCCGGGTATATAAAGTTTTGGGTCCAAGGCGACGATGATGTCGTGAGCAGCGGGAAAGGTAGGGTATCCTGGAAGGTTGACGTCCAAACTTGAAAGGATTTCCTTTTCTGGGTCCAACTCCTTCCTGCTGTCATACTTGGATTTCGACGATTTTGCCTGAAAGAAATGCAGTCAGAAATTAGGGCTTTTACCACACATGTTAAACAAGCAAAGATTTCAAGTTTTTCTGAGATTATTGAAAATTTTCGAAAAGAAAACTTGAAACCCTAGAATGTTTAGGGTAAGTAAACTAGAGAAACATTTAACAGAAGTTTTCAAGAGAGTAAGCATTCAAAGCATATAAAAGACGGTTAGTTTCTAGGTTTTAAAGAACAACAATGACGAATACTGTTAGATACGCGAAAGTGACCTTTTGTATTCCAAAACAATTAGCTTAAGAGATGAAATACAAAACAATAAACAACGAATAGCAAGTAATAGAGTAGAGAAGAACATACCATTGTTGTAGATGAGAAGAAGAAACAAGAAGAATTTGGAAATGGAGAGAAGGCAGTTGCAGAAAGAGAGAGAGAGAGTTTGAATAGAGAGAAATATTTTAGACAAAGGGGTTTCATAAAGTTTTGGAAAGGACGGTTCAAGCTCTATTTAAAGAAAAAATTTAGTGCAAAAGCGGGAACTTAAGATATTTTCTAAGTAAAAAGATTTTTACGCTTGACCCCCCTTTTGTTTTAGAAAACGTCTTTAACTAAAATAGACTAAGTAGAGATACTAACCTTTAAGTCTTTTGCTAAGGGGAAAATGATGTCTACCGGTTAGTATAAAACTAAGTCTACCGATATGAAAGAAAAGCTATAAGATATTGAAATTAAGCAGTAGGATCAATCATACCAAGATTTCTCCTTAAATAAGCAAACCTGGTGGCATCCAGTGGTTTTGTGAGTATGTCAGCTAATTGATGCTCAGTTGGAACGTATTCCAGACCGATGTTACCTTTCTCCACATGATCTTTGAGGAAGTGATAACGGATATCAATGTGCTTTGTCTTTGAGTGCATCACTGGATTCTTGGAAACTGAAATTGCTGATGTGTTGTCACACATAATTGGGCAATTTGCAGTCTTGATGTTGTAGTCCACTAGTTGTTGCTTCATCCATAGTAGCTGAGAGCAACAGCTGCTGGCAGCAATATATTCTGCCTTTGTGGTGGAGTTTGCAACCGATCCTTGTTTCTTGCATGACCATGAGACAAGTCTATTTCCAAGAAATTGACAAGTCCCACTGGTGCTTCTTCTGCTCACTTTGCAAGCTGCATAGTCTGCATCTGAGTATCCAACTAGATCGAAGTTGTTGCGTTTGGAATACCAGATGCCTAGATTTGTTGTTGTTGAAACATATCTGATGATACGTTTGGCAGCAAGCAAATGTGATTCCTTTGGATCTGCCTGAAATCTTGCACAAACATAAACAACAAACATAATGTCAGGTCTACTGGCAGTAAGGTAAAGAAGTGAACCTATGATTCCTCGGTATTTGGTCATGTTCTCTTGCTTTCCCTTTTCATCTTTATCAAGATGGCAGTCGGTAGACATTGGAGTCTCAAATCCTTTTGCTGAATCAAGACCAAATTTCTTAATGAGTTCCTTTGCATATTTGGTTTGGCTGATGAAGATTCCGTCGGAAGTCTGTTGAATCTGCAGTCCTAGAAAGTAGGTAAGTTCTCCCATCATACTCATCTCGAACTTGCTTTGCATCAGCTTCTCGAATCTCTTGCACAGGCTTTGGTTAGTTGATCCAAAGATGATGTCGTCCACATAGATTTGTACCAGAAGAGAATGACATTTGTGCTTGAGGATGAACAGAGTTGTGTCTATCCTTCCTCTCACGAATCCTTGTCCTATTAAGAACTTGGATAGAGTTTCATACCAAGCTCTGGGACCTTGCTTTAGGCCATAGAGTGCTTTCTTGAGTCGGTAGACATGATCCAGTTTGTCTTGAATGACAAATCCTGGTGGTTGTTCAACGTATACCGTTTCTTGAAGATCACCATTCAGAAAGGCACTCTTCACGTCCATATGATACACCTTGAAGTCCATGAACGAGGCATAGGCTAGAAAGAGTCTGATTGCTTCTAATCTAGCAACAGGAGCAAATGTTTCGTCGAAGTCAATCCCTTCTTCCTATTAGTAGCCTTGAGCAACCAGTCTAGCTTTGTTTCTGGTGACATTTCCATCTTCATCTCTTTTGTTTCTATAAACCCATTTGGTGCCGATAACTGGATGGTCAGTCGGTCTTTGAACTAAGTTCCACACTTCGCATCTTTCAAACTGGTTCAGCTCTTCTTACATAGCTTCAATCCAGTTATGATCTACAATAGCTTCATCAATCTTCTTTGGCTCGATTTCAGATACGAATGCAAATGTAAACATAGTCTCATCTCGAACTCTATTCCTCGTACGAACTCCTGAGTTGAGATCACCGATGATTTGAGAAATAGGATGATCTCTTGTTTCAATAATGGTTGGAGGGAGATCTCTTCTGATGGGATCTTCCCTTAAGAATTTTGGAGTAGGTTGAGAAGGAGATTCACCAAAATCTGGTTCAGAAGAGATAGGATCTTCGAGACCTTCATTTTCTGGTGAACAAGAAGGATGAGTGATCTGCAAAGGTGTTTGGGGTAAAACAGAAGAGATAGGTTCTGGGTCAACAAAAGAGTTGGAACTGGTATCGGCAGAGTTGAAGTCTGCCGGTGAAGGGTTAGCGGAACTGGAAGGGTCTGCAATTGCAGGATTCTGAAGAGGAGTGGAAGTAGATGCTGTAGTTGTACCTGTCTCATCATTATCAGAATCATTAGCAACATTCGGAGCCTTTTTAGGCTCTAACAAGTCATATTCATCAAAAGAAACATGCACATATTCTAAAATTTTTAAATGAGTTTTACTGAAAATGCGAAATGCTTTTGAATGTTTGGAATACCCCAGAAAAATTCATTCGTCTGATTTTGCATCAAATTTTCCTCTATATTCTTTTCCATTATGAAGAATAAAACATTTACAGCCGAAGATTTTAAAAAATCCTATGTTTGGGGCTCTTCCTCTCCATATTTCATATGGAGTTTTGTTATGAAACTTGTTTACCGTGGATCTGCAGGTAAAAGCATGCGAGTTGACGGCTTCGCCTGAAGTACTTTGGAAGTTTTGCTTCGCCAAGATTGTTCTTGCCTTTGCTTCAATCGTTGTTCTGTTCTTCCGTTCACCTACACCATTTTGTTGAGGAGTTCCGGCAGCAGAGAAGTTGTGGCCGATCCCGTGGTCATCACAATATCTTTCTACACCGTTGTTCTTGAATTCGGTGCCATTGTCTAATCTAATGTCACTAATGTCTTCAAGCTTTTGGGTTTGAAGTCTTCTGAAAAGAGCGGTGACTAGATCATATGTCTCATCTTTTGAAGTCATTGTTTCGATCCAGGTGAACCTAGAGTAGTCGTCAACTACTACAAGTGTATACTTGTCTCTCGAAATATCGACCGTAGTGATTGGTCCAAAGAGATCCATATGCAGTTGAAGAGGTCTGCTTGTTGACATGACAGACTTTCTTTTGAAGGAAGACTTGGAAAGTTTTCCTAATTGGCAAGCTTTACAACTTCTGTCATGGTCGGCAGACACCGTAGGTAGATCTTTGACAAACCCATCTTTGGAGAGCTTGGAGATGTGCTTGAAATTGAGGTGACTGAGACGCTTGTGCCATAGCCAACTGTTGTCATGAACGTTGTTAGCAACTAGGCAAAGGCTGGAGAATCTCCCTAGAAGATTTAAGTCCACGACATAGACGTTTCCTTGTCTATTGCCGGTCAGTATTATTGAGCAGGTTTCACAATCTTTGATGAGGCACTGGTTGGAGTTGAATTGGCAGATTAATCCTTTGTCGCAGAATTGGGATATGCTCAAAAGATTATGCGTTAAGCCGCTCACTAGAGAAACTTTGTTGATGGAGAGACTTCCTCTAGTGACTGAGCCATACCAATTGTTTTTCCTCTTGCATTGTCTCCGAAAATAACTGTGGGACCTTTGGCTTCAGCTATATCTGTGAGTAGACTTCTGTTTCCTGTCATGTGTCTTGAGCAGCCACTGTCCAAGTACCAGATGTCTTTATCTTCTGAATCTATAGCCATGAAGCATACATGAAATAGATTTAAAGCAACAAGGTCCCTTTATTTTCTTTTGGGTCCTAAGGATTAGCAACCTTTTGGAACCCATACCTGCCTAACCTTGAGAGAACTAGGTCTCTCAGATTTTGGAGTGAACATTAGCAGGCATTCTGGGGCCAGATGGCCTAGGCAATTGCAAGAATGACATAAATGGAAGTTCCATAAAGAACTGTTAGTGTCTTTAGCTGAAGAGTGATTGTGATTATCCTTTTCTTTTTCAAATTTTCCTTGGTTCGACTGCTTGTTGTGGTAGACTTAATTGGTTTCTTTTGAATCTTCCTAGGTATGTTACCACCAGACTTGATTTTGGCTGGTCTGTTGATAACCCTTTTAGGAGGATTCGGTAGAATACCTTTAAGTTTACTTTCAACAGGTACAGGTGCCTTCCTTGCCTGTTTCATAGACAAACTTGATAGTCACCGGTACAGATTTAGTAGGTCTACCATCAGCAGACTTTGCCTTAGCAGAGTTGTTGCCGGCAGACTTTAGTTTCTCTACCGTTACTTTATCAGGTTTCTCTTCTGAAGCAGTGATCTTGGCTTTCCCTTTCTGAGCCTTGGGATAAACATACGGAACACTTGAATAACCAAAGCCTTGTTTCCCTTTGTTTCCGAATGTCTGTTTAGAGAAGGAGATATCTTAGCAGTCTCGGAGGATTCACCTTTCTCTGTGACAGATGGGAATGTCATACTGGGCTCATCCGAATATCCTATGCCAGATTTATCTTTACATGATTTTTGGCTAGAAAGGATTTCTTCGAAGGTATCCTTGGAGCTGTTCCAGGAGTCAATTGTCTTTTGCAAGGCAATTTTCTCCAGGTCAAGTCCTTTGATGTGCTCAATGAGACATTCTATTTTGTCACAAAGGAATTTGTTTTCTCCTTTGAGCTTGATACTTTCTTGTTTACATCTATTGAGAGTTTGAATCTCAACTGCCATCAGAGATTTCTCAGTAGTAAGTTTCTCACAGTTCTTGGCGAGTTTTACATAGGCTACTCTAAAGGAATTGAATTCTTCAAGCATATCTTGATTATCCTTGAAAAGTTCTTCCTTACTGAAGCTCTCACTGTTGATCTCACTTTTATCCAAGGGACTAGGTGAGATTTTGACTTCATTTTCAGAGTCATAGGTGGGACCTGAATCATGAGCTATTAAGCATATGTTAGCTTGCTCACAATCATTCTCTTCCTCTTCTGAATCAGTCTCAAACCATGTAGCAACCTGTTTGTCTTCTATGTCTTCAGCCAACATACCCTTTTGTTTTTGAAATTTTTTATAAGTAGGTCTTCGGTATGCTTCAAATTTTGGCTTTGGACATTTGGAGGTAAAGTGACCAGGTTTTTTACAATTGTAACACACAAGCTCTTCTTTAGATGAGCTTTCACCAGTCTTTCTAAAAGGCTGTTGGTGTGTGTTCTTCCTTCCATATTTTGCAAATTTTTGAAAACGTTTTACAAACATAGCAAATTGTTCATCTGAGAGGAAATCATTCTCACAGGAGGAAGTGGAAGGTTTGTTTTAAACAGTGGTTTCTACTTGGACCATGGTTGGCAAGGACACAGTTCTGAACTGTTTGTCCTGCGCTAAAGCTTGATTTACTTCGAGCTCATAAACCTTCAAACTTGCGTAAAGACTACGGAGAGTCATTTCGTTTAAGTTTTTGGATTCTTTCATGGCAGTGGTCTTAACATGCCATAAGTTACCTAGAGAGCCTAGAAATCTCATGTTCATTTCCTTTTTGTCATAGGTTTTACCAAGAGAAAAACAGTTATTTATTACCTCACTGAAGTGATCGTATGCTTGTCTCAAGGTTTCCTTTGGATCCTTTTTGAAGGAGTCAAGCTGCTGGATGTATGTATATTTTCTGTTGTCTCTTGTGTCTTGGTCTCCTTCCAAGTATTCCACAAGAGCTTCCCACATCTCTTTTGCAGTAGTACATCGGATCACTTGCTGGTATGTGCTTGTGTCTAGAGAGCTAGTAATGATATTGATTGCTTTACTCTCTAGCTCTACCAGTTTTCTGTCGTCCTCTGTCCATTCTGATTCTTCTTTGGGAACTTCTGCAGGATTCCCAGCGATGGAGGCTAGAAGGTTGGCCTTCATTGGTACATGTTGTCCTGAAGTAACGCATGTCCATAATCTGTTGTCAATGGAGTTCATAAAACGCATTACCTTATCCTTCCAAACATCGAAATGACCTTTATCCAATGTTGGGACGTGGTTCGCATTTGATCTAGGCAGCATGTATTGTGTTTGTGCCATTGGATCGAATCTCTCAAGAGTTTAATCTCGAAAAAACTTAGTTTTCAAAAGGTTCAGTTCTGATACCAATTGTGAGTCCAAACGGGCACAATAATAAGCTAGAAAGGGGGGGGGGGTTGAATAACTTATTATACACTTAGAAACTTTTAAGTAAGTTCTTTGAAAAGTACTTACAATCTATTGAAAAGGATTGAAGTAGCGGAAATCTTTCAAGGAAACTGGTTCAAGTCTGTCGATAAGGACTACCGGTAGACCTTAACTGGTTACTTAAGTTTGCCGTTAAGGATAAAGATAAATGAAGTAATAAACAGTTCAATAGGTAAACAAACAGTAAAGGAATAACACAAGTATTTTGGGATGGTTCACACTTTAAAGAGTGCTACGTCCACCACCAAGGCAGTCAACCTTGGATTTAAAAGTGCACTATGTTTTCCACTAGATCTATTATAAAGAATATTCCCAATGGATCGTGTACAAAATCTTAACTTGTGTTTGGGGGTTAAGGAATTAAATATCTGTGTGTAAACAAGATATTTAATGCGTGCAGAAGGATAGCTTTGAATGAAAACAACAAGAAGCTAAATAATAAATGTTGATGCAGAGATTCTTGTTGTTGACGAGGACTTCTTGATCTGTTTAGGATCTCTTGAATGCACTGAGTATTAAGACTTAGAGTTGTTGTAGAATTTACAGAGCAATTCGTCTGGTGTTTTGGTTCAGTCTTTAATGGTGACATTTATAGCAGGAGCATTTTTGAGATCCGTTGGAGAAAACGAAGACTTAATAGCTCTATTAGGTTTAATGCATTAAATGCATGGAGCCGTCTTGAAGATTTTCGTCTTCACAGATATCGAGCAGGGAAAGGGTGCAGAGATCTTTTGCAGAGACTAGAAGCCGGACAATCTGGATGTCAGATCTCAAAGAGTTGTTACGACGCAGGTGACACCGATCTCCTCGCTTTATCTGCGAAAGTCTTCTTGCTTTTCGGAAAGCTGCTTTCGGTGGGCCTGAGATGTCAGGGAATGTCTCGATTTAAATTCAAACGTTGATAAGGATAAACTTAAATTGATCCACTAATAATTGTTTGACTGGACACGTCATGATTGACCAAGTGTAGACAAGGTCTGCCAATGTAAGCTGCAGCAGGTCTTCCGGTGAAGCTTTGAAGAGGTCTTCCACTGAACCTGTGAAGTCCTATAAAAACTATTCTTGGCAAAGTTCTATACACAGTTGCCACGCTAATCGATACGCAGCCCAATTAGCCACTGAAGTATAAAACTAATGTAATGTATGAGCAGATATAAATCTAAATACAATGAGTATCAACACAATTGACGAAAAAGGCAACCTGAGTTCTCAGTGAAGTTCAAGTTCGAAATTCCGACATCTACAAGACTTGTGCTGAAGATGAAGGAAAAAGAAGGGGGCGTCGCTCCCTTGGTCCTTGGGCACCGCTCCCTTCTCTCTTTTTTCAACCTTTTGACTTTTTCACTTTCTACTCCTCTGATTCCTTGGTTATATATCCTCTGTTAAGTCCTGGTTACATGGAAACGTAACGGAATTCACTTTTGTTAGTCCATTCAATTTATAACTAACATATTTTAGGACATCGTATTGTAGGGGTACAAAATTGAGGTGTCTACATCTATGGCAAAACTCCCACACGAAGTAGTCATGTCATACTCAAACGCCTTACAGATCTTAGTCTAGCTGCTTTTACGAAATTAGGGTGATGAGAATATTTTGTAGGGAGAAATTCGGGCCGGTCCCCTGTGGAGAAAATATAACCCAAAAGTCCACAATAATTTTTTAAAACCGCTACAGTATACTTTTGTAGGAGAAATGACGAAGATACCCTTAATGAAGGAAAGACGCATGGACAAAGACACAGCCCAAATTTGGGCATCGCTCAAAATTTTGGGTGTCGCAATGCAAAAGTTTAGTTCCCAAGTTTGGGTATCGCTCGTTCCAAAATTTGGGCAGCGTTCAAAATTTTGGCCATCGCAATGTAAAAGCCACTGCCCAAAATTTTGAACGATACCCAAATTTCGAAAGGTACGGTGCTAGAAGGAGAGAGAAGAAAATGGAGAACAAACAAAATGCACTAACCTCACAAATCAGATCTGTATCGCTCTGACCAATTTATTCAATAGCAATATCAAAACAACATTGGAAATGCAAGTTATCTGTCCAACAAGGATTGAAATTAAAAAACAAGAAAATAATAAAGATTTTGGGAAGAATCGGCGTCTACGACGCCGAAGCTTAGTGTTCTACCTTTAACAATTAAAGATGAGGTGAAGAAGAAGTTGGATGATGTCAGTCATCATGAAGGGTCACAAATGTAAAGTAAAACAAATAGAGAAAAAGTGAAAATGACTTTTCCTCTTTATTTACTTTCCTGAAAATATGGGTAGAATATGTGAGAGAGAAAGCGATGAGGCTGATGTGAAAATGATAGGCAATATTGGGAAAAATTTATGAAAGTGGACTTAAGAAGTTTAAAAAAAAGTAGTGGAGCGGTTACAGTTTCATTAAAGTGTACCGGTCCGCAATTAATCCTATTTTGTAAGAGACAATTCACACTTTTGTACATAAGGGGATATGAAAATTTTACTTGTGTAATATTAATTCATGTTAGTTGTTTGTTAGATGTAGGCTTATTTTGGTATTTATTCATTGAGTTGTTTAACCAACAACAAATTACTTTTAGTACTTATTTCATTTGAGTTGTTAATTAAATGTATTAGTGTAGGGTTATTGTCATTTGTGTAACTGTCATTTCTATTACATTACGATGCATCACGATTCTGAATCAATGCATTGCGATTGAAATTCGTTGCATCGTGATTCTAAATAGATGCATCACGACTCCAATTTTTCCAATAACCAACAACTTCCTTCTTAGGCATTTCATTGAACAGTTTACATGTTTAATAAGAAGAATTTAAAGATTTTTGGATCATCACCTCCATCGTCTCCAACCACTAGGACTTCGTTAATGTTCAAAACTTGCAGTCGTATTTTATACCATAAAATGATAGATAATTGTTGTGCCCAGCAGAAACAATTTGTAAACAATCACATAGTAATAGCAAGATCAAATGAAAGAGAAGAAAGTGAGATTAGGGTTAGCGGACTTTCGAAATTTTATTATGGTTAACTTTTTACACGTTTTAGGGTTACAATTATATATATGAATACAATACCAAACCATATACCGAATTAAATAAGGAAACAAAAAAACTGACTTGCCGTACCGACGCAGTCCCTTTGTCCTGATGCAGTTTGCTTCCCCATTGTGGATGCGACTGCTTCATCTACAGAAAGATCATGCCAAAGTGACGCAGTCGCTTGATGTGACCGCTTCTAAGTATTGGAGCTGCTCCTGTAAGGGCAAAATAGGCATGACCTATTTTGGTCTTGTTTCACCTTTCTTGGTCAAAATATGATTTTTGATAAGTTTGTGTTAATTTAGGACTTAGTATATTTTATTAGATTTAATTTAGTTATTTTTGGTAGCATAATCTTTTTGTAGATTTCAAGTGCACATATTTGGTAACAAAATCTTAGCATAAATCCTAATCTAACCATGATTCTTGACCACTTTCATATTTGGTAATTAAATCTCATCCTAGTCTAACCATGATTCTTGACCACATTCATATATGGTAACAAAATCCCATTAGATTGGTAAGTTGTTGATTTTTTCCTTAATAACCAATCCTTTTCCTTGTAGTAGACGGATTGTTTTTGGGTGTGTGTAGGAGACGCATACTATATATTTAGGAGCTGGGATTCGGCTTTCTTACAGAGCTCCAGAAAGAGAACAAAAACCATAGAGGGTGTGAGCTGATCTGAGGAGTTTCTGCAGCAGTCCGAATGTGTTATCCATTGTTGCAACATCGGCAGTAACATCAGAAGTGCTGAAACTGTTTTGTGCTTCCTGTTTTGTTTAAAAGAAGTTGTTTTTGTTTCTTCCCACGTTTTGTTTAATCTATTTATGTGGGGTTTTTGTTCTCCAAGATTCATTATCTTGTGAGAATATTTTTTGTGATTTCACATAGTTTTTTTTTGTAAAACAATTCATCGTTTTTTAGTGAAATCTTTTTGGCCATGAGGCTAGATCTACAAGTATAGACTTGTAGATTGTTTGGTAAATTTTTGTGATTAATTTCGTGCTTTAGTATTAAGTCTTCCGCTGTGTTTGTTATTTTTCTGTCTATTGTGACTTCCATTGTAGCTTTTTCACAAGCTACATTAAATCTTTGAGAATCCTAGCTACTCGCGTTCTTTCAGCTCCGAAGTCCAACGCGCTTGATTTGCCTTGGTGACACGACTGCCTTGTCTGACGTGGTTGCCTTGTTCAACACGACACGAAACAACCACTTCGCTCTAGAGGACTTGGCGTATAGCTTGGTTCCGATAGATGGAGTTTTTAGACCAATACTTTTCTGTTTCTATGGGGGGAAGCTAGCATAACTTTAAAGATATGATTATTTTAGGATGTTTCTCTTTTTGGGGTGACTATGTTTTTTCCCAGTTGAGACCCCAGAAAGGAAAAAAAAAATTGTAGAGCGATTGAACCAATAAGCTCGGCTTGAATGTAAAAAGGCCAATCATGCCATATTGTTTACTAAATTCATGGAGAGTGGAAAAGAAATCGAGCACGAAGCATTTCTTGCTCTCTGTGTGTGTAGGTTTGTCTTCCCAACCTTAATGGATAAATGTGTTTTTTTTCTTCAATCGCTACTCGTCTAGCTAAAGGTACCTAACTTGCCCTTGCATACAGATCGAGACTTAATTTTGCTAACAAAACACTCTTGCTGGCTCAAACAATTTGATAGGAAATGAAGGTGATAATGACATATAAGCACTTGTGCTTTTTACTCACGTGCACGGCATGTTCCAAAGGCAAAAGGGCATTTTCAGTCTTTTTCATTATTTTCATCTAACCTAAGTAACGAAAATGATTCCAAATGACCTTACTACCACCACAGATCAAGTAAAGTGATTAAATAGAGACAAAAAAAAAGTAGAGTTGGCTAATGAATTAATAATTCGTCAAATTAGAGTGACCGAATTGCGATTTAAGCCATAATAATTTTAGAACGTAGGACATGCATTCAGAACAAGAAAATAAACCAAATAAAAACTCTGCAAGAGAACTTTATTTTTTAAGTGGGAAAAATCCCTATAAATGGAGTATTTTTAATTCCACACATGCATTAATCGCCAATTATGGTAAGTGAAAGGGCTATAGTTTGGGGATACATAAAACCCATAGGAACTAACAAACCAAAAGCATTCTTGGTTATGACCAATTACACCACATATTGGTTCCACAACTGACAAGTCAAAAACATTGAAAATAGCTTGTTTTGAACCCCAATAAAAGTGCGCAAACCACAATGTTGTAAACGCATTGCTGCAAAACGTCTACACGTATTCCTCCCGAGCACTTAGGCTGTGGAATCCGTGATCTTTGCTCGAATGTAAACGGAATGAAAATTCTTGTGACATTCCATTGATTATATGTAACTTCCAAGCAGTTGCGAAACATGCATACGTTGTTGGGAGAACAAGAGCAAATGCAATGAAGAACATACAAATGGGGCTTCTTTTCATTTCAAACCACTCTTGTTTGGGATGTAAAATGAGCTTTTTTTATTTGAAAACGGCGTTATTCTCTTCAAATAGTAGTTGATCTATCAAACATTAATACAAGGTTGGACTAGATTATTATGTTAATCCTATGTTTTTGTTCGTCATGGTGATTAAAAGGTGAATTTTTGGATTTTAGATTTTTTCTTTGTGACTATTGAAGGAAAAAAAAGAGAGAGAAGCTGGTTAGATCAAAGAGGGAGAAAGTCGACAATAAAAGTCAAAATTATAAATCCTTACTTTATACTTTTGACCTAAATTTAAATTAATCAAATGTCTTTCTCAACACTATAAATACTTGGTACATAATCACCATCATCTTCAATCATTCTCTTTCTTTTTTTTCTTTTTCTTTATGGAGTAAATTCTTCAATTAGAAGACATTTGTAAGTTAAATGCTATAGCCTTATTAAAGTTTAAATCAACTAGCTAGATTACCTACATCCTTCACTCTCTCGATCTCTGACGTAGCGAAACAATTTAAAGGAACTCTTCCACGAGAAATTTCTATCAACCAATATGACGGTTTAGGGTTCTCAAGAACAAAGCAATGAGAATACGAAAATTCAATTAATTATTAAAACTCTCTAAACAAACGTTTAAGAACATATTTATATGCCTTAAAACAAACCAAACTCTAAAAGGAGTAAATAAACAAAATTTGACAAAAAACCCGAAAACTTTCAAGGCTCGTAACAATGCTTAAACATCGTTCTTTTTTTGGGCTTAAAACGGACTCATTATGAGTTACACCTAAGATGTTTTGTAGATCTCGTCGAGAGCTTCAGTTTGATATGTGGCGGTCCCAGTAATTCATCCGGACGCAAAAGTTATGTTCCGTTAAAGTTTTGCCGACCATTTAATGATTTCTACTAGTGCGTAACGGAAACTAACGGAAAACTGTGTAAACTACCCACAGAACCAACTTTCAGAAATTGCCATTGGACCCCCTGAAATTCAAACTCTTCCATAGATCCTTGCTCAAATAAGTCTCGGCCACCTGTTCTACATCACTCTCTCACACACAAACACAAAGAATTGTTTTCTCGGAGCTACTTGTAATGCGGATCAGGTTCGACCCATGAAAATGCTATTGAGCTCGGCTCAAAGCTCTTCGTACGGGTCGAGTTTGACGCACGCCTACATTGAACTCGTCAAGCTATTCGATCTAGTCAGGGTTAATTTCATGCTCATGCAACTTGACAAGGGTGCTTTGCATTAAGGGCCCGATTATGATTTGTATTCAACCCACTCTGATTCTCTGAAAGATGGTCATCATATTTTGAATTGCATGTCTCTTCAACAATTAAGGTTCACGAATCAAATCGTTTTTGTGTAAGTTTAGCCAATAAAATTAAAGGTGGTCCTGAATGGTTATTTTAATTTTAATTTTAATGGCGGGTGAGAGATGAAGATAGAGGAAAAGATGTTTGAGAAATGAGATGGCAGAGCACAAACATTTTGAACTTTTGGGGTCGAGTAGTATATATTTATCTTATTTTTAATGGCAAATTTCAAGTGGATATAATTTTATAAACATGTTTTCATTTAGGTCTATCAATTTTTTTTTGGATATTTCATATAACTAAAAATTGGTTGTCAAATGACAAAAAAACCATTAACGAAGACAAATCTCATCCGGACTATCAAGACAAAAAAAAAAAAAAAAAAAAACCAAAAATGCTGATATCAATGCTAGACATCAGAACTGTTAACAGTTTTTTCAATTTCAAGACGAAAAAAAATCCAAAAATACTGATGACAATGCTAGGCATAAGAACTGTTAACAGTTTTTTCAAGATAAAAAAAATATCCAAGAATACTGATGCCAATGCTAGGTATCAGAACTGTAAACAGTTTTTTCAAGACAAAAAAAATCAAATAATGCTGATGCCAATGCTAGGCATCAGAACTGTTAACAGTTTTTTCAAGACAAAAAAAATCAAATAATGCTGATGCCAATGCTAGGCATCAGAACTGTTAACAGTTTTTTCAAGACAAAAAAAATCAAAAAAATGCTGATGCTAGTACTAGGCAGCAGAATTGTTAACACAGTTTTTTAAGACAAAAAAACATCAATAATGGTGATGCCAAGGAAAGGCATCAAAACTGTTAACACAGTTTTTTCAAGGCAAAAAAAATCCAATAATCCTGATGTCAATGCTAGACATCAGAACTGTTAACACAAATTTTCAATATCTTTACTAATGCAGGACCCATCTTCGTCATTATCTTAGCCTGAGCTTCTGCAATCTCATCATCTGACATCCCCTTCAACCTAGCACGATTCTCAGCATCAATTTCACTTTGAACACTCATAGCTCACTCTTCATCTCCAGTTTTGCTGGAATTAAAACTGGACCATTAGGGATGTTGACATGTTCTACTTTTGCACATCATGATGTATCTGTTTTCTTGACACCTCCAGCAAGATAGGGTGTCTCTCCTCCATATTCTCTTCTCGAGTTTCTTCCATCACATAATGGGGCCTTTCATATAGCTGGATACAATTCCCAGCGGGTGAAGAATATATAAGGTCTTGTATTGGCTGATTATCACTTTGTAAACTACTTTTCACACCCTTATTAACCATAGTTACATTTTCCAATACTTCTGATTTTGCACTTACCATATCACCCATTTTCAAATCAAACTGCTTCGCTTTCTCATCAACTGGACTTCTCTTGCACCGGACACTATTGACCTTTTTTCTTCTTCCTTGTCACGAGACACTGAAGAATTATCAGTGTTCATTATATCTCGCCATCATGTAAAATCCAAACCTTTCTTCTGCTTCCTTCGTATGGGATTAACAAATGCCCCGGTTGGATCATAAAATAAGAATCAACAGTTCAAGACCAAGCATCAGGTTATCGTAGGCACTCTTGAACTTTCTCCATAGCCTCAATGGAGAAACTATTCTCAAGCGCAACCTTGGGACTGCTTTGATTTTCTAAAACCGCTGGGGACTGCCTCCAATCCGAATGACCTTCATGTTCTTTCGGTTTGTATAAGCATCCAGCCGTTGGTATCTTCTTCTCCTCCAATACCTTCTTAAGCTGCTACAATCAATCGAGTTCGAAAGGATTTCCATTTCTTATTTGTGTCTTCAGCATGCTTAAGGACAATTTAGTACTTACGCCCCAAAATTACAACTAAAAGATATGTCCAAAAAATAACTTGATATATTTGGAAACATATTTTAAAAGATGTACCGACTTGTAATTTGTCATATTTTTAACCATGTAGGGTTTTAAAGTGGGTGGTCCATGGAGGTGAACATGAGTCGAGTGTTCCCCTGACTTGAGCCGGCTAAGTTGTGTCGAGTATTCGGTATTTGAGTTGAGTCGGCCCATGTTTGACCAAGGGGCGAATCTAGGATTACGAAACTACGTGGGCTTAGTATTTTAAAAATATTGTAAACAATAATAAATGTAAAGAATAACTTCACTTTAGTTTAACACACTTATATACTTAGATCAATTATACGCCACATTTTTTTAACATCGTAAAAGTCATCATTAATTTATTTAGAGAACCAATATTCAAAACATTTTAGAAGAAAATAAACTAAATCAAAAGGAAATACAAATATATACATTTAATTTACATTAAACACAAAAAACTACATTTTTAAATATTTTAAAGATAACGACTAAACAGTTAAATAAAATGTCTACATATTGGGACAAAAATGTGTACAAAATATAAAGATCTACAAACAGTTATGACAAACTTAACATGCAAATATATCACATTTTTATCATATAATCAAACTATCAAAGCCTAGAAATTTAAAAAGCTAAACTCCAAGAGTTAGAAAATAGAAAATACATCAATTACTAAGTGAAGGGGAAATGTTTGTTGTTTCTTTTGGTGGAAATATTATTGAGTGAAGGAGGGAGTAAGGGATTTCAGATGATCTGGGACTTTGATTGTTGATCCTCATAAGTTCTTGATTTGGTTGAGTCATCCGTTCGGTTCTATTGTACAGTGACTAAAAGGTTTGCGTACCGGTTAGTGTGACAATTGTCTTAAAATCAAGGTTTGTAATAGAATTAATTCAGTGTTAGTTCTTCCAAGGCGTGAACCAACATTCTTCAACAACAGATCTTGAGATCTTCCTTCACCAGCAGTCCTCCAAGTCTCTTTTGACGTGTCATGAAGATTGTTTACGTGGAGTCTAGGTCACATATTATTAATCTTAGATATTTGAATATCTAGTTAATAATATTCAAATTTCCCTTCATCAGATTTCCCTCCAAAAGGAAATCAAAGATGCATTGACTGGCTCAGTTCAAACAGTTGTACAGACTATTCCTCTGATATGAAGTTCAAACATAGTCTGAAGACATTACCTTATTTCGCTAAGAAGACTTTCAGACTGAACACACCTGTAACCTGACGGTTTCTCTGTTTGTTCTGTCAGTTCCTTAATCTCTGCACACCTGGGCAGTGGCTTTTACATAGTCGAATGCATTTAATGCATATTATCGTTGGAGACATCTTCCCCATTTAAAATCCAACGGTCTCAAGATCTCCCTTGGTATAAATTCTAGCATTGAAGACTGCAATATTCTGAACACTCCTTCAAGACTAAAGGCAGTTTCTAACTGCTGTAGAGCTTGTACTCTTTCGCTTAGACTTCTATTCAGCCAACTGATTAATACTCCCTCCATTCTTAAATAATCGTCTTGCTTTTATTTTTCGTTCGTTTCAAAATATTTGTCAATGTTTCTAACTTTCCTTTTAAGGATAACATTTTTACCATTTTGCCCTTCATTTTTTACTCTTCAATTAGTGGAACCCACTGCATGGGACCCACCCATTCAGCTATACAGCTGTTCTACACTTCTTCAATTGAAAATTAAAAAAATACTCTGTGAACACCATGAGTGTCTTCAACAAACTGGCTTCTCTCCTCTTCAACAAATTGGCCTGATAATGAGTCAGGTCATGGGAGAAATTTAAATTTCGATCTTCTCTCATTCTTTCATCCTTCTTGTTACACCGAATGACTTTGAGGCCTCCGTGATTAATCCCCTCTTCAGTCACCCGTTATTGCTCTGTTGCAATAACAACTCAAAAATTTCTTGTCATTGGATATCAGAGAGATTGATTTTTGGAGGGATAGTGTTTAATCAGGTAAGAACTCCATCAAGAACTGATGAAGATTTTGAAGATTTGACCTGATAAGGACAAAAGAAATTGGTGTCCATAACGAAACAGAGTAATTGGTTGCTGAAGGTTGGTTAATTGGTTTTCCGGATAAACTACAATCTTCATTATCTGCATTATTCAAAATCTGGTTGAAGGGAATATCATTATTACGAATTTCAAAAAGTTTAGTAGGAGTGCTATCACTATCATAAGGGCAAAAGTAGAAAGATATAAAATTACAAATTTTTATATTTGAGTCAAGTGCTTTTTCTTAAACAATATCCCGAGTCAAACAAAACGATTATTTAGGAACGGAGGGAGTATGAAATTCCCTTCATAATGTCATCTTGTTTACAGGAACTACAGGACTCAGACAATGAGTTCCTTCTACAAGCTTGGGTTAGTAAGTCAAAACAGTTGCCTGAATTTCAGGAGGAAAAAATGTGGTAAAAGAAATTTCCATGCAATAAACAACCATTTGAACTTGGCACGGAAAAAAGGAAGAGATTACCTTGTGCAGTAGATAGAGCCCATAAACTGATATAAAGCACAAGCTTGAAAAGTGGACCCAAAGCCTGTTGAATAACAAGAGACTCTGGGTAACTGGTAAGTAATGAAGAATAGATTTGTTAAGTGATCTTCCAACTACAATTGACAGGATAACAAGTGCATAAATTTGAGAGTGATAATAGAGAGAACAACTACACGGATGGTTTTATGTATATGGGCAAGCTCGGAAGTTATACACTGTAAGGGTAAAATAGGCATGTCTTATTTTGGTCTTGTTCTCACATTTCTTGGTCCTAAAGTTTAGGTGTATTTTTGGAAACAAAATCTTGATAATATTTTGGTTTTCTTGGTCCTAAAGTTTAGATGTATTTTTGGAAACAAAATATTCATAGTATTTTGGTTTTCTTGGTCCTAAAGTTTAGGAAGTATTTTTGGACACAAAATCTTGACAATATTCTTTTCCAAAAAACATGTCTAAGAGTCCTTATTTGTTTGGTAATAAAATCTAGTGAATTAAGGTAGTTTATTTGATTACCAATTCTAACTCACAATCCTTTAGCAAGTTGGAGTTTGTTTCCTAATTAATGTGTAGGTCTTCCTCCTCATATAAATAAAGGCACGGGAAGATGCTGAAGACACAAAGGCAGAGAGCTCATAA
This sequence comes from Codonopsis lanceolata, assembly GCA_013146195.2. Classification (NCBI taxonomy): domain Eukaryota; kingdom Viridiplantae; phylum Streptophyta; class Magnoliopsida; order Asterales; family Campanulaceae; genus Codonopsis; species Codonopsis lanceolata. The sequence goes on along the minus strand of CM028383.1, from coordinate 105,310,297 downwards.
CAGAATACACGAGTGCAGATCAGATACCAGAACATCATAAGAGAGTATTCAGAAAACCAAAAGTGAATGCAGCTCCGGATGCAGCAACTTGAGAAGCTACATCCGGAACTACATTGAAACTGCTGGTTGTTTGTCTTCCTAGATTTTCTAGAAAGTTGATTTTTTAATCCTACGTTTTCTGTACCCTTAGTTTCTATGGGTTTTGCTCTCCAAGACTTGTTGTCTTGTGAGAGCTTTTTGATTTGGTGATTTCACATAATTTTTGTAAAACAATTCATCTTGTTTAGTGAAATCTTTTTGGCCATAAGGCTGGATCAACAAGCATAGGCTTGTAGATTGTTTGGTAAACCTTTGTGCTTAATTCCTGCTTTAGAATTAAAATCTTCCGCTGTTATTAGATTTCTGCCCAATGCACCTTCCAGTGTAGCTTCTAGCTTCTGTACAAGCTACATTGGGAACTGCATTGACTGTTTTGTGAATCCAAGCTACTATTATTCTTAAATACACTTTAAGATTATAGAACAACTAGGCAGCTCCAGTATCTGAAATAGAGAGTTTTCAACCAATAATATTAAATCTATAACCATCAGTTCAGCCACTCAATCCAGAAATTCCTAAGGATGGCTGTCACATGCTAACTACATGCCTAAGAGCATATTGAGCCACATACATCCTTGTGTTGTGTTCGGTTCACCAGAATGAAACGGTCAAAGATAGCATTCCAATGGGATTGGCATTGGCAGCAGAAAAGGACTAGACAAGCGATTGCACTGGCAGCAGAAACGGACTAGACAAGCGATTGGTTCATGCTTGGAAACTGTAATACCCTAAGTTTGCATTCATATCATTTTTAGTTAATGTGCTTATTTCATGGTTTTATGGTTTGAAATGAGTTCAAAACATTTGTTAGCTCTTAATTCAAAGTTGATATTAAGATATATTCCCCTTCTTTTCTCGCCAAATAGGTCCTTCAGGTACATCCTAAGTCTAGACAGAACCAACCAGTCAGAGGGAAAAAAAAATCAGTTTCAAGATTTCTTGCCAAGGACTGATGGACCTCTTTCCAGAAAAACTCAAAGAACCTCCTACAGCAAATATCTGCGGTTGTGAAAGCTTATATCTCTCCCTTGAAGGCTGAGGTTAATAAATTGCAATGAAACAACGGACAACGAAAGCTTGCTAATGTGCAACCTAATTGGCAGCACCTTGATTTAAAAGAGCACACCAAGAAAAACAGCATGTAAATGAGAATCCTAATGCAATAGAAGCAAGTGTTGAAGAACAAAGGAATACAGAATCTCAATCAGCAGCAGGAGAACTTGAAGACAATCTTCTTTTATTTTTGATAAGTAAATGTATTATAAAGCACGGCGTCAAATCAGGTGACGCATCCTTGAAGACAATCACAAAGCAGTTGCAGAAGTATTAGAGAACCAAGCTCAGAAACACTCGGAGCATTTCCTGAATACACTGATCCTATATTCAAGGAAATGTATTCGAGCGAAAAGTGTGCCCAGGAATCCATCTCCTCCTATCTCATCTATTCCTATAGTTGTGCTCAGGGTTTGGACGCTCAAGCTTCATTGGATGATCTCAAGGCTTTTCATTCTTCACCATTTCAAACTCTCTCCTCACTCCTAGAAAACATCCTACCGCTGGAGATATGAGCGGCTAGAGTAACGGTAAAGGGATCTTCATACTAAAATCCCGGAACAAGAGATCCAAGACTAAGCCTCTCCATTCATACTAGCATAAAGAAGAGGAATAACCAAAAAAAACTTAAATCCTCTTTCTCCATCCGAAACAAATCCCAGGCCCCTAGTCTCCTCTATCATAGTAATTTATTGCAATCTCAAGTATATTATCACTTAGATATTTCATCCACAAGTGATTAACAACATTCCTTTATTCTCTGATAACAGTCACACTCACAAAACAAAACGTAGGCCCCCACTGGGATCCTAGCTACTACCATATAAGCAACAATAGCACAACTCATACACTTGGTATATGTTCAATATTCATCAAACAGTGATAAAGTCACATCATTCATCGTCATAAGATAGTAGTAAAAAGATCATATAAGATAGTGGCAGTGATTTTAAACAACATGGCACAGCCTTCATCCTCGTCCTTTTTTTATAAGGTATAGTATTATAAACAAGTGTCAAATGAGGTGACGCGACCTTGTACACTAGAGATATACGAGATCAATAATAGACTAAACAAAAGAACCGTCCATGCTATCTACAAAAAGGATCTTCTGAGCTAGGATCAGCTATGGAGCACCAGAAGCTCAAAGACAGAAGGAAGTTCTTCTTAATTCCAATAGGAAAAGGAAAATCCATAACTCCCTCACAATGGGGCAATGCAAGAGCAGGTGGTTCACATTCTCCTCCTTATTCTTACACATATTACACCGATTGACATAAATCATGACACGAGATCTCAAATTCTCCTCCATTAAAATAGCTCCCTAGCTGCCTCCCAAACAAAAAAAGCCACCCTGCTAGGGATTTTAGCTTTCCATATTTCCTTCCATGGGAACAAGTTTCTGCCTCTACCAGTCAGCTTTGAGTAAAAAGGATTTAACAGAGAATATTCTGTTCTTAGAACCCTCCCACAAAACTTTGTCTTCTCTCAAGCCTTGCCTTTTAAAACCGTGAAGCAGATCCAAAAACTGCACAGTTACTTTGATCTCCCAACCATGGAAGTTTGTGCGAAAACAGGGCTCTATAGGTCTGCCCCCCCATGATTTACTAAGAGCAAACTCACCAATTCATCCCAATTGTTAAGTTACCAACTCATTTAAAAGATACTCTCCCTCACATGTGACCCGTCCACACGCGGAGAGATACACAATCATGCCTTACCAAGGGAATCACAAACCAAACAGAGTGATAACATGCACTCACAATATTCCGGGTAACAAATGCAAGTGGGATGACTCAACACGACCTTGCCAAACCAGATACCATGTTAAGTTACTAACTCATCTAAAAGCTTAAGCTTTTAGATAGGGGCTCAACAATGTATATCAAGCTTAACACCTATTAACCGTGATATTATATAATCTAGGAAACAAATGCTGCAAAGTAGTATCCCCACACCAAATGTCCTTCCAGAACCTGACTTGATTTCCTAGACCAATCTCAAACTTGATGAATCTGCTGAAAGCTTCCCAACCTCTCATGATTCCTTTCCAGACACAAGACCCATGAGAGGACAGGACTTCATTAGGGAACCATAGGTGATTTCCCTCTCCATATTTACTCATCACTAACCTCCTCCACAACGCCTCTTTATCAACTAAATACATCCATAACCACTTACCCAACAACGCCTTCATCCTCATCCTTAAATATGAACATCCGGGTTTTTTTATCACAAAAAAGGAAAAAAAAAAAGGAAATAGTTTATTGGGTTTTAGTCAATGGGAGATCAAGTTATCAAAAAATAGTCAAACGGAAAGAATATATTAATATTAAGTCAGACATTGACGGGGTTTCTCAACATGTCCTCCCAACACTATTTCCAATTACTAATTTACCCTATATACCCTTTACTACCTCAATCCTACGCTGAGTGTCCCTTTTTTCATGACCAGGAACTAAAAGGGATGCTCGGTTTGGGAATGGCAGGAGTACATAATATAAGCGGGTTTCCTGACTCGGACTCCTCAACATCTGCAATCATTAATAGGATACATACGGTCACCTTCCACTTTTTCTATTCATCAGTCCTCTTATGTTTTTGAACTTCCATAAACATGAGCCATCGATGTTCAACTGACATTGCACGATACATCTCCGAGACTCCAATTAAGCATGAGAGCTACCTTGACATCTGATTGCAGGTTTCAAAACACACTCGAACCTTCCTACATCTACGAGACATGTCTTCCCCAGGACATAGATAAAATCGCGCCTGTTCATTAATCTTTGCCTCATACCCAACAAAACTTCTCGCTCATTTGGTCTCAGAAAGTCTCTTTCTTTCTGCTTCCTGTACACTTTCACCGGGACGTACTTGTTGTTGAAGGTCAGAGATGTTTCTGAAAGCATTCAAGGATAAGTACTTCCCAGAAAGTGTACCAGAACAGAAACAAAGAGATTTCTTGAGACTGATTGAAGTGATACGATTGTTGCAAGCTACAAGGTGAAATTCACTGATTGGATCAATATTATCCTTGAGTCGCGGAGCAAGAAATTCAACTGAGGCATGAAACCAGCAATCAAAACATTGACAATTCTTATGCTTGGGACTTAATCTAGGATGGTAGATTGTTATTGTCTGTTGAACATGACATTGAGATTTTCCAAAGCTTAAAGGAGGATCAAAAGCGAAAGGAGTGACTGGAAAAAAGAATGGGGATCAAAACTGATACCAAGAGAAGGGTAGTCAAAAAAAAAAATTGAGACTATTGTCCAATCAAATACAGAATCTGTAAGTTTTGTGTAAGAACCATGGAGTAAAACGCGTCATCAATAGACAGTGTGCACAAGTAGGACACCTTGTTAAGGATTGTCCCATACCAGATAATAGAGAAGCGCGGCAGACCGATCCAAGTAGTTTGGATTCTAGACCAGCGGGGAGAGCACTATGAAATTTTGTGCGGCGAAGGGACGTAGAAACAAGGCTAAGTTAATTATTGGAATTTGGACTTTAGATGTTATACATTCTAAGACTACCAATTATTAATACAAGTGTATGCCTTTGTTTATGGCAGTAAATTTGAATGATCGAGTGCCGCACTTAGAAAGAATGGTTTAAGTTTTCGGTCATAAAAGGAATTAGCTATATTGTAGTGACTTTTTGGGAAGTAAATGAAGCTCACCACTATTCTAGTATGGATAGTCCATTTGAATGGGGTCTCCCACCTCCACCTCCACCTTGCAGCATTGTTGATGAGAGAGAGAGAGAGAGAGAGAGAGAGAGAAGGCTGTAAGAAGGAATGAGAAAGATAGAGACGAAAACAGAAAAAGGGGAAAGCAAAAGAAGGAACATAAGAAGTCAAAGACATTAAATTCTCTGTACGGTGAAATGGCTCAAGATTTAAGCAACCATGCCATACTCCATATGTTTGATGTATAGATGCACTCATCATTATATGTGTGTGTAGATAATATATACAACTGGCTGATAAATGAATTCATGTTAAGAAAATGAAGTATTGAATTTTCTGCTTCAAAATAACTTGAGGTCTACTGGTTTGGATGCACGTTTGTATGTTTAGCAGACCAGATACCTGCCAAATTTAATATTGAGAATCAGAAAGTCCAACATTTGTAGGGTCACAGTCCCTTATCAAAAGCACCTCTATAATCGTCGTAAACCGTAAACCTGCACCCCCCTCTTCTCACACAAAGGACAAATCATGTTGAAATCACCCCCAAGACACCAAATTGCCCCCATATTACATAAACCCGCTAAGTCAAACAACTGATCCAAACTTGACCAAAAGACTACAGATCTGATATTAGTGTCTTTGATGAATCTGACATAGTGGTTGATTATCCACCTTCCCTCTTAGTCGTCAAGATCTGATCATACCTACAAATATATAGTTTCTAGCTAATGAAAAAGCTAAATTCAAGTACGTCTAACTAATCCTCCTCAAACTGAAAATCAAATGTTTCATCACCTTCAGAACAATCCAAATTTCTTGAGAGAAGCTCTCAGTCAAAGAACGTGACAATAACAATCAGTTTGTGTTAAATCACACTCGTAAGAGAAAATGGCAAAGAGAGCACAATGTTGCTTGCCTTCGCACCCAACTTTTTATGCTGTCACCATCCACCCCTCAAACATATGGTTTTCTCTAACTTCAAGGATTACACCCACCAGACATAAAGGGAATTAGAGACCCTAATCACTCGCCCTACAGAAAATCTAGCATAAAAGGTGAATTTTGAAGTGAAGCTTGAATTATGTTGCATTATTTTAATGCTTAGGAGAAAAGTACAATAAACGAGGTTTATATCTATTTTCTTGTTTGTAATACCTGACACTTAGAGAACATCTAAACATCGATTTTCTTTTGATTTTCATTTCCATCATAAGATCCACTAATCATGCATAGGTAAGTGAAAATAGCATCTCAAACCAACCGGCAACCATATATAACACCATAAACCTAAATTCTTGGAGGTTTCTCTGGCCGCAATAATGAACACTATCCAGGAATCCTTAACCATCCACATACCGAAACATAATGATGATTCAATGGCTACACAATAATGGAAATGCAACCGTTAAAATCAAAGAAGAAAGTCAAAAACATGATGCAAGACAAAATACTAAAACTAGAGCAGGAATTAGTACATTCTTACCTGTTGGAGCCACTAGTTATATTGGAGATAGTAAAAGAATCCATGGAATGAGAGCTTGATGATACCCGAGAGGAGCTAGTATAGTTAAGAGGCAAGAGTAACGGTAATCCAACAATAGAGGCAACCACAAAAAAGTTGATCCTGTTAAGGGGTTCATTTAGACCATGCAGTGGCTAATGATGTACAGATATAGTGGCTCGATATGTACAGATATATCTGGATAAATGACAGTAATAAGCACCATTTAAATATTGATTGTGACTAAAAAATTTCACTAGATAATGTAAGGCTACAGGTGTAGGACAGATATCATGGTTAATTAAACTATTAAAGTACTTATTAATGAAGCAAGATTCATTCCTTTACTGTTAGACAACAGTTCAAAATGTGCCTTGTTAATATTTAATAAAAAGTTCTAGGGACATTTTCAGTAAACCCCCTGTGGATTCATGGGTTTTCAGGTCACCCCCTCAAACTATTTTAGCCGACAACAAACCCCTACAAACTATTCATAATTGGCAGACCTGCCAAACTGGCAAGAGGTTGTTAATTAACGAATATGTGTGAAAGCCCCTCAGTTTCCTAGCTAGTCTTAACCCTTCAGTTTCCTAGCTAGTCTTAACCCTCCTCTTTTAAACCTCCCCCAAAGCCCTTGTGCTCTTGTTCTTCAAATAGCGAATTGTTTTTCTGTCGCCCATGAATTTTACTCCTCTTATTGTGAGGGTTTCCACGTAAATCATTGTGTACATATTTTTCTATTATTGTTGCATCTATTTTTCTCTACGTGAAAGTCATATTGTGAATTGGCATAAAATAGCAACCGATCCTAACACCAACAAATCGATCTTACGCACAGTGGCTAATACTCCTTCTATTTCAGGCAAAAAGTCCTTTTTGAAAGAGTCGGACACCTCACGGTTTAACAAGTTAATCTACAAGCCGTGTATATTCGTACAACACATGCAGTAAAAAAGCCACAACTATGAATTAGCTTGTGCTTTAATTTGTCATGTTAGAAACTTCTAATTAAGCCTTTTTTTGGTCAATTAATTGCACTTTAACCAAAATACTATTATAATCCCTCGGTCTCAAATTTTGAGCACTCGTTTTTGTTAATTCTTGTTCATGATCAAGGGTAAACATGGACACTCATTTTGGTGGAATCGATAGAGTAAAAGTTTTCTTGTCATTACAATATTATAAAAGCTATGACTCATACTACTTTTAATCTTTAATGTAACTTTTATTTGTTTAACTTTTTTTTTGAATTCCCAAGGTACCCGACACTAGAGGTGTCAATGGGATGGGATGGGCCAGCCCACACCAAGCCCATCGGGCCATATGTTAAAATGAGCTGGACAAAATTTCATGGGGACCACCAAAACTACAGCTCAACCTCTCCCAAATAAAAAAGCCAACCCATTGAACCATTTAGTTTTGCCTATTTTACCTATTTTTCATGGAAAAATTGCGGGTCGGTCCACTTTCTAAAGTTTTAATTCGCTCCACTACCGTGTTTTTTTTCAACCGAAAAATGACACTTTTGGACGCGAAAAGACAACGATACCCTTAATGAGCATGAGGCGCACTACAGAAATGAATTGCAGTGCATTGACTATTGAACCGCGATTCATCAATTTTATTGCATTAATTTTTGCACAGTGGTTCAATAGTTTAATTGCCTAGTCTAATTGTACCGCGATTCATCAATTTTATTGTATTAATTTTTGCACCGAGGTTCAATAGTTTAATTATCTAGTCTGTACCAACTTTTATGTATCGCGATAAATTAATTTTTGAACCGCGGTACATATACCTAATCCAAGTTGGATCGCGGTAACAACTTTTATATACCACGATGAATCAATTTTTGAATCGCGATACATAAAATATTATCCAATCTATTTTTGCACCGCAATACAAAATGATAATGAACCAGACTATTTCCTCCACATTCTTCCAACTCCTCCATCGTAAGCCTTCTTCTTCCCCAACTCCTCCGCCTTCGTCCTACTGAAAAATCCTTCAACCCAGATCCATTACAGTTTCGTACATAATGAATCAAACAAACCGTTTACCTTTCGGGGGCGTTGCCCCCAAATCCCACAAAGGGATGCTACCCCTCGACCCAACCGGGCAAGTCGATTCCCGTTTCGTTGTCCATGATTTTCGAATTCAAAGTATGTTGCCGAAGCTGTTGAAGAAGACGATGTCATTTTCAGAACAATATTTCGAAAAATAGTCTTTTGCGGCCAAAATTTTACCCATTTTTCTAGCCCCTCACCAAAAAGTCCACGGGCCAAGCATCAAAATCGTCCCAGCCAAAATTTCATCGGACCTATGAAAACTAAAGCCCAGTCCAACATGTTAACTCCCCGACCCATTGGGTCAGCCTGTTTTTACCAGCTCTACCCGACACGGATGATTAATATAGAACAGCCTAACACATACAGGTTGATCGCACTTGTGGTTTTTAAATGTAACTAGTTTTACACCCGTGTTAAACGCACGTGCATATATGTCTTTTAATTAAATTATACTCAAATAAAATGAAGATTATAAACAAAATTAAAAAATAAAGAAAAAATATGATGAAGAGAACAAATTATATCGGTATAATTGATATCATTTAATTCATTATTTTATGAATTGTTTAAGTCGTTTTCTTGTTCATAATTTTCTAGAGTTTATTGATTGACTATGATTTGTGGTCGATATCTACTACTATGATTTAATCGTATGTATTCATATGATTTACCAATAAGATATAATTAATTGTGGTTATTTGCAAAAATAAATTTTGTTTTGATATTATAATTTCGGATACGATGAAATAGACACAAAAGTTTCAAATACAGTCATATATGAAGATTTCCATAACAGGCTTTTTATAATTAATTGTGGTTATATTTTATTTTGTAATCACATGTATTCAATAAACATGTTTTTTATAGCACATTTGTTCTTATTTCAATGTTATTTGCTCATTTTAATTAATCAGTAAATTAAGTATGCACCAAAAGAGATTTATATTTACAGATTTCAATAGACGGCTACTTCTATTAAACATTACTACATAGAAATTTGGTATTTTCTACGGCATGTGCATATTTGCACATTTTCAATAAATTTTGAGAGTTTTGTAATCAATTAATCAGATTATGCTAACTACTCCTCAGTATAATAATACTCGAGCATAACCTTCTTCTTTTTTCGCGAGTGTATTTTGGCGGGATTTTACCACTTTTAAGCTACATATTTCATATATATATATATATATATATATATATATATATATATAGATTTTTAGTGATTGAAACTTTCACTTAAAACCGAACATAAAACCAAATAGATGTATGTCAAAAGGACTCTTTGAGAAGAGAAAAAACCTTAAAGACACACATGAAAACCACACACACATATATAATTCAGTGCCTAACCCGAATTTGAAGAGTCTGATGAGGATGAGGGCATCAAGTCCGCAGGTATCAATTTCGTCCTCTGTAACGCGACGGCGTGGCGTTCCAATCAACCGAAGGAAGGTCGGCGAACGGCGAATGATTGGTCATGATTAAAGGGAATAGATTGACTGAGAGAGAGACGACGGGCGAAGTAACGCGGAGAAGAGAGAGGATTACAAAGGCGGCGTTAATGGCCGCCGACGCTAATAAGCTTTCGATTATCAATCAAGTAGAACCGAAGGAACCGAGAAACGGCAAGGAATAATGGATTGATTAAAGATTAAACTGCCCTTGTTATCCAAACATTAATGAGGTGTCTTAATATTCTTACCCAAAAAGTCAAACACGAGTTATGGGGTCAATAAATACATGTAAAATTGGGAAAAAAAGGGAAAATGTTCCTTAAAATTTTCAAAGTGTCATTTATTTTGAAACAAAAAAACTCTTTCAAAACGTCACATATTTTGGGACGGAAGGAGTATTATATAAAAAAAAATTAGAAATTAAAATTTTTTTTTACGCATTTTCATACGTTGAAAACACGTAATTAATCATCATCACTAATATTTATTAACATGTCTTTTTCAATATAACATACTAGTACAAGATAATCATTTAAAAATTGATCGGACATTTGATTTTGTAAATTTGTCTTGACAATATTTTTTAAAAAGAATTTGGGAGGGGTCCAATGAAAACTTTTGGAGGGATCCAATTGTTAAATATCACAAAACTACTCCCAATTTTTTTTTTCTTGAGCGGTGTCCATGGACACCTCAAACTCCTATGTGGATCCGCCACTATGTGTGTGTTACATTGCTAACCAAAGTGTCGCAGTTGGGGGAGAGGGGTGGGGGTGAGGGGGGAAGGGAGGAGAGGGTGCCAGCTTCGACGGTACGTGGCGGGGTTTGAGCGAGTGAAGACGTTACGGCGAGTCAGCAAATATGACGTTAGTTGGTTAGGAAAGAGTAGCTCGTGGGCCCATAATGGATCGTTCAAATAAATCTAATCATTCCACCGTTTTCAACACGTGGTTATAATTAAAAGCCGTAAAAGTTTTTTATTAAAAATATTTTTTTTTGAAGAGAATAATTATTTTAAAACGAAAAAAATATATGATTATTATTTGAAAACAAAAATAGTACTCCCTCCGTTCCTAAATTATAGTCCTAGTCAATTTGCAATCGTATTAAAAAAAACAATTGACTTGATTATTTATATTGGTTTAATGTGTAGCTCCTTTAAAGCCCATGTGTATGTGGCTCATAATTAAAATAAGGTGAAAAAATAAGGGTAAAGTGGTAAAAGTGATGTTCTAAAAAGGTAAGTTTCAAAGTGGACAATTATTTTGGGATCGAACGAAAAAGGAAAGGAGGACGATAATTTATATAGGGGGTATAAAATTTAGTTATATATAATGGAATAAATGATGAACATTGTATTTTGCAAAGTTTTCAACTACTTAATTATCGCTTGTTTTTTTTAATAGCTAAAAACATTTTCATAAAAGTGTTCAAGAAATGCCCGCCGACCATGAACCTAAAAATTGTTGAGGCAATGAAACGAGATTCAATCTGCCCGATCAAGCTGGTCGAGGGACAACGCCTTTAAGGGAAGATAAACGAAAAAGGCTTACAAATGTAGGAGGAAAAAGAAGACGAAAGAGATGTAGATGAAACGCTTGAATTGCGATGCATCGCTATAAATGGATATGGACCAGGTTGAAATGGTGATGTGTTGATTTGGAATCGCGATGCATCGATGGAAATGACAGTAACACATTTTGGATTCATGCATCGTGATATAAAATCGCAATTCAAAATCATGCATCGTGATACAGGAACTGATGTTTATCACACAAGTGTTCGGTTTATTAAGGGTATAATCGTTTCTTTCGCGCCAAAATTGTCTTTTCGGTTAAAACGATATAACGGTGGAAAACTTTTCAAAAGGACCACCCAAATTTCACCCTTTTATAATTAACCAATTACCTGAATCTGAATACGAATTTGAATCCAATAATCTATTTAATTAACAGATTGAACATCAATTTACCTATATTTAATTCGTAAAGAACTTGATTCGATTCTCCATAACTTTTCTACAAAATACTATGGTATCCAAGAAGACATAAATAATAGTTACTACCGACTTTCACTCGATAGTGATCTAATGTTCTCACTTAACTATGGGCTATCGCAACATATAGCTAGAGTGTGGAAATAGTATGAAAAACAAATTCTCAAATATGGATATTGAATTTTGTGTTTTATCTCTATGATACAAAATATCAACAACTATTTTGCTTGATCCAAATTGTAATGGTAGCTTTCACTCACACAAAAAAAAAATCATTTAATTATTGATCAATTAATTAAAAGCATTAAGCACAACAAAATAATAACCATAGCATAAAATGAAGTCAATCTAGGAGAATAAAATAAACACTAGATAATACTTCTAAAATGAAGATGCATGGCAATCCTAGTTATGGAGGTTTAGCTCATATGTAAAGGAAATAGCCAACAAAAATTCCAAAGAAAACATTCATAATGATATTAAGGATAAGAGTTAGAGTTTAATTACAATACTTCCAATGAAATAATTGCTTGAAATCCCAAGCTTTCTTGATCAACAATAGAGGAAGTGTGTGAAAATGGAGGTGAAAAAGTGTGTGTAAATGGAGGGAGAGATGGAGTGGAGAGCTGGGGTGAATAATGGGTGGGGAAAGAGTAAGTGAATGATTTTCAACTCAAAAATCAATTCGGTGCCCAGTGGGGCTGTCCGTGACCCTCCATTTCCATAAATGTGCGGTGAGGCCTTTCTGTTAGTATGTTAGCTATTTTCTCTTTCATTTCAGTCCTTTCCTTTGTAAATGCTTAACTAAAAGCTAACGGATGTTGATCAATTGACTTCAAACTTCATGAACTGATTTGAATCTTCCCAATTTGCTATGAATTGATCCTTTAAAGCTTGAATTTATGCCGATGTACATACAATATAAAAGCTTTACATCGTATGTTAGGCTACCTTACGCAACCCTCTTTAGCCGAGAGACCAACTATCAACTAACTAGTATATGACTCTAAGCATACACCCCACATTTAGAACATTAGACAAAAAAGTTGGATGTCTATAACAATATCTAAATATAATATCGACTATAAATTGTAATAAATTTGTCATTTTCTTGGTTTTTGATCACATGCTTTGCACGTGCATACCTTTTAATACATTTATTAGTTCCTTTAGGGTTTTCTCTTTTGTCAGCTATCCTTGGTGTGTATAAAAGGCGTGAGGGGTTTGACTCTAATTGTCGCCCTTTATGTGTGGAAGCCTATTTAGGGTTAATGCTACTCTCTACCGCACCTTTCAAATACCTAACCCTAAAGTAGTTCTTCGCCATCATCTCAATGGTCGACAACTTCTCTTTTCAATCTCTTCCTCCTTCTCCCTCGTGTTTGTTTTTGCTTCTTTTATTTTCCATTTTTCTAAAGAATTTATAAATAAGCTAGATGGATCTCTTGATCTTTAAATCTTTAAATCTTTAAATCATGTTTTTTTGCATCAAATAAACATATTTAATTTGTAGTCTCGATCATAATCTCTTTTTTCTATAATGGTTTGGATGACATTCGAGTTCAATGTCGCCCATATGTATCAAGCTTTAGAGGATGTTCAATTTGATACTATTTTTCAATCTCGTATAATTGTGCTAGACTCATCCTACTAGATCTAATGTTGATACAACTTGATCAATTCTAGATCTACAATAGATACAACTAGATCGGTTCTAGATATGGTTCATTTGTCTTCCCCTTTTCTCTATTAGTAGATATAGGTAATGTTCAATTTGATACTATTTTGCGATCTCTTATGATTGTGCTTGACTCATCCTACTAGATGTGTTTGTCAGATACAACTATATTGGTTCTAGATATACGTAGATACTGCTAGATCGACTCTAGATAGGGTTTATTTGTCTTACTTTTCTATGTTGATAAAATACTCTTACTTGAAATTGTTAATGCTTCATTTTTGTCTACGGTTTCAATTTATTTTTAGTTGTTAATTTATTTGCATTTGGTAGTGAGATCTTTCTAGAACAAATGGTTTGTTGTTAGTGAATTATAATACACCTAAAATTCACTTAATAAGTATAGTGCTCATAATGCATATAAAGGGAAAATTATCCAAATAACCATTGCACTATTTGTAGGTAATCGATTTGACTAATTAACCACATTACAATATGACCAATGTACTATTGGATGCGATGTGGTTCTTGTCGTCAACGCCTCATCCATTTTATATAACGAACCCGTTGGACGTGGATTAATGAAGGATTATACGAGGGGTATTTTTGTCATTCAATTGCATTTCTTTCTTCCCCAAACATTTCTCCTTCAATTCCACGTTTCTGGGTGCAATTGAAAGATAAAAATATCCTTTATACAGTTCCTCAGTTAATCTACGTTAACAAGTTCGTTACAAAATCGGATGGGGTGTTGATGGTAAGGACCACATCGTACCTAATTACTGAATACATTAGTCACATTTGAGATATTATAATGTGGTTAGTCAAATCAAGCTACCTACAGAATAATACGATAATGTTTATTTGGATAATTTTCCTTAAAAAATTCATAAGTACACCGGCATATAATTTGACATTTTACAATTATTTTTCCAATGATAGATATATGATTGGTGTATTTGTGTTTTCAAAAGTAATAATATATCCCTAATTTTTCCTCACACGGATAACTAATACAATTTTATTCTTGTATGATTAGGTTCAACACATAGTTCCCATGGGTAACCACATCAACTAACATCACCAGGATGGATATGCAAATGCAAGATGCACTCACATGGAGAAGATTTATACAATATTCAATTGTTATCGTTCAGAATGGTATCATATACAAACGATAGTCTAATAATTTTGTCATTTTTTAACCCTTAATATTTAATTGTTCATGTGTTAGGTATCAACAAAGGAAAAGAGTATCTTAAAGATGAATCTTTGATCGTTGTTCATGTCATTTCACTCGAGGTATGTTCATAAAACCTTGGTAATGTAATATGACAACATTTTTTGTTTAAGGGCTCATTGTATTATAGCATCCGTAATTTACTGATGATGCAATTTCGCGTGTTTTGACGTTTGATGGTGTTGGGGTGATCCATTGATATTACTAACAGCTATATTCAGTTTTGCCAACATAAGATGAAGAAAACATGTGTAATACCTCCCAACCCACATTGGTTAGATGTGTTTATAAGTCATCACACGTTTCCACTAGGTACCAACATCATGAGCTTTTGGTGAGCCTATATATGGTAGATCTAGTAACTACTAAATGGTGGGTAGCCCCATCCTAGTTTCAAAGAATTATTAGATGATATTTCTTCTTGCTTTCCAAACTTTAATCCCCGAAGTGTAAGACCTCAAGAAAGGTAAGACTCTCTTTAGCAAGTTTTTAAGGCATTTACATTCTCATGACTCGAATCCAAACTAGACCTATGGCTAAAAGAACAGTCTTGGGACGCATCGATCACGCCGCTTGGTAATTATAATTAGATAATAAATCAAATAACTAGTTAACAAGCTAGCAACAACAATAATTTTTCACTAGCAAGTTAAAATCTAAGAGAAATTTTAGAAATAGTATATATAGACCAAAATCACCCCAATGTATTGGTACTAGTTTTTTGTTCCATAAAGGTAAACCTCATTATATACTCCTTCTATTCAAAGTAAAGATTCCATTATACTATTTTGAGATGTTTCACATAAAGAGTCTATTTTCAAAAATTATCCTTACAATTTTTATAATCTTTCATCTTTACTCTCTACTTGCGTTGTAAGTATATTGTTGTTGTATTTTTTTGTAATTATGACAAATTCCAATCACATTAATATATCTCCTAATTTTAAACTTTTCAAATGGGGACTCTTTGGGTGGAAATGAGGGAGTATTAGTGCTATAGGCAAGAATCTTTTAAAAATTAGGGTCATGAAGAACGATCTTTATATAAAAGAGTTAAGGAGTTTATAGAGAGTTATTTCAAAAAACAAGCTTAGAAAAGTCAACATGCAAGTTATTCAAAACATAATTTTTGAAAAAGCTCCACTTTATAGCGATGGAAACGGAAGGCTTTTGATAAAGCGTCTATTCAAATGTTGTATTTTTTGTTTTGGGTATGATTTTTAAACATATGTAAATGATTTTTTAACGAATGAACCGAAGTACGATAAAATATATGACATTTAAAGCTAGTTATTCGGTCCAAAATAATATATTTTTATTCCATTTTGATACGTTTAAGAAAATACTCAAAAGACCGTCATAAAGCTTTGAACGTAAATTAAGAAAGATCTGAAACTTATATTGAGCCATTTTTTTAAACAACCCTTTATCAATTACATATATAGTAGATATTTTAATATTTATTAGAAAGATGCTATTTCACGATATATTTACCTCTTCACTACATCATTTATTATTATAAGAAATTAATTTAAGTTTGGCCAAAATTAATTTAGTAGATATCCTCATTTCTTCTAACAAACACTCTTCCGGCTAATCCACTATTTACCCCTTCATATGTACTTCAAGTTTTTAACAAAGATAATAAGATATACAGTAATTAAGATGTTATATGTCACATATACCACTATATAGATGAAAGAGTAATGCTTGGTACACTCGCACTACCGCCATGGATAACACCAACTATCTCGCAGTAACAAACACCGTCGAATATTTGGGAGTAACTCTATCGATGCCAAATATTGGCATCCGTCTTGAGCCGCAAAAAATTCACTGGGCAAGATTGATTCATGATTATACACAATCTCGCCTTAGTCAAGTAAAAGCCTGTGAATCACTATCACACACGTTGGTAGGCCGAGAATGATCGGTGATTGAAACATTGCCCGATTTTTGATATAAATATGATTAATTTTAGTTAAGGAGTATAAT
>CM028383.1:105240483-105293412 GCA_013146195.2 Codonopsis lanceolata | reverse complement strand
ATATACCTAATCCAAGTTGGATCGCGGTAACAACTTTTATATACCACGATGAATCAATTTTTGAATCGCGATACATAAATATTATCCAATCTATTTTTGCAATACAAAATGATAATGAACTGACTATTTCCTCCACATTCTTCCAACTCCTCCATCGTAAGCCTCCCTTTCCCTCCTCCGCCTTCGTCCCTCATCCTGCGAAAAATCCTTCAACCCGGATCCATTATTTCGGTTGCGTACATAATGAATCAAACAAACCCGATTTACCTTTAAGGGCGTTGCCCCGAATCCCCAAGGGCCGCGCCGTCGGCTTACCCAACCGACAAGTCGATTCCCGCTTCGTTGTCCATGATTTTCGAATTCAAAGTATGTTGCCGAATTTGTCGTTGAAGAAGACGATGTCATTTTCAGAACAATATTTCGAAAAATAGTCTTTTGCGGCCAAAATTTTACCCATTTTTTTCTAGCCCCTCACCAAAAAGTCCACGGGGCCAAGCATCAAAATCGTCCCAGCCAAAATTTCATCGGACCTATGAAAACTAAAGCCCAGTCCAACATGTTAACTCCCGACCCATTGGATCGACTGGATCGGGCTTTTTTTACCGCCTACTACCCACACGGATGATTAATATAGAAACGACCTAACACTACAGGTTGATCGCTCTTGTGGTTTTTAAATGTAACTAGTTTTACACCGTGTGTTAAACGCATCGTGCATATATCTCTTTAATTAAATTATACTCAAATAAAATGAAGATTATAAACAAAATTAAAAAATAAAGAAAAAATATGATGAAGATAACAAATTATATCGGTATAATTGATATCATTTAATTCATTATTTTATGAATTGTTTAAGTCGTTTTCTTGTTCATAATTTTCTAGAGTTTATTAATTGACTATGATTTGTGGTTGATATCTTCTACTATGATTTAATTGTATGTATTCTTATAATTTACCAATGAGTTATAATTAATTGTGGTTATTTGCAAAAATAAATTTTGTTTTGATATTATAATTTCGGATACGATGATAGAGACACAAAAGTTTCAAATACAGTCATATATGAAGATTTCCATAACAGGCTTTTTATAATTAATTGTGGTTATATTTTATTTTGTAATCACATGTATTCAATAAACATGTTTTTTATAGCACATTTGTTCTTATTTCAATGTTATTTGCTCATTTTAATTAATCAGTAAATTAAGTATGCACCAAAAGAGATTTATATTTACAGATTTCAATAGACGGCTACTTCTATTAAACATTACTACATAGAAATTTGGTATTTTCTACGGCATGTGCATATTTGCACATTTTCAATAAATTTTGAGAGTTGTGTAATCAATTAATCAGATTTATGCTAACTACTCCCTGTATAATAATACTCGAGCATAACCTTCTTCTTTTTTTCGGCGAGTGTATTTTGGCGGGATTTTACCACTTTTAAGCTACATAGCTTTCATATATATATATATATATATATATATATATATATATAGATTTTTAGTGATTGAAACTTTCACTTAAAACCGAACATAAAACCAAATAGATGTATGTCAAAAGGACTCTTTGAGAAGAGAAAAAACCTTAAAGACACACATGAAAACCACACACACATATATAATTCAGTGCCTAACCCGAATTTGAAGAGTCTGATGAGGATGAGGGCATCAAGTCCGCAGGTATCAATGATTTCGTCCTCTGTAACGCGAACGGCGTGGCGTATCCAATCAACCGAAGGAAGGAATCGGCGAACGGCGAATGATTGGTCATGATTAAAGGGAATAGATTGACTGAGAGAGAGACGACGGGCGAAGTATATGTCGGCGTTGGATGGCTGTTTACGGAAGACGGAGAAGAGAGAGAGGATTACAAAGGCGAGGCCTATGTTAATGGCCGCCGACGCTAATAAGCTTTCTGGATTCATTTTCTTCTCAAGTAGAGTTGAGAGAGAGTGAGTGTGTGTGTGTGCGCGCAGTGGCGGATCCAGGAATAATGTTGACCGGAGTTCAAAATTTTAACTACTCCCTCCGTCCCAAAATATATAACGTTTTCGAGCTTTTCACACAAACCAGAGAAACATATTGTAAAGATTAAACTGTCCTTATCCAAACATTAATGAGGTGTCTTAATATTCTTACCCAAAAAGTCAAACACGAGTTATGGGGTCAATAAATACATGTAAAATTGGGAAAAAAAGGGAAAATGTTCCTTAAAATTTTCAAAGTGTCATTTATTTTGAAACAAAAAAACTCTTTCAAAACGTCACATATTTTGGGACGGAAGGAGTATTATATAAAAAAAAATTAGAAATTAAAATTTTTTTTTTACGCATTTTCATACGTTGAAAACACGTAATTAATCATCATCACTAATATTTATTAACATGTCTTTTTCAATATAACATACTAGTACAAGATAATCATTTAAAAATTGATCGGACATTTGATTTTGTAAATTTGTCTTGACAATATTTTTTAAAAAGAATTTGGGAGGGGTCCAATGAAAACTTTTGGAGGGATCCAATTGTTAAATATCACAAAACTACTCCCAATTTTTTTTTTCTTGAGCGGTGTCCATGGACACCTCAAACTCCTATGTGGATCCGCCACTATGTGTGTGTTACATTGCTAACCAAAGTGTCGCAGTTGGGGGGAGAGGGGGTGGGGGTGAGGGGGGGGAAGGGAGGAGAGGGTGCCAGCTTCGACGGTACGTGGCGGGGTTTGAGCGAGTGAAGACGTTACGGCGAGTCAGCAAATATGACGTTAGTTGGTTAGGAAAGAGTAGCTCGTGGGCCCATAATGGATCGTTCAAATAAATCTAATCATTCCACCGTTTTCAACACGTGGTTATAATTAAAAGCCGTAAAAGTTTTTTATTAAAAATATTTTTTTTGAAGAGAATAATTATTTTAAAACGAAAAAAATATATGATTATTATTTGAAAACAAAAATAGTACTCCCTCCGTTCCTAAATTATAGTCCTAGCTGACCCGGTGCACAGATTAAGAAAAAACAATTGACTTGATTATTTATATTGGTTTAATGTGTAGTTTCCTTTAAAGCCCATGTGTATGTGGCTCATAATTAAAATAAGGTGAAAAATAAGGGTAAAGTGGTAAAAGTGATGTTCTAAAAAGGTAAGTTTCAAAGTGGACAATTATTTTGGGACGAACGAAAAAGGAAAGGAGGACGATAATTTAGGGACAGAGGGGGTATAAAATTTAGTTATATATAATGGAATAAATGATGAACATTGTATTTTGCAAAGTTTTCAACTACTTAATTATCGCTTGTTTTTTTAATAGCTAAAAAACATTTTCATAAAAGTGTTCAGTAAATGCCCCGTCGACCATGAACCTAAAAATTGTTGAGGCAATGAAACGAGATTCAATCTGCCCGATCAGGCCGCGGGTCGAGGGGACAACGCCTTTTCAGAAGGGAAGATAAACTGAAAAAAGGCTTACAACAGAGGAGGAAAAAGAAGACGAAAGAGATGTAGATGAAACGCTTGAATTGCGATGCATCGCTATAAATGGATATGGACCAGGTTGAAATGGTGATGTGTTGATTTGGAATCGCGATGCATCGATGGAAATGACAGTAACACATTTTGGATTCATGCATCGTGATATAAAATCGCAATTCAAAATCATGCATCGTGATACAGGAACTGATGTTTATCACACAAGTGTTCGGTTTATTAAGGGTATAATCGTTCTTTCGCGCCAAAATTGTCCTTTTCGGTTAAAACGATATAACGGTGGAAAACTTTTCAAAAAGGACCGCCCAAATTTCACCCTTTTATAATTAACCAATTACCTGAATCTGAATACGAATTTGAATCCAATAATCTATTTAATTAACAGATTGAACATCAATTTACCTATATTTAATTCGTAAAGAACTTGATTCGATTCTCCATAACTTTTCTACAAAATACTATGGTATCCAAGAAGACATAAATAATAGTTACTACCAGCTTTCACTCCGATAGTGATCCTAATGTTCTCACTTAACTATGGGCTATCGCAACATATAGCTAGAGTGTGGAAATAGTATGAAAAACAAATTCTCAAATATGGATATTGAATTTTGTGTTTTATCTCTATGATACAAAATATCAACAACTATTTTGCTTGATCCAAATTGTAATGGTAGCTTTCACTCACACAAAAAAAAAATCATTTAATTATTGATCAATTAATTAAAAGCATTAAGCACAACAAAATAATAACCATAGCATAAAATGAAGTCAATCTAGGAGAATAAAATAAACACTAGATAATACTTCTAAAATGAAGATGCATGGCAATCCTAGTTATGGAGGTTTAGCTCATATGTAAAGGAAATAGCCAACAAAAATTCCAAAGAAAACATTCATAATGATATTAAGGATAAGAGTTAGAGTTTAATTACAATACTTCCAATGAAATAATTGCTTGAAATCCCAAGCTTTCTTGATCAACAATAGAGGAAGTGTGTGAAAATGGAGGTGAAAAAGTGTGTGTAAATGGAGGGAGAGATGGAGTGGAGAGCTGGGGTGAATAATGGGTGGGGAAAGAGTAAGTGAATGATTTTCAACTCAAAAATCAATTCGGTGCCCAGTGGGGCTGTCCGTGACCCTCCATTTCCATAAATGTGCGGTGAGGCCTTTCTGTTAGTATGTTAGCTATTTTCTCTTTCATTTCAGTCCTTTCCTTTGTAAATGCTTAACTAAAAGCTAACGGATGTTGATCAATTGACTTCAAACTTCATGAACTGATTTGAATCTTCCCAATTTGCTATGAATTGATCCTTTAAAGCTTGAATTTATGCCGATGTACATACAATATAAAAAGCTTTACACTGTATGTTAGGCTACCTTACGCAACCCTCTTTAGCTGAGAGACCAACTATCAACTAAGCACTAGTATATGACTCTAAGCATACACCCCACATTTAGAACATTAGACAAAAAAGTTGGATGTCTATAACAATATCTAAATATAATATCGACTATAAATTGTAATAAATTTGTCATTTTCTTGGTTTTTGATCACATGCTTTGCACGTGCATACCTTTTAATACATTTATTAGTTCCTTTAGGGTTTTCTCTTTTGTCAGCTATCCTTGGTGTGTATAAAAGGCTGTGAGGGGTTTGACTCTAATTGCCGTCCTTTATGTGTGGAAGCCTATTTAGGGTTAATGCTACTCTCTACCGCCGCACCTTTCAAATACCTAACCCTAAAGTAGTTCTTCGCCATCATCTCAATGGTCAGACAACTTCTCTTTTTCAATCTCTTCCTCCTTCTCCCTCGTGTTTGTTTTTGCTTCTTTTATTTTCCATTTTTTCTAAAGAATTTATAAATAAGCTAGATGGATCTCTTGATCTTTAAATCTTTAAATCTTTAAATCATGTTTTTTTTGCATCAAATAAACATATTTAATTTGTAGTCTCGATCATAATCTCTCTTTTTTCTATAATGGTTTGGATGACATCTGAGTTCAATGTCGTCCATATGTATCAAGCTTTAGAGGATGTTCAATTTGATACTATTTTTCAATCTCGTATAATTGTGCTAGACTCATCCTACTAGATCTAATGTTGATACAACTTGATCAATTCTAGATCTACAATAGATACAACTAGATCGGTTCTAGATATGGTTCATTTGTCTTCCCCTTTTCTCTATTAGTAGATATAGGTAATGTTCAATTTGATACTATTTTGCGATCTCTTATGATTGTGCTTGACTCATCCTACTAGATGTGCTGTAGATACAACTATATTGGTTCTAGATATACTGTAGATACTGCTAGATCGACTCTAGATAGGGTTTATTTGTCTTACTCTTTTCTATGTTGATAAAATACTCTTACTTGAAATTGTTAATGCTTCATTTTTGTCTACGGTTTCAATTTATTTTTTAGTTGTTAATTTATTTGCATTTGGTAGTGAGATCTTTCTAGAACAAATGGTTTGTTGTTACCCGTGAATTATAATACACCTAAAATTCACTTAATAAGTATAGTGCTCATAATGCATATAAAAAAAGGGAAAAATTATCCAAATAACCATTGCACTATTTGTAGGTAATCGATTTGACTAATTAACCACATTACAATATGACCAATGTACTAAGTAATTGGATGCGATGTGGTTCTTGCCGTCAACGCCTCATCCAATTTTATAACGAACCTGTTGACGTGGATTAACAGAAGGATTATACGAGGGGTATTTTTGTCATTCAATTGCATCTCTTTCTTCCCCAAACATTTCTCCTTCAATTCCATGTTTCTGGGTGCAATTGAAAGATAAAAAATACCCTTCATACAGTTTATTAGTTAATCTACGTCAACAAGTTCGTTACAAAATCGGATGGGGTGTTGATGGTAAGGACCACATCGCACCTAATTACTGAATACATTAGTCACATTTGAAATATTGTAATGTGGTTAGTCAAATCAGTTACCTACGAATAGTACGATGTACGTTTATTTGGATAATTTTCCTTAAAAAATTCATAAGTACACCGGCATATAATTTGACATTTTACAATTATTTTTCCAATGATAGATATATGATTGGTGTATTTGTGTTTTCAAAAGTAATAATATATCCCTAATTTTTCCTCACACGGATAACTAATACAATTTTATTCTTGTATGATTAGGTTCAACACATAGTTCCCATGGGTAACCACATCAACTAACATCACCAGGATGGATATGCAAATGCAAGATGCGCTCACATGGAGAAGATTTATACAATATTCAATTGTTATCGTTCAGAATGGTATTATATACAAACGATAGTCTAATAATTTTGTCATTTTTTAACCCTTAATATTTAATTGTTCATGTGTTAGGTATCAACAAAGGAAAAGAGTATCTTAAAGATGAATCTTTGATCGTTGTTCATGTCATTTCACTCGAGGTATGTTCATAAAACCTTGGTAATGTAATATGACAACATTTTTTGTTTAAGGGCTCATTGTATTATAGCATCCGTAATTTACTGATGATGCAATTTCGCGTGTTTTGACGTTTGATGGTGTTGGGGTGATCCATTGATATTACTAACAGCTATATTCAGTTTTGCCAACATAAGATGAAGAAAACATGTGTAATACCCCCCCCCCCTCCCAACCCACATTGGTTAGATGTGTTTTATAAGTCATCACACGTTTCCACTAGGTACCAACATCATGAGCTTTTTGGTGAGCCTATATATGGTAGATCTAGTAACTACTAAATGAGTGGGGGTGGAAATAGCCCCATCCTAGTTTCAAAGAATTATTAGATGATAATTTCTTCTTGCTTTCCAGCTTTAATCCCCGAGTCAGGTAAGACCTCAAGAAAGGTAAGACTCTCTTTAGCAAGTTTTTAAGGCATTTACATTCTCATGACTCGAATCCAAACTAGACCTATGGCTAAAGTAGAACAGTCTTGGGACAGACTGATCTACGCGCTTGGTAATTATAATTAGATAATAAATCAAATAACTAGTTAACAAGCTAGCAACAACAATAATTTTTCACTAGCAAGTTAAAATCTAAGAGAAATTTTAGAAATAGTATATATAGACCAAAATCACCCCCAATGTATTGGTACTAGTTTTTTGTTCCATAAAGGTAAACCTCATTATATACTCCTTCTATTCAAAGTAAAGATTCCATTATACTATTTTGAGATGTTTCACATAAAGAGTCTATTTTCAAAAATTATCCTTACAATTTTTATAATCTTTCATCTTTACTCTCTACTTGCGTTGTAAGTATATTAGTTGTTACTATGTATTTTTGTAATTATGACAAATTCCAATCACATTAATATATCTCCTAATTTTTAAACTTTTCAAATGGGGACTCTTTGGGTGGAAATGAGGGAGTATTAGTGCTATAGGCAAGAATCTTTAAAAAATTAGGGTCATGAAGAACGATCTTTATATAAAAGAGTTAAGGAGTTTATAGAGCGGTTATTTCAAAAACAGGCTTAGAAAATGCAGTCTTTTCAACATGCAAGTTATTCAAAACATAATTTTTTGAAAAAGCTCCACTTTATAGCGATGGAAACGGAAGGCCCGTTTTGATAAAGCAGTCTATTCAAATGTTGTATTTTTTGCCTGTGTTTTGGGTAAATGATTTTAAACATATGTAAATGATTTTTTAACGAATGAACTGAAGTACGATAAAATATATGACATTTAAAGCTAGTTATTCCGGTCCAAAATAATATATTTTTATTCCATTTTGATACGTTTAAGAAAATACTCAAAAGACTGTCATAAAGCTTTGAACATAAATTAAGAAAGATCGTTATTGAAACTTATATTGAGCCATTTTTTTAAACAACCCTTTATCAATTACATAGTATATAGTAGATATTTTAATATTTATTAGAAAGATGCTATTTCACGATATATTTACCTCTTCACTACATCATTTATTATTATAAGAAATTAATTTAAGTTTGGCCAAAATTAATTTAGTAGATATCCTCATTTCTTCTAACAAACACTCTTTCTACTGGCTAATCCTCTATTTACCCCTTCATATGTACTTCAAGTTTTTAACAAAGATAATAAGATATACAGGCAATTAAGATGTTATATGTCACATATACCACTATATAGATGAAAGAGTAATGCTTGGTACACTCTGCACTACTGCCATGGATAACACCAACTATCCTGCAGGTAACAAACACTGCAAATGTCGAATATTTGGGCAGGTAACTCTACTGATGCCAAATATTGGCATCTGTCGGAGCTGCAAAAAATTCACGGGGCAAGATTGATTCATGATTATACACAATCTCGCCCCTAGTCAGTGCAGGATGTGAATCACTATCACACACGTTGGTAGGCCGAGAATGTAATGACTGCGCAGTGAAACATTGCCCGATTCTTTGATATAAATATGATTAATTTTAGTTAAGGAGTATAATGTAACAATAAAATCATGTTTAGGTAACTTTAGTAAGTTTTTTAGTCCATTTTCTTAAACAAATAAAAAATATTTTTTTTCTTTTAGAGAAAAACATAGAAAATAAAATAAAATAAAATATAAAGCCGATACGAACGAGATACAACAATAGTCTAGTTATAATATATACTTCTACTTTATTTCTCCTTTTCATATTTGAAGATATAAGCTAATTAAGATTATATGATTTATGACTTAAAATTAAATACTATACAAGATTAGGTGTATGATTGTCAAGAAAATATTACTATATCAGTTTTCAAATTATCGTCTTCTTTGACTCGACACATCGTTTAAGAAAAAAATAATTTATCATATTATAAATATTGGTAAAATATGTAGTTTCCTTTAATACTCTTTTAGCATGTAGTCATAATTAAAATATATTGAAAAAGTAAGTGTAGAGTGGTAAAAGTGTTTTCCTAAAATGAAAAAATTTAAAAGAAGACAATTATTTTAAAACAGAAAAAAAATGAAAGAATGACGATAATTTAAAAACGAAGGAAGTATAATTTTGTTGTAGAAATAGATTCTTCCCTAATATTAGCAAATCTTTTTTGTCATCTCTATCATAATGGCTATAGTCAAAATCGAATTATGACTAGCGCTAACGTATTCACCAAAATAATTAATATTTTTTTTGTTTTAGGCAAAGAGTATATTATTTAATTTTGAAATGTTTCAACAACATTTTCATAAATTATGTTTAGAATTTTCATAATCTTTAATTTTTAAAGAGACACGGGTAGAGAATTTAATGCTAACAACCATTGTTAGTAAAAATTATTTCCCTTAATTCATTTCCATAATTTTTATAGGACGGTAACATAACAAGAACACGTACAGGGCTAGTGAATCCTTATCTTTTATTTGTAAGTAGTACAAATCCAAATTTTTATAGGACGGTAAATCTTTTAAAAATATATCGGAACATTTTTTCGAGAGTTAGGAAAATACACATAAAATGTTACAGAAAATAATTTATGAATATATAAAAAAAAGAATGTTATAATATTAATATTTATGTTGAATATACACTAATTTTTAAGATAATGTTAAACTTTTAAGTAATTTTATTTTAGTAGCGTAACCCTGTAATTTATCATTAGTGGTGTCAAATAAATAAAGTTCATCTTTTTTTCAATATCACAAGTACAAATAAGAAAAAAAATTGATAATTGATATGAAAAAAACGTTTTAAAAATAAAAATAAATTTCACGTAATTAAGCTTAGATATAAAACATTTGGAAAGTTGATAGTGATGTGCTCGAACATTAGAAAAATAACTTATGAAAAATGAATCAATAAATCTTTTTTTTTAAAAAAAGACTTTATTTTTTATTGACTTGAAAAAACTTTTATGTTGACTATGTTTTTCAACCATTACCAAACACCAAAAAATAATACAAATACAAATCCAAATTCAAAATTTTTACTTTAATTGTTAATTCTACCAAACTCCATCCGGTAAGAGAATTAATGCTAAACAACCATTGTTAATAAAAGCTATTTCCCTCTATTGTTCTCACTCACTATCCTTACATATCCCCCACTCCCCCCCCTCCTCTCTCAGACTCTCTCTCTCTCTCACACACACACACACATCAAAGAACACACTCTCTCTCTCACACACACATCAAAGAAAATGTATGAATTTCATGCATCTGATGAAACCACGCATCAACCAACTGAGGCAGGAGTTCTATCAAACGAGCAGCCACCCGTGTCTGAATTTCATGCATCTGAGACCAGATACCAACTAACAGATGAGGCAGGAGCTCCCTCAATCCACCAGCCACCAGTGCCACTAGCTGGAGAAGCAGGACCAATTAACAGAGTTAGTTTAGCTATTCTTTCTTTGCTTTGTTTAGATTGTAAAATTCATACATACATATACATATATATATATATATATATATATATATATATATATATATATATATATATATACTATAATTGATTTGACTATACATGGAAAATGGAAAAACAGATGAAATATTTAACTAGTTCTCTTTGGTGATCGAAAAGTTATAGACCACCTGAGGTTACGTTTCTTTTATGGAAAATAATTTTCAGAAAATGATTTCTGGAAAATGAAAAGATTTCATTTTCAGGTGTTTGGTAAATCTTTTGAAAATATGTCAGAAAACATTTTCGGATGTTTGGCAAATACACGGAAAATGTTACAGAAAACAATATATGAATAAATACAAAAAATATATTCTAATATTAATACACTTATTGAATATAAAATAGTGTTGAAGTTTAAGTAATTTTCTTTTAATAACCTCCAATTTATCATTAATGATATCAAATCAATAAGTTTCATATTTTTTCAAGCTCACAAAGAAATTTTTTATTAATAATTGATATGAAAAATTGTTTTAAAAAATAAAATAAATAATGTTTGGGACGTCCTTAAATAATAATATAATATAGCGGACACTAATTTTAGGACGTAGTGAATATTTCTTAAAATTTTAATTTATAAATAATGTGCACAAACTCCATTTATATTTCTAAACAATTTATTTGTTGGGTGAAATATTGTATGTGTATGTAAATATGTGTACTTTTGGAAGGGCGCGGAGGGTTGCTCAAACATTCAGAAAATGACTTACGGAAAAAAAAAATAAGTTATTTTCCGGAAAAGAAAGCTTTATTTTCTGTTGACTCGGAAAAACTTTTACGTTGACTACATTTTCCTAAGGTTACCAAACACCAGAAAATGAGGAAAACGTTTTCCGGAAGACATTTTCCGTGAAACAAACGGAGCCTGAACTGTCTTAGTGCTTGTTTGGTGGAGCGTTTTGACCAAAACACTGGCAAAAATGCAGTGTTTTGTCTGTTAAAGTGTTTCGATGCAGAGTTTTAAAACGATGCGTTTTAAAAATGTGCTGCATTTTAAAACGCTCTAATTTGGAGCATTTTAAGAATATGTTACGTTTACAACTACTTTGTTTATGAAAATAACATTTTGAACAAACATGTTTACAAAATAACAACTGCAATTTAAAAAAGTTACGTTTTCAAAACAATACACTAAACGAGTTCTTAGATCTCTTGAAAGTTGAAACCTAGTACACATAATTCATTATTGACTAAATAGAGGCTAATTATATGGTATGTTAAGTCCTTTCCACATTCACTTAAAAATCTTAGTTTAAATTCTAGACATGAATACATAAAGAATTTATGAATTCTTGTTTTTTAGATTTTCCCTTCTAAATTTCTTTAGATGTCTAATATGGAATGAATCTTTGTTATGGGCTAGCTACCTTACGTTTATTGAGCTGTTTTATGAAAGACAAAAATTTGTGTAATACCGTTTTACGGTGTTTTTATTATATGAATCATTCTTAGTCGGCCTACCGTGTGTTGATGAGTTGAGCTGTGAGAGAGTAAAACTCGTTTTACGAATTAAAATCCGTTAGTCGATCTTACATGAGACCTACTCTTTATGAATTGGCTTTAGCTTATTTCAATTCACTCCCCTTATAGTATATTTTTAATAACTTTCTACCTTTCATATTAATTTGCAGAAAAAGGTGCCGCCACCAGGTTGGAGAGTTGAGCCAATTAAACGAGAAAATGGCAAGTTTAAGGGACAATATTATAAGGTTGCTTCTCTTACCAAAATTACATAGATAATATCTTTGCGGCGATGTGCCGTACTGAGAAAATGAATTATATTTAGAAGAAAAGTTAAACAAAAGTTACATAAGGTAGCTAGCTATAAGTTTGGCAA
Source organism: Codonopsis lanceolata (assembly GCA_013146195.2). Classification (NCBI taxonomy): domain Eukaryota; kingdom Viridiplantae; phylum Streptophyta; class Magnoliopsida; order Asterales; family Campanulaceae; genus Codonopsis; species Codonopsis lanceolata. The sequence continues at coordinate 105,280,688 of CM028383.1, read as the reverse complement.
TTTATATTAGGGCGAGTCTCCAGTAAGACCGTCTTACGGATCTTTATTCATAAAACGGAACTTCATTCAATTCTCTGACAGCTCAATCCATCAATACACGATGGGTTGGGTAAAGAAAATCTGTCTTACAAAAAATATCTGTAAGACCATCTCATATAAGTTTTTGCCTTTATATTATGTACGTGTTTGCAAAACCATAACTTGCTATACTTATACTTTTTTCCATCTCTCCATGTGTATTTAGGCGCGCGCTTGATCCGTTTTAAATTGTTTTACGTGCATATGTTCAAGGGAATAATTTGAAATCTTCTTTTCAGTTATATTACGAGCCTGGCACAAACAAATGTTTCCGCTCGTTGAAGACGGCATGGGCTCGGCACGACAAAACTGTGGTAAGCTTGGAAAGGAACCTATTTCATAATAAGCGATAGGGTCTTCTCTTCATTATGAAAGTAATTGTTATTGTTATTAGACTTGATAATTATAATTCATTACCCATTAACCCACCCAACCTAACCCACTAATTACCTAAGCAAATCCAATGCATTAATATTTTTGCGTTGAAGCGGGTAACCTGTTTCAACTCAATAATATTAACGTGTCGGGTCGTGTTAAAGCGGGTCAGACCCGTTACCCATTTCGACCCGACTTTTTATGCTATGAATTTATGTTTTTAGGAGGAAAGCAGGGTTGAGACGGGTCGACCCATTTTCATTCCGACCCAACCCATTTGACATTTGGGTTCTAACGGGTTTTGACCCGTTTCAACCAATTACTCATTTCAACCCAACCCAAACTCAAACCCAACCCACCACGCCCCACCCAATTGCTGGGCCTAATTGCTATCATAGAATTTGCAGACGATGGTACGACCTGGACAAGACATAACAAGTCCAGAAATTGGTCACTCTCAGGCAAGCTTTATATAAGCTCATTAATTCTATCAGTTTCTAGTATTTGACATATTAGTTCATATTCTACCTTTCTAGAGAGTCAATTTAGAACATCTGATAATTCTCAAACACCAAAAACGCCTAGGGCTACGAAGAGAGATCTTGTTCTACGCAGAAAACTAAAACCTTGTATTAGTTTAAATGATCAAAATTTACAATTCTAATTTGCACAAAACTTGATCACTTTCAGGTTGGATTAACTGGACTCAAGGCTGAAGCAACCTCCGCAGTTGAGAATGATAGAGATGTCCTTGGTTATAATCATCATCCAACTAGTTTTGTTTTATTTTCTCTTGGAATCAGAGCTACAAAATTAATACTTACTATACAATTCAACAATTTATTGCAGAAACCGAAGATGCCGATGAGGACATGGAGAAAAACAATGGTGAAAATAATCAAGAAAAGAAAGGAAATGAACTGTACGAGGTCGAAGTCGTCTGGGACTTCAACCTATAGAACAAGGAAAAAGGAGCAGAACATAAGTAAGAACAAAAGAAAATGAGGGTGAGATGACTAAAGAGTCTTTGGACCACATTAATGAGGGTTATTACATTCAACAAAATATATACTACATGAGGATACATAGGATATATACAAAGCATGTAGCTAGATACATCTGCCTAAGCAAAAACCTAAGCAAAGTTTAGGGAACTTACCAAAGTTTAGTATTAGTGATATTGAAGAAACCAAGCAACACAAAGAAAAATCAGAAGAACCCAAAGTAGAAGACACATGCAGAAGACAAGAAGAATGAGAACAAGCCGAAAAATCTTTCTACCTAGATCACGGCACACAACTTTGTATATAACTATATATTCTTGCTGTTGTGTAACACCGAATACAATACTATATTTAAATGGAATAATTGTGGGCCGGTACTTTTTTTGGAAATCGTAACTGTTCCACTACCTTAATTTTTTCTCAACCGCATAAGTCCATTTTTATAAATTTGTTCTAATATTGCCCTTTCTTCCAACTCCTTTCCTCCCTCGCTTTTCTGTTTCTTTCTTTTCATCTCTTTTCTACTATTTTTCATTACAAAAACGATGTCCAAGAATTCCAACTCTTCTTTCTATCATCTTTCCTTATCCTATCGAAAAACTATGGTCCCAATGATTTCTTACTGGAATGCATAACTTGGAATCCAATAAGCTTACGGATTCTCATGCTTCAGTGAATATGAAACTTACAATATAGCTTTTCGTTCTTGATGACGGAAACGAGAATTGCTTCTTTGTTCACTCATTCGGGAAAAAAAAGAGATATAGTGATATTAGTCTTATCGAATTGCTTCTTTGTTCACTCATTCGGGAAAAAAAAAGAGATATAGTGATATTAGTCTTATCGAATTGTTCTTGCCGACCAAGAGACTCTTCAAGCATTTTGAATCGTGAAGCATCGATGCCTCGATGGCTCCGATGTGGGCATCGTTGCCTTCGATGCCTGTTAGCTTTTTTCCATTGTAGAAAAGTCTTCACCCCACTTGTAATTCATGATAATAATCATTTACAAATTGGTGAGAGGGAGTGACGATGCAAGTAATGAAGTCGAGATATGCACTATCTGCTTGGAGCACCCGGGTGAAAGCAATAAAGGGATTGGAACAATTAATCTTTTCTTCTCCCTTTTTCCTTTGGGTTCTCCGCCCAGATCCAACGACACAACAATCGAAGCCAACGATGCAACAATCGGAGCCAATGACGCAACAATCAGAGCAAACAATGTAACAATCAAAGTCTATGACGCAATAATTGAAGCCAATGACGACCTGTAAGTATTGAGAATATTATTGAATAAGAGAATTAACATGTAAGTATGAGAATATTGTTAAATAAGGGATTTGGCGCAAAGAGGTAGCGTGCTGATCAATTGTAGAATTATAGAAAGAGGTTATACGAGAAAACAAGCTTTATAGAGAAAGGTGATTTGATATCCAAAATAAGAAGCATATAAGATTGGGAGGAGATAGATGTGATTAATCTACAAATAGAATTTATGCATAAAGTAAAAGGACATTGGGAGAGGAAGAAGGAAAGACCATCATTATTAATTTTCATTTTCAAGGCAAATTGACAGTTTGAATTGCATGGTGTAAGAAACATTGATGACAAGCTTTTGAATTGAATCGGTAATTATTACCGATGCCAAAAATTAATTATTGATGCCCAGATTTGGGTGAGCGATGCCCAAAATTTTCAGCGATGCCTAATGTTTTTATTGCGATGCCAAAATTTGGGCAGTGGCTTTGTCCGCATGTTTTTCCATCATAAGGGTATCTTCGTCATTTACCCCCCAAAAGTGTATTGTAGCGGTTGAAAAACATTATCGTGGACTTTTGCGATTATATTTTCTCTACAGGGGATCGACCCGAATTTCACCCAATTTACATTCCTATTTTGACCATAATACAACCAGACAAGGTAATTGTAAGGACCAAAGCTCGAAGGCCAGGTCCGCTAAGTGTAGCTCATACACTTATTCACTCAGCATGCAACACATTGGGTCACGAGACCCACTACAAGCTGACACAAAAGTTCGTGAATGATGTTAGTGTCTAGTAGTGGTGTGTGGACACCATATAAAGCACATTCAAGTCTCAAATCTACCTGATGTGAGATTAGGGGTATTATAATCTCCCCCACTTAAATCCTTGACGTTCTCATCAAGGCCGAACCGTATCCCTGGCAATGCAAGATTTAAGAGGTTGCTCGTACGGGGACAAAGAGGTGACTTCCACCTCCCACGGTGTAGCACTATGGCCCGCACAACACTTTGTTTCCACATTTTTTGCCAGGACCCACTCTAATATCATTTGTAACGATATGAGTCCAAGTATCCGGTCTGCTACGTGTTTCTCATGCACTGCCCACTAAGCATGCATCACCTTGGGTCACCAAGTCTTCTACAAGCTAGTCAACCCAAAAATTCTTGAATGATATTATTGGTGCCTAGTAGTATATGATGTTTTGTTTTGAAAATATCGACCAACTAATCTATGGACAAGACAAAGGCCAAACGAAGGAAACCACACTAGTGCATTTCACGAACAAAGTGATGATCAAATATGGTATATGTCGAGTACAAGCATGGAAAACTGGACCTACTCTTTGACAAAAAGCTTAATCGGCCTTACCAGACATCTAAAGAGAGATATTATCACAAAACAAAGTTGGCGAAGAGAGAAACAAACCCATCACAATAAAGATAATCAAACCATCGAAACTCAACATCAGTGGTAGCAACTAGCAAGAGCACATTATTCGAGCAAGAAATGTTAGATTTATTCCGTAAGGTGACCCATATGAATTAATGGTAAATAAAGTTTTAACATGTAAAGTGTCCCACTTCGATGGTTAAGTGGGAATAAAATTTTGTTAAAGCTTGAGAGTTTTAAAGTGGTACTCCCTCTTCATGTGCCTTTAAAAGTTGTACATAATATATACATAATAATGGACTCATATGTATATATATCATTTCCCAGTCAATGATGTTTATCAATGTCATCATTTCATGTTGGTGGCGTGAAGTAAGGACCAAGCTTTGTTTTGGTTTGATTCTTCATAGAATCAATTGAAGTCACTCACATATATATATATATATATATATATATATATATATATATATATATATATATATATATATATATATATATATATAGAAAGAAAAGAGAGAGACCAAAAAGTAGTGTCCTTAGAAAATTAAAAGGAAAAGAAAGGTTCTCCTCGCCATCTAGAGAAATTAAAGTAAAAGGATGGGTCGAAAATTCTGCTTTCCATAACAGTTGTAAGTCAACATTATGAATCCAAGTTAGTTTCCATTACGTTTTCTTGTACATTAAATCGTGAGAATTATGTGTTCTAACATTTTGGGTTTATTAAAGTATCATGAGTTTCTAGAAAATGTTTTATGTTTGGAACTCATGCATGTATAAAAGTTTAACATGTGGTATCAGAGCTTAAGGTTGCGAACTCGTAATTTCTCCGATTAAAGTGTCAATTATATTTTTACCTGTAAAGTTTGTATGGTAATTGTACATGTAATATTTTTGTTGCTCTTGTACTGTTTAAGAGCGAAATTAAAGTTATTGTGCAGTAAAGTTTTTGCGCAAAATTAATTGGGTGTTTAACATCGGTTATGTTGAATTTCAAGCTTTACCGCAAATTTGCAGAACAAATTGGATATTATGTTTTTGTTTTCCAAATAAAATTTTAATGTTCTGTTAAAAGTTTGAAATATAAAAGTATAATTTATTGTTAAGGCATAAATAGCTTGTTAGTCATCAAAGTGGCCTGGCTGAATGGAATGTCTAACACATTAAATTAATTTTATGTCAGTTGTTCATGAGTACAGAGATGTCTCTAAAATGACAAGAAAAGTTGATTGAACAATTGAGTTTATAGGTTAATTGCTAGAAGGTCGTCCAAAGACGGACCATTGCAACTAGTCTATAACGTTAAAAGGGACAAATCATTGTACCTTGGTTAAATAGGGTGTATATCCAAAGATAGACACTTATTTGACTATTGTATGTTATGATTGTCCATTAAAGTTTCTATCGTATGACATCAATTAAATTATTTATGTGTTTAAGGCTTACCCAAAGGTGAACTTAAATACATGCTTAAAGTTCATGACATTTTCTGAATTTATTAAAGTCAACTCAAAGCACTAATGGTTGAGCATGTATAAATGTTTTGCAGCCTCATTAAGTCTTTTCGCATCTGGAAGTTCAGTTGTTAAGTTAAACGGGCTAAACTATATTGACTGGTATGAGAAAATCCAGTTTACTCTGGGTGTTATGGATCTAGACATAGCTATAGTATCAGATGAAAAGCCCGCAGCCATTACAGAGACTAGCTTAGAAGATGACAAATCCATCTATGGGCCTTGGGAGCAGTCTAACAGGCTGAGTTTGAACCTTATGAAAATGACTATGGCTGAAAATATTAAGCCATCGATGCCAAAGACTGAAAATGCTAGAGAGTTCATGCTGAAGGTTAAAGAGTATTCTCAGTCGGATCTTGCTGATAAATCCATTGTAGGCAATCTAATGGGTGAATTGACTACAAAGAAATTTGATTGATCAAAGTCAATTCATGATCATGTAATAGAAATGTCCAACCTAGCAGCAAAGTTGAAGACTATGGGAATGGATGTGAGTGATAGCTTTCTTGTACAGTTCATAATGAATTCCCTTCCTGCTGAATTTGGCCAGTTCCAGGTGAATTACAACACTATGAAAGATAAATGGAACTTTAAAGAAATAAAGGTCATGTTAGTACAGGAGGAAGGGAGATTAAAGAAAATAAAAGATCATTCCATCCACCTCACAGTCTATGATAGTGCTAGCAGCAGCAGGTTCAAACCAGGTAAAAAGGACAAAGGCAAGAAAAGTGATAAGGCCCCAATTAAGGTTTCTGAAGGCCAAATCAAGAAAAAGAAAGTTAGGTGTTTCTTCTGTAACAAAAAAGGACACATAAAGGCCGATTGTCCTAAACGAAAGGAATGGTTCGAGAAGAAAGGTACATATTATGTTTATGTATGTTTTGAATCGAATCTTATAGAAGTTCCTAATAATACCTGGTGGTTAGATTCTGGTGCAACTACTCATGTGTCTCATGTTATGCAGGGATTCAGTACAATCCAACCCATAAACGGAAATGAACAGTACTTGTTTATGGGAAACAGGATGAAGGCAAGGATAGAGGGCATAGGGACTTATAGGTTGCTTTTGGACACTGGGTGTCATTTAAACCTGGAAAGATGTCTCTATGTACCTGAAAGTGCCAGAAATCTTGTTTCAGTAGGGAAGCTGGATATAGGTTATCGTTTTGAGATTTGTAAGGGCAGTTTTTTGCTGTACAAAGATAACTGTTTTTGTGGGTCAGGAAAGTTATGTGACTCACTTTATCGTATAAATCTCAACAACGATTTTGCTGAATCTTTGTTTCATGTTGAAAGTAATGTAGGCATTAAACGTAGTACACCAAATGAAAAGTTCAGCTTACTTGTGGCATCAAAGATTGGGTCACATTTCCAAAAAAAGGTTATTGAGGTTGATGAAAAGTGAAATTCTTCCTCAATTGGATTTTAGTGACTGGAACGTATGTGTGGACTGTATTAAAGGAAAACAGACTAAAACCACAGTAAAGAAATCAGCCACAAGAAGCACTCAGCTTTTAGGGCTGATACACACTGATATTTGTGGTCCTTTTGACGTTCCAAGTTGGAGCGGCGAACAATATTTCATTACCTTTATTGATGACTACTCACGTTATGGTTATGTTTATCTACTGCATGAAAAGTCTCATTCAGTGAACATCCTCGAGGTGTTCATAAATGAAGTGGAAAGGCAGTTAGATAAGAAAGTGAAAATAGTGAGATCAGATAGAGGTGGTGAATATTATGGAAAATTTACTGAAAAGGGACAATGTCCAGGTCCATTTGCAAAGTTCCTTGAAAAGTCATGGCATTTATGCACAATATACGATGCCAGGGACTCCTCAGCAGAATGGTGTTGCTGAGAGACAAAATCGTACATTAATGGATATGGTTAGGAGTATGTTAAATGATTGTTCCTTACCTTTATCAATGTGGATGCATGCATTAAAGACTGCTGCGTATCTCCTCAATAGGGTTCCTAGTAAAGCTGTCCCTAAAACACCTTATGAGTTATAGACAGGTAGGAAACCCAGTTTGAGGCATCTTCGTGTTTGGGGTTGCCCAGCGGAAGTAAGAGTATATAATCCACATGAAAAGAAACTTGATGCTAGGACAGTCAGTGGATATTTTATTGGCTATCCTGAAAAGTCTAAGGGGGTATAGGTTCTATTGTCCTAACCATGGTACGAGAATTGTTGAGTCAGGAAATGCTCGGTTCATTGAAAATGGCTCAATCAGTGGGAGTGGGAAACCACGTGAAATTGACATTCAGGAAATTCGGGTAAAAATGTCATTACCCGATATTCCTACTGAAGTTGTTGTTCCAATTGTTGTATCACAGTCAAACAACATACCAGAACAACAGGTTAATGTTGAAAACCCACAAAATGAGAATATTATAGATGAACCAATCACAGCTGAGCAAGATATTAGTGAACCACAACAAGAAGTAGCTTTAAGACGATCTGTAAGGCAGAAAAGATCAGCTATTCCTGATGACTATGTGGTATATAATCTTGAGCATGAATGTGACTTGAGCATTAATAAAGATCCAGTCTCATTTAGTCAAGCGATAAATAGTAACAATTCTGAAAAGTGGATCAATGCCATGAAAGAAGAAATTAAGTCAATGTATGACAATGAGGTTTAGGACTTAGTAGAGTTACCTGAAGGTTCTAAAAGAGTCTGTTGTAAATGGGTCTTTAAGACCAAACATGACTCAAAAGGTAACATCGAAAGGTATAAGGCCAGACTTGTAGCTAAGGGTTATACACAGAAGGATGGCATTGACTATAAAGAGACCTTCTCCCCAGTATCAAAGAAGGACTCTTTAAGGATTGTTTTGGCTTTGGTAGCTCATTATGATTTAGAGCTTTACCAATTGGATGTTAAAACCATTTTTCAAAATGGTGAGTTGGAAGAGGAAGTTTATATGGACCAACCAGAAGGGTTTGTGACCACAGGGAAAGAAAATTTAGTGAGTAAATTAAAGAAGTCAATATATGGACTGAAACAGGCCTCCCGTCAATGGTATCAGAAATTCAATAATACCATTACATCTTATGGCTTCACGGAGAACACCGTTGATTGTTGTATCTACATGAAGGTTAGTGGGAGCAAGTTCATACTATTGGTCTTGTATGTCGATGACATATTGCTTGCTACAAATGATATTGGAATGTTACATAACGTAAAGGAATTTCTCTCTAGGAACTTTGAAATGAAAGATTTAGGTGAGGCATCCTATGTGATAGGAATAGAAATATTCCGTGATAGGTCACATGGATTGTTAGGATTGTCTCAAAAGGCCTATATTGATAAAGTTTTAGAGAGATTCAAAATGGAGAATTGTTTGGCTGGGATAGTTCCAATACAGAAAGGGGACAAGTTCAGTCTAATGCAATGTCCCAGAAATGATTTGGAACGGAAGGAAATGAACTCTATTCCATATGCTTCAGTGGTTGGGAGTTTAATGTATGCACAGACTTGTACTCAACCCGATATCAGCTTTGCTGTTGGAATGTTGGGTCGATATCAAAGTAATCCCGGAATAGACTACTAGAAGGCCGCAAAGAAAGTTCTTCGGTACTTACAAGGCACCAAAGATCACATGCTCACTTATAGGAGGTCTGATCACCTCAATGTAATCGGTTATTCAGATTCTGATTATGCCGGATGTGTTGACTCCAAAAAGTCAACATTTGGTTATTTGTTCCTTTTAGCCGAAGGAGCAGTCTCATGGAGGAGTGGAAAGCAATCTGTCATTGCTACGTCCACTATGGAAGCTGAATTTGTGGCATGCTTTGAGGCCACGGTTCATGGATTGTGGTTGCAGAATTTTATCTCAGGGCTTGGAATTGTCGACAGTATAGCTAAGCTGCTGAGAATTTATTGTGATAACTTCGCAGCTGTTTTCTTCTCAAAGAACAACAAGTACTCCAAAGGTGCTAAACATATGGAATTAAAGTACTTGGTTGTTAAAGAAGAAGTGCAGAAACAAAGAGTGTCTATGGAGCATATTAGCACCGACATGATGATAGCGGATCCGTTAACAAAAGGATTACCACCTAAGACATTTCACAGTCATGTCGATAGGATGGGTACCATGGAAAAGTCCTTGTTAACATAATGGGCATGTATGTGTATATATATACATAACAGTTGTTTTACTATTTAAGTTATGACACTCTGAGCTCATATATATGTTTTATGTTTCTGCTTATTTACATTGTACGGTTTAATGTAAGAAATGATTTAGTCTTCTTTGAAGACTGTAAGGCTGAGACTTATGTTTTTACCTCATTAAAGTTAAAGTTTAGTTGAATTAATTTGTGATACTTGGAAGGGAACATATCGAATTAAATGATGTGTAACCGCCATGATCCGATTAGTTTGACTTAATTAAAAGAAAGTCAAATTGATATTAAAGTGGATTTAACGTTGTATACACTAGCTTAAAGTTGTTGAATCTTCACATTGTCATATGGGCCAAGTGGGAGAATGTTAGATTTATTCCGTAAGGTGACTCATATGAATTAATGGTAAATAAAGTTTTAACATGTAAAGTGTCCCACTTCGATGGTTAAGTGGAAATAAAATTATGTTAAAGCTTGGGAGTTTTAAAGTGGTACTCCTTTTTCCTGTACCTTTAAAAGTTGTACATAATATATACATAATAATGGACTCGTATGTATATATATCATTTCCCTTTAAAGGATAAACATCATTGACCAAAGTCAATGATGTTTATCAATGCCATCATTACATGTTGGTGGCGTGAAGTAAGGACCAAGCTTTGTTTTGTTTTGATTCTTCATAGAATCAATTGAAGTCACTCACACACACACACACACACACACACACACACACATATATATATATATCATCCAACATTACATAGGATGATATATATAGAAAAGAGATAGACCAAAAAGTAGTGTCCTCAGAAAATTAAAAGGAAAAGAAAGGTTCTCTTCGCCATCCGGAGAAATTAAAATAAAAGGCTGGGTAGAAAATTCTGCTTTCCATAACACTTGTAAATTAACATTATGGATCCAGGTTAGTTTCCATTACATGTTCTTGTACATTAAATCGTGAGAATTATGTGTTCTAAGATTTTGGGTTTATTAAAGTATCATGAGTTTCTAAAAAAATGTTTTATGTTTGGAACTCATGCATATATAAAAGTTTAACAAGAAACTGTGGACTGTTTCTTATCTGGCTAAGCAACAAGATTCGGTCCCATAAACACACAAGCCCCAGCAGTAGACTGACGGTCATATAGACTACCGATTCAGTCTACATCCAAAAAAGCTCTTTATGAAGTAGCAGAAGAGGAGGAGAACGTCAACCCCATACTAATTGTACCCTTAATGTACAGAAAAATATTTTTCATTGCATGTAGATGAGATGTGCGATGAGAATGCATGTATTGACACACCTGATTGATGGAATAAGCAAGATCGGGAAAGGCGAGTGTTAAGTATTGAATAATGAAGACCACCCACCATATTTGGACAAAGATTAACATTAGTAAAAGGATCACCATCCAACCCATGATAAGTGAGAACCCAGAGCAAGAGGGGGTAGGGGTGGGTTTGTAGTCATGCATTTAAAACTTTCAGATTAAATCTGCTTCGTACCGAGCTTATTATTTCCCTAGTTGCTTTCGAAGTTGTTACATATGATCTTAGTTATCTTCATAGTTTACTTGTTTAAAAGCATTACACTCTTCTCTTGAACCGTTTCACATTACGTATGTTAAATATCTTCTCTCGGTTCTCTATGAGTAGAGCTAAATTTGTTAGTACTCTGTTGGGTTTTCTTCTAAACCTTCTAGGGGTTTCTGTTGTTTTTTTTAGGAAGCAAGGATGGTACCTTGTGCAAATTTAAACTCGATGGCCCTCCTAATGCCGCAATATGGTAGGAGCCCTTCAGAATCTTACTTCGGCTTGTCTTAGAATCCTTTTAAGTTGTTGGTGTTTTTAGTCAAATTTTGTATTGTTCTTGCATTTCCAACTTTTAAGATTTGCAAGATACACTACAAGTCTACAATATTATTGTACCTTGGATAATGGCCGCCAAATCTCTCCCTCGAAAGATCTATCTTTTGTGCATTTACTTTTTCTTAGGGTGGGTGATTAGGTGGGTTGGGTCGGGTATGTGTTAGGTCGAAATGGGTCATGACCCGTTATAACCTAAGATTAAACGGGTCAAAATGGGCTGAGTTGAAATGGATCGGATCGAAATGAATAATGGGTCAAAACGGGTCGACCCGTTTCGACACAACATTTTCCATAAAAAAACTTACATTTATATAGCAAAACAATAACGGGTCAAAATGGGTAACGGGTTCAACCTGCTTTAACCCGATCCAAATCGATTCATTAATCTTTTTGGGTCAAAATGGGTAAACCATTTCGATTCAAAAAAATAAAAAATCAAATTAGATAGAGTAATTTTCAAGCTAGATTGAATGGGTTAGCGAATTTTAGGTTTAATTGTTATACCTACCTTTACTCATCGAGAGTTCGTAGTCCTAATAATCATTTCTTTACTATAGGGTATGTCATGATACTTAGGTCTAATTATTTTAATGGTAATGTTTGGGTCACTCTCATTTTATACTAAAATATGAGTATTTTATGATGTGGCACACTCTCATTGGCTGGAGTATTGGGATCCACAAAATGTTCAACTAATGAGAGTATGACACATCATAGAGTACTCATATTTTGATATAAAATGAGAGTGACCCTAGCATTGTCCTATTTTTCTAGTTCCAATATAGAATCCAGGTATCACTCAGTTGTTGTTTTTTCTCATAACTCTTTCACTTAGAGCTTGTTTGGTAGTTGGATAAGGATAAACGGTATTATTAATCTTAGTATTATTAGTACCCTCGCTATTAATCCTCACTTGTATATCAGGAATAGTTTTAAGATTACAAATGTTAACCCTAATTTTTTTAGTGAGTGTGCTAATAATACCACCCTCCCCTTGGTATTAATAGTGAGGGGATAATAACTTTATCCGGATAACTCGTGCTATTAGTCTCGAACACCTATTGCGTACCAAACATCAAACAACTCGACTTATTAATTATATCTGATTTTAATCTTGATTATCAAACGGCACCTTAGACATGTAATTATATGGGATGGAAGCCTTTTCTTGTCCCATCTAGTGACAATATTTAGTGACGATATTTTGGCTACTCGGTCTAAACTAGAAGAAGAAAGATTACTTGTGTTATACTTTTTTCTTATACCTTATTACGGTTTTGTGTTGCTTGATATTTGTTGTATTCATTATTTACTTGTATTGAATCTCTTCTCTGAATTTTCATGTGGAAACTAAATTGGGTAAAATTTGGACCGGTCTACTTTTCAAAGTTTTCAATCGCTTAAGTTCATAGTTTTTTTACAACTGAAAAATGTCACTTTTGAGGGCGAAATGACTACAATGTCCTTAATGAACAGAAGAAGCGCTATGGATGTCACTTACTGATCAGTGCATCGCGATACATCAAATTTCGAACCACGATACAAAAATTTAATTGCATCATTTTTTACATAATCTAATTTTTGCATTGCGATATATAAGTTTTAATTACCTAATTCAATTTTGCACCGCGATAAATAAAATATTATCTAATCCAATTTTGCATCGCGATACAAAAAAAACTTTAAACCTAGCACGGATCTATCTCCTCCGTCGTAAGCCTTCTTCTTCCTCCTGCTTCTCCGCCTTCGTCCTACTAAAAAATCGTTCAACCCAGCACATATCCATTACAGTTTCATATTTAATGAATCAAAAAAGTCGTTTACCTTTCGGGTCGATTCTCGTTTCGTTGCACACAATCGTGATACAATCGTGTTTTACAAACTCACCGGAGCTGTGGAAGAAGATGATTTGGGCATTTTAGGAACAATTTTTTGAAAAGAGACTTTAGCGGTTGATCATGAAAAATCATGCTAGACTGGAGGGGTTAAATATTTTGGAATGGGGACCGGTCCTTAATTTCTCTAACTAAATTTGTTAGTGATCCTACCCTGCAACGACCCGAGCCCAAGAGCCTAATTCACTATGTGTAGCCCACACACTAACCCACTAAGCATGCAACACCTTGGGTCACCAGGCTCACCACATGTCGATCCAAAAATTCATGGATGATGTTCATGCCTAGTAGTAGTGCGTGGTCACGATATAAAGCACATTTAAATCTCACATTTACTATACGTGAGATTTTTTTTTTAGCAAAGCAGGGGCGGCACCCTGCGAGAATTTATTAATAAGGAAAAAATATACAAGCTTGAGGGGATAACCAGCCTTTCCCTTATAAATGGGAGGACAGAGGAGTCTAACCTCGAAAAGGAAACCTAACCTCAAAACAAAGAAGTAAAGCCAAACTATTTCCTAAAGGAATACATACCCATCTCATCATGACTCAAAGCCTGTCGAACATTTGCAGGAAGATGACTTTTACACATAAAATCAAGAGAGGTACAATGACTATAGGCATGATTCGCTAAACGATCAGCAACATAATTTACTTCTTTGAAAACATGAGTTAAGCGGTAATCACCCAATAAATCTTTATATAGACGAAGATCATAAGTATATTTCCAAGGGAAACAATAACTAGCCATGATATCCATAGCTGCCACAAGGAATCTATTTCAACTTCAACTGACGTCAACTCCAAATGACGACAAAGATGTAACCCATCACGAAGGGAAAATAACGCAACCATCATATTTGTACCAGGTCCATAGAAATTAGAGAAGGCCTGAACAATCGTTCCGTTAGAATCCTGAATAATCCCCCCGCCAGAATAATTACCATCAACAGCAGAACCATCCGTATTGAGTTTATAATTAGCAGTCACAGGCGGAGACCAACGGAGCCACTGACCACTCCGCAAAGGTGTGGGGGATATCGACAGACCAAGTTGCTGAATGTAAAGAGAACCCACAAGCCCCGTGCCAGATTTGGGGCGGTAAACAACAAACATATCCTTCAAATATTGAACCACACATCGATACATTCTATCCGCTGACATAGGGGTGTTATCAAAGACTGCATTACACCGTGATTTCCATAATTCCTAACAAGTGAACGCCAAAATACCAATCTGACAGGCCCCAAGCTGATTGCGATGAGATCTGTGCTTCATCTAAATGTCAAACAAATGAGGAATAGACATATACCTACAAACTTTATGAAAAGCCAAACCAAATTTCTCCCAGACCGGGACAGCCACTTCAGACCATAGGAACAGGTGGGCTAAAGATTCATAATCTGGATTTGTGATGCAACAAACACATTTAGAAGGAATGCAGATACGTCATCTACGAAGAGTCCATGTCAACCGGAAGAATCCCATGAAATAGCTTCCACAAGAAACCAATATTTTCAAAGGTAGCCACGGCTGCCAGATCTTTGTTGCCTAAACCACTTGCGGAGAAGCCCTACGTAAATGACAAAAATAAGCAGAAGTGGAGAACTCCCCAGTGCGCGTCAAAGTGCAAACCAATTTATCTTCTATCCCAGGATCAATAGAGACTTTACGGACAACTGAATGAAATCTGTCCGGCACCAAAGGAAGAAAAGCTTCCAATTGCATCAAAGCATCAAACACCAACAAATTACGATCAATTGGGCAGGGGCCTCCAAGAGGTTCACCACACCAATTTGCCTCCCAAAATGATATCTTTCCTTGCTCAATAACCCATTGAGAACAGTGTTGAAGTGAAGGAAGATGAGCCATAACAACTTTCCAAATATGAGAAGCCATAACTGGGTTTATAAAGCCATGCTAACGTTCATAATTAGATCGAGCGAAGGTAGCCCATAAACTCTTACCTTGAAGCACATTCCAAGCCAACTTTGTCTGTAAGGAATCCATAACCTGACTAAGAGATCTCAGTCCAAGACCGCCTTCATCCTTAGGCCGGCACACTACAGGCCAAGCGAGCCAGTGAGCTCTATGATCCCCCGAAACATCCCACAAGAAATTCGCCATCGCCATCTCAAGCCGACGAATAACCACCTTAGGAACCTTAATAGTTGCAAGGGTATAAACCGGAATGCTGGCCAACACAGAATTCAAAAGAACCAATTTGCCACCAAAGGATAGCAATTTAGCCTTCCAACCACATATTCTTTTCAAAATTTTTGCTTCTAAATCTTCAAAGTAACTGCGCTTCACCCTACCTTTAAACAAAGGTATACCCAAGTATTTCATAGGGAGGGACGAGTGAACACAACTTGTCCAGGAAGCAATATTTCTTGCTTTCTGACTGCCACACTTTGACGATAAGAAAAAAGAGCTTTTGGCAACATTAACCAGCTGCCCAGAAGCGTCTTCATAAGTGGTGAGTAACTTTTTAAGAGCTATGATGGACCTCCGACTAGCATTACAAAAAAGCAGCATGTTATCCGCATATAACAAATGAGAGATGACCACCCTTCCTCGACCATGAGAGTAAGGCTGAATATTACCATTTCGAATCGCCCTATTAGTGTTGAAAGAAAGGACATCCTGAGCAATAATAAACAACAGCGGAGATATCGGGTCACCCTGACGAACACCCCTAGAAGATTTGAAAAAACCAAAACCTTCACCATTAATTCGAAGAGTGTACCAAATATTGCTAATCAACCTATAAATCAAGTCACAGCTTACGTTATCAAAACCAAAAGCTTGAAGGGCTTGTAACAGGAAAGACCATTCCATACGATCATATGCTTTGGACATATCCAACTTAAAAACTGCGTTACCTCCATGCACCTTATTATCAATGCGATGAATTAACTCATGTGCCACCACAATATTTTCTTGTATACATCTGCCTTTGATAAAACCTGATTGCTCCAGTGAAATACATTTAGGAAGAAAACTTGCAATCCGAGAAGTCATAATACGGGATAAAATTTTACACGAAAAGTTACAAAGGCTTATTGGCCGAAGGTCCCCCAGCCCTGTTAGATGTGCCACTTTAGGAATAAGAACAATGGAGGGAGAAGAAATACCTCTCGGGAGAAGACTACCACGAAAAAAATCATGCATTGCAGCGATAACATCCTCCTTGATAATCTCCCAGCAACCCTGATAAAGCCATCAACCCCTGGTGCACTATTAGGATTCAAACTCTTAACACTTTCCCATATTTCAGCTTCATAAGGAACACGGTGTAAACATAAATTATCCTGATCATCCAAACGTACTGGGAAATCTTGAAACAAAACATCATTTCTAGCCGGCCGAGAGAAGGAGAATAACTCAGTAAAGAAACTGACAGCCATGTCCCCCACCTGCTTATTATCAGAACACTAAGACCCATCAGACAAGTGCAACCGCACTGCATTAACATTGGCACGATCACGAATGCTGGCGTGAAAGAAGGTAGTATTGCGATCCCCTCATGGAACCAAAGTTGTCTCGATTTATGTTGAAGAAGCTCAACATCCCATTTTAGAAGACGACACAAATCCTGCTTAGCGGTACATAAATCCTTAGCAATCACATCATCCCAATACTGCTGTAAAGCCACCTCTAAACGAAGAATATTGTCCTGTTGAGACTCTAGCTTCCTTTGAACATGGCCAAAATCCTGCCAATTCCATTGTCTCAGCTTACTCCGCATAAATTGCAACTTACGACATAAAATATCCATAGCACTACCCGTGACAGGCAAAGCCTATTGCTCCTTAATAAATTGTAAAAAGTCTGGGTGATCAAGCCACATACGCTGAAACCGAAACGTTCCTTTCGGCTTGGTAATATTTAAAAACTCAATCAGAATAGGAGAGTGATCAGAAAGAACTCGACAAAGATGCTGAACCCGAAGGTTAGGGAACACTGCCTTGTAAAAACCATTCACCAAAACTCTATCCAAACGTTGCCATATACGACCAGCACCATCCTGATTGTTACACCATGTGAAGATACTACGCTCAAAGCCTACATTATCCAAGCCCGCCTGTTGAAGGAAATTAATAAAGTCACCTATAGCCGGATAGTCACAAGGAGCACCTCCCAGCTTTTTCGTCGAATGAGCGATGATATTAAAGTCACCGCCAACCAACCAAGGCTTCGTTAAAGCCATCGAGAAATCTAACAAATCCTTCCAAATCTCCTGTCTATCCTCCCAATTACACTTTGCATAAACAAAAGAGAACAAAACCGAGAAATTAGTACCAACAGAAATACATGTATTAATAACCTACGAAGTGACGTTCAGAACTTGAACATCTACACGGGATCCCAAAAAAACCAAATGTGCATATTAGTAGGGTTTTGATGTAAGCAACACTTATATCGAAGAGTCTTAGCCACTTTGCCTATGCGATTTCCTGGAATTTTCGGTTCTAAAACCGCACATAAAAGAGGATTGTGTTGAGATTTTAGAACCTTAAGATAGTCTATAGTGTCTTTATTGCCCACTCCACGGGCATTCCAAAGGATTACAGACATTGGGAAACAACTTACAAAGTGTCACGTTGGGCCTTACCTTTGGCCCTAGTAACCCGTTTATTGCGAGCCATAAACTCTTCCGTCTTCTTCTTAGCAAATAAAGTGTGACATTGTTTCTGAAACTCCTGCTTACTGGCTGAGGGTAAATTCATAGTATCATCCGCTGAAGAAGACCGCTTCAAATTTCTTACTATCGATGATCTATCATCCCCATTTGACACTGATTTAGAAGCACTATGGGAAACAACCCGCGGAAGATTACCAGAATCATCCAAGTCCTCTAAAATTTGAAAAGTATTCGCTAAGACAGAACCTGTAGTCTGTTTCGTAGCCAAAGGAATAGCCTTGGTTTCCTTAGTAACTTGGTCAGATGCCAATGGAATTACATGTTCTACCTGCGTCGTAGCCGCCTGACCTGTACCATCTGAAGAAAAAGGGATTCCATTATCCTGTGTTGGAGAAGAAATATGATCAATAACCTCTGATTCCTTGGGACATCCAAAATCATCTTTAGAGTTCGAAACTGAAGCTTTTTTTGCATGACTCACTGGCCGAACTGGAATCCATTGTTTCTCAACAACAGTATGTTTAGGACCCTTGGTGTGTGCCTCTACCTTCTTATCTCCTAAACAAGTTTCTCCCTTAGACTGGCTTTGGGTTCACTTTTTGGACCGTAGGTACCGTAGGCATAGCTGCATCCTTGGGCACAGACATTGGCTCATTCAGAGAACTCGAAACCCTAGGGGAGCTCCGTCGCTTTTTCCGACAATCATTCGCAACATGTCCCAGCAAACCACAACCCTCGCAGTATAAATTGTTACATTCAAAAGAAATTGGCTGCCAAAATCAAGTGTCCTTGGAGGTACCAATCTAGACCCTTGATGGCATCAGAAGAGAGACATCTATTTCCAAACAGATTCGAGCATACACAGGATGAGTTAGCATCATAGTACGGTTATCCACACGTAAGAATCTTCCAAACGAATTACCAATGCGCCGCAAACTGGCTGGATTAAAGAAAGGTAGAGGCAAAAAAGGTAAACGAGCCCATACTTGCCACATACGGAGTGTCTTTCTTGAATTCAAAATCTTTTGACCAACGGGATAAACGAAACATGCACGTAGAAATCATGCGTGATTCCTTCGACAAAGCTCGTACCATATCCTCCTCCGAAGTAAGGTGAATCATCACATGTCTCGGATCCAGTAAACCGACAATGAATGGACAAGTTAGACGCCAGTTAAAAGAGATGTGTTCCTTAAACATTAATCGAAGGCCGTCCAACAGAAAACTTCATAATCAAAGTATTGGTAAATTGTTTCTCAAGCAAATCCATCTCAATAAGTGAAAACAAACAACCTGGTTCCTCTTGGATGAAGATCGACTGCCTAGAAGGTAGCGAAATCTCATGAAGAGCTGGAACAAAATTAGGGTTGGTGCATGACGGCACACCTTGGGTAGTAACAGTAGCCGTAAAGGACAAAGGAACTTAGGAATGTCTGGGGCGACAGCCTGACTAGAGGACAAAGGTGGGAAGCCCGAAGAGGGGAGAGGAGGGGTAGGAGGTGTCTCCGACGGAGAGACCTCTGGAAACAACACCGATGGCATAGCCACCCTAGGCGAAAACCTAATTAGGGTTAGACACGGTTGAGAGAAAAGTCTAGAGAGAGAAAAGTCTAAAGAACAGCGTACTAAGACCAACTCTAACCCAAAAACCCTAAGCTAGATAATTAGTCTTGCCATGTGTGTTATACTTTACTCTACATGAGATTGGGGGTATCATATACCCAATTCTCTTCGAAACGTTCTAGTCACATTGTACATGAGGAGAATCTCCTCGATGGCCTTCTAATGACTTTCTAATTCCGCAACATGCATGGTAGGAGCCCTTCAAAATCTAACTTGCATTTGTCTAAAAATCATTTTTGATGTGGGGTTTCTTGGTCAACTTATGCAGTATCTTTGTCTTCTAACATGTATATAATAATTTTAAGATATACTACTGAATGAAGCGAACCGAATTTCATATATAAAAGCGTTCACGAATTATTTTGTGCGAATTCGAACCCTAGAGTGAAGCGAAGGACTTTTGACTTGTGCTACGAAGTCACATACACCACGAATAATGTAATATGTAATTCTTTTTCGTTGCATTGATATGACGTATGTAATATGAATATCAACCACTATTGCACACCGTAATTCCAAGTCTCTTGATGATTAGACTTAGATGAAGTATTTAGTGAGATATTATTTAGGAGAGAGTGGACAACTACTTTGAATCAGCCGTGCTATACATTATATGTGTATATTAGGGTTTTACCCTTTCATTTGCCTTGTTTATATTATTACGAAAAACTCTATTTCTTATAGGTTAAGTTAGTTCTATCCCTAATCCTGTTGGATTATGACACTAACTACACCAATAATAATATAACAAGGATTCACCGAGCCCATGTGAGTAGATACATTGAACTAGGCCAAATGCCCAATTGCTAACATCTCTCACTTGCACATATGGGCTCACCTCTCTTACCATATTGTATCATCAACACCCATTAAACACTCGCCTCTTCATACTGGAAGTGAAGTGTGCGACTGGATGAGAAAGATAAAGGGTAGGAGCGCTATACCAAATCATCATCTGACCAGTAGAGAACTTCCTCATCAGTAAAAAACTAGTACATGCCCCATACCATATATATACACCAATTTAAGCACCGTAATCCCTCGATTGCGGTGCTTAAAACCTCAATATGTTTATGTTCTCAAGATCAATCTTTTGAACCGTATGTTCAATATGATCGCCCGGGCATTAAGACTCAAAATAGAGATCTATACTATACTATATTCCTTAGACCCTCATGCCAATCACCCTTAGTTAACAACTTTTCCAACTATGATGTATGTGCATAACCCATTGGTCGGCACGCCAAAGTAGCATCATTAACATCCAAGTTCATGACATAGTTCTAAGTCACATAGGACATAAGTGTAATCACGAAGTGATCAATAGAACTCACACAGTGATAACGCAGGGATCATTCAATCACTTTCTATAGTCACGCATATAGTCACATACATTATAATGTGTATGCTACAGTGAGAACCTCGTTTCGAACTTGCCCTCGCTGCATGAAGGCGACATGGTTTCAAAACATTAAGCATGTAGGAATGTACTCAGCCTCGTTGTGGACTCTAAAGCTATATGTATAGAGTCACCATCTCTATTTTAAGGTTAAATAGAGAAAAACCCAGAATAGCAGAAAGAATAGGTTCGGGGGCTAACTTACGAGTTGGGAAGGGGTTAGGCGCCCAGCTCGCCCTTTCAGTTTCATAATTTTGTGTTTGCTAAAACATGCTCATTTTATGGTATTTAGTCTAGAAAAAAATGTTATATATATATATATATATTGGAAAATAAAATAGATTTATTTTAAAACATTATTTGGGCTTTATAACATCTAAACTAATATTAAGGCTTAATAAAAAGTATTTTTATACTATTTAAGCATTATAAGAACTATTTTAATTTTTTATGGATATTAAATAAACATAGTTTTATTTATTTAACCGAACAAAGAAAATATTATAATTTTGTTATGTTTAAAATATAAACAAAAAATAAACTAATTAAAATATTATTTACAGATAATATTTACAAGCATGCACTGATATTTATATATACATGTTATCTAATTAAAATAACTGCGGGAATAAAATAATAGGTAAGACCTACCTCTTGAAGCGTGAGCATTTGATCCCGGTACACATAAGCTTAGGCGATTGGCGAGTGCTTCCCCTGTTTTCTTGAGAGAGAAATTCTTTTTTCTTCTTTTTGTTATTGTTGTTATTGTCGTCTTTTGTTGTATTTGGGCAGCGTAACGACAATTTTTGGATTCTTGATCGGCCTGCTGGGGCAAGGATGGCTTGTGGCGGGGGGGGGGGGGCAAGGACTGGAGGCTGAAGGTTTGGCAAGCAGGGGCGTGGCAAGGAGGTTGGCTGGCCAAGGCAAGAGCAGGCAGGCAGGAAGGAGGCTCGCTTGTAGTGAGCAAGGGAGGAGAGGACATCGCAGCACTTCGAAAGGGAGACGAGAGAAGTTGATTTGGTGTGTGGAATGAGGGAACCGGGGGCCTCTTTTTATAGGTGTTTTCGGAGACAGGGAACCGGAGTTCTCAGTGAAGTTCAAGTTTGAAATTCCGACATCTACAAGACTTGTGCTGAAGATGAAGGAAGAAGAAGGGGACGTCGCTCCGTTGATCCTTGCGCGCCGCTCCCTCCTCGATCTTTTTTTTCAACCTTTTAACTTTTTCACATTCTACTCCTCTGATTTCTTGGTTATCCTCCGTTAAGTCCTGGTTACCTTGAAACGTAACGAAATTCACTTTTGTTAGTCCATTTAATTTATAAATTACATATTTTAGGACATCGTAGCATAGGGGTACGAAATTGAGGTGTCTACATCTATGGCAAAACTCCCACACGAAGTAGTCATGTCATACTCAAACGCCTTACAGATCTTAGTCTAGCCGCTTTTACGAAATTGGGGTGATGAGAATATTTTGTAGGGAGAAATTCGGGCCGGTCCCCTATGAACCCACAAGTCCACAATAATTTTTTTAAACTGCTACAATATACTTTTGGAGGAGAAAGGACGAAGATACTCTTAATGAAGGAAAAGTGCACGGACAAAGACACTGCCTAAATTTGGGCATCGCTCAAAATTTTGGGCGTCGCAATGCAAAAGTTTACTTCCCAAGTTTGGGTATCGCTCGTTCCAAAATTTGGGTAGCGTTCAAAATTTTGGGCGTCGTTCAAAATTTTGGCCATCGCAATGCAAAAGCCACCGCCCAAAATTTTGAATGATGCCCAAATTTCAAAAGGTACGATGCTAGAAGGAGAGATAAGAAAATGAAGAATAAACAAAATGCACTAACCTCACAAATCAATTTTGTATTGCTCCGACCAATTTATTCAATAGCAGTATCAAAACAACATTGGTAATGTAAGTAATCTGTCCAACAAGGATTGGAATTAAAAAAAAACAAGAAAATAACAGAGATTTCGGGAAGGATCGGAGTCTACGACGCCGAAGCTTAGTGTTCTACCTGTAACAATTAAAGATGAGGTGAAGAAGAAGTTGGATGATGCCAGTCCTCATGAAGGTCACAAATGTAAAGTAAAACAAATAGAGAAGAAGTGAAAATGACTTTTCCTCTTTACTTTGCTTTCCTGAAAATATGGGTAGAGCACGTGAGAGAGAAAGCAATGAGGCTCAGCTGGATGTGAAGATGAAAGACAATATTGGGAAAAAATTATGAAGGTGGACTTAAGCAGTTTTTTTTTAAAAGTAGTGAAGCGGTTACAATTTTAGGAAAGTGTACCGGTCCACAATTAATCATATTTTGTAAGAGACAATTCACACTATTGTACATGAGGGGATATGAAAATTTTACTTGTCTGATATTAATTCATGTTAGTTGTTTGTTAGATGTAGGCTTATTTTGGTATATATTCATTGAGTTGTTTAACCAACAACAAATTACTTGTAGTCCTTATTTCATTTGAGTTGTTAATTAAATGTATTAGTGTAGGGTTATTGTCATTTGTGTAACTGTCATTTCTATTACATTGCGATGTATCACGATTCTGAATCGATGCATCACGATTCTGAATCGATGCATTGCGATTGAAATTCGTTGCATCGCGATTCTAAATAGATGCATCACGACTCCAATTTTTCCAATAACCAACAACTTCCTTTTTAGGCATTTCATTGAACAGTTTACATGTTTAATAAGAAGAATTTAAATATTTTTGGATCGTCACCTCCATTTTCTCCGACCACTAGGACTTCCTTAATGTTCAAAACTTGCAGTCGTATTTTACACCATAAAATGATAGATAATTGTTGTGCACAACAGAAGCAATTTGTAAACAATCACATAGTAATAGCAAGATCAGTTGAAAGAGAAGAAAGATAGATTAGAGTCAACGGACTTTCGAAATTATATTATGGTTAACCTTCTACACGTTTTAAGGTCACAATTATATATATATATATATATATATATATATATATATATATATATATATATATATGGATACAATACCAAACCATATACCGAATTAAATAAGGAAACAAAAAAAACTGACTTGCCGCACTGACGTAGTCGCTTTGTCCTGATGCGGTTTGCTTCCCAATTGTGGATGCGGCTGCTTCATCTACAGAAAGATCATGCCAAAGTGACGCAGTCGCTTGATGTGACCACTTCTAAGTATTGGAGCTGCTTTGAAGTCCAACACGCTTGACTTGCCTTGGTGACGCGACTACCTTGTCTGACATGGTTGCCTTGTTCAACACAACACGAAGTAACTACTTCGCACTAGAGGACTTGGCCTATAGCTTGGTTCCGATAGATGGAGTTTTTAGACGAATACTTTTATGTTTCCATGGGGGAAGCTAGCATAACTTTAGAGATATGATTATTTTAGGAGGTTTCTCTTTTTGGGGTGACTCTGTTTCTTCCCAGTTGAGACCCCAAAAAGGAAAAAAAATGTAGAGCGATTGAACCAAGCTTGGCTTGAATGTAAAAAGGCCAATCATTCCATATTGTTTACTAAATTCATGGAGAGTGGAAATGAAATCGAGCATGAAGCATTTCTTGCTCTCTATGTGTGTAGGTTTGTCTTCCCAACCTTATTGGATAAATGTGTTTTTTTTCTTCAATCGCTACTCGTCTAGCTAAAAGGTACCAAACTTGCCCTTGCATACAGATCGAGACTTCAATTTGCTAAAAAAACACTCTTGCTGACCCAAACAATTTGATAGGAAATGAAGGTGATAATGATATTTAAGCACTTGCACTTTTTACTCACGTGCACGGCATGTTCCAAAGGCAAAAGGGAATTTTCAGTCTTTTTCATTATTTTCATCTAACCTAAGTAACAAAAATGACTCAAAATGACCTTATTACCACCCCATATCAAGTTAGAGACAAAAAAAAAAAAAGAGTAGAGTTGGCTAATGAATTAATAATTCGTCAAATTAGAGTGATCGAATTGCGATTTAAGCCATAATAATTTTAGAACGTAGGACATGCATTCAGAACAAGAAAATAATCAAAACAAAAACTCTGCAAGAGAACTTTATTTATTAAGCGGGAAAAATCCCTATAAATGGAGTATTTTTAATTCCACACATGCATTAATAGCCAATTATGGTCAGTGAAAGAGCTATAGTTTGGGGATATATAAAACCCATAGGAACTAACAAACCAAAAGCATTCTTGGTTATGACCAATTACACCACATATTGGTTCCACAACTGACAAGTCAAAAACATTGAAAACAACTTGTTTAGAACCCCAATAAAAGTGCACAAACCACAGTGTTGTAAATGCATTGCTGCAAAACGTCCAGACGTATTCCTCCCGAGCACTTAGGCTGTGGAATCCGTGATCTTTGCTTCGAATGTAAACGGAATGAAAATTCTTGTGACATTCCATTGATTATATGTAACATCCAAGCAGTTGCGAAGCATGCATAATGTTGTTGGGAGAACAAGAGCAAATGCAATTAAGAACATACAAATGGGGCTTCTTATTTTCATTTCAAACCACTCTTGTTAGGGATGTAAAATGAGCTTTTTTAATTTAAAAATGGTCTTATTCTCTTTAAATAGTAGTTGATCTATCAAACATTAATACAAGGTTGGACTAGATTATTACGTTAATCCTATGTTTTTGTTTGTCATGGTGATTAAAAGGTCAATTTTCGGATTTTAGATTTTTTCTTTGTGATTATTGAAGGAAAAGAGAGAGAGAGAGAGAGAGAGAGAGAGAGAGAAGCTAGTTAGATCAAAGAGGGAGAAAGTCGACAATAAAAATCAAAATTATAAATCTTTACTTTATACTTTTGACCTAAAATTAAAGTAATCAAATGTCTTTCCCAACACTTTATAAATACTTGGTGCATAATCACCATCCATCTTCAATCATTCTCTTTCTTTTTTTTCTTTTTCTTTATGGAGTAAATTCTTCGATTAGAACATTTGTAAGTTAAATGCTATAGCCTTATTAAAGTTTCAATCAACTAGCTAGATTACCTACATCCCTTTCTCTCTCTCTCTCTCTCTCTCTCTGACGCTGCGAAACAATTTAAAGGAACTTTTCCACGAGAAATTCATATCAACCAATATGATGGTTTAGGGTTCTCAAGTACAAAGCAATGAGAATACGAAAATTCAATTAATTATTAAAAATGTCTAAACAAATGTTTAAGAATGTATTTATATGCCTTAAAACAAACCAAACCCTAAAAGGAATAAATAAACAAAATTTGACGAAAAACCCGAAAACTTCCAAGGCCCATAACAGTGTTTAAACATTGTTTTTTGGGCTTAAAATGAACTAATTATGGGTTACACATAAGAAGTTTTGTAAATCTCATCGAGAAATTTGATTTGATATACGATGGGCCCCGTAATTCATCCGGACATAAAAGTTATGCTCCGTTAAAGTTCTACCGACCATTAAATGATTTCTACTAGTACGTAACGGAAACTAACGAAAAACTATGTAAACTACCCGCATAACCAACTTCAGAAATTATCGTTGCCCCCCCTGAAATTCGAACTCTTCCCTAGATCCTTGCTCAAATAAGCCTCGGCCACCTATTCTACATCACTCTCTCACACACAAACACAAAGAATTGTTTTCTCGGGAGCTACTTGTAATGCGGTTCAGGTTCGACCCATGAAAATGATATTGAGCTCGGCTCAACGCTCTTCGTACGAGTCGAGTTTGACGCACACCTGCATTGAGCTCGTCAAGCTATTCGAGCTAGTCAGGGTTAATTCCATGCAACTTGACAACGGTGCTTTGCATTAAGGCCCGATTATGATTTCTATTCAACACACACTGAAAGATAGTCATCATATTTTGAATTATATGTCTCTTTAACAATTAAGGTTCACGAATATTCAAAATCAAATCGTTTCAAATTACTAAGGTTAAAAGAACAATAGTAGCTAGGATTCACCAAACTGTCAATGCAGTTCTCAATGTAGCTTGTGCAGAAGCTACATTGGAAGGTGCATTGGACATAAAATTAATAAACAGCGGAAGACTTTAAAACTAAAGCACGAATTAAGCACAAACGTATATCAAACAACCTATAAGCCTATGCTTGCAGATCTAGCCTCATGGCCAAAAAGATTTCACTTAAAAAGATGAATTGTTTTACAAAAACTATGTGAAATCACCAAAACAAACACTCTCACAAGACAACAAGTCTTGGAGAGCAAAAACCCATAGGAAAATAGGTAAAGAAAACGTGGGAAGAAAAAATCAGCTTCCTAGAATCACTAAGAAGACAAACAGTTCCAACAAACCAATGTAGTTCCTGATGTAGTTTCTATAGTTGTTGCATTCGGAACTACATTCAAAATCGGCAAAGATGGAATTCTGAAATCTCTCTTTTTGATCTGAATTTGCTGCTCTGCTATGCTCTGCTCTCTCTCTATGTCTGCACATCTCAGGCATTGCCCATGTCCTCTATTTATATTGTGAAGGAGACCTACACAAAAAGAAGGAAACAAACTCCAATATGGAAAATGATTAGGAGATAGAATTTGTAATCAAATAAGCTTCCTAAATTCACTAGATTTCATTACCAAATAAACTAAAGACTCTTAGTCACATTTTTAATGAGAGAATATTGGAAGGAATATTACCAAGATATTGTTTCCATAATTACTCCTAAACTTTAGGACCAAGAAAAGCAAAAATCTTATAAATATTTTGTTTCCAAAAATGTCTAAACTTAAGGACCAAGAAAGCCAAAAATCTAAGGAATATTTTGTTTTCAAAAATGCCTAAACTTAAGAACCAAGAAAGCCAAAAATCTTAGGAATATTTTGTTTCAAAAAATGCCTAAACTTAAGGACCAAGAAAGGTGAGAATAAGACCAAAATAAGACATGCTTATTTTGCTTTTACAATCTCCCCCTTTGTTGAACCTTTCTGGTCAAATCAAATGACAAGTGTTTATTCAACACCAATCAAACCATCTAACCTGCATTGGTTAGAAAATCTCATCTCCTCCTGAATTCGTGCAAGGTATAAAATTAGAAATCATTACTAAGCACAAATCAAAATATACCAGTGATGCAATCACATGCA
Organism: Codonopsis lanceolata; assembly: GCA_013146195.2. Lineage (NCBI taxonomy): Eukaryota > Viridiplantae > Streptophyta > Magnoliopsida > Asterales > Campanulaceae > Codonopsis > Codonopsis lanceolata. Next base: position 105,252,405 of record CM028383.1, on the reverse strand, counting down.
TACAAAACAAACATGAACAATTTATGGGGTTCATCACCATCACCAGAAACACTTGATTTCTCTCCCCCTATTTGACCAGGAAAGGAAGAGGGATAAACAATCTTATAGGAATTCTCAAAAAATCCAAGATTTTGAAAAACGCAATTAAGTGTTCACTATGACTTGATCACACCTCTAGCAATAACTGAGCACATCATATCCAGATTCAATACCTCTTAGTTCCACACAAGAATTAGACATCCACTAAATGTTTTTCAACATGGAAATTTTTTGGAAATTGATTTGCACAGTTTATTTTAGGACAAAAATTCACCAAACTAATATCCTTACCAACAATGCATGTCCTAAAATTTTATACCTAAAACATGATAAGAAAAAGCTAGGCAAAAAAATAATGCAATCACACACAAGTGATAAAGACCAGATCAAAGGATGTAATTCCTAATGCAGCTGCATTGGGAGGTGCATTCATCAATAATAAATTTTGTGCAATTTTTTCCTCTTTTGTTTTCTCTACCAGATTTCTCTTCCAGGATCATAAATTTTTCATAACAAAAATCTATAGGTACTTTATTTCCCTAGGAATATAGCTCTACTTTATTTCAACCAATAAAAACATGTCACTTGGAACCTTTCACACTATTTACCAAGGGAAGCCATTTTGCACATGATCAACCCATGAATTCCAAAGATTCATAGTCCCAAGAGAGAATGACAACAAACCTTGTTCATAGGTAGCTCTTTTCCTTTAGGTAGCTTTCACACTTTTCCAAGGGTATCCATTTGTTACGACCCGACCTGAATTCTCACACGGAATCCCGAGGTCGTGCCAAAAAACCAACTAAACATCAAACAGGCGGCTCGGCTGCTAAGCATGATGGTGCCCATCAAACAACTGAGCTAAACAAGCTCCAAGAAAAAAGTAAAGCCATAACGGCGATACAAAACAACAACAAGAAGAAATTGCGAAAGTAAAATATAAGAAAAGGGGGCCCTAGCTATCAAGCTCCAAGCTAACACAACCAAGGAAATGGTAAATCTCTCGGCCTAAAAATTCAAACCGCGTGGCACAACATTGCACACGCACAACGAACCACCTGCTTAACAAAACTAAAATAATAGAAATCAAGTCTTCGGCGATACTACATGCCGGAACACAACAATTACAAACACGAGTCTACTACTCGGGAACATACAATAACATCAACGACCACAATATGCCGGATAACCTTAACTAAACACCATGAGTTGAAAATATGCTTAGGAAAGAAACTAGAATAGACTACTAACATACAGACCACGACACGACATAACTTGTCGGCTCCAAAATAATACCACTACAAACCCAACATAATTCTACCCATGGTAAAGCTTATATTACTTTACATATACAATCGTCCTCACTGGAATTAACAGTATATATTAATAACAATAATAATCATAATAATGATACTCCACGAGCTAAGTCTCGGAAGAAACGCATGCTACGACCGTGAACTACTCGACCTCAACGCGAGCTAACGATCAACTGCACACTAAAGAAATAAAAGAATCGAGTGAGTCATAATGACCCAGCAAGTTACTACAAAATAATACTATAGCATGATATTATGTACATTTACTAAATAATCATGGCATCATGTTGAACAATAACAATCCATGAACATGTATCATATAATCCTTGTTACTTCACAAAATACTCGTTTCTTTCCTTTTTCTCAAAACCTTTATGCAACACAGTATAATACAAGTAGATGCACAAACCAATAGCATGATCTTTTCTTCCCTTTTTAAAACCATTCATGCAACAATATGATAATCATATAACCGTATGTAAACCATAATATAAATTAGAGTTTACTTCTCTAATTTTAACAAACCCATTGAATCAAGACATGCTTCCTCGATCCGCTTCTATTGCGCTGCTCCTGCAAATCACGTGCACAATCACATGTGCTCCCGATACCGGTTCCATGGTATCGTCGGCCTTGAGACCACCTCTCAAGTGCCATAGCTTCCAAGGTCATGCTTTCCTACTATGAACAATGGATGGCTACTTCCCCACCGCGACGCGTGGAGGCGTGTGGGACCCTTAGTCTCCGATACTGACGACCCACCGCAATCACGAGTCCCATAACTCGTGAAGGCGATGTGTCGTCCCATCATTGACTAACCACACTACAACCCGATAAAGCCTCGGTGCAGATGACCTTATCCAAAACCAAACTTAACAAGGCTTCCATATCCGATCACCTGTCAATGCCAAGCGTGTTAGTATTCCTACTTAAACAATATACCTTACACATACATAAAGGTAATTAATATCACATACATGCATGTATTTTGCAAATATAACACACATAGCAAGACTAGTTATTTAGCCAATCAACTATATATATATATATATATATATATATATATATATATATACCGAGTTCTTCATTATTCTCAAGTATAACATCATAAATCTGGATTGAGTTCCCAATCAATCCAAGCAAGTAGATTTCACACTCTACTAACATATAACTATCACGAATATTCATGTCATAAATAAATACTCACATATACCGAGGTGACTAATCAATTCTCACCTCAATCCATAAAATTAAGACTAGTCATTTAATCTAAAAACAATCCTTATTCATGGGGTCTACAATGATCCCCAAATATAAACATACCAAGGTTGTCATTATCTAACCTCAAACTACGTACCAAGACTTATATATATTTAGTCCAAAACAATTATCCATCGAGGTCTTCAAAGGTCCTTAATGAAAACTTCGTCAAGACTACTAAGCTAGCCCCACGAAAACTTCCAAACCAAGACTATGTACCTAGTCTCCCAATTCATTACATGTCGGACTTCTATTAGTCCTACTCTCATAGTGTATACATCTATACACTCAAACCCACGCTCAAAGCGTGACATGACTATCACTAGTTGTTAATACACTAAATCAAAAATAACCAAGCTCCAAGTATCTCGGTCATAGGGCTTACTAAGTTAGTTAAGCGACCACCCATCATTCTAGTAATAACCTTTAGGGTGACATTCATCATTCTAGTAATAACCTTTAGGGTTTAAGTGTCACATTGGACTCACAAAGTAATCATTCGGGTCTTCACAAACAAGACCATACGCGTCTCAAACATCGTAGGATTCCAACACTACTTTATTTAGAGTATTATCGATCTCTATCCAACTCCGTTGAGTCTTAACTCTATATTTCATCCTCTAGGTCATTATTGATTTAAACCACAAAACCCAACAATTCACAACTTATTCGATACTCTTCTATCAATCATCATAAACCCAAGTATCTCTTACTTCCAATAATTGCTATTAAATTCATAACCAAAGACTTTCTAATTAGTCTTAAATCATAGAGTGCCCAAAATTACACTCTTAACCACCACACACAAATTGTTCATCAAATTATATTCTCAATTCACCATTTATCATACAAGAATTATATCTTAGATTCGCTAACAATTCGGTGTATTATTGTGCACTAAAATTGACTTCCCAAAATCTATCATTCTCATTAGTTTGCACTCTAGCTATTGTAGAGGTCCGTATAAGGTTAATAAATTTTACTAATACATTCATAAGGACTTATAATCATGTCCTAAATCATCAATTATCACAACAACCCAAAATCTACCCAAAAGTCATAATCTCGGGATTTCACAATTTAGGTTCAACGATTTTCAAACGTCGTAGGATTTCATCCTAGGACTCACATAAAGATACTAAAGCCTATTTGACTCCGTTGAGTCGAATTACAAACTTTCAAAAGTTAGGTCACAAACCCCTTTCATGATTCATCCAACATTTGGGTTCCTAAACCCATTAAACATGTTCTTCAAGCATAAACACCCATCAACACACAATCAAACCCATCAACAATTAAACTCATGTGTTCTCAACATATAAACCAACATAAACCCAAAATATCATAGTAAGATATTCAACCAAAGTATAAAAATCAAGTCTCTAACATTCTAGTACCATTTTGAGCTAGAGAGAGAAAGAAGAAAGTTTAGTAACTTACCAAATCCGGGTTTAACAAACCTTTCAAATCTGAAAATGAATCGGTGGGAAACGATCTCCTCGTCGAGAGCTTTCCAACGGTGGTCTCCAATCGAAATTCCGATGAGTGAGTCAACAAGAATCGAAACACCCACCTAGCACCTAACAATGGTGTTTCTCTCTCAAGGTTGGTGAAGAAGATGAAGATGGGAGAAAATGAGAGATTAAAAATGAGTGGAGGAGAGTTTTGGGGTCTCAAATACTCTCATTAGGACCAAAAGGGAGCAAGGGGCCGGCCACATTAAGGGTATGGGGGGAATTTTACATCAAAAACAAGCACAAACAGGAAGCTGCCGATTGCTTCTGATAGCAGCTGCTACGGGCGTCCAACTTATGACCGCTCGGTTTGAACACCGTTCGACGAAATGACGTGATTTGTTCTCCTGGCACTCTGTAAAAGTCCAAAGTAAAAGCCTTAAAAGTCCCAAACCAAACTAAAATTTCCTCGAAGGTTTGTCGATCAAAACAATTCAGCCGCGTACCAAAAATCGGTCCGTACTTGTTGTATGACGGATGAAATTACGCAGAACAAACTAACGATCGAAACAACGAACGAACACACATAATTACTTGTTTTAAGGCATGTTAAAAGCCTAATGAAAGGTCCCAAACACATACCCAAGGTTACACAAAAACTAAGTGTAACGAAAATACGAAAGGCAATACGTTAAAGATACGTGAATCGCAAAATCAAACTTATGACGACGACTATATTTTGAACGTCGTGACCACATGTAAGCTTTATAAACATGATTATAAGGGTATGAAATGTATCCAAGAAAATACGAAGACATAGGATATCTCAAAGGCCGTAAACAATAACTAAGGAAGATAACGCTCTAAGTCGGAGTTTCTAACAACGCCAAGTTACTCATTGTAACTTCAATACTCTAGGGCATAGTCCAAACAACCCAAAGATATGTAGAGTCATACAAGAAGTCAACCATGCAAGAAAGTCAAACGCGCAAAATTTCGAGGTCTTACACCATTTTTCTCAAGATCAACCTATGAGAACCAAAGTTCCATTGTACCAAGATAAGATGCTACAACCCTTGTACTTTAGGTAGCTCTTTCCTTTGTGGACTTCAAATATGCTTAAGAACTGGGAGAGAGTGAGAATTAAAACAAAAAAATAACAATTGATATTGAATGCAATTCCCAAGCTACCACATGAGGCACACACATGTGAGTCATTGATCTAGAGTGCCCTCTAAAGACAAAATGCAATTATGCCTATATTTTTTTTATTTTCTTATAATTAACTAAGTGTAAAATCATATGACACACATACCAAGAGATTTCTTTAAATTGGACAATCTCTTCAAAATCAAGACTCTTAGTAAATATATCAGCCAATCGATTTTTTGTCCCAACATGTTCAATGCAAATAATCTCTTGTTCAACCATGTGTCAAATAAAGTGGTGTCTTATATCAATGTGTTTTGTTCTAGAGTGTTGAAGTGAATTTTTTGATATAGTGATTGCATTGGTGTTATCACTATACATGGTTGACACATCACTGTGTAGGACATAATCATTGATCATTTGGTTCATAAAAGTTGTCTCAACACAGTTATGTTTTTTACTAAACTAAGAAATCAAATTATTTTTTGAAAATTGATCAAGCTCTTCTCGCATAACATTGATCCAACAATCATCTTTTAAGGCTTCATTCGCATTCTTTGGTTCAATAGTAGACACAGAGCATGATGCATGAAAATCTTCACAGTCAAGAGAGGATAAACAAGCTAATTTCATATAGTCAACCTTACCTTTCTTCCTAGTAGAGATACCATCATGCACATTACCTATGACTTGTGAAGAAGGATGCACTTTCTGAATACGGCTGGGAATGTCTTGGCTGCAATCAGTCAGACTGGATTGAGTTTCAGGCTGTTCAGAGACAGTTTCAGCAACTGGAAAGTTTCTGACCAATGTTGCTTCCGATGTAAGCCGATGCGGTTGCTTAGGAGCGCATTCGAACTACATCTGGCATCTGAATCTCATCCACTATATTTCCAGAACTTGCATATTCTGTATCTTTTGAGGCAGAAACACTGTTTGTAGTTTCAAGATCTGAAGTTTGCACAATAGTCTCATGATCTCCAAAAACTAGCAAACCGTTTTTACGCAAAGTATTAACACATTGATTAGCAAAATGACCAAACCCTTGACAAGCCTTACATTGAATAGTGTGGGTCCCAATGAGCACAATAATAAGCTAGAAGGGGGGGGGGGTTGAATAGCTTATTAACACTTTAAAAACTTTTAAGTTCCTTGAAAGTTACTTGCAATCTATGAAAAGAATCAAGTAGCGGAAGACCTTCAGGAAAATTGTTCCAGGTCTGCCGGTAGACCTTTTACATATTACTTAAGTTCTGCTGAAATGGATAATATAAACAATGGCTGGCAGTTCAAGTAATAAACAGACGGTAGGAAATAACACAAGTATTTTGGGATGGTTCACACTATAATGAGTGCTACGTCCACCACCAAGGCAGTCAACCTTGGATTTAAATTGTGCACTATGTTTTCCACTTAGATCAATTACAAAGAATATCCCTAATGGATCGTGTACAAAAATATTGACTTGTGTTTGGGTCTAGGGAATTAAATATCTGTAAATACAAGATATTTAATTAGATGTAAATATAGTTAATGGAAGTTAACAACAAGAAGAATAAAGCAATAAATGTTGATGAGCGGCTTCTTGTTGTAGGCGAGGACTTCTAGATACATTAAGGATCTATTGAATGCAATTGGTGAACGACTTGGAGTTATGAAGTTTCAGAGCAATTCTTTTAGTGTTCGATTGATTCTGTACAGTTGTCTATTGTTCCAGTCTTCAATGGCAGTATTTATAGCAGGTGCATTTCAAAAGAATCCGTTGGAGAGGACGAAGACATCAAAGTCAATTCCTTCTAGTCTAGCAACAGGATCAAAAGTTTCATCAAAGTCAATTCCTTCTTCTGTCGGTAGTACCCGAGCAACCAATCTAGCTTTGTTTACAGTGACATTTCGTCTTTCATCTCTTTTATTTCGAAAACCCACTTGAGTGCGATGACCGGATGATCAGTGGTCTTTGAACTAAGCTCCACACCTTACATCTTTCAAACCGGTTCAGGCTCTTCTTGCATAGCTTCAATCCAGTTATGATCTTCGATAGCTTCATCAATCTTCTTTGGTTCGAGTTCTGATACAAATGCATAAGCAAACAAAGTGTCTTCTCGAACCTTATTTCTCGTACAAACTCCTGAGTTGAGATCACCAATGATTTGAGAAATGGGATGATCTCTTGCTTCAATAACTGTTGGAGAAGATCACTGGTGGATTCTTCCTTAAGAATTCTGAGTTGGTTGAGAAGGAGATTCACCAAAATCGGTTCTAAGAAATAGAGTCTTCAAAACTTTCATTTTCGGTGAACAAGAAGGATGAAGATCGTAAAGGTGTTTGGGTAAAATAGAAGAGATGGGTTCGGGGTCAACCGAGCGAGTTGTTATCGGTATCGGTAGAGGTCTCATCTACTAGGTGAAGGATTATCGGTATTGGTGGAGTTCAGTTGCCGTTTTTCGATAAGGAGTAAGTAGATGTTTTATTTGTACCTATCTCATCATTATCGAGAATCATTAGCAACGTTCGAGCCATTCTAGGCTCTAACAAGTCATATTCATCAAAAGAAACATGCAATTCTAAGATTTTTAAGTTAGATTTCTGAAAATGCGAAAATGCTTTTGAATGTTTGAATATCCCAGAAAAAATTCCTTCGATGCGATTTTGCATCAAATTTTCCTCTATACTATTTTCCATTATAAAGAATAAAACATTTACAGCCGAAGATTTTAAGAAATCCAATGTTTGGGATCTTCCTCTCCATATTTCATATGGAGTTTTATTATGAAACTTGTTTACAGAATCTATTCGGTAAAGCAAGCGATGATGGACTATACGCCCGAAAATACTTGGAAGTTTAGCTTCGCCACAACATTGTTCTAGCTTCAATCGTTGTTCTGTTTCTTCCGTTCAGCTACACCATTTTGTTGAGGAATGCGGCAGAAGTTGTGGCGATCCATGGTCATCGCACTTTTCTACACCATTGTTTTTGAATTCGGTGTCGTTGTCGATCTTATGTCACAAATGTCTTCAAGCTTTTGAGTTTGAAGTCTTCAAAAGTGCAGTGATGACTAGATCATACGTTTCATCTTTAGATGTCATAGTTTCAATCCAAGTGAATCTAGAATAGTCATCAACTACTACAAATGTGTACTTGTCTCCGAAATATGGTCGTTGTAATAGGTCCAAAGAGATCCATATCAGTTGAAGAGGTCCGTTTGTTGACAATACGACTTTCTTTTGAAGGAGGACTTGGAAAGTTTTCTAATTGACAAGCTTTACAACTTCTGTCATGATCGGCGACACCATAGGTAGACCTTTGACAAGCCCATTTTTGGAGGCTTGGAGAGTGCTTGAACTTGAGGTGACTAGGCGGCAGCTTGTGCCATAGCCATTTGTTGTCCACGAACATTGTTGGCTACTAGACACGGGTTTGAGAATCTCCTAGAAGATTTAAGTCCACGACATAGAGCGTTTCCTTGTCTATTGCCGGTCGGTATTGTAGACACGATTCACTTTGTCTTTGATGAGGCAATTGGTTTGAATTGAATTGGCATAGAAGTCCTTGTCGCAGGTTGTGATATGCTCGAAAGATTGTGCTTTAAACCATTTACTAGAGAAACTTTGTTGATGGAGAGACTTCCTCTAGTAATTGAGCCATATCCAATTGTCTTTCCTCTTGCATTGTCTCAAAAATAACCGTGTGGTCATTTTGTTGACTATATCGTAAGAAGACTTACGTTCCCGGTCATGTGTCTTGAACAACAATCGCCTTGTCTAGGTACCGAGATGTCTTTGTTTTCGATTCTATAGCCATGAAGCATTCTGAAAAAAAGTTAAAGCAAACAAGAGTACCCTTTATTTTCTTTTGGGTCCTAAGGATTAGCAACCTTTTGCAACCCATACCGCTTGACCTTGAGAGAACTAGGTCTCTCGCGATCTTGGGTGAACCTTAGTACATTCGGTGCCGAGATGGCCTAAGCAATGGCAAGAATGACATAAATGGAAAGTCCATAGAGAACTGTTAGAGTCTTCAACCGAAGAGTGCTTATGATTATTCCTTTTCTTGACATCCATTTTTGTTCAGCTTTTTGTTGACGGTAGACTTAATTGGTTTCTTTTCGAATCTTCCTAGGTTACCAATGCATTTAGCTTTAGCTTTTCTCGTTGAATACCTTTTCAGAGGACTGTAGAATACCTTTAAGTTTACCTTCAACAGTAAAGGAGCTTTGTCTTCATACAGACAAACTTGATAGTTACCCAGAGAGGTTAGTAGGTCTACCGTCGCCAGACTTTGCCTTGGCATAGTCTTTAGACTTCACTTTCTACCGCTACCTTTTCATGTTTCTCATTTGAGTCACTATTTTGGCTTTTCCTTTCGAGTTTTAGGTAAACGTAAGGAACACTTGAATAACCAAGGCCTTGTTTCCCTATATTTCCAAATGTCTGCTTAGAGAAAGATATATCATTAGCAGCTTCTGAGGATTCACCTTTCTTTGACTGAAGAGATTGTCGGAAGAGACACATCCGAATATCCTATGCCTGTTTTATCATTGCTAGATTTTTGGCTTGTAAGGATTTCTTCAAATGCATCCTTGAGCTATTCCAGAGTCAATTGTCTTTTGCAAGGCAATTTTCTAGGTCAAGTCCTTTGATGTGCTTCAGACAATCAATTTTGTCATGAAGAAATTTGTTTTCTTCCTTCAGTTTAATACTCTTGTTGATACTATTGAGAGTTTGAATCTCACCGCCATCAAAGATTTCTCACCGTAGTTTTCACGCTTCTGGTCCGCTTAACATAGGCTACTCTAAAGGAATTAAATTCTTCAAGCATATCCTCGATTATCCTTGAGAAGTTCTTCCTCATCGAAGCTATCACTGTTGGTTTCATTTTTGTCCAAAGGACTTGGTGAAACTACAACTTCATTTTCGAGTCATAGGTAGGACATGAATCATGAGCTATTAAGCATATGTTAGCTTGCTCACAATCCTCTTCCTCCTCTTTCTCCGAATCGGCCTAAACCATGAAGTCTTCTATGTCTTCACCAACATACCCTTTTGTTTTTGAAATTTTCTAAAAGTGGGTTTTCTGTATGCTTCAAATTTTGGCTTAGGACATTTTGAGGCAAAGTGACCTGTGTTTTCACGCTATAACACACAAGCTCTTCCTTAGATGAGCTTTCACCATCTTTCCCAAAGGTTGTTGGTGAGTGTTCTTCCTTCCATATTTTGCAAATTTTTGAAAACGCTTAACAAACATAGCAAATTGTTCATCGATAAAAAATCATTTTCATTGAAGAAGTAGAAGGTTTGTTTTCAACAATGATTTCTTCTGACCATGGTCGCAAAGACACGCTCGAACCTGCTTGTCTTGCTCTAGAGCTTGATTAACTTCAAGTTCATAAACTTTAAACTTGCGTAGAGACTACTAAGAGTCATCTCATTTAAGTTCTTAGATTCTTTCATAGTCGTGGTCTTCACATGCCATAAGCTACCCAGAGCCTAGAAACCTCATGTTCATTTCCTTTTGTCATATCGCTTACCAAGAGAAAAGCAACTATTTATTACCTCACCAATCGATCATATGCTTGTCTCAAGGTTTCTTAGATCCTTTTTGAAAGAATCAAACCGGCTGATGTATGTATATTTTCTCGTTGTCTATGTGTCTTGGTCTCCTTCCAAGTATTCTACAAGAGCTTCCCACATCTCTTTTCAAGTAGCTTGTACATCGAATCACTTCTGGTAGGTGCTTGTGTCTAGAGAGTGATTATATTGATTGCTTTTCTTTGTCAAGTTCTACCAACTTTCTATCGTCCTCCATCCATTCGATTCTTCTTTAAGAACGCAGGTTCAGCGATGGAGGCTAGAAGATTGGCCTTCATTGGTACATGTTGACTGCGGTGACACATTTCCATAACTTTGTCAATAGAGTTCATGAATCTCATTACTTTATCCTTCCATACATCAAAATGACCTTCGTCCAATATTGGGACGTGGTTAGCATTAGATGTAGGCAACATATAGTGTGTTTGTGCCATTATGTCGTATCTCTCAAGAGTTTAATCTTGGAAAAACTTGTTTTCGAAGAGTAAGGCTCGATACCAATTGTGGGTCCCAATGAGCACAATAATAAGCTAGAAGGGGGGGGGGGTTGAATAGCTTATTAACACTTTAAAACTTTTAAGTAAGTTCCTTGAAAGTTACTTGCAATCTATGAAAAGAATCAAGTAGCGGAAGACCTTCAAGAAAATTGTTCAGTCTGTAGATAAGGACTAGGTAGACCTTTTACGGATACTTAAGTTACTGTTGAAATGGATAATATAAACAATGAAAGCCGTTCAAGTAATAGACAAGACGAGTAGGAAATAACACAAGTATTTTGGGATGGTTCACACTATAATGAGTGCTACGTCCACCACCAAGGCGATCGACCTTGGATTTAAATTGTGCACTATGTTTCCACTTAGATCAATTACAAAGAATATCCCTAATGGATCGTGTACAAAAATATTGACTTGTGTTTGGGTCTAGGGAATTAAATATACATATATAATTCGTGCAGAAATATAGTTAATGGAAGTTAACAACAAGAAGAATAAAGCAATAAATGTTGATGAGCGACTTCTTGTTGTTGTCGACGAAGGAACTTCTAGATACGTTAAGGATCTATTGAATCTGTGGTGAGCGACTTGGAGTTATGAAGTTTGAGCAATTCTTTT